>CM074856.1:127190833-128391666 GCA_037501455.1 Lantana camara
CATTTGATTTTCCACATACGTGGTCTGCTTTCCACGACATTGTATTCGCGCTTACTCCATTTAATGCAGTGATCCTTAACAGCTGCAATCACATGTGCTTTGTCTTCGAACGTCATACCCTCCGATAATACACCCGTGTTGCGATTGTAGCATAGTTCTCCCCGGGTCGTTGGCACATCGACGGAGTCAGCAACAACCTCCGGGAACATAGCTGCCAAGTATGGACTCACAATTCTAAGAACCGGGGTACCTGTTTCGGCCGCCACATTAGGAGTGGATGGCTGGTGCAAAGCTTCATGCATCTCATTTATTAAGTTATCCTCCTCTTGTTCAACCTGGGTGGGGTCACCTTCTTCTTCCGAAGCGAGAAGCTCTGCAACCTCATCGTCCTCTTCTTCTTCCGAACTAGCAAGCTCTTCAGCCATAAATGAGTTACTTGTTGGATCCGGGAATTGTGAAGGCCTCAGTGATGGTGGTTGCAATTGTTGGGCGTCGACCTCAGGCATGAAAGTACTGTCGTCCGGTAATATCTCCGGGTAGTACGGGACATTCAGATCCATCGGAGGTTGAGAAGACGAAGCACCGTTGTGCTCATCAACCGTCATGGTGTCGAGACCTTGTGTTATCTCTTCTACGTAATTGAAGTTCTCCTGTGATAACATTGAAGTGTAAGTTCCCATTTCTGGCCCATACTCCGATTGAACGTATATGGGGACACATTCCAGACCTCTCGCCGGGTCTACGAAGTACCATAGATCTGTGTCGTTGGAAATTTCGAAGAGTTTTTCCATCGGAGGGTCTCGTGAGATTAGACGTTGGAGCAAGACATGGCATCCTACTCAGCGCCCAAACCTGCGAGAGAAGTTGATAACAAGATTGAGCTCTATCAAAAATTGCATTCAAACAACACAACAACGAACACAAATTTCACCTGCAACAACTGTAAGGGGCCTCCTATATTCTTCTTTCCCTTTTTCGCTGCATTGCAAAGGGACCGGTATAATGACGCCAGTACGGCACTGCCCCAGCTATAACTTCTAACCTCCTGCAGCACCGACTTCACATCCTCAACAAAAACCTCTTGCGGGTCCTCTGGGGCGGCCTTGTATCCGAGATTGAACAAGTATACCAAGGAGATAGTATTCCCCGTGCCATCTGGCCACATCATTGTTCCCATCATAAGCAGGATAGTGCAACGAGCCCATCGCAGTACTTCTTGATCCGAACTATGATCCCCGATTGGATGTTGTTGCATGTACTGACGGAGCTCTCTAAGTCTCAGCTTGGCACCTTCGACATTAGGGGCAAAACCTAGATGTCTTACGCAAGCATCCACCCAATCAATACTCGCACTGTCATTACCTACTACTGCTCTCCCATTAATCGGGAGGCCCCACAAAATGGCGACATCCTCGAGTGTCACCGTCGCCTCCCCTACGGTCAGATGAAAGGTATGTGTCTCCGGCCTCCACCTCTCCACCAAAGCAGTGATCATAAAGTGGTCCACATCCATCTCCCCTACTCTGTGCAACCCGTAGAATCCCATCTCATATAGAAATGCCAGGACACGATCATGCATTTCCAAATAGAAAGTACTATCATCCCTGGCGTAGAACCCTGGCTTCCCATTACGCACTTGCAAGCAATCGTCCAATTCTCCCGATTTAATATCCTTTAAACTCTCACTCCGATGCGAGGCTTGCGCGTACAACACGCTAGGATTCCGAGGTCCATAGTAACGATCCATCGACAATCTACAAAGCACCAACAACCAAGATCACATTACCACATCATTCGACAATGCACATACTTCAAATCAAAATTAACACAACTATGGATAAAAAACAATTATACATACATTTTATTCCAAATTAATATTTTCATTACACATACGAGCATCTATTCAGTCTACGGAATAATGACGAATAGGAACTATGGATACTACCAACCTAATATTCATTGATAGAACAATTTGTGCAAAATTTATTTGTTTTGATTTGTGCAAAATCAACAATTAACATGCTCTCTACCGATAACCATCACTCTACAATTTCAGAATCCACAAGAACAAACGACCAAGTAACGCCAATTCTTTCACATACTCGAAATTTTAAATTCTTGCCCAAACACAAAAAAGGAAATAAAAAAGAAAAAGGAAAGCAAGGAAGAACTAACCTTGATAGCAACAACACTCTAATCGAACGACCCACGTCACGGAGTTGGTCCCCGCTTGATTCCGCCGGAATTCGCCAGCTGCGTCGCCCCCTCTGTGTCTTTTTTCTGCTGATAGGGTTCTCTGCACAGAGAACCCAGAAGGCGTTTTTTTTTTAACCGTCTTCAATTGAAGACGTTTTCCGAGAAAACGTCTTTAAAGACGTTTTCCAGAAAAACGTCTTTAAAGACGTTTTCTCGGAAAACGTCTTCATCATATTTGGGCAGTCAGCAGCTTATCTGTGGTCAACGGAAAACATGTTGAAGACGTTTTCTGGAAAAACGTCTTCAAAGACGTTTTCCCCATACCCGTTTTACACTAAACTTACGCTATCCCACGAATTTATACCATTTTTACACTATACGGATGAACAGTACACCACAATTAAAATTTCACCGAACGTTTGATATATGAGATTAGGTTCATTTTACCTACTTAATTCTAGCTAATTTTCTGTTTGATACCGCATATTAAATCTCATTGACCCGAAAGAGTTAATTTTCGACCCTGTGTAATCTGCCTACTTTAGAGAGATTAAGTTCTCAAATGAATCCTAGGGGAGGGGGTGTGTTTATCGCAGATTAACTCTTATCTATTATAGATAAGCTTAAAAAGTTAGTTTGATTTTCTGGTTAAACATGAAAATTACTATTTATTTCACAAAAAAAAATAAAAATTACTATTTTAAATGATATTTCAGTTTATGAGATATATCAAACACTATAATAAGTGAAATTAGATGCAACTAAATTTATCAATTGAATGTATCAAACACAAAATTAATTTCTTATACAAGTACTTAATTTCACTTAATTCTCCATAAATAGATTAAGTGAAATAGAATAATCTATACTATCAAACGCTCTCCAATACTATTAAAAAGCTGTCCCTACAACTATTTAAAAAGCAATTAATGACTGTGGCCTATCATTTTCTCTCATAAATCAATCAAGGTTTTGTTATTTGACCGAATCTATACTATTATATATTTGAAAACCATGTTTGACTTTTTGTTGTGCATTTTGATGATGTGTAATTTTTTAGATTTTTTGAGACTTTTAATTAAATAGAAAACATGTGATTCGTTGATTTTTATTTTATATATTATCTTATTATGAAAACAAAAGTAACTAAGGAAAATAATTATCTTTGGCAATATTTATGATATACTTTCTATGTATGAATTTCTTTTTAAAATTATATATATTTTTATCAAATAAATAAATGTCATAATTAATGAGTTTTAAGTTAAGAAAGATTGAATTGATAATTTTATATATCAAAACATCTACCCTATAATTAGGGTGACATTTAATACTATTATTAATTAGGGTTAAAAAAATTGATAGAGAAAAATTAAAATAAAAATCTTTATTTTGTATATTTTATTATGAAAATAAATATTATTAACGAAAATAATTATTTTTGATAATATTCAAAATAAATTTTCCATGTATGATTTTTTTTAAAATTATACATATTTTTATTAATCTATATCTATATCTATATCTATACTATAATATATATCAATTGTGTCAATTTTGACTCAATACTTTTTTCTCCTTTTTTTTATTTTTTAAAAATTATTTGATTGGTCAATTGATTTTCCAAATCACATTAATTAACTTATTATTTTATAAATTTAGGAAATATCCCATTAATAATTAACCATAGAATCTTTAATATTTTTAAGACTTTTAATTAATAATAGTGTATTTATATTAAGTGATTAATCAACTTAATTAATTGATTGGTTTTATTAACTGAAATAAACTTAAAATATTTTGGCATAAATTAAGAGAATTAACCTTTTTTAACACTCTTTTCAATAAATAATAATTTATATAATATATGATGAAATCTTAATATTAACTAAGGAAATTTCTTTCTATTATCAACCATTAATTTATTATTTATAAGTCTTGACTTAATTAAATAGATTAACGTATTAAATATAGCTCAAAACTTCTATCTATACTATTATATATTTGAAAACGATGTTTGACTTTCAATTGTGCATTTTGCATGACGTGGAATTTTGTGGTTTTTTTTTAAGTTTTTAATTAAATAGAAAAAATATGATTGACTTATCTTTATTTTATATATTATTTTATTATGAAAATAAATAGTAACTAAGGAAAATAATTATATTTGAAAATTTTGATTGAATGGAATTAATTTTCATATTTGTTCTAATTAAGTAAGGTTAATATTATATGTGTATATTTTGATATTTCTATATTTTTGTTAAATTAATTTTAATGGCCGATTATTTGAATCATGGATACAATTTCCATAAAAAGTCAGTAATTTCAAATTTAAATTCAAACATTACAAAATAAAGATAATTGATTAAGTTGTTTAAATTACTCCATCAATTAATTCATTTTTTAAAATTTAAAATTAATAATTAATATATATATACACACACACAATTATATATAAAAATGTATTTTTTCAGACTAAATTGTGTCAATTTTATTAGAAATTTTTAGAATTTGAATTTTTTTATTGTTAAATAGTATTAATTGAGGTTAGTAATAATGTAGATTTTTTGGTGTTTCCAAAAATTGCATTTTTATGGCTAATCATTCGAATCATGGAAAACTCCCATAAAATATTACTACATTTCCAATTTTAAATTCAAATCTTTCAAAGTAAAAGGGATAATCAGTTGCTTAAACTACTTCGTCAAATTAATGTTGAGTAAAGAAAATTGTCATAAATATTGATATTACATTTCATACGTTTTGCATCGGCTAATATTGGTGTTTTAGTTTTCTTCTTTAATTCATCTCTATTTGATATGTTTTTTCATTTTTCTTCGTGACCACTACTTGCTATGAGAGAATCTGATGAATTCCAATAACATGTAAGTACTTCTACAACTAATTTGTAAATAATGATCCGTTTGATTTTTTTTTTTTTAATATATTTTACATTTTATGACTATATGTTTTTTTTTATTCGTTTTATCTTGCACCATCTTTTTTTTAATACTCATTATCAATCAGTATATTTTTTTAATTGAGTCAAACTTTTTTATGCAATGTTTAAATTTAAGTGAGTTTTTGTATTTCATACAACTACTGTTCTTTTCGTGAATTATCTCCACTTCAAGTTGTGAATTATCTCCACTTCAAGTTGAGTTTTAGCAGCAACAGTTACTCTATTTTAAATTTCATTGATTTTTTGATATATATTAATTTTATTTTTGATTGATATATATATATATATATATATATATATATATATATATATTTTTTTTTTTTTTTTTTTTTTTTTTTTAACACACACCCCAAGTGGTCAGAGGTATTCGAACCCGTGTCTTTGCCTTCGAGAAATAACCCTCAAACCACTTGACCAATCCCCTGTTGGCATAAATTTTGTTGTCAAATGTAGTTTTAAAATATATTATGTAATTGTATTAACACGTGGAAAGGAAAGTTGTTAATATCAAAATATTGATTCACAATTTTATTTATTATTTATAATTCATTTAATTATATGATAATAATTATCTTTTGAATTTAGTATCTGATTTTGATTATTTGTTTTGAAGTATTTGTATCTTTTTGTGTCTATGAATTTACTCATGTTTTTTTAACTTTACAAAAATTGATTCAATACTATTTTTTTCTTTTTTGAAATTTTTTATTCTTTAAAATTTATGTCATTGGTCAATAAAAATTTCATAATATTTAATATTTTGAAGATCTTAATTATTTACCAAGTCACATTAATTAACATATCAATCTCATAAATTTAAGAAAGTCCAACTGCCAATATTTTATTTTTGTCAAGTAATTAATTGATTCTACATAATAAAAAAATATTCAAATATAAATATTTTAATTAATTGATTGATCCAATAATTAAAAATAAATTTAATTTATTTTGAATTAATTAAGGGAATTAGATTTTTTAAAACTTATTTTCAACAAATATATGTGCACAATATAACGAAATCTTGATATAAATCAAGCCATCAAGGAAATTCAATTGAAGAAGAAAGCAAGGTTGGCTTCATTATTGCAACCGTAATTTCCCTTTAATTATTTTATTTTGTACTTATAATTTATTAATATATGTCTTTTCTTTTTTTTTTCATATTATTATTATTATTATTAGTCAAACATCGTCGAGACTTATTCACAAATATACATTGCTACTTCATTTTGGCAAATATATATATATATATATATATATATATATATATATATATATATATATATATATATATAGAAAAAAAAAATCCGATCCTATTCACTCACTAAATTTTAATTACATCAATTTTGACATAAACATTGAATATTTCGACTCTCTAAAATTTTTGAGTTTTATAGTTTTCATCAAAAGTGATAATGGTTTACATATTGTAGCCTTTTTTTTATTCATATATTGTTTATATATTATTTTTGTGTTTTAATTTTACTTTCTTTTTATTACAAATTTTTAAGGATAAAAAGGATCGTTTATGTGTTATTCTATCATATACATTTTACGAACTAAGACGTCATGTTCTTTTCTTCCACCTTCACAATATACTTATATTCTAAATTTTTGTTACATTTATTTGTTACTAATTTATAATTTTTTCATTCATTCTTTTATAGATAAAATATCTGATGGGTTCAGAATGTGAAGGTCCGAATCCGATCACTTTACGATTTGTAATTGTGGAGGAAACCACCGGAGATTCGCCGGAAACGAGAAAGGGGTTCTACCTGTTGGGACAAGCACAAGAAAAGTCAGAAGGCCAAGCTGGGGGAACTGGGGGTGATACCCAGTTTGGCTCTCCGACGCTCAAGTCAGTTCAAGGTATGAAGAAATGTAAGTTCAGTCACAGTTTCAGTGATCAAGAATGCTTACCAGTGTAGAAGATGACTTTAGCTATTTATAGTTGAGGGTCAAGGGCCCTTTGGTCATTGGCCTCAAGTGGTCCTGGCCGAATGTTGCCCTAACACGTGGCGCCATGAGAGAGAAACCTAGGAGGAATCTTCTGCAAAAGCGGCCAAAAGTTGGTGCTGGCAACAGTGGCAGGTGCGCGGGCATGTACGTTGTGTCAGAGAGCCATTTGGGCGGTTGGTAACGAGGGCTTGAGAGCGCGCTCGTGACAACCTGGAGTATTGGAAGCCAAGATATCCGCTGAGGGGAATGAAGGCTTCAGTTCAGGTGACGAGCCAAAGGGGAGGCCACTCTGAGGGAGTGTGACGCTGGAAGAGGGCTCCCTTGGTACGTGGACGTGCCAATCATACAGTATGAATGGCGCTCGTGAGAGTGACAACGCTCGTTGGGCTTAACTCCTGAAGAAGGATTGCGCTTGTTGGGCTTAGCGCTCGTTGGGCTTAACTCATGAAGAAGGATTGCGCTCGTTGCGTTTAGCGCTCGTACGCTGATGGGTGCAGCCTTGGGAAGACAGATGTCATCATCTCGGTGATGCCACGTGTCTTACGTGGGACGATCGTATTTTGACCCCATCAATATCTTCTTTTGAAGATTTTGTTCAAGTATCGATTCTTAAAAGGTAATTTTATACATATTTATGTTCAATGATAATTATGTATTGTTTTTATATATATATGTATTATAAATTTTTTCTCCATTTTTTGATACTGATTATGAGAAGGTAATATTATACATATCTTTGTTCAATAATAATTTATGAATTGTATATATATTCTTTTGGTATTAGCGTATTGACCCTACGACACACGAAAATATGCTTGCTTCCGGTTCCTTCGATGAGACCGTCGGAATTTGGAATGTCAAGTCTGGCAAATGCACGAAAGTACTTCCGGCTCATTCGAACTTTGTTACCTCCGTCCATTTTAATCTTGATGGGTGGATAAGTAGTTATGATGAGTTTTAGTAATGTTGTTGTTCTTTTTTTTTTTTTCTTTCATAATGTTGGCAGTTTAATTTGTTTATTTGGGTCATATGATGTATAAAAAATTCCAACTCTAAAAATAATACAAACAATATATAATAAATCATTAAAAGTTATTTAAATATTCCTTAAAAATAATTTTATTTGTTAATATATATATCTTGCAAATTTGAATTATAGAAAGTATTGTATAAAATCGGTTAATAAATTTTAAAATAATTTGAATCATTTTTTCTTTTAAAAACTTATACCTTCAATTGGGATTCGAACCTCCACCCATTTTTTTTTTTAAATTAGAAAACGTGAACCTCCGCCTTATTTTTGGCTTTAGAAATTAAGATCAACATTTTCATAAAATGTAAATACACAAAGTTTTTCGAAATGGCAAAATGAAGTTGACTTATAGTTTATTAAACTCCAAAAAAATTATTTAATATTTAAATTTTATTTAGAGTTTTAATTTGTATATTAAAAGTTATTTCATTAGTTATGTTGTACTATATGAATTTTTAATATTTTTGGATTTTATACTTTTAATATAACATGTATATTTTATAATATGATAATTTATTATTTTTTATAAAATAAAATCCACATCACTTATGTGATATTTTTAATATTGAATATGAAGTTTTTTTAAGAAAAATAGAATTATAAATTAAAAAAAAAAAAAAAACTATTTACACAAATTTTTTAGGTCTAAAACTCTGGTAAAAATTTAATATCGCTGGGAGTAAAAGTGAATTATTTGCATTTTGGGACCTTATTTTTCGGGAAAAAAATTAAAAGGATAGAACTTTTTAAAAACTGTAGGACAAACAAAAAAAAAATCGATCCGTGTTTTGTATATTTTTTGAGGCTTTATGCTAAATATATTTTTTTTAATTTCTTTATTGTCATTTTTTTATCATATAAGATCAAGAAATTTATTTTATATTATTATAGTTTATAATATTTATACTTAATATTATACACTAAAACCGTGCATAGCACGGGACACACACTAGTTTGCTATATTGACAAAACTTATTCAACTTCCCAAAAATGTTAAACGAAACCTTAGCTTGATAATCACTTCACAGGATTGTTAGCTTGGTTAATTATGGGAGTTATTAGGAACCCACCAAATCAGGGGGTCTGTTTGATAAGCCATATTTAGTCCTATGTTTTAGGGTATTACCGTGACTTATTAATATGGGTCTCTGTATCTTTTGTATTCATTCAGAAATAACCAAAATCAATAAACATCATGAGTTCTATTCCTTCAACCCTAATTCTATTTCTACGTTCAAATTATCATGGTATCAGAGCCACACGATCCTGAGGATCGGTGATTGGCATCATCATCTACCGTACAACTAACCGGACATCATGAGCGACGAAGAAGTTTCGTCACCGGCACTGTCCGAAGCTGCAACTGTACTATCCCAGCAGATTGCCAAAATCCTGCAACAACACAAAACACAACCCCAATCAAATTCCGAGAGTCAAGTGACTATCGATCTGAAATTAAACAATAACAACTATGTTCTATGGGTAAGAATGCTCGAAATCGCCATTGGGGCACGAGGCCGTCTCAGTCATTTAACCGGACATCCAGCGCCACCGACAGAAACGGACGAAACATACCAGTCCTGGAAGCAAAGAGATCTCCAGGTCTTTGCTTGGATCACACAAGCAATTGAACCCTCCCTCGTTACCCAATTTATACACTACCCGACTGCCAAGGATCTTTGGAAAGGTTTATCAATTACGTACCAATCTGGAGAGGATAGCCTGCAGATTTTCGACCTAATGACTCGGTCGGATCGAATAAACCAAGAAACACATACCATGGAGGAATACTACAGTCTAAGCAAAAGTATTTGGGCTGAAATCGATCGTCGCTGGCCTAATCCAATGAAATCCCCGGACGATATCCTTAAGTTCAACCAAATCCAAGAGGAACATCGCCTCTTCAAGTTCCTCTCGGGATTGAACTCGGAATTTGATCCAATTGTAAGGGAGATACTCCGAGAAATGCCCGTACCCTCAGTCGATGCAGCATACGCTACAGTCCGCCGGAAAGCCATCCTCGGGCCAGCGGCAACCTTCACCGGACCGGACCCATCATCGGGTATAGGGGCTGGAATGGCGGTGTATGGGACAAAGGTGCAGGGGACCAATTGGAAACCTCCGCGAAGAACAGATCCGCCCAAATCCTCATCGGAAACTCTCTATCGGAAGAAACCCGATAAATCCGACTTGAATGCGACTATTGCAGCAAAAAGGGACACCTTCAAAAGGATTGCTTTGAAATTGTAGGGTACCCGGAATGGTGGGATCTCAAAGGGAGGCGAGATCCAGAGAAGGGGAAGCACAGGGGAGTCACCGCCGTCGCCTGTTCCATCGGAGAAGACGATCGGCAGAAGGCAACGGAGGCAATAGGTATCGCCAGGGGCGGAGAAACAGAGAAGGAGGTGACCCGGTTCAACAACCCGAAAGGGCAAGGGAAAGACCCGGCTGCGCACCAACAACACGCCTGGAGTCCAGGTATAGGGTAAGGGAGGGTTAAATTACTCTCTTGCCCCTTAAGTCATTACCTCTCTTCATGCCTTAATACTGTATAGTGTAATTCCTCGTTAAATATCATGGAAATATGTGCTGACACTTCGAAAAATCCCCGATGGATATTTGATTGTGGTGCCAAGGATACAGTCACTTATGATCAAAATGATATTATTTCTGCTCAGAATCCTAAAAAACAAAGCTTACAAACGGCAAATGGTCAAGAAGTTGATGTAATAGGAGGGGGGTTATTTCTATTAATCCCAATCTTAAATTGTTCAGTTGTCATGTAACAAAGGAACTCAATTGTAAGTTTGTAATGTATCCAACCTTCTGTGTATTGCAGGATATCCGTTCAGGGGAGATAATTGGGCGTGGCACTGAACAAAATGGCCTGTACTATGTTAATGAAGTAAATTCCGAGGGGCGGACTTTATTGGCAAAAGGATCGGATGACAGGCAGAGTTGGTTGTGGCATCGTCGCTTAGGACATCCTTCTGAGGGTTATCTTAAAAAACTTGTCCCTCATTTTTCTAGCAATCATTTATCTTGTGATACTTATATTTTAGCTAAGAGCCACAGACAATCCTTTTCCCTGAATAATACTCGTATTAATATTCCTTTTTCTTTAATTCATTCGGATGTTTGGGGTCCTGCCCCGGTTATTGGGGGTGGGGGGTTTCAATATTTTGTGGTCTTTATTGATGATTGCACTCGTATGAGTTGGATTTATTTCTTGAAACACAAGTCCGAAGTTTTTGATAAATTTGTCCACTTTTATCACAAGATTAAAACCCAGTTTGATGCCCAAATTAAGATACTTAGGTCCGATAATGGGGGTGAATTTATTTCTCAAAAACTACAAACCTTTGTTTCTGACAACGGGCTCATTCATCAAACAACTTGCCCTTACACACCTCAACAAAACGGGGTAGCTGAAAGAAAAAACCGAACCCTCTTGGAAATCACCCGAGCACTAATGTTAGAGTCCCATGTCCCGACCACCTTCTGGCCCGAAGTTGTTGCCACTGCCACATACCTTACCAACCGCTTACCCACTAAAATATTTGGCTTCCGCACTCCAATCCAAACCTTGAGTGATTATACTCAAGTGCCACCTACCATAGCTCTCACCCCCCGTATCTTTGGGTGTTCCGTGTTTGTTCATATCCCCAAAATACATCGCACCAAACTCGACCCGTGTGCTGAAAAATGTGTCTTTGTGGGGTACGGAGTTCACCAGAAAGGGTACCGTTGTTACAATCCCCGAACCAACCGCCTCTTTGTCACGGTTGATTGTGACTTTGTTGAAACAGAATATTATTTCCTGGCCCCTACCCATTCCAGTGTTCAGGGGGAGAAAGAACCACAAAAGGATCCACTTGAATGGTTGTGTGCCCTACCGTTAACCGAGCTAAATGGTCCGTCCCCCGTTCCTCACAGCCATACAGATGTGCACGACCCTAATATATCTCCCTCGACAGGTATCCCTGGGGTCAGTTCTAATGATTTTCATGTTGTAAGTACCACTGATGCTAACAATGAAAGTACAGGTGATACTGAGAACACAGGTGAAACTCAAGAGCAGAGATACGTACTCCCACCGCGAAGTACTCGCGGAGTTCCCCCAAGACGGTACAGTCCGGAAAGGGAGGCTAAATCACAGAGGTATCCAGTGGCTAATCTGTTCAGGGGGAGTCTGACTACCTCTGCCCAGGCTTTTGCAGCAGCTATCTATACAGATGATCTGCCTCGAAATATGGAAGAAGCACTGAGAGTGCCAGAATGGAAAGAAGCAATGAGCATTGAGATGAATGCTTTAAAGAAGAATGGGACTTGGGAAAGGTGCCTACTTCCACTTGATAAGAAGCCTGTTGGATGTAGGTGGGTATACACAATCAAAAGAAAGGCCGATGGATCGATTGAGCGGTATAAGGCTCGATTAGTGGCAAAAGGATATACCCAAACCTATGGAGTAGATTATGCAGAGACTTTTTCACCAGTTCCGAAGATTGACACAATACGGGTCCTGTTCTCGGTTGCAGCAAATCTGGATTGGTCTCTCCATCAGTTTGATGTCAAGAACGCCTTTCTCCATGGTGATCTGACAGAAGAAGTGTATATGGAATGTCCACCGGGATTCTCTCATGAGTTTGAGAAATACGAGGTGTGCAGGTTGAAGAAAGCGATGTACGGTCTGAAACAGTCTCCGAGAGCTTGGTTTGGGAGATTCACCGTTGCAATGAAACGCTATGGATACAAACAGAGTAACTCAGACCATACTTTGTTCTTAAAGAGAAGAGATGGGAGAATTACATGTCTCATTATTTACATGGATGATCTGGTTATCACTGGAGATGATGTAGAGGAAATAAAAGAGCTTCGAAGGAACCTGTTCGAGGAATTTGAAATGAAGGATTTGGGACAGTTAAAGTATTTTCTAGGAATTGAAGTCATGAGGTCAAACCAAGGAATCTACATCTCGCAAAGAAAGTACATTCTGGATCTTTTGACAGAAACGGGTATGGTAGACTGCAAACCAGCTGATACTCCTATGGTCACTAATCATGCATTAAAAATTGTTGAAGGAGCTGAGGGAGCAGACCAAATGAGATACCAACACCTAGTGGGAAAGCTCATTTATCTGTCACATACCCGACCTGATATTGGGTATGCAGTGGGAGTGGTTAGTCAATTCATGCACAAACCACAGAAGGACCACATGGAAGCTGCTATGAGGATCTTGAGATACTTGAAAGGATCACCAGATACAGGGATTCTTTACAAGAAGAATAAACACTTGAAGATCGATGCATAAACAGATGCAGACTGGGCAGGGAATTCTGTTGATCGGAGATCAACCTCGGGGTACTTTACCTTTGTCGGAGGTAATCTGGTTACTTGGAAAAGCAAGAAACAAAAAGTTGTAGCACTCTCAAGTGCTGAGGCGGAATTTAGAGGGATCGCAAAGGGGCTGTCAGAAGTACTGTGGATTAGAAAGTTGATGACAGAACTTGGGTTTCCACCAGTTGGAGCATGTCCCTTAAGGTGCGATAACAAGGCTGCAGTCCAGATATCCGAGAACCCCAGAAGTACTGTGGATTAGACAGTTGATGACAGAACTTGGGTTTCCACCAGTTGGAGCATGTCCCTTAAAGTGCGATAACAAGGCTGCAGTCCAGATATCCGAGAACCCTTTACAGCATGATCGTACGAAGCATGTGGAGGTTGACAGGCACTTCATCAAAGAGAAGTTAGATGGTGAGATTATCTCTCTACCGTTTGTGGGGTCCGAAGATCAGCTTGCTGACATCCTGACAAAAGCTACCACCGGTCGGATGTTTTCTAATGTTTTGCGCAAGTTAGGCGTTGGATGTCCCCCCGGCCTAACTTGAGGGGGAGTGTTAGCTTGGTTAATTATGGGAGTTATTAGGATCCCACCAAATCAGTGAGTCTGTTTGATAAGCCATATTTAGTCCTATGTTTTAGGGTATTACCGTGACTTATTAATATGGGGTCTCTGTATCTTTTATATTCATTCAGAAATAACCAAAATCAATAAACATCATGAGTTCTATTCCTTCAACCCTAATTCTACGTTCAAATTATCAAGGATATCACATAGACATGATTGTTTTTTACTATTCACGAGAAGTGTTATGTTGACATGGGTTCAGGTTTCTAAGCATTGGAGGTTCCGATGAAATTCCTCTGAATCTGACTCTTCGAATATGGGATAAGGTTGAAAACAATAGCTCCTTAAACCTCAGTCCTCCAGAAATTGAAAGTGTAAGACACAGTCAAACAATTCTTGGTGTCTATCCTATTTTCTTATTTTGTTTAAATACCTAGTTAAACAAAACTTTCTCTAAATGTATGACATTGACAAGTGTCGAAATTATCAAAATAAACAGTAATCTGATTTACTGCTAAAACTGAGTATAGTGCAAACGGGTCGAATCCTCAAAAATTGGGTGAAAATAATTCTAATTAATCACAAAAGAACTCACTAATATTAACAAGTAAAAATCGGGGGGTTGAGATTTACTAAACTAGAGGAAAAACAATAAATCAATCACTTAGAAGTTGGGTTTTGATAAATTAATGGGGAAAACAATACCTAGCTAGAATTCACAATTCAGTTTAGGACATCGATAATAGACTCAAAAATAAATTCAGTTATTCGAATAGACTAGCTATAGCAGATATAGACACTCGACTCTGCCTCGTTTTCTCTTAAATAATAAAATAACCTAGAGACACTCGACAGTTATTCTCTAATCAACTCACAACCCCTAGAGACACTCGACAGGATTTAATGAGTCAACAACATTAAGAATTAAGAAAAGAGTAGCCCGAATTAACCTAGTCATGACACGTGCAAGATTCAAATTCGATTATTAACTCCATTAGTGAATCAGATTTGATTTTACGACTTCCTATCACTAATGCACCACTAAATATCTATCAACCATTACGTATACTTCATGCAGTCAAGAATAGCAATATGCAATCATCTACTTAGAAAATTAGGCCCTAATCAACTAAGTAAATAAATCACAATAATCACGACATAGGGAGAGTTAACAAACACTTGAAATAAGACTGAATTATAAAAGCCAATTAGGTTTCACGATGTCAAAAACGTAAATTGTAAATTCCTAGCTAAGTACTATGAAATTAGTTGTTTATAATCATGGTGTTCGAAAGCAAGAAGTAAAATAAAGACGTAAGCTAACTAAAAGGGAGGAAAGTTTTGCTCTCGGAAGAATCTTCAAGCTTCTCGTCCGTCTCTTCTCTCTTGCCTAGCAGTCACGTAAAGTTGAGGATGAAAAGTTGTCCACTGTTGCTCCAAAGGCTTGAATATATAGAACCTCATGCATGCAAAACCTAGTCTGAAACGGGCTCTACTTCTCACGTGAAACTTAGTGCCCAAGGCAATTCCAAAATCAGCAGTCCTAATTCTAACATGCAACTGGGCTGACACGCCAGGCCCAAGTCTCCAATTAATTAATAAAGTCTATGCTCTCAATATCTCCCACTCTCGAACTGTTCAGCATAAGCCCAGCCACACTTTAACTCTTCCAAATTCAACTCATGCGAGGCCCACGAACCTTGGCCCAACTACTAGAAATTCATCTTCAAGTCCATTAGTTCTTTCCCATGCATGCATAATTATGCACACGCGATGATCAGTAGCTCCATACTCTTCAATTCTTGCCATATTCAACAATATTTAGTCCAAAACTATCTCCAAGGCCTCTGTACCACTAAAACATGAAAACTCATTAAAAGCATCAATATATGGACAAATTAGGCTCTAAAGTGCAATCCCAGAAATATGAAAAATAGGAATTTAAGTGCGTTATCAAACTCCCCCATACTTGTCCATTCACTCGTCCTCGAGGGAAATAAAAACAACTAAACATCATTCCCATCAAACCCATTCACTAAAGCAAACCTTGAAATCGCGCTTAAACAAATCTAGTAATTAAACACATTACTTAATCCTATGAAATTCAATCAATTAGTACAAAAATCATGCCCTCGTGTGTGGTGTGAATTGAACCAAAAGATGTACAAAGATTAGGCAAATAAGTTGAAGTTTTTCGCATAAGGACCAATCATCAATTTCAAGCACACTTGTCACTCCAATCTCCACTAATTTAATCGACTCATAATTCGGGATTGAAAGGTATTTCGAGCTTGTAACATTGGCTTGGGTCGAGGTAGGAAAAAGTAAATCAAAGGCTAATCACCAAGTTTACAAATTAAAATTAAACCCCAAGTGTTTCCCTTTTTCTACTTCCCAAAAGACTCCCATTCGTAACTATTTCACTACCCATCATTGGTTTAAACAAGGCATAAATTCTCTTTCTTTTCTTTTTTTTTCACTCTTGCTCTTTTTTTATTCTTTCAGCTCTCAATTCCGCTCATTTTTCTTTTCTTTTCTTTTTTTTCCTCTCTGACTGCTTTTCTCTCTTTTTTGTTTCATCACTTCACTTTTTTTTTTTTTCTCTTTACACAATGAAACTTTCATACTTCAAACCAAGGAAAAAGAGTCCAGACATTAATCAATACAATCCCTAAAGAGAAAATGAGTAAGCAAAGTGTAACAAAGATAAGGGTAGGAATTTGTATTGTGCATTAGCTTGTAACATGGCTATGAAAGAAATTTTAGCACAATACTAAGGCTTAGCGGGGTCAATCGGGCTATGTTATTTAGTGAAAATCAATTAAAAGCTAAAAACACAAACATGAAGGCCTTAGTCATTTCCCGAATCATTTGTCAATCAATCTATTTCGCCTCGAAGGGAATTAAAATGTACTCTAATCAATTTTCAGTCCTTTATTGAAAAACACAATCAACTTATCTAAGCAAAGTACATAAATTGTTCAACTAGTGCGCAAGAAATGAAGGCATGAAGTCATATTAATTAACCAAATTACACACAATCGTTCAAGTGTTCAATCACCTAATATGTTTTAGCAAAATTTCAATGTTCAAGCTTAGGAAAACACGTTTAAAACGGGAACAAATCATTCATACTTCTAACATCCTCAGTTTCAAGTAAATTGAACAAGTCAAATCATGCAAAAACCACTCTCCCATCTGCCCTAAAACTGCCAGCTATAATATCCCCAAAAATGGCATTAAAACAGTTACGAACACCAACCCTATCAATATGAAAACAAACTGCACAAAACCAGAAATAAGAATAGCCTTATATACATGCAAAATCCATCATATCTACACCCGAAAACAGCCTTAAAAAAAAAAAAAAAAAATGAATCTATAAAGTGAGCTCAGCTCGTATCCCTCCCCCATACTTAAATCATGCATAGTCCCTAAACATTGATAGATTTTAAATCGAGGACTTCCCGAAACGCAAGCGCGCGCGCGCGCGCGGGGAGGGGGGGGGGCGACGGTCTTAAGTCAGGGGCTGTGAATGACCAATGGAAGCAAAGATGATGTCCAGTTTACGGTTGGTACTCTCTCGGAGATCTACTAGTTCACCTTCGACTTGCTCCAATCTCGTCCGTAAGTCTCTATCAGCCGTACGGGCTACTGCTCAATGGGAGGGCCATCTTTCTTTGGAAACACTCTAGGGACATCCTCGGGCTTCACACCCGCACGGGAAATGAAATACCCTTCATCGGTTTTGTCTAGTATGCCCATTCTATCTAAACTAAACAAGTCAAGACGAGACATGCCACATGTAACAGTTAAATCAGGCATATCACTATCAATTAAGTCTAAGCAACGTGCAATGTGAGTGATAACATGCCCTATACTCAAATTTTCCAAATAAAGGGGTTATCCCAAATAAAATACTTTGCATCACTTTTTATCTTATCCTTTTCAGCCCGAGACAGAGTGTTAGGCAGTATATCTGATGCTAAGTAATTATCAATGTCCACATACCAGGGTAGGGGTGTAAGGCGTGATCGTACCTCACGGTCATATTCCATAAAAAGCTGTTCGTCAGGAAACTCTTCACGTATTGCCTTTAACCTGTAATTTATCCCGGAATTCTACTCAGATGGTCAGTGATGAGATTTTCAGAACCTTTCTTATCCGTATTTCTAGATCAAACTCCTGTACGAGTAAAATCCAACGGATTAGCCTTGGCTTTTCATCCTTCTTTGTCAACAAGAACTTGAACGCTGCATGATCAGAGAAAATAACCACTTTAGTACCCAAAAGATATGATCTAAATTTATCTAAAGCAAAGACAATAGATAAGAGTTCTTTTTCCGTAGTGGTGTAGTTGATCTGCATGTTATCAAGCATCTTAGATGCATAATAAATGATATGCGAGTTTTTGTCGATTCATTGACCCAAAACAGCCCCAACTGCATAGTCACTCGCATCACACATGATCTCGAAGGGGTAGTTCTAATTCGGTGGTTGCATAATTGGTGTGGAAACCAACTTCTCCTTTAACACATTGAAAGCTTCCTTGCATTCTTCATTAAAATTGAACTCCACATCCTTTTGCAAGAGCTTACAGAGAGGTCTAGTTATCTTTGAGAAATCCTGTATAAAACGCCTATAGAAACCTACATGGCCAAGGAAAGATCGAATCTCCCGTACACTTACGGGGTAAGGCAAGGATTTCACAACATCTATTTTTGATTTATCAACCTCTATTCCTTTATGAGAAACCACATGACCAAGAATAATTCCCTTATCTACCATAAAATGGCGTTTTTCAAAGTTTAAAACTAAATCATGTTCAGAACATCTTTTCAAGACCTTAGCCAAATTTCCAAGACATTCATCAAAGGAATTACCGTAAACTGTAAAGTTGTCCATGAATACCTCAATTATTTGTTCGATAAAATCAGAGAATATGCTCACTATACATTGCTGAAAATTCGTCGGAGCATTATAGAGTCTAAACGGCATGCTTCTGAACACGAAAGTTCCAAATTGACAAGTGAAAGTAGTTTTACTTTGATCCTCAGGTGCCACGGGAATTTGGTAGAAACCTGAATAGCCATCAAGACAACAATAGTGAGATTTACCGGCTAAACGTTCTAACATTTGGTCAATAAAAGGGAGGAAAAAGTGATCCTTTTTAGTTAAAGAATTTAAGCCTCTGTAATCCATACAAACCCTCCACCCGTTTTGAACACAGGTGGGGTACCATATCACCTTCGTCATTCTCAATAACCGTGATGCCTGTTTTCTTTAGAACTACCTGAATCGGGCTTACCCACTCGCTATCCGAAATTGGAAATATCACACCCGCGTCTAAAAGTTTTAATATTTCCTTTTTAACGACTTCCAACATTGGTGGGTTAAGCCGGCATTGAGCTTATCATTTCGGCTTCGCATCATCGGTTAGGATTATCCTGTGCATGCAAGTTGATGGGCTTATCCCTTTGATGTCGGCTATGATCTAACTGATTGCCTCCTTGAACTTTCTAAGCACCCTAATTAATTTTTTCTCTTCCAACGGGCTCTGTATATTGGAGACTATCACGGGTAGGGTCTCTTTTACACCAAGAAAGGCGTACTTAAGATGATCCGGTAACGTCTTGAGTTCTAATTCGGGAGCTTGTATAATTGAAGGAAACAATTTAGTTTGTGAAATAGGCAATTCAAGCTTTGACAAACTACAGACAAAATGATTTGGAATGTCTAATTCATGCATTAAATCAAAGAGTTCATTAGGTAGTTCAAACTCCCTTGCAAAATCACGTAATTTTTTAGTGCTAAGACTTTGACAAAGAGCATAACGCAAGGCCTCTAAATTATCCAATTCAAATACTTTCTTAGTTAAATCATCAACTACATCAATGCTTAACACGCTAGAAAGTTCATCAGACCTTTTCATAGCATCATAAACATTAAACTTAACCACATCGCCATCAAACTCAAGAGTTTAACCATCATGAACATCTATCTTAGCCCTAGCAGTGCTAAAAAATGGGCGACCCAAAAGGATATCAGAGGATTTTTCATAATTGTTGTCCTCCATATCTAATATGAAAAAGTCAGCTGGGAAGGCTAAGTCATTGATCTGAACTAGGACATCTTCTAGAACACCCTCCGGATATACGATAGACGGTCCGCGAGTTATATGATGACACCTGTACCTTTCAAGGGACCAAGATTAAGTGCATTATAAATAGATAGTGGCATAACATTAATAGATGCACCTAAATTACACATAGCTTTTTTAATTCCCAATTTGCTAATTTTGGATGGTATTGAAAATATACCTTGATCATGGCATTTAGGGGGGACTTTCTTTTATAAATAACAGACACGTTTTCCTCCACACTTACCTTTTCGTTACCTTTAAGTTTTCTCTTGTTGGTATAGAGCTCCTTGAGAAATTTAGGAATTCTGGGAATCTGTTGGATCGCGTCTAACGATGGTATGTTCACCTCATCTTTTCAAAACGTCTCTAGAATATTCTTTTCTTCCTTCTGTTTCTTCGTTTCTGCCAAAAGTTGAGGGAATGGAGGTGGTATCACCAGGGGTTTGGGATGTATGACTAGGGGTGGGCGCGGGACGGGTAGTTCGGGATTCGGGTAGTTCGGGTTCGGGTAGTTCGGGTTCGGGATGGGAAATTTGCAGCCCGATCCCGTCCCGGGAAAGTTGGGTCCCCGACAAATCGGGGAATTCGGGATTCGGGACGGGATCGGAATCGGGTTCGGGGAGCCCGCACGTTTCTGCATTTTTTTAATCAATTAATTTTTAGGTTGGGCTTGGGCTGACTTTAGAGTTTGTAATGGGCCATTGGACCAAATAAGAAGGCTGCTGCCTGCTGTGGCCCGTGGGGAACTTTGGAGTTTGGATATATTTTTTATTTATAATAATAAAGCCCATTAGCCCATATTATCTTATATATATGTGTTATATATATATATATCATAATATTATATATATGTGTTACATTATATATATATATATATATATATATATAGATATATATATATTTTTTTATTATCGGGTAGCTCGGGTACCCGATCGGGATTTCGGGTACCAAAATATTACCCGATCCCGAACCCAAATTTTTAATCGGGATTCGGGATCCCATCCCGAACTGAAAATATCCCGAACTACCCGTCCCGATCGGGTCGGGTCGGGCCCCGAATTACCCGACCCGAATGCCCACCCCTATATATGACAATATTTGTCTCGCTGTTGCGGTTTGGGTTTAAGGTACGGTCATTCTTTAAAATATTGTTGGGAATAGTGCCCTGAAAATTCAATTTGTTGAATTAATTAAACTGAATTTACAACAAGTTATGAGTATTTCACATATTAATAATTAATGACGTGTGGTGGTATTCTCATATGAAATGTGTTTCATAGGAAAAGACTTTGAATACCGAAATCACGTGTCATTAAAGTTCTAGTTGGTAAGATAAGAATATGTTCTTATCAAGACTATAACGTGGTTATATAAGATGATTAGTCTTTCGTCATAGGGAATGGTGATTCCAATTATAACACGTTGATGATTTTCAATAGGATTGGAAACATCGAACTGGACCACTGAGATTATTTATTTTATACTGCTATCTAAAATGAATAAAATCTCAGGAAGCATTGTACTCTTAATCCTGATAATATTTCGGCTTTAGGCATGTAGTGTTAGTCATTGTAACATACAGAAGTGAGGTCCCGGTAACGGGTGGCCAAAATACTTTGTATGATTCGGTGATAGCATGAAATGTGCTAAAGAGTTATATTGATCGAGGAATCTGTGGCCTTGCTGGAAGGTAAGAGGTATCCTTGAAATAGATTTGCAAAAGTTTGAATTAAGACTTTGGCCAAAGCACTTCGAGTGATACGTCACCGAAGTTGTATGATGAATGTGTTTCACATACAGAGAATTTGAACTTAAGGCGAATCAATAAATTTCAAATTGGAAATGAAAAATAAATGATAGTAGTTACAATTTATTTTTCATGGATATCTACACGGAGGAGTAAAATGCGAAATAATTCTGGATCGATAAATTCGTGAATAATTTAATTAATTTTAGAGTGCAACAATATTTATTTAGTGGAATTAAATATTGTTAAACGGTAATTAATTATTATCAAGGGATGATAATATATTAATCCGTTTGGAGCTAAAATTAATTAGTCCTGCAGGTCCCCCTGCAAGCCCCAAATTGAAAACCCAAAGAGAAAATATTAAAAGGAGAAAGAGAAATGAATTTTTCAAAGTGTTTGAAAATAGCCAAGGGATTTATTTTAAGAAAATAAATCAAGCTCCAAAGAGTTGGAAATGCCCGGAATTTTATTTTGGAGAAAATAAAATTTTAAATTTTTTTTAAAAAAAAATAAATAAACATGACGTGGCATTTTGCTGACGTGGCGCTGACGTGTCACGCCACGTCAGCGGGTTGGGTCCCAGTTGACGCTGATGCAGCGCCGCGTGGCGCGCCAAGTGGACGGCGTAGATCGTGCCGCGTCAGCGCCTCGAACGGTCCGGATGCGTTCTGGGATGGGCAGGGTCAACGGGTCAGTTTATCGGGTCAACGGGTAGGATTTGATCCTATTCGGATAGGGTCAAACCGGGTCCGGTCCGGGTAGGACCAGACCCTGACACGTGTCGACGTCTGGTGGAAGCTATGCGTTTTCACACGCGCCAACCACTTGGCCGACTTGTGGCGGCGCGTGGGGGCGCATGCGGCCACGTGTCGGCGCGTGGTTGGCGACGTTGTGTCCGCGGCGGAGAGAGCTACCACGTGGCATGATCTGATTGGCCGGACGGTACGCGGTTTGTACGTGGTTGTACAAATGACGAAAATGCCCCTCAATTTTATGCCTAAAATGACCATTTTGCCCCTGAGTTTTTGCCTATATATAGGGCCATGCATTCCCTCATTTCTCATTTAGAATTGGCAGCAAATTTTCGGCCTTGCATGGTTGAAGAATTGCTCCCTTCCTTTTTAGTTTAATTAATCCTTAATTAAAGGATTAATTAATAGATAATTAGGTGGTTATATAATTAATATATAATCCACTTAATTATTAGAAAATAGGGATTTTCTAGTTTTAGAAAAATGATTTTTCTAGAAAATTTTTTTCTCGAGTATTTAGAGAAATACTCGCGGAGCCCACACTCCGAGGGTTGAATCGGGATATTGCGGGGAAGCTCTACCGGTCTCACGAAAGGGCAAGGAGCTGGAAAAATGCCGTTAGATAGCCATGTTTGCAGTACGGTAATATTTTGCAGTTGTTTTATTTTAAGCATGATAAATTATGTGCTCTTAAGCGTTAATTGCATGTTAGATATTTATCTGCTTAAGTGATTTAAAATTTATTATCAATTGCATGTATATACTTGAGTAGATCCGGCTAAGTCTTCCGCTTTGTATTAAAATATTTTAGAAATATTTTAATACTTGTATTATAATAAAAATTTTAAAATGTGGTCCCGGACTGCTACTGTTATGGGCCCGCATCCCATCAAGTGGTATCAGAGCTAGTTTGAGTAACCCGTAAGGGGCTTTATCGTAGAGGGGGTTCTTGCAGTGTGACCTGTGACGAAGTATTGACTCTTACCCCTCGCGGTCCCGCTGGTAAGGTTGGTTGTGTGGAGACGCACACCGTAAAACTAGTTCGTGAGGTATCTTTGCTGGTCACCCTATGAGATAGGAACGGCATCAAGTGGTATCAGAGCCGTGCTCTAGATATATACATGCATTGATATGATGCATGCGATGCATAATTTTAAATCTGATACTGTGCACGTAAATTCTGTCAAAGGAGGCTGGTTTTTAAGTGGGACCGTTGTGACCCCTCCAGTGTTTCCTTGGAATTTACGTGGAATGGTAATTTTCTGGGAATCGATTTCAATAATCTTCCTGGTTAATTACCGAATCAGTAAACATGATTTAAATTATGAGATAATTTGTTTATAACATGTTTACTTTATGCCATTTATTTTAAGCATGATAATTATGTGATAATTATACCAGCATGCTTAATTGATTTAATTTATGGCATATTTATTTTGTGTCATTTAAAAATTTAAGCATGATAATTATGTGATAATTATATGAAATCATGCTTAATTATTTTATTTTATGGCATGATCATGATAATATGAGATATTATGATATTTCAATTATGTATATTTTATTTAATGCGATTAAATAGTATTGTTTAATAAAGATTAGAAGCGATGCATAATTGAACTAATATTTTTCGGCCTAATTAATAAATAGTTATTAAATTGCCTTAAAATATTATTATTTGGATTTTAAATATGATTTAGTAATCCTAGTGGGAGGGTATTAATTAGATCAATTACTTCCAACAATAAGACGCCAAAAGTGATTATTAAATAATCAACAGATAATCTACACCTTTTAAAAATTCAAGTGGGAGCGAGATGAAAAGAGTTGGATTCTCACGGCCTCCATTACCCGTCTATAGTATAGTGGATGTATACTACTCCCTTCGGCGGGTATATATTCGCGGTATACAAGATTAGACTTCTACGGATAGAATGAAATACGGGGAAGTCAGCTCGACCACGCCTCCGTGGAGTGTCTTGACCTACTCGTATGGACTTCCAGGTAATGGTACACACTTGACTAAGTAATGTATTAACCTCCCTTCGGAGCTATGTTACATTTACTTAGAGGCCAAGGGTTGACGTGGTGGAATGACATTGTTTGGTAAGAGTTACCTAGATGACATGTTAATTAAGAATAGTTCTTGCTTTTCTAAGCGGTTTTCGACCTCGCCTCCGGGGAGTCAACTGCAGTTAGTTAAGTCACCATTGCGTAAACCAAAATGCTTACGTGGATTTCATTTATTGGTTGGACGCAGAAGAAAGTGAAATACATAATCATAACTTGCATTTATTTATTTATTTCAGTTTTATAATTACGATCTCTCTTAGCCCACTCCAAACTGTATGTCTATAAGGAAATAGGCTAGTAAGGGTTCAACTACGCTGACTAAATAATGAACCTTGACATCGTATTGAGACACGAAAGTTTACGTACTCACTGAACCTTATCCGAAAATTTCGGAAACTACAACCAGTCAGGATTAGAAAGACGTTTATTCTAAATAGATCAAGTGTGATGATCTGGCTAGTCTTATATCCTGACATCTGTCTTAAATGTTCTTGAGCATCAAACACATGAGATGTCTACTGATAAGAACATGTGCTGAAGACAGAGTCGTACGTAGGTACGAGCCATGAAAACGGTTGTCAGTTAAAGATGTTTGAAGGATCACTGTTTCATAATCATATTATGAATATGATAGCTAATCTGAATGAGATTGAAAGCCTATGTGCTTAAAGAGACAATCTTAACAGATAGGATACGATTCTATACTCTCTGCCTAAGTCATTTGAACGTTCAAGATTATTTTAAATAATTTTTTAAAACCAATGAACGACCTCAATGTGGCAGAAAGGGTGATATAGACTAAGGGAAAAGTTCTCTTTAATCAGACATCAATATCCACGGGCTAGAAAGCCAGTAAGTGGAAGAAAGAAAAGGAAAAGTTCCCAATCGAAGGTTCAGAAATAGAAAGTCAAATTCGATAATGGAAAAGTGTTTCTATTTCGGTGGTAATGGGTATTGGAAAAGGAAATTATCCAAAATACTTACTCTGTCTGTTTGTTACGCCGTTTAGATAAGATATGAAGATATCTTACTCGTTGAAAATATGTTTAGTTGGAAATTCACCGGACTCCTGGTATGTGAATTTGAGATCAACTAATCATATTTGCAAGTTGTTGCGAAGATTCAAACCAACCAGAAAGGTTGAAAAACGGCTAACACATAACTACTGCTCGGGGATAATACAAGTGTAATTGTATTAGCAGTAAAGACTATAAAGTCGTATTTTGGCAAAAGGGTTTTAATATTATACGTGCCATATATATACAGAAATTTAATTTCTGTAAGTTATTTGATAACTAATAGTTTAATTGTTTATTTTGAACAAAAGTTTACCACTAAGCAAAATAAAAGGTTATTTTCTCTGGCACAATAAAAGATGGTCTTTTATACATCAATGAAAACCCTAATTCAAGTTTAACATTAAGAAGCTTGACCTACCATCTAAGAAGAAAAACTTCTTCGTGGCACCTATCTATTGGTCAATTGAATCTGAATAGGATCCAAAGACTGATTGTTGAGTCCTATTGACTTGAAAATAGTATCAATCTGCGAATCCTATTTAGAAGGTTAAAATGACCAAGAAACCTTTTTGAGACAAAAGGTATTTAAGCCATGAAGTTGCTTGTGTCAGTTCATACGGATATGTGATCCTATGATTATTCAAGTAAGAGGAAGTTTTGGATATTTCATCATTCGTTTGAATGATTACTCTAGATACATATATTTTTATTTGATGAGACTTAAGTCTGTAATTGTTGAAGAGTTCAAAGAATATAAGACTGAAGTCAAAGAATCAAATTAGAAAACATATCAAGGCACTTCGATTAGGTCGAAGTAGTGATAAGTATCTAAGTTCAAAGTTAAATAGAATTTCTCAAATGAGATTGGATCTCAACTATATATATGAGATACGTCTTAGCAAAGATGTATTGTAGAAAGGAGAAATAGAACTCTAATAATGATGGTAAGATTCATGAAGAGTCATGCTACCCTATGAATTTCGTTTTGGGGTCTTGCACACAAAACGACAAACATAGTTCTATCTAAGTCAGTTCCTAAAACACTGATGGATCTGTAGCTAGGGTGAAAACCCTGTATCTTTTATCTTCAGATTTAAGGTAGCCTGGTCCACGAGTTAAGGATGGATCCTGACAAGTTAGAATAAAGAACAAAGGTTTACTTGTTCTAAGGTTATCCTAAGAAAAACAAGAGGTGGTATATTTTGTAATTTGAGAAATTACAAAAGATGTTTGTGAATATTTCAAAGATAATTACATAGATAACCGCAAAGGGTAGAAGCAAAGTAGTGTTAAAAGAAATAACAGTATTAGATACTGATTTCCATAAACCCGTGATGACTGAAAATATATTGGATACATGTGATGTACCAAATACAACATGTGATGTAGAGATGTGTACACGAGAGCATCATTATAGTGGGAGGATTGTCAGGACACCTGACAAGATACCTAAGATTAGCCCAAGTGGTTGAATCTAACGTATCTGATCCTATCACGTGTAATGAAGCTGTAAAAGATATAGACGCTGACCGTTTGGTCAATATCCATGGAATCTAAGTTAGAATATCTGTATTCTAACAAAGTCTTGAACTTGTAGAGGCGCCTGAAGGCATTAAACCCTATTAGATAAAATTGGGTTCTACAAGACAATAAAAGGAGAAATGGACAAAAGTAGAGACTTTAAAGCAAAGCTTATGGCAAGGAATTTTACCCAGAAAGAAGAAATCATTTATGAGATCTTCTCGCCTGTAACAGTGCTTAAGTCCATTATCCTCTTTATCTCATTATCGATTATGAGATTAGATAAATGGATGTAAAGACTATGTTCTTGAACGGGCAACTTCAAGAAGAGGAGCTATATGGCATAACCTGAAGGCTTCACAGCCAGAAATCAGGTGCATATAATGCAAGCTTGATAGATCGATTTATGATCTTAAGCAAGCGTCTAGATTATGGAGCATCATAATTAAAGAGGCAATTTAAATTCTTTGGATTTGTGCAATTGGCTGATAAACCATGTATGTACAAATGACATCAAGATAATGTTGTAACATTTTCATTTTGTACGTAAACAATATTCTGCTCATAGGGAATGATGCAAGAATTTTGTCAGTGGTCAAAATTTGGATGTCAAATCATTTTGACAAGAAAAGACCTATGTGAAACCAATGTTATTCCAAGGATCAGAATTTTGTCGTGATCATGGGAATAAGGAGATTGGTTTATCACAAGAAGCATATATAGATAAGATGCTGGTAAGGTATAATATGACAAATTCCAAGAAAGGTTCATCACCTTTTAGATTTGGAATTTATCTATCTCTAGATCAGTGTCCTGAGACAACTGAAGAGATAGAAGACATGATTAGAGTTCCGCAGCGGAAGCTTTATGTATGTCATATTATGTACAGGGCCAGATGTCTATTATGAATTAGGTCTAAGTCAGCGGATATTAGTCAAACCCTAGAATCTGACACTGGGTAGTAGTGAAAGCATATATTGGAGTACTTGAGAAGGACTTGAGATTATATGCTTGTCTACCACAGTGGTGAGCTCGTTTCAATAAAGTGCACAGATTCGGATTTACAATCTGATTTGTATTCTAGATGTTTGACATCAGAATACGTGTTTACTCTAGAAAGAACAATCGTTAATTGGAGAATGTTAAGCAGACTTGTATTGCTTACACCGCCATGAAAGTCAAATACATGGTAGCTTGAGAAGCAGCCAGTTAGATGTACTGGATTTATGATTTCCTATTTGTTGGCTCAGAGAGACATCTAATAGATTCCTTCACTAAAGTATTGGCGCAAAAGACTGTAAAACGAGTTTTGACACTCATGTGAAAGGAATAAGACTTAGATGTATAGCCAAATTGAATTTAGGGCAAGTGGGAGATTGTTGGGAATAGTGCCCTGAAAATTCAATTTGTTGAATTAATTAAACTGAATTTACAACAAGTTATGAGTATTTCACATATTAATAATTAATGACGTGTGGTGGTATTCTCATATGAAATGTGTTTCATAGGAAAAGACTTTGAATACCGAAATCACGTGTCATTAAAGTTCTAGTCGGTAAGATAAGAATATGTTCTTATCAAGACAATAACGTGGTTATATAAGATGATTAGTCTTTCGTCATAGGGAATGGTGATTCCAATTATAACACGTTGATGATTTTCAATAGGATTGGAAACATCGAACTGGACCACTGAGATTATTTATTTTATACTGCTATCTAAAATGAATAAAATCTCAGGAAGCATTGTACTCTTAATCCTGATAATATTTTGGCTTTAGGCATGTAGTGTTAGTCATTGTAACATACTCGAAGTGAGGTCTCGGTAACGGGTGGCCAAAATACTTTGTATGATTCGGTGATAGCATGAAATGTGCTAAAGAGTTATATTGATCGAGGAATCTGTGGCCTTGCTAGAAGGTAAGAGGTATCCTTGAAATAGATTTGCAAAAGTTCGAATTAAGACTTTGGCCAAAGCACTTCGAGTGATACGTCACCGAAGTTGTATGATGAATGTGTTTCACATACAGAGAATTTGAACTTAAGGCGAATCAATAAATTTCAAATTGGAAATGAAAAATAAATGATAGTAGTTACAATTTATTTTTCATGGATATCTACACGGAGGAGTAAAATGCGAAATTATTCTAGATCGATAAATTCGTGAATAATTTAATTAATTTTAGAGTGCAACAATAATTATTTAGTGGAATTAGATATTGTTAAACGGTAATTAATTATTATCATGGGATGATAATATATTAATCCATTTGGAGCTAAAATTAATTAGTCCTGCAGGTCCCCCTGCAGCCCCAAATTGAAAACCCAAAGAGAAAATATTAAAAGGAGAAAGAGAAATGAATTTTTCAAAGTGTTTGAAAATAGCCAAGGGATTTATTTTAAGAAAATAAATCAAGCTCCAAAGAGTTGGAAATGCCCGGAATTTTATTTTGGAGAAAATAAAATTTTAAATTTTTTTTAAAAAAAATATATAAATATGACGTGGCATTTTGCTGACGTGGCGCTGACGTGTCACGCCACGTCAGCGGGTTGGGTCCCAGTTGACGCTGACGCAGCGCCGCGTGGCGCGCGGCGTAGATCGCGCCGCGTCAGCGCCTCGAACGGTCCGGATGCGTTCTGGGATGGGCAGGGTCAACGGGTCGGTTTATCGGGTCAACGGGTAGGATTTGATCCTATTCGGATAGGGTCAAACCGGGTCCGGTCCGGGTAGGACCAGACCCGGACACGTGTCGACGTCTGGTGGAAGCTATGCGTTTTCACACGCGCCAACCACTTGGCCGACTTGTGGCGGCGCGTGGGGGCGCGTGCGGCCACGTGTCGGCGCGTGGTTGGCGGCTTTGTGTCCGCGGCGGAGAGAGCTACCACGTGGCGTGATCTGATTGGCCGGGCGGTACGCGGTTTGTACGCGGTTGTACAAATGACGAAAATACCCCTCAATTTTATGCCTAAAATGACCATTTTGCCCCTGAGTTTTGGCCTATATATAGGGCCATGCATTCCCTCATTTCTCATTTAGAATTGGCAGCAAATTTTCGGCCTTGCATGGTTGAAGAATTGCTCCCTTCCTTTTTAGTTTAATTAATCCTTAATTAAAGGATAATTAATAGATAATTAGGTGGTTATATAATTAATATATAATCCACTTAATTATTAGAAAATAGGGATTTTCTAGTTTTAGAAAAATGATTTTTCTAGAAAATTTTTTTCTCGAGTATTTAGAGAAATACTCGCGGAGCCCACACTCCGAGGGTTGAATCGGGGATATTGCGGGGAAGCTCTGCCGGTCTCACGAAAGGGCAAGGAGCTGGAAAAATGCCGTTAGATAGCCATGTTTGTAGTACGGTAATATTTTACAGTTGTTTTATTTTAAGCATGATAAATTATGTGCTCTTAAGCGTTAATTGCATGTTAAATACTTATCTGCTTAAGTGATTTAAAATTTATTATCAATTGCATGTATATACTTGAGTAGATCCGGCTAAGTCTTCCGCTTTGTATTAAAATATTTTAGAAATATTTTAATACTTGTATTATAATAAAAATTTTAAAATGTTGTCCCGGACTGCTACTGTTGTGGGCCCGCATCCCATCAAATAGCACCTTCAACAGGCCTAGTTTTTTGTCCCTGTTCCTTCTTCAGTGGTGTCGGAAGCTCCTTGACACTTCTAAGCATAATTTCACTAACATTCTACCTAGGATCTTCAGTTTACAAAGGCAACTTCCCCTGTCCTACTCAATGTAGCAGCAATCTGACCCAATTGATTCTCCAAATTCTTAACCGAGGAACCCAAATTCTGAACGGTTGATTCCAAGTTATTAAATCTGATTGCTTGTGGGTTGAGAGGTGGGTTTCGTTGTTGGTTGTGTTGTTGGGGTTGTGGAGGCCTAGGCACAAAGTTTTGGAAGTTTGGTGGTTAAAGTTTTGGGGCATAGCTAAGACTGGGATGATTTTTCCACCCGGGGTTATATGTGTTGGAGTAGGGGTTGTAATTCTGTTATTGGTAACCTGCCGCGCTAGCATTTTCCATAATTTTCTCTTGGAGAGTTGGCAAGCATCAGTGGGATGCATTGCGCTTGCACAAAGTTAACAAACCTTGGCAACTTGAGGGTTACCTGCACCAAGATTAGAAACCAAAACATTCAACATATTTTTAATTTCATCTAGAGAGGAAGAATTGACCGCATTAGTATTTCGAGAGGTAGACTCGGTAGCATAGAACTTTGAAGAATGAGCCAAGGCTTTTTCGATCATGCCCTTCAATTCTGCTGGAGTCTTGTGTTGGAAAACACGAATCAGAAAGCAGCGGAATTTAAAAAATTTTTCCAACAAAAGGATCTTGGACTCGCAATCGTGTAACCAAATTCGAAGGAATTAAGAAACTTACTTTTCTTTTGTTCTTTCTTGAAGCGTTTCAAGCCACCCAAGAACGCTCTTCTCGCGGCTTGATCCCCTCTCCTTGATAAAGCTCGAATCTTCAAACTTCTAACTTGAAGTCTCTAGAGAAAGTCCACCAACTTGATCACAATCTAACTAGTAAGGATGCTAGTTCTCTAGTTAGTGTTTAGGCTTAACCTAGGGTTTTATTTTATCTTGGAGAAAGGAAGGTGTTCAACACATGAACCAAAACAATTGCCAATTAGCTCTAAAGGGGAGCATGAGCTCCCCTATATATAGGAAAGGGAGAGGGACGGCCGAACCTATTCCTTGTTGGGCAAGGATTTGGTTCCTCTCTCTCCTATTACTTGATCATCAAGTATTTTCCAACTTTGACTTTGAATTCTAATTCAAGTCAACTTTTAAGAGAGCTAAAAAAATATCCAAACTATTTTTGGATAATTTTATACTTTATTTATTATAAAATAAATAACTTATTTTTATCTAAATTAATTAATTCGTAATTAATTAACTAGATTATTTTCTCCAAAATAAGACTTTTTTTTTAATTCAAAATTAAACCAAAGTCTATTAAATAATTAACACATTTAAATATTTAATACATATATATATATAATATATATATATTCACACGTGTGTGACACGTGTCACTCACATGAGCCACACGTGTGATTTCACACGTGTGGAACCCTCTTGGCCCGATTAACTCGTTTAATCATTTTCAAGCATCAACTCATGTAACCAAGTTGTTGTGTGTGACCCTCTAGGTTCTCAATTCAATTAGCAGTGATCCTAATTAATTAATTCACTAATTAATTAATCAGTCCACAGATTAAACGACCATAGTCTAGCAACAGGTGTTTAACCCCTAGCTGAATTGGAATGTTCGGATTCGACAGAACCTTTAAGTCATTGATTCATGTGAGATACAATCCTCCTACTTACTATCTCTCAACCAAGATCTAGGGTAAGGGAATAATCAGAACCCTAATAATCCGGTCTTAAAGCTAAGTGCATTTCATATCCATTTGATCTCAATCCAAGAAACCCTTTTCTTGATGTCTTGATCTACTGCCTTGGCCAAGGACTCCATATGGCATATGAATGACTTACACAATAAGAGATCACCTTGCAAATGCAAGTGTAGGTCCTTTCTTGATTCTCATTCACTTTCATGAGTCACTTGTGCAGCCCCAGCATAAGCCTTGAATCAGTTGTCTAAGGCGACACCCTTTAAAGCTTATACCTAAGACTACAGAGTTAACTCATAAAGTGACAAGGAACCTCAAGTCTAAGGATCAATTAATCACATCAATGACTTGTGAGATATTTCCTAATCTGGAAGTTTCCATTTCCTGAAATAGAAACTTCCTTTCCCATTTAGGAATGTTCTCACACGGGGCACCTCAGTGAACTTACTTATTAAAGTAAGCACCCTCATGTATCACGCACGTATCAACTATACACTTTGCACCTCCATGAAACAAGGTGGTCCTTCTTAAGGGCGTGATCCCACAAGCAAGCCTTAGAGGAGTCAGGTTGACACTCCCACTGTCTGTAGGACTCATCGGCTTGGAGTATTTTACTAATCATGACTTATGTGATATATGGCTCGTTTCATGAACCATTTCACCTAAATGGTAGAGTCCTAAAGTCATCAGGATTAGGGAGTTCTCATACATGCACAACTAAAGTAAACGCATACCAAACAAGAGCATATAAAGAAGTGTTGCCTGAATTTGTTATTTCATTCAAAGATTGTCTGTGATTACAATAAGGAAAAGCACAAAGCGGATATACAATCGGCTTTCTAGGGCACTATTCCTAACAATCTCCCACTTGCCCGTCAAAGCCATTCTAAAGCTACTCTAAGTCCCATCTTCTGAAGATGACCTTGGAAAGCTTCTCGACTAAGGGGTTTAGTAAGTGGATCTGCCACGTTCTCTGCTGATGTGACCCTCTCGATTTGCACATCTCCTCTTTTGATAATATCACGGATTAGGTGATACTTCCTCATAATGTGCTTGGTCCGTTGGTGAGATCTTGGTTCTCTTGCTTGAGCAACCGTCCCAGTGTTGTCACAAAACACAGTAATGGGGTCTTTCATGCTAGGAACAACATTCAACTCTTGAATGAAGTTTCTAATCCAAACACCTTCTTTAGCTGCATCATTTGTTGCTAAGTATTTGGCCTCAGTGGTCGAATCTGTAGTGGTAGTTTACTTGGAACTCTTCCAACTCACTGCTCCGCCGTTTAGGCAGAAAATGTATCCTGACATTGACTTAAAATCATCTAAGTCAGATGCAAAGCTTGCATCGCAGTATCCTTCGACAGTAAGATCTTTCTGACCTCCGTAAACTAAGAATAAATCTTTAGTACTTTTCAAGTACTTAAGAATATTCTTCACGGTAGCCCAGTGACCATCTCCAGGGTCAGATTGGAAACGACTTGTCACACTAAGTGCATAAGCCACATCCGGTCGAGTACATAACATTGCATACATTATGCTACCTATTGCTGACGCATAAGGTGTATGAGTCATTCTCTCCTTCTCAAGGTTAGTCTTAGGACACATCTTCTTTGAAAGACATGTTCCTAAACTCATAAGAAGGTTCTTAACCTTTGCTGACTCCATATTGAATCTCTTCAATACTTTGTCAATGTACATCGACTGTGATAGTCCTATTAACCTTCTAGATCTATCTCTATAGATTTTCATTCCAAGGATATAGGACGCATCACCAAGATCTTTCATCTCGAATTGGTTCGATAACCATAACTTAGTCACTTTCATGTCATCCTTCGAATTCCCAATAAGAAGGATGTCATCAACATAAAGTACTAAGAATTGCACTGAGGTCTCCAATTCCTTTCTATACACACATGATTCATTCGAAATTTGGATGAAGCCAAACGCTTTGACCGATTCATCAAATCGAATGTTCCAATTCCTAGAAGCCTGTTTCAATCCATAGATTGATCTTTGGAGTTTGCAAACCTTTTGCTCACTCCCACTGAATGTGAAACCTATGGGTTGCTCCATATAAATGTCTTTGTCAATGTCACCATTGAGAAAGGCAGTTTTCACATCCATTTGCCATATCTCATAGTCATAATATGCAGCAATGGCAAGCATGATCCGAATAGACTTTTGCATTGCAACTGGTGAGAAGGTTTCGTCAAAGTCCACGCCGGGTCTTTGAGTGAATCCTTTTGCAACCAGTCTTGCTTTGTAGGCTGCAATGCTTCCATCAACTCCAAGCTTTCTCTTAAAGATCCATTTGCAACCTATGGGTTTGACCCCATCAGGCAAATCTACCAAGGTCCAAACTTGGTTGGAGTTCATGGAATTCATTTCGGATTTCATGGCTTCTATCCACTGTTCAGAGTCAGAATCTGAAAGTGCCTCCTCATATGTTGAAGGATCATTATCCTTTTGAGAGATTTCATGGAAGAATCCATACCATCTCTCCGGCTGTCTAGGAGTGCATTCAGAACGCCTTAGAGGAGGATTTTCGTGTGTATCGAAATTCGTGATTGGTTGTGGTTGATCAGTAGGGGACGTTTCTTCAGTGGGTGGCGTGGGGTTACTTTGTACTTCTTCTAATTCTATGATCTTGCCTTTCTTTTCTTTAAGGAACGGTTCCTCAAGAAAAGTGGCATTTCTGGAAACAAACACTTTTTGCTCAGATTGATCATAGAAGTAGTATCCTATGGATTCCTTAGGATAACCTACAAAGTAGCATAAGTTAGAACGGGATTCTAACTTATCTCCCACTGTCCTCTTCACGTACGCAGGACAACCCCAAATTCTTAAGTAAGAATAACTAAGGATTTTACCATGTCACATTTCATAGGGCGTTTTGGGGACTGACTTAGAGGGAACTAGATTCAGAATCTTTGCTGCCCTTTCTAGGGCATAACCCCAGAAACAAGGTGGTAAGTCAGTGAAACTCATCATGGAACGAACCATATCAAGTAAGGTTCGATTCCTTCTCTCAGAAACTCCATTAAGCTGAGGAGTTCCCGGAGGAATCCACTGAGAGATAATCCCATTATCTTTGAGATGATTAAGGAATTCTTCACTAAGATACTCGCCTCCTCGATCAGATCGAAGTGCTTTGATCTTGTAACCAGTTTGGTTCTCAACCTCCTTTTGAAATTCTAAGAATTTCTCAAAAGCTTCAGATTTATACTTCATTAAGTATACATAACCATATCGACTAAAGTCATCGGTAAAGGTTATGAAATACTGATGATTGTTTCAAGTGCTTACACTAAGCGGTCCACAAACATCAGTATGGATCAAATCCAAAACCTTAGTGGCACGTTCCACAGTTCCTTTAAAAGGGACTTTGGACATTTTTCCTTTGAGACAGGATTCGCAAGAAGTTAACTCCTTAAGATCATTTTCAGAGAATGATCCTAAAGTGTTTATTTTGCCAATTCTGTTCTTGGAAATGTGTCCTAATCTAGCGTGCCATAAGGGAGCTGAAACTTTGTCATCTCTCTTACTCTTTGTTTCTCGTTGTATATTCATAATATTGATATTTTGAGTTAGGTAAAGTCCATTACTTAGAGTACCGATATGAACGGAAGAGTTGTTCCGTTTGATAAAGTATTTACCATTCTTAATATAAGTTTCATAACCTTCACAATCTAATATTGGAACTGAAATTATATTATGAATAATGCTCAGTACATAAAGAGCTTTACTTAAGACTAACTCAAAACTACCTAAATCTAATCTAATTGTGCCTAAAGCTCGAGCTTCAACGTTTGAGCCATCGCCGATCTTCAAGACACATTCTCCTTCTTTGAGTTGTTGGACTTCACTTAGCATCTGTACATCATTACAGATATGAGTTCCACAATCGGTATCAAGTACCCAAGAACTAGAATTAATAGAAAGATTTACTTCAACGAGAAAGATACCTTTCTTTAGAGTAGCCTTGTACTCTGGGCAGTTTCTCCTCCAATGTCCCGCTTTGCCACAATGAAAGCAAACATCCTCTTTCTGATCACGCTTCTTCTTTTGGGCCTTCCCCTTCAAAACGCCACCAGTGGGCCTAAGGGGTTTCTTCTTCTTCTTTTGGGCTTTCTTGCCCTTACCTTTAGAAGGCCCAGAAGAGGAAGATGGAGCATTCACCATCAAAACCTTATTGTCCTTCTTGATCGTGCTTTCAGCAGTCACAAGCTGACTAATCAGCTCAGCTACAGTAGCACCAGCATGATTCATGTTGAAGTTAAGGACAAATGGGTTGAATGATGGTGGGAGCGAAGCTAGCAACAAATCCACTGAAAGCTCATCTTTCAGCGGCATGTCCATGGAAGCAAGTTTCTCAGTAAGGGCAAGAAACTTGAGTCCATATTCATGGACACTTGAACCTTCCCTCATTCTCAAGTGGAACAATTCCTTTGAAGTGTTATTCCTTGTAACACGTTCATGAGGGCGGTAAAGTTGCTCTAAGTGGTCGTAAATCTCCCAAGCATATTCCATGGCCTCATGTTGTCTTTGCAAGTCCGGAGACATGTTTGCCAACATAAGGCAACGGGCTTGGAGATTATCATCCTTCCACTTCTGAATCGCATCCCGCTCGGCTCGAGTGGGAGCCTCCCCTTCGGGACTAGGCTCCCCTTCGAAGAGAACATAAGTTCTCTTCTCAGAATCTAAAATGATTTTTAGATTCCTCAGCCAATCAGAATAGTTGGGACCAGTCAACTTGTTTGACTCGAGGATCGATACAAGAGGGTTTTTGGTTGCCATTTCAAAACACGTAGAGAATCACAGAATCTACGACCTAAATGGTAAAAAAGAGAACTAGTGAGCATGCTGAATTATAACGATATACAAAAGATAAGGTCTTTAATCTAATGTAGCTCCCACTGTTTTTCAAAGATCTAGAATTCCCAAAGATCTAAGAGGAACACGTTTCCCAATGGGTACTAAGATCCTAGGCATTTTATCTCGAACCCACGACTCGCGGACATTCTAAGTAAGAACCCTAGGTAGGTACAACTTACCAATTCTAACACCTTTAGAACTCTTAGTAATTGTTTTGCATCACCTATCTTTCAATATGGACCCACGACTCGTGCGACATCCATATTTACATAGGCGTTAAGCTAGACCCATCATTCATAAGATCATGACCAAAACTTAGTTCGAACGACCCACGACTCGCGGACATCGCCCTTGCTAAAATTGACCATGAAATATTGAAAATTTAAAATGATCAGTTAGGTAACTAAGAACTAATAAGCTCCACTAGCTATCCCACGACTCGCGGACAATAACTAGCTTCACTTACTAAACTTAAAACCTATTGATGGAATGCTAGGAATTTCATTCAAAATTTGCATCTCGAATTAAACACCTATTTGTTCGAAATTAGCTTAATATTTAATGGGAATTTTCGAATCAACCGGAGAGTTGTCCGGTTCGACCTCACCAACATATATGTTATCCAATTTTATTAGTCTTGATTAATGCAAGTACACTTAAATGCATTTCAAACAAGCACATAAACAGATAACATGTCCTAGCATGATACTAACATGTAATGATCATGGGTTCTACCTATCTTATGCGTGATATGTGGGAGCCACTCCACAATCACAAGTTCTAACATACATGCAACATAAACAGTTCAAATCACATAAGGGAAAGCGGTAAAAAAATACGAGCCCTATCTCTATTACATTTAATAATTGAGATTCCCCTCCCTAACATTTTGAGGGGTCTTCACTTATGGCCTCCTTGTTACTTGAATGTGGTCCATCTTACTCCATGGGTGCATTGTCTCCAAAATGAAAATAAAACCTCACCACCTATCTCTACTCTCAAATTACAATAAAAAGAAAAAGACATAAAGTAATAAGGCTCAATCTTCATATTGGCCTTAGACAATTACACGGGGCATACCCCGGCCTCAAAAACAGTAATATGGAAAGCCACATAATAAATCACATAACAGTACTCACATAAGTGAGGCTCCAACCTCAATTGAAAAACGCAACTATAGGGCTCCAACCCCAATTTAAACCATCCATGTGCATAAATTAAAACCATACATAGATCTAAACCCATGATCACCTAACATGCTTTTGCGAGAATTTAAATTTAGCCAATAAATTAAAATTCTCGTTTCAAGTCCTAATGACTTAAAACACGACTTAGATGCAATTCTTGTTCAAGAGCCTTTTCAATAAAACCCGAAAAACATTAAACTAATAAAATTCGAATTAATTTCCAAAATTAATAATTTTATTCTTTCATTATTTTCAGAAAATAAAGTTCATAATTTTCCCAAAATTTAAATCGCTTAATTTCTCAAAAATCCCAATTTAATCAAAATTTTAAAAATAATTTTATTTTAGCAAAACTGATTTTAAAAGATAAAATTAAAATTAAATTAAATCGGGATTTCATGGACCGAAAAACACGAAAAACACGAAACACGAAAACGAGCCCGAAAGGGGCATAGCCGCGCGAGGCACCGTCGCGCAGCACCGTGCGCAGACGCGCGCCAGCAGCGCGCACAGCGCGCGGCAGTTACCGCTCGCGTGGGCGCGCTGATGTGCGGCCGCGCGCAGCAGCGCCCGCTGCGATTAGGCGGGCTGGGCAGGCGTCCCGCTCGGTTGCGGGGCGCGCCCGGGACGGCTCTCGTGCGGTTGCGGGAGGAGCTGGGGACGTGCGCGCGCGGGCCTGGGGCGTGCTACAAATTGGCACGTCCCAATCCCGTGCGTTTGTTTCGCGTCTCGTTTCGTGTCCAGGTTTCTCAAAACCAATTCAATCCAAAATTAAAAAATTCGATTTAAACATATTTCAATCAAAACGGTTTTCAAAATCACAATTTAAGAAAACAGTTTCAGAAATTCAAGAAAAATTACAGTTTCGTATTTCAGGCTTTCTAAAAGAACTCAAGAATACCTAATTCGCATCTAAGCCTAAGAATTTTTACCAAATTCAGAATAATTGAGACGAATCAGAAACACGATTAACGGGGTGGCTCTGATACCACTTGTTGGAAAACACGAATCAGAAAGCAGTGGAATTTAAAAAATTTTCCCAACAAAAGGATCTTGGACTCGCAATCGTGTAACCAAATTCGAAGGAATTAAGAAACTTACTTTTCTTTTGTTCTTTCTTGAAGCCTTTCAAGCCACCCAAGAACGCTCTTCTCGCGGCTTGATCCCCTCTCCTTGGTAAAGCTCGAATCTTCAAACTTCTAACTTGAAGCCTCTAGAGAAAGTCCACCAACTTGATCACAATCTAACTAGTAAGGATGCTAGTTCTCTAGTTAGTGTTTAGGCTTAACCTAGGGTTTTATTTTATCTTGGAGAAAGGAAGGTGTTCAACACATGAACCAAAAGAATTGCAAATTAGCTCTAAAGGGGAGCATGAGCTCCCCTACATATAGGAAAGGGAGAGGGACGGCCGAACCTATTCCTTGTTGGGCAAGGATTTGGTTCCTCTCTCTCCTATTACTTGATCATCAAGTATTTTCCAACTTTGACTTTGAATTCTAATTCAAGTCAACTTTTAAGAGAGCTAAAAAAATATCCAAACTATTTTTGGATAATTTTATACTTTATTTATTATAAAATAAATAACTTATTTTTATCTAATTAATTAATTCGTAATTAATTAACTAGAATATTTTCTCCAAAATAAGACTTTCTTTTTAATTCAAAATTAAACCAAAGTCTATTAAATAATTAACACATTTAATTATTTAATACATATATATATATATATATATATATATATATATATATAATATATATTCACACGTGTGTGACACGTGTCACTCACGTGAGCCACACGTGTGATTTCACACGTGTGGAACCCTCTTGGCCCGATTAACTCGTTTAATCATTTTCAAGCCTCAACTCATGTAACCAAGTTGTTGTGTGTGACCCTCTAGGTTCTCAATTCAATTAGCAGTGACCCTAATTAATTAATTCACTAATTAATTAATCAGTCCACAGATTAAACGACCATAGTCTAGCAACAGGTGTTTAACCCCTAGCTGAATTGGAATGTTCGGATTTGACAGAACCTTTAAGTCATTGATTCATGTGAAATACAATCCTCCTACTTACTATCTCTCAACCAAGATCCAGGGTAAGGGAATAATCAGAACCCTAATAATCCGGTCTTAAAGCTAAGTGCATTTCATATCCATTTGATCTCAATCCAAGAAACCCTTTTCTTGATGTCTTGATCTACTGCCTTGGCCAAGGACTCCATATGGCATATGAATGACTTACACAATAAGAGATCACCTTGCAAATGCAAGTGTAGGTCCTTTCTTGATTCTTATTCACTTTCATGAGTCACTTGTGCAGCCCCAGCATAAGCCTTGAATCAGTTGTCTAAGGCAACACCCTTTAAAGCTTATACCTAAGACTACAGAGTTAACTCATAAAGTGACAAGGAACCTCAAGTCTAAGGATCAATTAATCACATCAATGACTCGTGAGATATTTCCTAATCTGGAAGTTTCCATTTCCTGAAATAGAAACTTCCTTTCCCATTTAGGAATGTTCTCACACGGGGCACCTCAGTGAACTTACTTATTAAAGTAAGCACCCTCATGTATCACGCACGTATCAACTATACACTTTGCACCTCCATGAAACAAGGTGGTCCTTCTTAAGGGCGTGATCCCACAAGCAAGCCTTAGAGGAGTCAGGTTGACACTCCCACTGTCTATAGGACTCATCGGCTTGGAGTATTTTACTAATCATGACTTATGTGATATAGGGCTCGTTTCATGAACCATTTCACCTAAATGTTAGAGTCCTAAAGTCATCAGGATTAGGGGAGTTCTCATACATGCACAGCTAAAGTAAACGCATACCAAACAAGAGCATATAAAGAAGTGTTGCCTGAATTCGTTATTTCATTCAAAGATTGTCTGTGATTACAATAAGGAAAAGCACAAAGCGGATAAACAATCGGCTTTCTGGGGCACTATTCCTAACATCTTGTCCATAATGGTTCCCCCACTCGCAACATCCAACATTTTCTTGTCTGTCGGCATCAATCCTCCATAAAAGTAGTGGATGATAGTATTCTGCTGGAAACCCTAGTATGGGCAAAGTGTAAGCAATTTCTTGTAACGTTTCCAATACTCATGAAGGCCCTCGTGCTCCTTCTACTTGATTGCAACAATCTCCCAGTGTAGGTCAAGTTCTCGTGAAGCTGGAAAGTACTTATCCAAGAATTTCTCTTGTATTTGTGCCCAGATGATGATGGTTTTGGGTGGAAAAGAGTAAAGCCAAATTTCAACTGCATCGTGCAAGGAGAATGGGAAGGCTCACAACTTTATTTGGTCCTCAGTGACTCCGTGAGGCTTGGTAGAGCAGCAAACTATGTGGAATTTACTCAGATGTTGGTGGGGGTTTTCGTTTTTCAGACCACGAAAGATGGGAAGTAGATGAATTGTGCCCCGTCTTCAGTTCAAAACCAGCACCCACTTCTGGAAAAGTGATACAGAGGGGTTTCTGTGCAGTATCAGGACGCAACAGATCACGCATGGTTATGCGGGCCGGTTCTTCTGCCATCGCTAAAGTATGGTTAAACCTTACGGTCAAACCTATCTATTCATCTTCTGAATGTTCCGACGCAGTGCTGGACTCTTCAAATTTGATCAAATTGGAACTCTCCACTAGGTTCTTACGTGTTTTGGTTTGTTTCCTTAACGATATTGCAGTTTTCTTGATCTCAGGATAAAAAATTGGCTTGTCAACTTCGCGAATACTCCTGTTCATAAAAAAAAATTAAATTCGATTAGCACCAATCATCGGTAACGACGACAAAATTTGACAAATGTCGAAATTATCAAAAATAAACAGTAATCCGATTCACAGCTAAAATTGAGTATAGTGCAAATGGGCCGAATCCACAGAGATTGGGTAAAAATAATTCTAATTAATCACAAAAGAACTCACTAAAATTAACGAGTAAAAATCAGGGGGTTGAGATTTACTAAACTAGAGGAAAAACAATAAATCACTTAGAAGTTTGTGTTTGATAAATCAATGGGGAAAATAATACCCAGCTAGGAATCACAATTCCGTTTAAGACATCGATCATAGACGCAAAAATAAATTAAGTTACTCAAATAGACTAGCTATAGCAGATAGAAACACTCGACTCCGCCTCGTTTTCTTTTAAATAATAAAATAACCTAGAGACACTATACAGTTATTCCGTAATCAACTCATTGTTGGGAATAGTGCCCTGAAAATTCAATTTGTTGAATTAATAAAACTGAATTTGCAACAAGTTGTGAGTATTTCACATATTGATAATTAATGGCGTGTTATGGTATTCTTATATGAAATGTGTTTCATAGGAAAAGACTTTGAATACCGAAATCACGTGTCATTAAAGTTCTAGTCGGTAAGATAAGAATATGTTCTTATCAAGACTATAACGTGGTTATATAAGATGATTAGTCTTTCGTCATAGGGAATGGTGATTCCAATTATAACATGTTGATGATTTTCAATAGGATTGGAAACATCGAACTAGACCACTGAGATTATTTATTTTATACTGCTATCTAAAATGAATAAAATCTCAGGAAGCATTGTACTCTTAATCCTGATAATGTTTCGGCTTTAGCCATGTAGTGTTAGTCACTGTAATATACTCGAAGTGAGGTCTCGGTAACGGGTGGCCAAAATACTTTAGACGTTCGGTGACAACATGAAATGTGCTAAAGAGTTATATTGATCGAAGAATATGTGGCCTTGCTGGAAGGTAAAAGATATCCCTGAAATAGATTTGCAAAAGTTCGAATTAAGACTTTAGCCAAAGCACTTCGCGTGATACATCACCGAAGTTGTATGTTGAATGTGTTTCACATATATAAAATTTGAACTTAAGGCGAATCAATAAATTTCAAATTAGAGATGAAAAATAAATTATAGTAGTTACAATTTATTTTTCATGGATATCTACACGGAAGAGTAAAATGCAAAATTATTCTAGATCGAGAAATTCGTGAATAATTTAATTAATTTTAGAGTGCAACAATATTTATTTAATGGAATTAAATATTGTTAAACAGTAAATAATTATTATCATGGGATGATAATATATTAACCCGTTTGGAGCTAAAATTAATTAGTCCTGTAGGTCCCCCTGAGAAAATATTAAAAAGAGAAAGAGAAATGAATTTTCAAAGTGTTTGAAAATAGCCAAGGGATTTATTTTAAGAAAATAAATCAAGTTTCAAAGAGTTGAAAATGCCCGAAATATTATTTTGGAGAAAAAAACATTTTTGAAAAAAAAAAAAAAAAAAAAGGAGAGGTGACGTGGCATTTTGCTGACGTGGCACCTGACGTGTCACACCACGTCAACGGGTTGGGCCCCAGTTGGCGCTGACGCAGCGCCGCGTAGCGTGCCACGCGTACAGTGCAGATCACGACGCGTCATCGCGGCGGACGGTTCGGACGCGATCTGGGCTGGCGGGTTAACGGGTCGGTCAAACCGGTTTCGAATCGGGTCAAAAGGGTTGGGTCGCGGATAGGGTCAGCTAAGCCTGGTCTGGTTCGGACTGACCCGACCACGTGTTAAAATCTGGTGGCTCTACATTTAATCACACACGCCAACCACTTGGCCACCTTGTGGTGGCGCGTGACGGCGCGTGGAGATATGTGTCGGCGCGTGGTTGGCGGCTTTGTGTCCGCGGCGGAAAGTTCTACAACGTGGCATAATTTGATTGGCCGGAGTAGACACGGTTTGTACGCGGTATGGCAAAATGACCAAATTGGCCTTTATTTTATGCCTAAAATGACCAAAGTACCCTCCGTTTTATGCCTATAAATAGGTTGATCCCCTCCCTAATTTCTCATAACATTTTTGGGAGAGGTTTTGGCTAGGTCTTAGCTTTGAAACCATATCCCTTTTCTCCTAGTTAATTCCGATTCATTTTGGAATTAATTTTAATTAGGTGTTTATATAAAAACGCCTAATTTCGGGAGATTAAACCCTGAAAAGGGTTTTCTAGTTTAAAGTTTATTTTCTCTAAGTATTTAGAGAAATACTTTCGGAGCCCACACTCCGAGGGTTTCTCTAGGGTTATTGTAGGGAAGCTCTGCCTGTTTCACGAGGAGATCGGATTCTCGGGAGGTGAATTTGGGAGCTGGAAAAATACCGTTAGATAGCCATGTTTGCAGTACGGTAATATTTTTCAGTTATATTATTTTAAGCATGATAAATTATATGCTCTTAAGTGTTAATTGCATGTTAGATATTTATCTGCTTAAGTGATTTAAAATTTATTATCAATTGCATGTATATACTTGAGTAGATCCTGCTAGTCTTCCGCTTTTGTATTAAAATGTTTTAGAAATATTTTTAATACTTGTATTATAATAAAAAAATTTAAAATGTGGTCCCGGACCGCTACTGTTCTGGGCTCGCCTCCCAGCAACTGGTATCAGAGCCGTGCTCTAGATATATACATGCATTCATATGATGCATGCGATGCATAATTTTAAATCTGCTACTGTACGCATAAATTCTGTCAAAGGAGGCTGGTTTTTAAGTGGGACCGTTTGTGACCCCTCTAGTGTTTCCTGGAAATTTGCGTGGAATGGTAATTTTCTGGGAATCGATTTCAATAATCTTCCTGGTTAATTGCCGAATCAGTAAATATGACTTAAATTATGTGATAATTTATAACATATTTACTTAAAGTGTCATTTAATTTTAAGCATGATAATTATGTGATAATTATATGAAAGCATGCTTAATTGTTTTAATTTATGGCATGATCATGATAATATGAGATATTATGTTATTTACAATTATGTATATTTCATTTAATGTGATTAAATAATATTGTTTAATATAGATTAGACGCGATGCATAATTGGACTAATATTTTTCGGCCTAATTAATAAATAGTTATTAAATTGCCTTAAAATATTATTAGGATTTTAAATATGATTTAGTAATCCTAGTGCGAGCATATTAATAAGATTAATCACTTCCAACAATAAGACGCCAAAAGTGATTATTAAATAATCAAAAGATAATCCACACCTTTTAAAAAATTCAAGCAGGAGCGAGATGAAAAGAGTTGGATTCTCAAGGCGTCTATTACCGGTCTATAGTATAGTGAATATGTACTACTCCCTTCGGCGGGTATATATTCGCGGTATACAAGATTAGACTTCTACGGATAGAATGAAATACGGGAAAGTCAGCTCGACCACGCCTCCGTGGAGTGTCTTGACCTACTCGTACGGACTTCTAGGTAATGGTGTACACTTAACTGAGTAATGTATTAACCTCCCTTCGGAGCTCTATTACATTTACTTAGAGGCCAAGGGTTGACGTGGTGGATTGACATTGTTTGGTAAGAGTTACCTAGATGACATGTTAATTAAGAATAGTTCTTTCTTTTCTAAGTGGTTTTCGACCTCGCCTCCGGGGAGTCAACTGCAGTTAGTTAAGTCACCATTGCGTAAATCAAAATGCTTACGTGGATTTCGTTTATTGGTTAGAGGTAGAAGAAAGTGAAATACATAATCATAACTTGCATTTATTTATTTATTTCAATTTTATAATAACGATCTCTCTTAGCCCACTCCAAACTATTTGTCTATAAGGAAATAGGCTAGTAAGGGTTCAAATATGTTGACTAGGAAATGAATCTTGACATCGTGTTGAGACACGAAAGTTTACATACTCACTGAACCTTATCCAAAAATTTCCAGAAACTACAGCTGGTCAGGATTAGAAAGACGCTTATTCCAAACAGATCAAGTGTAATGATCTGACTAGTCTTATGTCCTGACATCTATCTTAAATGTTCTTGAGCATCAGACGCATGAGATGTCTACTGATAAGAACATGTTTTGAAGACAGAATCGTACGAAGGTACGAGCCAAGAAAAAGGTTGTTAGTTAAAGATGTTTGAAGGATCACTAGTTCAGAATCATATTATGAATATGATAACTAATCTGAACGAGATTGAAAGCCTCTGTGCTTAAAGAAACAATCTTAACAGACAGGATACAATCCTATACTCTCTGCTTAGGTATTGGGAAAACGAGACAGAAACGCAGCAAAAATTTAAAATTTTTTCCCAAAAGATAGAATCGAAAACTTACAATTCCTATTTCCAGATTCGTAGAGATCAAGAAACTCACTTAGGTAGTAGCTTTATTGACACGTTTTGAGCCGCCCTCAAATGCGCTTCGTGCGGTAATGGCAACCCGTCCCTCGAAAATCTCTTTCTACTTCAGAATCCATTGTAGGGACAACAATCCACACCAACCTAGATTCAAATCATGTTAGGGAAAGTGTTTAATGATATAACATAAAGAAAGAAACATGAAACGGGAAAAGCATGATTGAAATTCCCTTCGAAAACCAGTTTTGCGAAAGTAGAAATCTGCCCGCCATAAAACCCTCGTGAAAAAATTCATCCTTCAGGATATGGACGAACGGCGTGCGCCATCTTCTTTGGTTCGATTTTTTCGCTCTTATTTTGTTGGGTTCAGAATCGTTTCACCAGCCCTTGTGGTCGTTTTGCTTGATCCCCAAAAGTTCCTTTGAATCTTTCAAGACTTCACGATAGAAGCCCTCTAGAGAAATAGTCCACCAACCGTGATCATGATCCGAATAGGGAGGATGCTAGTTCTATATTCGGTGTTTAGGCTCTAAGGGGTTAGTGTATAATTATGGAGAAGGAGAAATTTTGTATCATCTTCCCATGGGGTTCGAACCCCTCTATTTATAAGGCTAGCGTTCGAACCCCTTATCCTTTTTGGAAAAGGATTCCAAACTCCTTTTGGAAAGGGATATCTTGCTTGGAGACCAAGTCTCTTACTTTGACCAAAAGTCTCATTTTGATCAACTTGGAAAGCAAGAATTTAGTCTAACTCTTTCAGACATTCAATTTTACTTTATTTATTTTACAATAAATAACTTGAAAACTAATAATTAATTAATTCATAATTAATTATTTATTAGACTTTATTTCTCCAAATTAGAACTTTAATATTAATTCAAAATTAAATCAAAGTCCATTAAATAATTAACACATTAATTATTTAACATTTATAGACATGCTTGCACATGACTACACGTGTTCATAAGGACACGTGTTATTCATGCCTCCTACACGTGTGATTGACACGTGTGGGTCCCACCATTCGCTTAATGGTTCGATCAACTTGTTTAATCGATTCAAGCCTTTACCCACGTGACCGGGTTGTTGTGTGTGACCCTCTAGGTTCTTAATTCAATTAGCAGTGACCCTAATTAATTAATTCCTTAATTAATTAATCAGTCCACAGATCAAACGACCATAGTCTAGCAATAGGTGTTTGACCCCTAGCTGAATAAGAATGTCTCGATTCGACAGAACCTTTAAGTCATTGATTCATGTGAGATACAATCCTCCTACTTACTATCTCTCAACCAAGATCTAGGGTAAAGGAATAATCAGAACCCTAATAATTTGGTCTTAAAGCTAAGTTCATTTTATATCCATTTGATCTCAATCGAAGAAACCCTTTTCTTGATGTCTTGATCTATTCCCTTGGCCAAGGACTCCATATGGCATATCAATGACTTACACAATAAGAGATCACCTTGCAAATGCAAGTATAGGTCCTTTCTTGATTCTCATTCACTTTTATGAATCACTTGTGCAGCCCCAGTATAAGCCTTGAATCAGTTGTCTAAGGCGACACTTTTTAAAGCTTATACCTAAGACTACAGAGTTAACTCATAAAGTGACATGGAACCTCAAGTCTAAGGATCAATTAATCACATCAATGACTCCTGAGATATTTCCTAATCTGGAAGTTTCCACTTCCTGAAATAGAAACTTCCTTTCCCATTTAGGAATCTTCTTACACGGGGCACCTCAGTGAACTTACTTATGGAAGTAAGCACCCTCATGTATCACGCACGTATCAACTATACACTTTGCACCTCCATGAAACAAGGTGGTCCTTCTTAAGGGCGTGATCCCACAAGCAAGCCTTAAAGGAGTCAGGTTGACACTCCCACTGTCTGTAGGACTCATCAGCCTGGAGTATTTTACTAATCATGACTTATGTGATATAGGGCTCATTTCATGAACCATTTCACCTAAATGGTATAGTCCTAAAGTCATTAGGATTAAGGGAGTTCTCATACATGCACAGCTAAAGTAAACGCATACCAAACAAGAGCATATAAAGAAGTGTTTGCCTATGATATTAATCAATCGTATATATTCAAAGATTGTCTGTGATACTAGGAAAGTCCCAAAACAGATTATGACCAATCGGCTTTCTAGGGCACTTTTCCAACAATCTCCCACTTGCCCGTAAAAGCCATTAAGGTACTCTAGGTCCCATCTTCTCAAGATGTACTTTGAGAGCCTATTCTCTTTGGGCATTTCCAAAGTGGATCTGCTAAGTTCTCTGCTGATGCGACCCTCTTATTTTCACATCTCTTAGGAAACATGTTTTCCTTATAAAGTGATTCGTAATCATGTGTTCAGTTTCTTGGTGAGGTCTTGGTTCTCTTACTTGAGCAACCACCCATTTATTCATACGATATGATAATAGATTGTTTCATGCTAGGAACTTTATCTAACTAGTTAGATGGAGTTTCTTACCCAAACACTTAACTTAGTGGTATTCAATACGACTAAGTAATCCACTACAATAGTCGAGATTTTTGTAACTTTCGTGCTTAGAATGTTTCCAACACGTTGTTATGCCATTTAGGCAGAAATTGTATTCTTTCAATGATTTACAATCATCTATGTCTGATGCAACAATTACATCAAAATATCCTTTAAATGATAAGAGCTTTTGGGCTCTGTAAACTAATATATATCCTCATTTCTTCTCAAGTACTCTGAGGACATCCTTTACAGAAATCTAATGACCTTCTCTGAGGTTATATTAGATTCGATCCACTACGCTTAGTGTTGCGCCATATCTAATTTAGTACATAACTTTTCACATAATATACACCCTTTCCTTTAAAGGGGTATTTGGACATTCCAACTTTCTGAAAGTTATCTTAGGACACTCCTCTTCAAAAGAGATGTTCCATTGTCCATACTAAACTCCTTTTAGTACCTTTGTTTATGCACTCTTTTGTGATAATCCTTTTATTCTCTTAGATCTATCTTCTATAGATCTCAATGTCGATAATCAAGAATAATCACTAAGATCTTTCATGTCAAATTGTTTTTTAAACAAGAATTGATAACTTTCACGTCATCCTTGACATTCCTAATGAGAAGGATGTCGTCTTCTAAAGAACCAAAAATTGACTCTTACATCACTAACTTTTTTATGTACACTTTTGAGACTTATTCGACTTCCATCTGTGTCAAACGATTTGACTATCCTATGGAATCGAATTGTCTAACGCCTAGAAGCCTTTATCAATCCACAGATTGACTTAGGGATTTGTATACCTTATGCATACTCCCACTGAATATGAGATTTATAGAAATACCTTAATTTAGTCTCTTTCAATCTCATATTGAACAAGACAATTCTGATATTCATTTATCATATCTCATAGTCAGAATATGAGGATATGGTAAACACAATCCAAAGGGACTTTTACATTTCAACCATAAAAAAGGTAGTACTGCTTTCATTTACTCGAAGCTCTATTAGCTTGATCGTATCAGGTGGATCAACCAAGGTCCAAACTTGGTTTGAATATATGGAATCCATATTGGAATTCAAGGCTTGCTTACACTACTCAGATTCCAAATCTGACAGTGTCTCCTCTTTAGGTAATTCCTCGGCTATCTAGGAACGCGTTCTAAACGTGTCTTAAAAGGAGGTTTTCACACGTATACTATACTCTAAAATTTGGCTAAGTTTTATCAGATGGGCTCGTTTCTTCTATATGTGGCGTGGGATTGATCCTCAAATTCCTTTGAGGTCTGCTTGCTTGCCTTCCTTCTCTTATAGGAACGATTTCTTAAGAAGGTACATTCCTTGAAACAAATAACTTTTGTTCAAGGGAATTTGCAGAAACAATATCCAGTATCGCTGTGTAAACTTGAACTTGCTTCAAGCTTATCTCCTACTATTCTCTTCACTTAATTAAGAGGATTCCCCTAGATTCTTAGACAAGAATAATTAGGGAATTTGGAATGCCACATTGCATAGTACAACTAAAGGGACTGATTTTGGAAGGTACTAGATTCAAAATCTCTGACTGCATATTAAGGAACTAATCTCTAGAATAAATATAAGTCAGTAAAGCTTACTATGGAACCAACCTATCCTATAAGGTCTAGTTCCATCATTCAGAAACACTAAGGTGCTCTCTAATTAGTTACTGAGAGATAGTCCTATTATCTCTAAGATGATTAAGGAATTAGTCAATAAGGTATTCAATATTTTGATCAAATCGAGTTGTTCATAACTTATGACTACTTTGGTTCCTAACCTCCTTTTGAAATTCTAAGAATTTCATGTAAGTTTCAAATTTTGTACTTAATTAAGTACACTCATTCATAATGATTAAACTGATGATTGTTTCTAGTGCGTACATTAAGCAATAGTGAAACATCGGTGTGGATCGAAATCCACTAAGCGTTTTTGGCACGTTTCCACGTTTCTCATAAACTGGGTTTTTGGAACGTTTCCCTTAAGATAAGATTCACAGGAGGTCAACTCTCTAAGTTCATTTTCGTAAAAATGATCCTAAGGTGTCTAACTCACTAATCCTTTCATTTCTTAACGTGTCAAAGTAATTCAAAGCTTTGTCATCTCACTTACTTTTGTTATCTCGTTGTATGTTCAGAACATTAGTGCTTTGAGTCTTTGCACACCGGATTATGCAGGATTTGTTAGGAATAGTGCCCTAGAAAGCCGATTGTATATCCGCTTTGTGCTTTTCCTTATTGTAATCACAGACAATCTTTGAATGAAATAACGAATTGAGGCAACACTTCTTTATATACTCTTGTTTGGTATGCGTTTACTTTAGCTGTGCATGTATGAGAACTCCCCTAATCCTGATGACTTTAGGACTCTACCATTTAGGTGAAATGGTTCATGAAACGAGCCCTATATCACATAAGTCATGATTAGTAAAATGCTCCAAGCCGATGAGTCCTACCGACAGTGGGAGTGTCAACCTGACTCCTCTAAGGCTTGCTTGTGGGATCACGCCCTTAAGAAGGACCACCTTATTTCATGGAGGTGCAAAGTGTATAGTTCATACGTACGTGATACATGAGGGTGCTTACTTTAATAAGTAAGTTCACTGAGGTGCCCCGTGTAAGAACATTCCTAAATGGGAAAGGAAGTTTCTGTTTCAGGAAATAGAAACTTCCAGATTAGGAAATATCTCACGAGTCATTGATGTGATTAATTGATCCTTAGACTTGAGGTTCCATGTCACTTTATGAGTTAACTCTGTAGTCTTAGGTATAAGCTTTAAAGGGTGTCTCCTTAGACATATGACTCAAGACTTATGCTGGGGTTGCACAAGTGATTCATGAAAGTGAATGTGAATCAAGAAAGGACGTACACTTGCATTTGCAAGGTGATCACTTATTGTGTAAGTCATTCATATGCCATATGGAGTCCTTGGCCAAGGCAGTAGATCAAGACATCAAGAAAATGGTTTCTTGGATTGAGATCAAATGGATATGAAATGCACTTAGCTTTAAGACCGGATTATTAGGGTTTTGATTATTCCCTTACCCTAGATCTTGGTTGAGAGATAGTAAGTAGGAGGATTATATCTCACATGAATCAATGACTTAAAGGTTCTGTCGAATCCGAACATTCCAATTCAGCTAGGGGTTGAACACCTGTTGCTAGACTATGGTCGTTTAATCTGTGGACTGATTAATTAATTGGTGAATTAATTAATTAGGGTCACTGCTAATTGAATTGAGAACCTAGAGGGTCACACACAACAACTTGGTTACATGAGTCAAGGCTTTAAAATGATTAAACGAGTTAATCGGGCCGAGAGGGTTCCACACGTGTGAAACCACACGTGTGGGTCACGTGAGTGACACGTGTCATTATGACACGTGTCTCACGTGAATATATATATATATATATATATATATATATATATATATATATATATATATATTGTATATATATTAAATAATTAATTTGTTAATTATTTAATGGACTTTGGTTTAATTTTGAATTAAAAAGAAAGTCTTATTTTGGAGAAAAATAATCTAGTTAATTAATTACGAATTAATTAATTAGATAAAAATAAGTTATTTATTTTAAATAAATAAAGTATAAAATTATCCAAAATTAGTTTGGATATTTTAGCTCTCTTGAAAGTTGATTTGAATTTGAATTCAAAGTCAAAGTCAAAATTACTTGATGATCAAGTAATAGGAGAGAGGAACCAAAATCCTTAGCCCATAATGACTAGGGATTTTCGGCCACTCCCTTCTTATAAATAGGGGACCTCGAGCTCCGCTTGGAGCTAATTGGCAATTCTTTTGGTTCATGTGTTGAACACCATCCTTTCTCCAAGATAAACGAAACCCTAGGTTAAGCCTAAACACTAACTAGAGAACTAGCATCCTTACTAGTTAGATTGTAGTCAAGTTGGTGGACTATCTCTAGAGAGCTTCAAGTTAGAAGTTTGAAGATTCGAGCTTTGCCAAGGAGAGGGGATCAAGCCGCGAGAAGAGCGTTCTTGGGTGGCTTGAAACGCTTCAAGAAAGATAATTAAGAAAGTAAGTTTCTAATCCCTACGAATTTGGATACACGATTGCGAGTCCAAGATCCTTTTGTTGGAAAATTTTTAAATTACCGCTGCTTTCTGATTCGTGGTTTCCAACAAGTGGTATCAGAGCCACCTCGTTAATCGTGTTTCTGGTTCGTCCCACTTAACTGAATTTGGTAGAAATTCTTAGGCTTGATGCGATTGAGTATTTGTAATTGTTTTAGAAAGCCTGAATTACGAAACTGTATTTTTTCCTGAAAGTTTCTGAAAATTGGTTTTTACAAAATTTATTTTTTTTTTAAAAACTATTTTAGATTTGAAACTGTATAAATTGTTTTTGGATTTCTTGGATTGGTTTTGCTTTTGAACGAAAACACGAAATGAAAAGCCTGGATTACGAACACGCGAAACCCCTTCGCGCGCCGCCGCCCGCCTGTCCTAGGCGTGCGTAGGTTGTTCGCCTACTCCCTCCCGCAACCGCACGGGAGGCGTTCCAAGCACGCCTAGGCGCGCCCGCCCAGGGCTGCCGACACCGCCCGCCCAAGCTGGGCGAGAATCCCGCAAGGCGTGCGGGATTGCTCGCCCAGGCCGCCCGCCATCCTACTGCGCGCGGCGTGCACGCCCAGCGCGCGACTGCGACGTGCAGCCCTTTTCGTGCACGGGCCCCGTTTTTGTAATCCGTTTTCATTTATCGTGCAATCAAGTCCCAATTTTTTATTTTAATTTTAAAATTTTATTTTATGAATATTTATTTTAATTTTTGAATAAAACTTGAAATTGGGAATTTTGAGAAATCGAAACGGTTTATATTTTGGGAAATACATCTTTGATAAAATTATTAATTTTTAGAAATTAATTGGAATTTTATTAGTTTATTATTTTTCGGGGCATACCCCAGCCTCAAAAACAATAATATGGAAAGCCACATAATAAACACATAACAGTACGCACATAAGTGAGGCACCGACCCCAATTGAAAAACGCAACTATGGGTCTCCAACCCCAATTTAAACCATTCATTGCATAAATTAAAACCATACATAAGTCTAAACTCATGATCACCTAACATGCATAAATTGCAAGAATTTAAATTTAACCAATAAATTAAAATTCTCGCTTTAAGCTCTAATAGCATAAAACACGACTTAGATGCAATTCTTGTTCAAGAGCCTTTTCTATAAAACCCGAAAAACAATAAACTAATAAAATTTCAATTAATTTCTGAAAATTAATAATTTTATTCTTTCAATATTTTTAGAAAAAAAAGTTTGTAATTTTTTCAAAATTTAAATCTTTTTAATTTCTCAAAATCCTAATTTAAACACTTATTTCAAAAATAATTCAAATTTAATAAAATAACATTTTACAGGAAAAATAAATCGGGATTTCAAGGACCGAAACACGAAAAATGAAGAACACGAAACACGGGGCCGAGACGACGCGAGGTCGCCCGCATGCTGCACGGCAACGCTCGCGCCAACGCCGCGCACAGTCGGCAGCAATTGCTGCCAGTGTGCGCGCGCTAGGCGCATGCCTTTGCGCGCACCGCGCGCGGCGTGGGCGGGCATCCCCGCGCGTCCCTGGGCGGACACTCCTGCAACGATGCGGGAGATGCTGGGCGGCTGTCCCGCGCGGTTGCGGGACAGTAGAGTAGGCACGCCTAGGATCCGTCGCACGTGGCTGCGCGACGGTGGACGGACGTCCCGCACGGATGCGGGACAGTGTATGCAGGCCTGGGCGTGTGACACCTTAACAAGCCTAGGTTCGCGTTTTCGTATAGCGTTTTATTTTTCATATTAGAGGTTTCTCCAAAACCCAATTCAATCCAAAATTAAAAAATACGATTTAAACAGATTTCAACTAAATCAGTTTTTCAAAAACATGATTTAAGAAAACAGTTTTCAAAAACTTTTAGGAAAAATACAGTTTCGTATTTCAGGCTTTCTAAAAGAATTCAAGAATACACAATTCGCATCTAAGCCTAAGAATTTCTATCAAATTTAGAATAATTTAGATGAATCAGAAATAGGCCTTGCAAGGTGGCTCTGACACCACTTGTTGGGAAAACGAGACAGAAACGCAGCGAAAATTTAAAATTTTTTCCCAAAAGATAGAATCGAAAACTTGCAATTCCTATTTCCAGATTCGTAGAGATCAAGAAACTCTCTTAGGTAGTAGCTTTCTTGATACGTTTTGAGCCGCCCTCAAATGCGCTTCATGCGGTAATGGCAACCCGTCCCTTGAAAATCTCTTTCTACTTCAGAATCCATTGTAGGGACAACAATCCACACCAACCTAGATTCAAATCATGTTAGCGAAAGTGTTTAACGATATAACATAAAGAAAGAAACATGAAACGAGAAAAGCAAGATTGAAACTCCCTTCGAAAACCAGTTTTCCGAAAGTAGAAATCTGCCCGCCATAAAAGCCTCGTGAAAAAATTCATCCTTCAGGATATGGACGAACGGTTTTCGCCATCTTCTTTGTTTCGAATTTTTCACTCCTATTCTGTTGGGTTCAGAATCGTTTCACCAGCCTTTGTGGTCGTTTTGCTTGATCCCCAAAAGTTCCTTCGAATCTTTCAAGACTTCACGATAGAAGCCCTCTAGAGAAATAGTCCACCAACCGCGATCACGATCCGAATAGGGAGGATGCTAGTTCTATATTCAGTGTTTAGGCTCTAAGGGGTTAGTGTATAATTATGGGGAAGGAGAAATTTTGTATCATCTTCCCATGGGGTTCGAACCCCTCTATTTATAAGGCTAGGGTTCGAACCCCTTATCCTTTTTGGAAAAGCATTCCAAACTCCTTTTCGAAAGGGATATCTTGCTTGTAGACCAAGTCTCTTACTTTGACCAAAAGTCTCATTTTGATCAACTTAGAAAGCAAGAATTTAGTCTAACTCTTTTAGACATTCAATTTTACTTTATTTATTTTACAATAAATAACTTGAAAACTAATAATTAATTAATTCATAATTAATTATTTATTAGACTTTATTTCTCCAAATTAGAACTTTAATATTAATAAAAAATTAAATCAAAGTCCATTAAATAATTAACACATTAATTATTTAACATTTATACACATGATTGCAAGTGACTACACGTGTTTATAAGGACACTTGTCATTCACGCCTCCCACACGTGTGATTCACACGTGTCGGTCCCACCATTCGCTTAATGGTTCGATCCACTCGTTTAATCGATTCAAGCCTTTACCCACAAGACCGGGTTGTTGTGTGTGACCCTCTAGGTTCTTAATTCAATTAGCAGTGACCCTAATTAATTAATTCCTTAATTAATTAATCAGTCCACAGATCAAACGACCATAGTCTATCAACATGTGTTTGACCCCTAGCTGAATAAGAATGTCTCGATTCGACAGAACCTTTAAGTCATTGATTCATATAAGATACAATCCTTCTACTTACTATCTCTCAACCAAGATCTAAGGTAAGGGAATAATCAGGACCCTAATAATCTGGTCTTAAAGCTAAGTGCATTTCATATCCATTTGATCTCAATCCAAGAAACTCTTTTCTTGTTGTCTTGATCTATTGCCTTGGCCAAGGACTCCATATGGCATATGAATGACTTACACAATAAGAGATCACCTTGCAAATGCAAGTATAGGTCCTTTCTTGATTCTCATTCACTTTCATAAATCACTTGTGCAGCCCCAGCATAAGCCTTGAATCAGTTGTCTAAGGCGACACCCTTTAAAGCTTATACCTAAGACTACAGAGTTAACTCATAAAGTGACATGGAACCTCAAGTCTAAGGATCAATTAATCACATCAATGACTCCTGAGATATTTCCTAATCTGGAAGTTTCCACTTCCTGAAATAGAAACTTCCTTTCCCATTTAGGAATCTTCTCACACGAGGCACCTCAGTGAACTTACTTATGGAAGTAAGCACCCTCATGTATCACGCACGTATCAACTATACACTTTGCACCTCCATGAAACAAGGTGGTCCTTCTTAAGGGCGTGATCCCACAAGCAAGCCTTAAAGGAGTCAGGTTAACACTCCCACTGTCTGTAGGACTCATCAGCCTGGAGTATTTTACTAATTATGACTTATGTGATATAGGGCTCGTTTCATGAACCATTTTACCTAAATGGTAGAGTCCTAAAGTCATTAGGATTAGGGGAGTTCTCATACATGCACAGCTAAAGTAAACGCATACCAAACAAGAGCATATAAAGAAGTGTTTACCTATGATATTAATTAATCGTATATATTCAAAGATTGTCTATGATACTAGGAAAGTCCCAAAATAGATTATGACCAATCGGCTTTCTAGGGCATTTTTCCAACAGTTTGAACGTTCAGGATTAATTTTAAATAATTTTTTTACCAAACCTGAACCAATGAACGACCTCAATATGGCAGAAAGGGTGATATAGACTAAGGGAAAAGTTCTCTTAGATCAGACATCAATATCCACGGCCTCAAAGGCCAGTAAGTGGAAGAAAGAAAAAGGAAAAGTTCCCAATCTAAGGTTCAGAAATAGAAAGTCAAATCCGACAATGGAAAAGTTTTTATTTAGGTGGTAACGGGTATTAGAAAAGAAACTATCCAAAATACTTAGTTTGTCTGTTTGCTACGCCGTTTAGATAAGATATGAAGATATCTTACTCGTTGAAAGTATGTTTAGTTGGAAATTCACCAGAATCCTGGTGTGTGGATTCGAGCTCAACTAATTATATTTGCAATTCGTTCCGAAGATTCAAACTAACCAGGAAGTTTGAAAAACGGCTAACACACAACTATCGCTCGAGGATAATACAAGTCTAATTGTATTAGCAGTAAGGACTATAGAGTCGTATTTTGGCAACAGGGTTTTTATATTATACGTGCCATATATACAGAAATTTAATTTTTGTAAGTTATTTGATGACTAATGGTTCAACTATTTGTTTTGAACAAAAGTTTACCATTAAACAAAATAAAAGGTTTATTTGCTCTGGCACAATAAAAGATGGTCTTTTATACCTCAATGAAAAACCTATTTTAAGTTTAACGTTAAGAAGCTTAACTTACCATCTAAGAGGAAAAACTTCTACATTGCACCTATCTATTGGTCAATTGAATCTAAATAGGATCCAAAGACTGATTGTTGAGTCCCATTGACTTGAAAATAGTATCAATCTACGAATCCTATTTAGAAAGTTAAAATGACCGAGAATCCTTTTTGAGATAAAGGGTACTTAAGCCATGAAGTCGCTTGTGCCAGTTCATACGGATATGTGATCCTATGAATGTTCAAGCAAGAGAAAGTTTTTGCATACTTCATCATTCATTTGAATGATTACTCTAGATACAGATATGTTTATTTGATGAGACTTAAGTCTGTATTTTTGAAGGGTTCAAGGAATATAAGACTAAAGTCAAAGAGTCAAATTAGAAAACATATCAAGGCACTTCGATTAGATCGAAGTAATGATGAGTATCTATGTTCAGAGTTAAATAGAATTTCTCAAATGAGATTAGATCTCAACTATCTGTTTGCGATACGTCTTAGCAAGGATGTATTGTAGAAAGGAGAAATAGAACCCTGATAATGATGGTAAGATTTATAAAGAGTCATGCTACCCTACGAAGTTTGTTTTGGAATCTTGTGCTCAAAACAACAATACACACTATACCTAGTTCTATCTAAGTCAGTTCCTAAAACACTGATGGATCTGTAGCTGGGGTGAAAACCCTATATCTCTTATCTTCTGATTTGAGGTAGCCTGGTCCACGTGTTAAGGATGGATCCTGACAAGTTAGAATAAAGAACAAAGGTTTACTTGTTCTAAGGTTATCCTAGAAGAACGAGAGGTGGTATATTTTGTAATTTGAGAAATCACAAAAGATGTTCGTGAATATTTCAAAGATAATTACATAGATAACCACAAAGGGTGGAAGCAAAGTAGTGTTAAAAGAAAATAACAGTATTTGATACTGATTTCCATAAACCCGTGATAACTGAAAATGTATTAAATACATGTGATGCACCAAATACAACATATGATGTAGATATGTGTACACGAAAGCATCATTGTAGTGGGAAGATTATCAGGATACCTGATAAGATACCTAAGATTAACCCAAGTGGTTGAATCTAACATATCTGATCCTGTCACGTGTAATGAAGTTGTGGCAGATATAGACGTTGACCGTTTGGTCAAAAGCCATTGAATCATAGTTAGAATCTTAGTATTCTAACAAAGTCTTGAGCTTGTAGAGGCGCCTGAAGGCATTAAACCCATTAGATGCAATTGGGTTCTACAAGAAAATAAAAGGAAAGAATGGACGAAAAAGTAGAGACTTTAGAGCAAACTTATGGCAAGGGATTTTACCCAGAAAGAAGAAATCATTTATGAGGCCTTCTCGCCTACAGCAATGCTTTAGTCCATTGTCCTATCCATTTTATCTCATTATCAATTATGAGATTAGATAAATGGATATAAAGACCATGTTCTCGATGGGGCACCTTCAAGAAGAAAAACATGGCACAACCTGAAGGTTTCACAGCTAGAAATCAAGTGCATATAGTATGCTAGTTTAATAGATCATTTTGTGATCTTAAGCAAGCGTCTGGATCATGAAACATCAGAATTAAAGAGGCAATTTAAATTCTTTTGAATTGAGCAATTTCCTGATGAATCATAAGTGTGGAAAATAACATCAAGATAATGTTGTAATAATTTAGTTTTGTACGTATACGATATTATGCTCTTTGAGAATGATGCAAGAATTTTGTCAGTGGTCAAAATTCGGACGTCAAATCATTTTGACAAGAAAAGACCTATGTGAGACCAATGTTATTCCAAGGATCAGACTTTTATCGTGTTCATAGGAATAAGAAGATTGGTTTATCACAAGAAACATATATGGATAAGATGTTGGTAAGGTATAATATGATAAATTCCAAGAAAGGTTCATTACCTTTTAGATATGGAATTTATCTATCTCGGGATCAGTGTCCTGAGACGACTGAAGAGATAGAAGACATGATTAGAGTTCCACAGCGGAAGCTTCATGTATGTCATATTATGTACAGGGCCGATGTCTATTATGAATTAGGTCTAAGTCAGCAAATATTAGTCAAACCCTAGAATCTGACACTGGGTAGTAGTGAAAGCATATATTGGAGTACTTGAGAAGGACTTGAGATTATATGCTTGTCTACCACAGTGGTGAGCTCATTTCAATAGAATACACAGATTCAGATTTACAGTATGATTTGTATTCTAGATGTTTGACATCAGAATACGTGTTTACTCTAGAAATAGCAACCGTTAATTGGAGAATGTTAAGCAGACTTGTATTGCTTACACCGCCATGGAAGCTCAATACATGGTAGCTTGAGAAGCAGCCAGCTAGATGTATTGGATTCATGATTTCCTAGTTGTTGGCTCAGAGAAACATCTAATAGATTCCTTCACTAAAGTATTGGCGCAAAAGAGTGCAAAACGAGTTTTGACACTCGTATGAAAGGAATAAGACTTAGATGTGTGGCCAAATTGAATTTAGGGCAAGTGGGAGATTGTTGGGAATAGTGCCCTGAAAATTCAATTTGTTGAATTAACAAAACTGAATTTGCAGCAAGTTTTGAGTATTTCACATATTGATAATTAATGGCATGTGATGGTATTCTTATATGAAATATGTTTCATTGGAAAAGACTTTGAATACCGAAATCACGTGTCATTAAAGTTCTAGTCGGTAAGATAAGAATATGTTCTTATCAAGACTATAACGTGGTTATATAAGATGATTAGTCTTTCGTCATAGGGAATGGTGATTCCAATTATAACGCATTGATGATTTTCAATAAGATTGGAAACATCGAACTGGACCACTGAGATTATTTATTTTATACTGCTATCTAAAATGAATAAAATCTCATGAAGCATTGTACTCTTAATCCTGATAATCTTTCGGCTTAATGCATGTAGTGTTAGTCACTATAATATATTCGAAGTGAGGTCTCGGTAACGGATGGCCAAAATACTTTGTACGTTCGGTGACAACATGAAATGTGCTAATGAGTTATATTGATCGAGGAATCTGTGGCCTTGCTGGAAGGTAAAAGATATCCCTGAAATAGATTTGCAAAAGTTCGAATTAAGACTTTGGCCAAAGCACTTCGCGTGATACGTCACCGAAGTTGTATGTTAAATATGTTTCACATACAGAGAATTTGAACTTAAGGCGAATCAATAAATTTCAAATTAGAGATGAAAAATAAATTATAGTAGTTACAATTTATTTTTCATAGATATCTACCCGGAGGAGTAAAATGCAAAATTATTCTAGATCGAGAAATTCGTGAATAATTTAATTAATTTTAGAGTGCAATAATATTTATTTAGTGGAATTAAATATTGTTAAACGGTAATTAATTATTATCATGGGATGATAATATATTAACCCGTTTGGAGCTAAAATTAATTAGTCCTACAGGCCCCCCTACAAGCCCCAAATTGAAAACCCCGAAGAGAAAATATTAAAAGGAGAAAGAGAAATGAATTTTCAAAGTGTTTGAAAATAGCCAAGGGATTTATTTTAAGAAAATAAATCAAGTTCCAAAGAGTTGGAAATGCCCGAAATTTTATTTTGGAGAAAAAAAAATTTCGAAAAAAAAAAAAAAAGAGAGGTGATGTGGCATTTTGCTGACGTGGCGCTGATGTAGCACCTGACGTGTCACGCCACGTCAGCGGGTTGGGCCCCAGTTGGCGCTGACGTAGCGCCGCATCATCGCGGCGGACGGTCCGGATGCGATCTTGGCTGGCGGGTCAACGGGTCGGTTAAACCGATTTCGAATCGGGTCAAAAGGGTAGGGTCGCGGATATGGTCAGCCAGGCCGGGTCCGGTTCGGACCGACCCGGCCACGTGTCAAAATCTGGTAGCTCTGCGTGTAATCACAAGCGCCAACCACTTGGCCACCTTGTGGTGGCGCGTAACGGCGCGTGGAGACATGTGTCGGCGCGTGGTTGGCGGCGTTGTATCCGCGGCAGAGAGTTCTACAACGTGGTATAATTTGATTGGCCGGAGTAGACACGGTTTGTACGCGGTATGACAAAATGGCCAAATTGCCCTCATTTTGTGCCTAAAATGACCGAAATACCCTCCGTTTTATGCCTATAAATAGGTTGATCCCCTCCCTCATTTCTTATAACATTTTTTGGAGAGATTTTGGCTAGTTCTTATCTTTGAAACCATATCTCTTTTCTCCTAGTTAGTTCCGATTCATTTTGGAATTAATTTTAATTAGGTGTTTATATAAAAACGCCTAATTTCGGGAGATTAAACCCTGAAAAGGGTTTTCTAGTTTAAAGTTTATTTTTTCTAAGTATTTAGAGAAATACTTTCGGAGCCCACACTCCGAGCGTTTCTCTGGGGTTATTGTAGGGAAGCTCTGCCGATTTCACGAGGAGATCGGATTCTCAGGAGGTGAATTTGGGAGCTGGAAAAATACCGTTAGATAGCCATGTTTGCAGTATGGTAATATTTTTCAGTTATATTATTTTAAACATGATAAATTATATGCTCTTAAGTGTTAATTGCATGTTAGATATTTATCTGCTTAAGTGATTTAAAATTTATTATCAATTGCATGTATATACTTGAGTAGATCCGGCTACTCTTCCACTTTTGTATTAAAAATGTTTTAGAAATATTTTAAATACCCGTATTATAATAAAAAAATTTAAAATGTGGTCCCGGGCCGCTAGTATTCTGGGCCCACCTCCCAGCACTCAAAACCCCTAGAGACACTCGACAGGATTCAATGAGTCAACAACATTAAGAATTACGAAAACACTAGCCCGAATTAACCTAGTCATGACACGTGCAAGATTCAAATTCAATTATTAACTCCCTTAGTGAATCAGAGTTGACTTTACGACTTCCTATCACTAGTGCACCACTAAATATCTATCAAGCATTACGTATACTTCATGCAATTAAGAATAGCAATATGCAATCATCTACATAGAAAATTGGGCCCTAATCAACTAAGTAAATAAATCACAATAATCACGACACACGGAGAGTTAACAAATACTTGAAATAAGACTGAATTATAAAAGCTAATTAGGTCTCACGATGTCAAAAACATAAATTGTAAATTCCTATCTAAGTACTATGAAATTAGTTGTTCATAATCTTGGTGTTCAACAGCAAGACGTAAAATAAAGACATAAGCTAACTAAAAAGGGGAGAAAAGTTTTGCTCTCGGAGGAATCTTCAAGCTTCTCCTCCATCTCTTCTCTCTTGCCCAGCAGTCACATGAAGTTGAGGATGAAAAGTTGTCCACTGCTGCTCCAAAGGCTTGAATATATAGAACCTCATGCATGCAAAACCTAATCCTAAACGGACTCTACTTCTCACGTGAAACTTAGTGCCCAAGACAATTCCAAAATCAACAGTCCTAATTCTAACATGCAACTGGGCTGACACGCCGGGCCCAAGTCTCCAATTAATCAATAAAGTCCATGCTCTCAATATCTCCCACTCTCGAACTGTTCAGCACAACGCCAGCCACACTTTAACTCTTCCAAATTCAGCTCAAGCGAGGCCCACGAACCTTGGCCCAACTACTAGAAATTCATCTTCAAGTCCATCAGTTCTTTCCCATGCATGCATAATTATGCACACGTGATGATCAGTAGCTCCATACTCCTCAATTCTTGCCATATTCAACAATATTTAGTCCAAAACTACCTCCAAGGCCTCTATACCACTAAAACATGAAAACTCATAAAAAGCATCAATATATATACAAATTAGGCTCTAAAGTGCAATCCCAGAAATACGAAAAATAAGAATTTAAGAGCATTGTCAGACATGCACTACAAGAAATCCTGCGGCCCGTCGAAATTTTCTCGGAATTTCGTCAGGAAAATCGAATTCTAACGGAATTCCGAGGGAAATCCCGCCGGAACGGTCGTATTCTGGAAAAAAGAAAATATATCTTCCGACGGGATTTCCCTCGGAATCCCATCAGTTTTTTATTAAAATAAAAAAATAATTAATTAATCCCGACGGGATTCTCCTGGGAATCCTATCGGTTTTTTATTAAAATAAAAAAAAATTAATTAATCCCGATAGGATTCCCCTCGAAATCCTGTCGGTTTTTTTATTAAAATAAAAAAATAATTAATTAACCCCGACAGGGTTTCCGTCGGAATCCCGTCGGAATAAGCTTAAAATTTGAAAAAAAAAAAATATTCCTACAGGGATTCCCCTCGGAATCCCGTCGGAAATTATTAAAAAAATAAAAAAAAAAATTAGTTTACAACAATTCAAAATTATTTATTCAGAACCAATTCATGAAATAACATTATAAATACATACATTAATCCATACAAAAATTATCTATTCATGACGTATTACAAAATGGTACTTTGACAATTCTTACACAACTGTTGTATTTAAAGTTTAAAACTTGAGCTATCTTCTAACATTAAAATTTTAATAAACAAATAAAAATATAAAAGCAAATTCAGCATACTGATAAGCCGCGGTAATGTTGATATCGTCACTGCTAACTTGTGCACGGCATACAAGCTTGGTCCTCATCAATGCTTCTCTCCTTTCTTTCCCAACCGTAACTGCATGTTCCCTTCTCCATTGCACAGCAACTATTCCAACTGAAATCGCAAGCTCATTCTATCAAATTTGAAGTTTTATTATATTTCAAGAAGTCAAGTTTCAACAGCAGATTTGAAGTTATACTGTTAATTATTACTTGTTTGAAGGATGACCAATAGAAGCAATGGAAGTTTGATAATTATAGCATAACTTTTGCGAATGGAATTGAGTCAAGTTTTTGTATAATGAACTCTACAAAGATCCAAACAATTGGATTCCAACTTTCTGATAAATTATTTGTTGTTTATGGCTACCACGGGCATAACTGAAACACAATGTATGTCAACAAATACATAAATAACACTTTTATGCAGCGATGATTACTGATTCATTTTATTTTTACCAACTCTGTACCTGTGAAAGTATGTGAGGTAGCTCCAACTCCATACCACAAGAATTTCACAAATGACGTAGCAAAATGGTGAAACCTGAAGATAAATATAACATTGTCATTTAATAATGAGACAAATGATTTTATTTATTTAGCATTTAGAAAGAGTTTAAACGTAGTGTGAAACCAATGGAGGTGAATTTGGGGAATGGATAAGGTTGATGGCTTGTAAGAAATAAAAGATGAAAGGAGTGCTAAAACTTGAGCGAAGCAACATACTGTATTTCTCAACCTAGTATTTAATTATGTCATCTAACTCGTACATAGCAACTCCAGTGTGTTTGAATCCACCTAAGGTAGAAGAAAACAAGGAGCTCCGAAAGCAACTCAAGGAGATCCCATTAAGATGGTAATTTCCAGACCCAAAACTCTAAGATGAAATCTCATAAATGTCGAATTTCTAGCAGTTGTAAGACCAGCTAATACCTCAAGCATGGAAAAGATTAACCACAATCTGGTAATAAATATGCATAGGCCGGGCAAACTTAACTGCTCCAATTGTACAGCAAATTGTGCAATTTTCTGTTTGCACTTATTTGCAGATGTTGTAACTTCTTCCCTTTGGAAAAGATCAGCAGCTTTCTCATAGTAAACAATACCTTCTCCAAGTTCTGTTCTTGCTCATACAACTTAGCTATTTCCTGCAAAGTAAATAGTATCTGTTACTGCCCTTTGATTACCTCAACAACAAAATAATATTGTTGTTCAGTTTCCTAGATTTCATCAATGTGATGGTTACTATGATAGTTGATAGCATTATTGACTGAATAAGAAGGTGGGGAACTTAGTGAATTGTTCATATCTAATAACATAAGAGCAGAATCAATTGCAAAGAAGAAAAATTCATGTCTACAACGTCATGAATGGATTCATCATATTTCTAATGTTTTACCTTGTAATATCTGGCGGACATATTAAGCCTTCCAATATCCAGAAACGAATTTACTGATTGCTCTAGGCATGATATTGACTCTGCAAAATCTAACGTGAAACAATGGAATAACACAGATAACTTTCTAGCTTAAAAATGATGATCAACCAAATCACTTTCACAAGCAATCTTTTCAAGATGTTATTCAATCAAAATACATCAGGCTCTTAACTGAAAGACCAAATGGCATCTTGGATTGTTGAACAACAGAATTGTGTTTGCAAGCTTAATTGGAACACAAAAAGAAATTTTTCTATATGCAAACTGTATTAGACATTTTCTATATCAATGAATAACTTGATATAACAACATCTGTTCAAAATTGAAAAGGAAAACCCTGAACAACGGCACAAAATATTACTATTGGTTCAATCCCAATAAGTTGCTATTGGTTATACCAATACAACCACAAAAATATTAACAATTCCAAAATACATATACTCACAACAAGCTTATAGATGTAGCAATGGTGTAACCGATAGCAACTTCAAAAGATTCATGCATGAAATTTTTTTTTTTTTTTTTTTTTTTTTTGAGACATAAATGTAATATGTTCTGAATATGCAAGCGGCAATTCAGATACACCACACTTCTAAGAGTCCATAAAGAAGTTGACTCCGGTTTAGACAGCTTTTAAGAAATCTCATAAATGCCGAATTTGTAATAGAAGTCATGTACCCTAATACATATCAGCAACAAATTCCATTTTCTCAATTATGGTTAATTCTCTCAATTATGCAACAGAAATCCCCAAAGTTTCAAAAAGCTTGAGATTGTTAATTCTCTCAATTATGCAACATATTTCATTTTCCACCCTAATACATATCAGCAATAATTATACCAAAAAACTCATAAAATAATTACTAAATGATTCAGTAGCTTATCAATTAGCCAAGGATTTTAGCTCATGAACTTGTGAACCTCAAACAAGACATGGCTAAAAAATCCCAAAAGCTTATGAAAAGAGCCTGTGATTTTCTACGAGATTCTTTTTCTTTCTCAGTACATATTTCTTTCTCAAATGTGATTTCTTGTTAGTTTGATAGCCAAAATCTCAAGAAAAACAAATGCTAAATCTCACAATCATTTAAACCAAATCAAGAAATTAAAATTTTCAAGAGAAAAATACGACAACCATACCATTAGGAAAGGAACTTCATATGAATTCATAGCATTAAAGATTAATAATTCTCAACCAGCAACATCAATTTTACAATAAATTGCAAATCTCAGAAGCAATTTAACTAATAAAGGCTCTCGAAAATAAAAAGGGTCTTGCACGAGTGTAAGAGACGATGTTGGAGGCTGCGCCGCAGCGGCGGAGATTAACAGCGGTGCAGGAAGGGGCAAGCAGCGGCGGGCGGAGGTGCGTGCAAGGAGAAACAGAGAAGCGGGAGAGAAAAGGAGTTTTACACGCGGCCTACTCAAGCGGTGACGAGCGCTCGGCGTCCTGCTTAGGCGATGACGAGTGGCGGCGGGTACAGTAGCAGGTAGGGCAGCACAGTTTGAAGAGAACGAGGGGAGGGTTTTTTACGCGGAAGCGATTGCAAATGGGGTGAAAAGATTCAAATTTCAATCTTTAACCCTTAGAATATTTAGATTTTTTCTATATTTTTATTTTCAATAACCGATGAGATTACGAGGGAAATCCCATCGGAAATATTTAATATTATCTTAAAATTTTATATTTTAAAAACCAATGGGATTTCCCTCGGAATATCGTCGGAATATATGTTTAAATTTTATGTTTTAAAAAAACGACGGAATTCCGAGGGATAATCCGTCGAAACGATTTAATTTCTATTATTTATATTTTTTTCTTATTTTTTAATTTTATTTTTTATATAATTAAAAATTATATTATTTAAAATTTATTTTAGTTTTTATTTTTAAATTTTGTGTTTAAAAATACCGACGGGATTCCGAATATTTACTATTAATTTTAAAATTTTACATCAATAAGTCGGAAACAATTAATTCCTATTTTTCTATTTTATATTTTAAATATTCCGATGGGATTTCCCTCGGAATACTGTCAGAATTATCTAATAATATTTTTAAATTTTATATTTTAAAAAAATCGACGGAATTCCGAGTGTAGCACCCGAGCGCAAGGTACCACATCCCCCGCACCGAGACCCTACCCGCATATGGAATGGAAAGTCCATATACGTGCCAAATCACGGCGAACGGGGACACAACACACACGCTATGCTAGGCGGGAGCTAACCCTTAGACCATTCAATAACCAACATAATGAAAATCAGAGTAGCAATATTATGCAGAAGCAAGAACTAACATATATTATATACAATGAGCTATGAAGCTCCAAAATAGATATACAAGTTCAATTTTAAGTAATCCATGGCCCGCACGGCCTAACAAAACATATACGCTCCATATACATGATCATAATACAAAATAAGGTGAGTGTATGCAAACCTCCAAAATAGGAGTAGTCATGATCATAATACATGATCATAATGAAAATCAGAGTAGTAATATTATGCGGAAGCAAGAACTAACATATATTACATACAATGAGCTATGAAGCTCCAAAATAGATATACAAGTTCAATTTTAAGTAATCCATGGCCCGCACGGCCTAACAAAACATATACGCTCCATATACATGATCATAATACAAAATAAGGTGAGTGTATGCAAACCCTAAAGAGAAGAGCTAAACACAAATGCAAGACTCAAGTACATGACTCGAGTTCCCTCCTAGCTCCTCCCATCACCTGCATAAAACAACTGAAAACAAACCGGGTTCAGTCTAAAGGTGACTGGTGGGTAAAAAAATAGGGCATATAATATAAATATCGCAGAATTTAAGCATATTCATGCAAGCCCTAATCCCATGTGAAGTTTGATAAGAATTTCCCAAGTGGGCAAAACAAAGAAGACATCAACGGGATTACAACTATTATATTCGTTCATAATCATTCATAAGGTTTCATAGCCCGGCGAGTGGGCATGCATTATCTCCAACCAACACCTTGTGTATTCATAATCATAATTTCATTCGTTATCATACATATCTTATTTTTGCACATTCATACGATTCATAATCATACATATACACCTTTTTTCTCCGGATGGTGGACGGGATTGCAAGCCCCGACCACTGGTCCATATATAGGCAAATAGGGGTACACGAATCCCCCAAGGGTACTCAGCTCCCATTCCCCGCTAATCTCCTAACGAGGTCCGGTATCACCGTAGTTGGTTGAAACTAGTACATGGGATCATCGTCGGTCCTTGTCTCCCCGGATAGCCACATGTACTAAGTTCCTGGGCCCGTGTCATAACAATCATGTCTCGCAAAATCATAACGTAGGGTTTACAAAAAAAAGGTTATACGTTTGCAATCATTTACTTGAGAAAAGACTCTAAGTACGTATAATACACATTTTTGGCTTAAAACCTTGCACCTTGGATGTATATAGGGTCGTTTTAGCTAATAGAAGAGATACCACCTTTCAAAATGAAAAGAGAGGCACAAGTAACTCAAGGCCCGCCTCCGTCTCTGACTGTACCTAAATCTGTGCAAAAGAAAGTGAGGTGAGACTCAATATGAATATACATGACGCAAGGCAATGCTATGCACATGATATGAGGTGCATAAGAAGTGAAAATCATGTTATTACACACGACAATGCCATGCACATGATATGAGGTGCATAAGAAGTGAAAATCATGTTATGATGCCATTTAGACAAGTAATTCATTCAAAAAGTTCCATACTTGAAGGTTACACATTCAATCGTTACATAGCTTTCACAAATCATATTAAAACGGGTCATAAACTTGATACATTAATCATAACACATAATAATACATGTTAGCATAGCATAGAAGTCATAAAAGAGGTGGAGGAAGATCAAACAAGTGAAGAAAAACAAGAAAAAAGGGAACCGGGGTAACGAAAACCTACAGGACAGAATCCACCCCTCATGGATTCTGGTCAGAAACTCTACTGACTCAAATCCACCCCCATGGATTTGGGTCAATAGCCAAAAAACAAAGCAAACAGGGTATGCACGAAAAGGGAAAGGAAAAAAAGCATGTTACCAACTAGAAATTCAATCAAGAGCATGCCAATCCAAGTCATGAACTCATACATACGAGCTATATCTCAATAAACATCAAGAACTTCAAGGAAAGCATCAAGAATTCATCATCAAGATCATATCTCCAAGCTTCATTAATGGCATATCAATAAATTCACAACTACCATGCAATATAATCCCATACCCTCTTAAATACATGTCTTAGAATCATTTATCACGCATAAATCTTAAGGAATACCCAAAGAAACATGCTAGAATCACCAAAATGCATGAAACCCTTACTATTCATCAAGTTCAACAATCCTAATTCAAATCTTGGGGAAATCATGCAATATCCAACTTAAAATGACCACAAGGAGACATACTACACAATTATGGGCTTACCTTTCAAATTGGTGAAGGATTGAAGGTGAGATGAGCTCAATTTCTCACAAGGTGAAAAGTAGTTTCTTCCCTTTCCTTTCTTCTCTCTTTCTCTTCTTCTTGGCTGAATATTTTGGGAGTTTTGGGGGGTTTGGTTCATGGGCCTGGGGTAAGGAGAGGGTGAGGAGTAAGTCAAGTGGGTTAGGTCATGGGTTTAGGAGTATAACTGTGTTGTATAGGTCCGTAGCTTCATAAAAGTCAATGGTTTGTCATTTTAAGCACAAAGTGCTCGTTTCGCTTGAAATTCGGGGGTCCAAATGATCTTAGAAAAATATGAGGTTTAGGTCATTGAACCCGAATCGTCGATATGAGTCCAACGAAGTTGACGGAGCTCAAATCCGAGTTCCCAAGCTCAAGATATCACGCTCGGAACTAAGGGTACGCTAATTGCTCGTTACCCCCCGTTTGGTTCCAAAACTCAAAATAAATTCAAAACTCAATCAAATAAATCCGAAACATAAAATGAACAGATAATCACATTCATAACATATGAATCTGTGACATACTCAATTTACACGAAAATCGGAAATCAAATCATATAGAAACGGCACACAATCAAGTCATGTAAAAACCATAAAGTCCAAGAATTCATAATATTCATTTCAAATAATTTCATATAATTAAAGAATTTAACAATTAAATTTAAAAACAAAATATATGAATACGTAATTAAATTAATTTAAATGCGTAAAAAGTTATCACATAAGTCATACCTGTACGACTGAAAAGTCGGGGCTTTACAATTTCTCCCCCTTAAAAGAATCCGTCCTTGGATTCACTGTTCGCCCGGAAATAACTCGGGGTGGAATCTTTTCATCTTTTCCTTCATTTCCCATGTAGCCTCTCCGGTTTGGTCACTTCTCTGAAGAATCTTGACTAGTGGAATACAGCGATTTTGGAGTTCCTGAAATCTTCGATCCAAACTCTTAATAGGCTTCTGAACGATGGTGAGATCTGACTCTACTTCCACTTCTTCCACCGGTAAAACATCAGATTCATCCCGGTAATACTTTCGGAGTTGCGAGACATGAAATACATTGTGAATTCCGGTCAACCTAGGAGGTAAATCCAACCGATAGGTTGTATCCCCAACCTTTTCCAAAATCTTATACGGTCCCAAATATCGAGGATTCAATTTTTCTCCTCGACAAATCCTTGAGAATCCTTTTCGAGGAGAAGCCTTTAAGAAGACTCTATCCCCAACCCCAATTTCAAGATTCTTTCTCCGGTGGTTTGCATAACTCTTTTGTCGATCTTGAGCAGCCTTCATCCGTTGTCTAATTATTTGGGCCTTGTCAATAGCCTCTTGTACGGCCTTAGGGGGGTTTTCCTTCTTTTCCCCTCTTTTCACGCCTACTTGATTGGTCCAATTCCATTCCTCCAAATCAAAGAACAACAGAGACCTACCCTTTCGTCCGTAGAGAGCTTCATAAGGTGCCATCTCTATCGAGGCTTGATAACTGTTGTTGTAAGCAAACTCAATTAATGGCAACTGCTCGTTCCACGAGCTAGGAAAGTGTAATGTACAAGCTCTCAGCATATCCACCAGATACTTAATCAACCTTTCGGATTGTCCGTCGGTCTGAGGATGGAAAGTTGTGCTGAATTGAAGCCTTGTTCACAAACATTTCTGTAATTCTTACCCAAACTTGGAAGTAAATCTTAGATCCCGGTCCGACACAATGCTAACCGGCACTCCATGAAGCCTGAAAATCTCATCATTATACTTCTTATCCAACTTACTCACTTTGTCGGACATTCTGATGGCAAGAAAATGAGCCGATTTTGTCAACCTGTCCACAATTACCCAAATTCCATCAAGGCCTCCTTTCACTCTTGGCAAACCCGAGACAAAATCTATAGCTATTTGTTCCCATTTCCACTCCGGTATAGGTAAAGGTTTAAGTAGCCCCGATAGCTTTTGATGTTCCGCTTTCACAACTTGACAGATCATATAATGTTTCACAAAATTAATCACATCCCGTTTCAACCCATTCCACCATTAGAATTGCTTTAAATCCTTGTACATTTTATTTCCTCCGGGATGTATTGAATACCTTGACCGATGAGCCTCTTCTAGGATGATCATTTTCAACTCTTCCGGCACAACAACTCTATTTTGAATCTTAGGAGCCCCGTATCATCAAACCCAAACGGACACTCAGAATCTGCTCTGGCTTTCTCGACTAATTTCTGAACTGCGGGATCTCTTCTTTGAGCCTCAAATAACATCTGTTGAAGATCCGGTTGAACAGTGATATTCTGAATATTAGCCCTGAATTGGAATGTCTCACTTTCATCTCTAATTTCCACTTTTAAATTGGACACAATAGCCTTTCTAGTAAGTGCATCCGCGACCACATTGGCTTTACTGGGATGGTATCGGATTGTACACTTATAATCCGCCAAAATTTCCATCCAACGCCGTTGTCTCTTATTCAACTCCTTCTGAGAAAATAAATACTGGAGACTTTTGTGGCCAGAGAAGATCTCGAATGATATTCCGTAATGATAGTGTCTCCACTTTCCCAAAGCAAAGATCACAGCTGCTTGCTCGAGATCGTGCGTAGGGTAGTTCTGTTCATGATCTTTCGATTTTCTTGAGGCGTAGGCAATTACTTTTCCATTCTGCATCAAAACACATCACAAGCCCTCCTTTGAGGCATCCGTATAAACTGTGAATCCTTCTATACCTTCGGGAAGTGATAATATCGGTGTAGTTGTCAACTTTTCCTTCAAGAGCTGGAAGCTAACCTCACACGCCTCGTCCCACTTAAACTTAACCTCTTTCTTGGTTAGTCAGGTTAACGGGGAAGCAATCTTTAAGAAATCTTGTACAAATCTTTGATAATAGCCCGCCAAACCTAAGAAAATCCTTACTTCTGAAGCATTCTTCAGACTTTGCCACTGAATAACCGTTTCAATCTTTGAGGGATCTACTTCCAAACCTTTCCTGGAGATAATGTGACCTAGAAATGATATTCGATCAATCCAAAACTCGCATTTGCTAAACTTAGCAGACAACCGATGTTCTCTCATGATGTCCAACACAATTCTGAGATACCTTGCATGATCCTCCGGAGTCCTCGAATAAACAAGAATTTCATCAATGAATATTACCATAAATTTATCCAAGTAGGGCCGAAATATCCGATGCATCATATCCATGAATGCAGATGGAGCATTAGTTAATCCAAAAGGCATCACTACAAATTTGTAATGCCCATACCGGGTGTTAAATCCCGTCTTTGGAATGTCCGCTTCCCGGATTTTCAATTGGTAGTATCCTTGTCTCAAATCCAACTTCAAATATACCCCCGAACATTGCAGCATATCAAATAAGTCCTCAATGTGGGGCAAAGGATAATTGTTCTTTATCATCATTTGGTTCAGCTCTCGATAATCTATACACATTCTTAAAGTTCCATCTTTCTTCTTGACGAAAAGAACCGATGCACCCAATGGTGATGAACTTGGTCGAATATATCCAACCTTAAGCAACTCTTCAAGCTGAATCTTTAATTCCTTCAACTCAGCCGGTGCCATTCTATAAGGGGTCTTAGAATAAGGTTCAAATCCCGGATACAAAAGATAAAGAAATAACAGGTAGGCACATAATAGCAGTAAGATCACAAGAAATAAAGGAATGCGTAGCACCCGGATCAAAAAGTATATGAATATTCGTGGTATGAATGCATATAATACCTTCCACCACGGCAGTAGGGTCGACCTCTGCATCCTGTTCCTCGCCCTCCAGGGCATATGCACGTGCTTGGATTAGTGGCTTTAGAACTCCCCTTTGAAATCCTGGGGCCTTATCCGGACAAATATCCGCCATATGGTCACCCTTTCCACAAATGAGGCACAAACCAAACCTCCTCCGATAATTGTTAAAGGTATGGGTCAGCCTTCCACAATGTAAACAAGGAGGTACATCTCAGCATGAGGTGGTAGGTGTCGGTTCCGTTGGTAGAGCCTTTGGAGCTTGTGAAGCTTGCCCTCCCATCCGAGGCTTCTTAGAAGGAATTTGGGAGGGGGAGTAGCTTGAACCATCGGTCTCTTCCCCGAACCTGATCCAGAAACTCGCCCCATTGGTGCTCTAAAACTCGGACCTATCTTCTTGTACTCTTCCTCTTGAGCTAAAGCTCTTTGCACGGTGTCGGCGAAGGACTCGAAATTATGGCCGGTATATCCATGCCTTAAATCCTACCTCAAACTCGCAATAAATTTCTTGGCCTTCCTTTTTTCATCCCCGTGTAATGTGAGGAGCGTACTTTCCAAGCCTGTTAAAAGTGGTAAGATATTGGCCCACTGAACAGTTGCCCTGCTTCAAATCCATGAACTCTTGCCCTTTTCGTTCCCTTACAACCTCGGGCACACAAAACACTCCCGCAATTCCCTCTTGAAAACTTCCCACGTAACATCAACCTCTAACTTTTCCCTTGTCCTCTCCCACCAATCATACGGTTCACCATCGAGTTAGAATATAGCAAATTGAGCCCTTTCTTGCATAGTAAACTTTCAGACTCCATAAATTCTCTCCAACCTAGTCAACCATCCCTCTGAAACTGCATCATCAAGAGAACCAGAAAACCATGGGGGATTATAGCTTAGAAATACCCCATGAGAATCCATGTTGTTGTTAGGTGGAGGAACCGGTGGCTCTGCTACTTGTGGTGGGGGACCTTGAGCTCTCTGATACTAAACATAATTAAAATTAGCTTCCACGAAATTCCCCAGGTCCGGTGGAGGCGGTTGTAGTTGTTATTGAGGTTGTTGTTGAGGTGTAGGAGAACGGTCACGATGACAACGTCGATCCGGTGACCTGTGTCTATCTCTCCTTGGAGGCATTCTGTCAAGAAAACACTGAAATGCGTGCTACTTTTAGTCCATGCATGAGAATGTAATTAATTCAATCAAAATTCGAAATTTAGAGCACATAAGCACATAAAGAATGCATATGCAACACGTTGACAAGTTGTTCCTAAAGTCGTACGACTTAAACCGACTAAACATGACACAAGTGCCTGGGTTTTGCAACCCTAAGCTCTGATACCACATAAGGATGTAGCACCCGAGCGCAAGGTACCACATCCCCCGCACTGAGACCCGACCCGTATATGGAATGGGAAGTCTATATACGTGCCAAATCACGGTGAACGGGGACACAACACACACGCTATGCTAGGCGGCAGCTAACCCTTAGACCATTCAATAACCAACATAATGAAAATCAGAGTAGTAATATTATGCAGAAGCAAGAACTAACATATATTATATACAATAAGCTATGAAGCTCCAAAATAGATATACAAGTTCAATTTAAGTAATCCATAGCCTGCACGGCCTAACATCACATATACGCTCCATATACATGATCATAATATAAAATAAGGTGAGTGTATGCAAACCCTAAAGAGAAGAGCTAAACACAAAAGCAAGACTCAAGTATATAACTCGAATTCCCGCCTAGCTCCTCCTATCACCTACACAAAACAATTGAAAACAAACCAGGTTCAGTCTAAAGGAGATTGGTAGGTACAAAAAATGGGGCATATAATATAAATATTGTAGAATTTAAGCATATTCATGCAAGCCCTAATCCCGTGTGAAGTTTGATAAGAATTTCCCAAATGGGCAAAATAAAGAAGACATCAACGGGATTACAACTATCATATTCATTCATAATCATTCATAAGGTTTCATGGCCCGGCGAGTGGGCGTGCATTATGTCCAACCAACACCTTATGTATTCATAATCATAATTTCATTCGTTATCATACATATCTTATTTGTGCACATTCATACGATTCATAATCATACATATACACCTTTTTTCTCCAGGGTGGTGGATCGGATTGCAAGCCCCGACCACCGGTCCATACATAGGCCAATGGGGGTACATGAATCCCCCAAGGGCACTCAGCTCCCATTCCCCGCTAATCTCCTAGCGAGGTCCGGTATCACCGTAGTTGGTTGAAACTAGTACATGGGATCACCGTCGGCCCTTGCCTCCCCGGACAGCCACATGTACTAAATTCCTGGGCCCGTGTCATAACAATCATATCTCACCAAAATCATAAGGTAGGGTTCATAAAAGAAAGGATATACTTTTGCAATCATTTACTCGAGAAAAGACTCTACGTACGTATAATATACATTTTTGGCTTAAAACCTTACACCTTGGATGTATATAGGGTCGTTTTAGCTAATAGAAGAGAAACCCACCTTTCAAAATCAAAAGAGAGGCACAAGTAATTCAAGGCTCACCTCCGTCTCCGACCGTACCCAAATCTGTGCAAAAAAAGTGAAGTGAGACTCAATATGACCATATATGAAGCACGACAATGCTATGCACATGATATGAGGTGCATAAGAAGTGAAAATCATGTTATGATGCCATTTTGCCAAGTAATTCATTCAAAAAGTTCCATACTTGAAGGTTACACATTCAATCGTTTCATAACTTTCACAAATCATATTAAAAGAAGTCATAAACTTGATACATTAATCATAACACATAATAATACATGTTAGCATAGCATAGAAGTCATAAAAGAGGTGGAGGAAGATCAAACAAGCGAAGGAAAACAAGAAAAAACTGGAACCGGAGTAACGAAAGTCGGCAGGACAGAATCAACCCACATGGATTTTTCCAAAGGGGATTCTGGTCAGAAACTCTACTGACTCAAATCCATCCCCGTGGATTTGAGTCAGTAGCCAAAAAACAAGCAAACAGGGCATGTACGAAAAGGGAAAGGAACAGAAGCATGTTACCAACTAGAAATTCAATCAAAAGCATGCCAATGCAAGTCATGAACTCATACATACGAAGAAATTTAAGGAAAGCATCAAGAATTCATCATCAACATCATATCTTCAAGCTTCATTAATGGCATATCAAAAAATTCACAACTACCATGGAATATAAGCCCATACTGTCTTAAATACATGTCTTAGAATCTTTTATCACTCATAAATCTCAAGGAATACCAAAAGAAACATGCTAGAATCACCAAAATGCATGAAACCCTTACTATTCATCAAGTTCAACCATCCTAATTCAAATCTTGGGTAAATCATGCAATATCCAACTTAAAATGACCACAAGGAGACATACTACACATTTATGGGCTTACCTTTCAATTTGGAGAAGGCTTACCTCTCACAAGGTGAAAAGTTGTTTCTTCTCTTTCCTTTCTTCTCTCTTTCTTTTCTTCTTGGCTGAATATTTTGGGAGTTTTTTTTTTAGGGGGGGGGTTGGTTCACGGGGCTGGGGTAAGGAGAGGGTGAGGATTAATTCAAGTGGGTTAGGTCATGGGTTTAGGAGTATAGCTATGTTGTATAGGTCCGTAGTTTCAGAAAAGTCAATGGTTTTTAACCGCAAAGTGCTCATTTCGCTTGAAATTCGGGGATCCAAATGGTCTTAGAAAAATATGAGGTTTGGGTCATTGAACCCAAATCATTGATACGAGTCCAACAAAGTTGATGGAGCTCGAATCCGAGTTCCCGAGCTCAAGATATCACGGTCGGAACCAAGGGTGCACTAACTGCTCGTTATCCCCTGTTTGGTTCCAAAACTCAAAATAAATTCAAAACTCAATCAAATAAATCCGAAAACATAAAATGAACATATAATCACATTCATAACACATGAATCTACGACATACTCAATTTACATGAAAATCAAAAATCAAATCATATAGAAACGGCACGCAATCAAGTCATGTAAAAACCATAACGTCCAAGAATTCATAATATTCATTTCACATAATTTCATATACTTAAAGAATTTAACAATTAAATTTAAGAACAAAATATATAAATACGTAATTAAATTAATTTAAATCCACAAGTAGTTATCACATAAGTCATACATATACGACTAAAAAGTCGGGCCGTTACAATCTCCCCCTTAAAAGAATCCGTCCTTGGACTCACTGTTCGCCCGAAAACAACTCGGGGTGGAATCTTTTCATCTTTTCCTCCGTTTCCCACGTAGCCTCTTCGGTTTGGTCACTTCTCTAAAGAATCTTGACTAGTGGAATACGTCGATTTTGGAGTTCCTGAAATCTCCGATCCAAAATCTTAATAGGCTTCTGAACGAAGGTGAGATCTGACTCTAATTCCACTTCTTCCACCAGTAGAACCTCAGATTCATCCCGGTAATACTTTCGGAGTTGTGAGACATGAAATACATTGTGAATTCCGGTCAAACTAGGAGGCAAATCCAACCAATAGGTTGTATCCCAACCCTTTCCAAAATCTCATACGGTCCCAAATGTCGAGGATTCAATTTTCCTCCTCGACCAATCCTTGAGAATCCTTTTCAAGAAGAAGCCTTTAAGAAGACTCTATCCCCAACCTTATTTTCAAGATTCTTTCTCTGGTGGTCTACATGACTCTTTTGTCGATCTTGACAGGCCTTCATCCGTTGTCTAATTATTTGGGCCTTGTCAATAGCCTCTTGTACGGCCTTAGGGGGTTTTTCCTTCTTTTCCCCTCTTTTCACGCCTTGTTGATTGGTCCAATTCCATTCCTCCAAATCAAAGAACAACGGAGACCTACCCTTTCGTCCGTAGAGAGCTTCATAAGGTGCCATCTCTATTGAGGCTTAATAGCTGTTGTTGTAAGCAAACTCAATTAATGGCAACTGCTCGTTCCACGAGCTAGGAAAGTGCAATGTACAAGTTCTCAGCATATCCACCAAATACTTAATCAACCTTTCGGATTGTCCGTCGGTCTGAGGATGGAAAGTTGTGCTGAATTGAAGCCTTGTTCACAAACATTTCTGTAATTCTTGCCCAAACTTGGAAGTAAATCTTAGATCCCAGTCCGACACAATGCTAACCGGCATTCCATGAAGCCTGAAAATCTCATCATTATACTTCTTAGCCAACTTACTCACTTTGTCGGACATTCTGATGGAAAGAAAATGAGTCGATTTTGTCAACCTCTCCACAATTACCCAAATTCCATCAAGGCCTCCTTTCACTCTTGGCAAACCCAAGACAAAATCCATAGCTATTTGTTCCCATTTCCACTCCGGTATAGGTAAACGTTGAAGTAGCCCTGATGGCTTTTGATGTTCCGCTTTTACTACTTGACAGATCATATAATGTTTCACGAAATTAATCACATCCCATTTCAACCCATTCCACCAATAGAATTGCTTTAAATCCTTATACATTTTATTTCCCTCGTGATGTATTGAATACCCTGACCGATGAGCCTCTTCTAGGATGATCCTTTTCAACTCTTCCAGCACAACAACTCTATTTTTGAATCTTAGGAGCCTCGTATCATCAAACCCAAATGGACACTCAGAATCTTCTTGGGCTTTCTCGACTAATTTCTGAACTACGGGATCACTTCTTTGAGCCTCAAAGAACATCTGTTGAAGATCCGGTTGAACAGTGATATTCTGAATACTAGCACTCAATTGGAATGTCTCACTTTCATCTCCAATTCCCACTTTTACATTGGACACACTAGCCTTCCTACTAAGCGCATCCGCGACATGCCGTTGTCTCTTATTCAACTCCTTCTGAGAAAATAAATACTGGAGACTTTTGTGGTCAGAGAAGATCTCGAATGATATTCCATAAAGATAGTGTCCCCAATTTCCCAAAGCAAAGATCACAGCCGCTAGCTCGAGATCGTGAGTGGGGAAGTTCTATTCATGATCTTTCAACTTCCTTGAGGCATAGGCAATTACTTTTCCATTCTGCATCAAAGCACATCCCAAGCCCTCCTTTGAGGCGTCCGTATAAATAGTGTATCCTTCTGTACCTTCGGAAAGGGCTAATATCGGTGCAGTTGTCAACTTTTCCTTCAAGAGCTGAAAGCTAATCTCACATGCCTCGTCCCACTTATACTTAACCTCTTTCTTGGTTAGTCGGGTTAACGGGGAAGCAATCTTTGGGAAATCCTTTACAAATCTTCGATAATAGCCCGCCAAACCTAAGAAACTCCTTACTTCTGAAGTATTCTTCAGACTTTGCCGCTGAATAACCGTTTCAATCTTTGAGGGATCTACTTCTAAACCTTTTCTCGAGATAATGTGACCTAGAAATGATATTAGATCAATCCAAAACTCGTATTTTCTAAACTTAGCATACAACCGATGTTCTCTCAAGGTGTCCAACACAATTCTGAGATGCCTTGCATGATCCTCCGGAGACCTCGAATAAACAAGAATGTCATCAATGAATATTATCACGAATTTATCCAAGTAGGGCCAAAAAATCCAATGCATCATATCCATGAATGCAGCTAGAGCATTAGTTAATCCAAAAGGCATCACTACAAATTCGTAATGCCCATACCGGGTGTTAAATCCCGTCTTTGGAATGTCCACTTCCCGGATTTTCAATTGGTAGTATCCTTGTCTCAAATCCAACTTCGAATATACCCCCGAACCTTGCACCATATCAAATAAGTCCTTAATGTGGGGCAAAGGATAATTGTTCTTTATCATCATTCGGTTCAGCTCTCGGTAATCTATACACATTCTTAAAGTTCCATCTTTCTTATTGACGAAAAGAACCGGTGCACCCCATGGTGATGAACTTGGTCGAATATATCCAACCTTAAGCAACTCTTCAAGCTAAATCTTTAATTCCTTCAACTCAGTCGGTGCCATTCTATAAGGGGTCTTAGAATAAGGTTCAGATCTACAAATCTACTACAAACTCAATCTCACGATCCGGTGGCAACGAACCTAAATTTTTTGGAAAGACATTGGGAAATTTCTTTACAACAGTTGTGTCCTTGAACTTAACTCGATCCTTTGGCTTATTGAGAAGATAAGCAATTAATCCCCTAACCCCTTCTCTTATCAACTTATGAGCTTCCATGAAAGACAACAAAGATACCGATTTTGATCCACTACCGAACACCAACTCTTCACCCAAAATAACCTTCTTGGCGAAGCAATCAACCTTGGTCGATGCCAAAATAACCAATCCATACCCAATATGACCCCGTACTTCTTCATGGGCATAACAATAAAATCAGCCGGATAATCCTTTCCTTCTATCAAAACTGAACAACCCTGATACCGGACCTCGCTAGGAGATTAGCGGGGAATGGGAGCTGAGTGCCCTTGGGGGATTCATGTACCCCCATTGGCCAATGTATGGACCGGTGGTCGGGGCTTGCAATCTCGTCCACCACCCAGAGGAAAAAGGTGTATATGCATGATTATGAATCGTATGAATGTGCACAAATAAGATATGCATGATAACGAATAAAATTATGATTATGAATACACAAGGTGTTGGTTGGAGATAATGCATGCCCACTCGCCAGGCCATGAAACCTTATGAATGATTATGGACGAATATGATAGTTGTAATCCCGTTGATGTCTTCTTTGTTTTGCCGACTTGGGGAATTCTTATCAAACTTCACTCGGGATTAGGGCTTGCATGAATATGCTTAAATTCTACGATATTTATATTATATACCCCATTTTTTTTACCCACCAGTCTCCTTTAGACTGAACCCGGTTTGTTTTCACTTGTTTTGTGCAGGTGATAGGAGGAGCTAGATAGGAATTCGAGTCATGTAATTAGGTCTTGCATTTGTGTTTAGCTCTTCTCTTTAGGGTTTGCATACACTCACCTTATTTTGTATTATGATCATGTATATGGAGCGTATATGTTTTGTTAGGCTGTGCGGGCCATGGATCACTTAAATTGAACTTGTATATATATTTTGGAGCTTCATACCTCATTGTATATAATATATGTTAGTTCTTGCTTCCGCATAATATTACTACTCTGATTTTCATTATGTTGGTTATTGAATGGTCTAAGGGTTAGCTCCCGCCTAGCATAGCGTGTGTGTTGTGTCCCCATTCGCCGTGATTTGGCATGTATATGGACTTCCCATCCCATATGCGGGTCGGGTCTCGGTGCGGGGGATGTGGTACCTTGCACTCGAGTGCTACATCCTTATGTGGTATCAGTGCTTAGGGTTGCAAAACCCAGGCTCTTGTATCGTGTTTAGTCAATTTAAGTCGTACGACTTTAAAAACAACTTGTCAACGTGTTGTATATGCATTCTTTATGTGCTTATGTCCTCTAAATTTTGAATTTTGATTGAATTAATTGCATTCTCATGCATGGACTAAAAATAGCACATATTTCAGTGTTTCCTTGACAGAATGCCTCCAAGTAGAGATAGACACAGGTCACTGGATCGACGTCTTCATCGTGACCGTTCTCCTATACCTCAACAACAACCACAACCGCCTCCAATGGACATGAGGAATTTCGTGGAAGCTAGTTTTAATTATGTTTAGTACTAGAGAGCTCAAGCTCCCTTACCATAACAAGCAGAGCCACCGGTTCCTCCACCTAACAACAACAGGGATTCTCATGGGGTATTTCTAAGCTATAATCCCCCATGGTTTTCTAGTTCTCTTGATGATGCCGTTTCAGAGGGATGGTTGACTAGGTTGGAGAGAATTTATGGAGTCCGATAGTTTACCACGTAAGAAAGGGCTCAATTTGCTATATTCCAACTCGATGGTGAAGTGTATGATTGGTGGGAGAGGACAAGGAAAAGTTAGAGGTTGATGGAGATGAGGTTACATGGGAAGTTTTCAAGAGGGAATTCCAGGAGTGTTTTGTGCCTGAGGTTGTAAAGGAACGAAAAGAGCAAGAGTTCATGGATTTGAAGCAGGGCAACCATTCAGTGGCCCAATATCTTGGCACTTTTAACAGGCTTGGAAAGTACGCTCCTCACATTACATGGGATGAGAAAAGGAAGGCCCAGAAATTTATTGCGGGTTTGAGGCAGAATTTAAGGCATGGATACGCCGGCCATAATTTCGAGTCCTTCACCGACACCGTGCAAAGAGTTTTAGTTCAGACAGATCCGATTTTCAGAGCACTAATGGGACGAGGTTCTGGATCAGGTTCCGGGAAGAGACCGATGGTTCAAGCTATTGCCCCTCTCAAAATTCCTTTTAAGAAGCCTCGGAAGGGAGGGCAAGCTTCACAAGCTCCGAAGGCTCTACCAACGGCATCGGCACCGGCACCTACCACCTCGTGCACCTACCACCTCGTGCACCTATGTACCTCCTTGTTTACATTGTGGAGGACCGACCCATACCTTTAACAATTATCGGAGGAGGTTGGGTTTGTGCCTCATTTGTGGAAAGGGCGACCATATGGCGGATACTTGTCCAGATAAGGCCCCAGGATTTCAAAGGGGAGTTCCAAAGCCACTAATCTAAGTACGTGCATATGCCCTGGAGGGCGAGGAACAGGATGCAGAGGTCGACCCTAGCGCCGTGGTGGAAGGTATATTATATGCATTCATGCTACGAACATTCATGCACTTTTCGATCTGGGTGCTACTCATTTCTTTATTTCTTGTGATCTTGCTGCTACTACGTGCCTACCTATTATTTCTTTATCTTCTTGTTTTTTGGTGAGTTCTCCCCTGGGTGGAAGTCTTCAGACAGATCAGATGGTTCGGGACCGTAGTTGGTTGAAACTAGTACGTGGGATCACCGTCGGCCCTTGCCTCCCTGGATAGCCACATGTACTAAGTTCCTAGGCCCGTGTCATAACAATCATGTCTCGCCAAAATCATAAGTTAGGTTTCATAAAAGAAAGGTTATACGTTTGCAATCATTTACTCGAGAAAAGACCCTAAGTACGTATAATATACATTTTTGGCTTAAAACCTTGCACCTTGGATGTATATAGGGTCATTTTAGCTAATAGAAGAGAAACCCACCTTTCAAAATCAAAAGAGAGGCACAACTAACTCAAGGCTCGCCTCCGTCTCCGACCGTACCCAAATCTGTGCAAAAAAAAAATTGAAGTGAGACTTAATATGACCATATATGAAGTACGGAAATGCTATGCACATGATATGAGGTGCATAAGAAGTGAAAATCATGTTATGATGCCATTTAGACAAGTAATTCATTTAAAATGTTCCATACTTGAAGGTTACACATTCAATCGTTTCATAGGTTTCACAAATTATATTAAAACAAGTCATAAACTTGATAAGTTAATCATAACACATAATAATACATGTTAGCATAGCATAGAAGTCATAAAAGAAGTGGAGGAAGATCAAACAAGTGAACAAAAACAAGAAAAAACGGAACCGGAGTAACAAAAACCGGCAGGACAGAATCCACCCCCATGGATTCTGGTCAGAAACTCTACTGACTCAAATCCACCCCCGTGGATTTTTCCTTGGATTTGGGTTAGTAGCCAAAAAACAAAGCAAACAGGGAATGCACGAAAAGGGAAAGGAAAAAAAGCATGTTACCAACTAGAAATTCAATCAAAAGCATGCCAATCCAAGTCATAAACTCATATATACGAGCTATATCTCAATAAACATCAAGAACTTCAAGGAAATCATCAAGAATTCATCATCAAGATCATATCTCCAAGCTTTATTAATGGAATATCAATAAATTCATAACTACCATGCAATATAAGCTCATACCATCTTAAATACATGTCTTAGAATCATTTATCACTCATAAAGCTCAAGGAATACCCAAAGAAACATGCTAGAATCACCAAAATGCATGAAACCCTTACTATTCATCAAGTTCAACAATCCTAATTCAAATCTTGGGGAAATCATGCAATATCGAACTTAAAATGACCACAAGGAGACATACTACACAATCATGGGCTTACCTTTCAAATTGAAGAAGGATTGAAGGTGAGATGAGCTCAATTTCTGACAAGGTGAAAAGTAGTTTCCTCCATTTCCTTTCTTCGCTCTTTCTCTTCTTCTTAGCTGAATATTTTGGGAGTTTTTGGGGGTTTGGTTCATGGGGCTGGGGTAAGCAGAGGGTGAGGAGTAAGTCAAGTGGGTTAGGTCAGGGGTTTAGGAGTATAGGTGTGTTGTATAGTTCCATAGCTTCATAAAAGTCAATAGTTTATCCTTTTAAGCCAAAGTGCTCATTTCGCTTGAAATTTGGGGGTCCAAATGGTCTTAAAAAAATATGAGGTTTGGGTCATTGAACCCGAATCATTGATACAAGTCCAACGAAGTTGACGGATCTTGAATCCGAGTTCCCGAGTTCAAGATATCACGCTCGGAACCAAGGGTGCGCTAATTGCTTCGTTAGCCCCGGTTTGGTTCCAAAACTCAAAATAAATTCAAAACTCAATCAAATAAATCCGAAAACATGAAATGAACATATAATCACATTCATAACACATGAATCTACGACATACTCAATTTAGACAAAAATCGAAAATCAAATCATATAGAAGCGGCACGCAATCAAGTCATGTAAAAACCATAACATCCAAGAATTCATAATATTCATTTCAAATAATTTCATATAATTAAAGAATTTAACAACTAAATTTAAGAACAAAATATATAAATACGTAATTAAATTAATTTAAATACACAAATAGTTATCACATATGTTATACCTGTACGACTGAAAAGTCGGGGTGTTACAATCTCTCCCCCTTAAAAGAATCCGTCCTCGTATTCACTGTTCGCCCGGAAACAACTCGAGGTGGAATCTTTTCATCTTTTCCTCTGTTTCCCACGTAGCCTCTTCGGTTTGGTCACTTCTCCAAAGAATCTTGACTAGTGGAATACGTCGATTTCGGAGTTCCTGAAATCTTCGATCCAAAATCTTAATAGGCTTTTGACCGAAGGTGAGATCTGACTCTAATTCCACTTCTTCCACCAGTAGAACCTCAGATTCATCCTGGTAATACTTTCGGAGTTGCGAGCCATGAAATACATTGTGAATTTCGGTCAAACTAGGAGGTAAATCCAACCGATAGGTTGTATCCCCAACCCTTTCCAAAATCTCATACGGTCCCAAATATCGAGGATTCAATTTTTCTCCTCGACCAGTCCTTGAGAATCCTTTTCGAGGAGAAGCCTTTAAGAAGACTCTATCCCCAACCTCAAATTCAAGATTCTTTCTCCGGTGGTCTGCATAACTCTTTTGTCGATCTTGAGCGGCCTTCATCCGTTGTCTAATTATTTGGACCTTGTCAATAGCCTCTTGTACAGCCTTAGAGGGTTTTTCCTTCTTTTCCCCTCTTTTCACGCCTTCTTGCTTGGTCCAATTCCATTCCTCCAAATCAAAGAACAATGGAGACCTACACTTTCGTCCGTAGAGGGCTTCATAAGGTGCCATCTCTATCGAGGCTTGATAACTGTTGTTGTAAGCAAACTCAATTAATGGCAACTACTCATTCCACGAGCTAGGAAAGTCCAATGCACAAGCTCTCAGCATATTCTCCAGATACTTAATCAACCTTTCGGATTGTCCGTCGGTCTGATGATGGAAAGTTGTGCTGAATATTGAAGCCTTGTTCCCAAACGTTTCTGTAATTCTTGCCAAACCTTGGAAGTGAATCTTGGATCCCGGTCCAACATAATGCTAACCGGCACTCCATGAAGCCTGACAATCTCATCATTATAATTCTCAGCCAACTTACTCACTTTGTCGGACATTCTGATGGCAAGAAAATGAGCCGATTTTGTCAACCTGTCCACAATTACCCAAATTCCATCAAGGCCTCCTTTCACTCTTGGCAAACCTGAGATAAAATCCATAGCTATTTGTTCTCATTTCCACTCCGGTATAGGTAAAGGTTGAAGTAGCCCCGATGGCTTTTGATGTTCCGCTTTTACTACTTGACAGTTCATACAATGTTTCATGAAATTTATCACATCCCGTTTCAACCCATTCCACCAATAGAATTGTTTTAAATCCTTGTACATTTTATTTCCTTCGGGATGTATTGAATACCCTGACCGATGAGCCTCTTCTAGGATGATCCTTTTCAACTCTTCCGGCACAACAACTCTATTTTTGAATCTTAGGAGCCCCGTATCATCAAATCCAAAAGGACACTCAAAATCTGCATGGGCTTTCTCGAATAATTTCTGAACCACGGGATCACTTCTTTAAGCCTCAAACAACATCTGTTGAAGATCCGGTTGAACAGTGATATTCTGAATACTAGCCCTCAATTGGAATGTCTCACTTTCATCTCCAATTTCCACTTTTACATTGGACACACTAGCCTTCCTACTAAGAGCATCCGCGACCACATTGGCTTTACCGGGATGGTATCGGATTGTACACTCATTATCCGCCCAAATTTCCATCCAACGCCGTTATCTCTTATTCAACTCCTTCTGAGAAAATAAATACTGGAGACTTTTGTGGTCAGAGAAGAACTCGAATGATATTCCATAAAGATAGTGTCTCCACTTTCCCAAAGCAAAGATCACAGCCGCTAGCTCGAGACCGTAAGTGGGGTAGTTCTGTTCATGATCTTTCGATTTCCTTGAGGCGTAGACAATTACTTTTCCATTCTGCATCAAAACACATCCCAAGCCCTCCTTTGAGGCGTCCGTATAAACCGTGTATTATTCTGTACCTTCGGGAAGTGCTAATATCGGTGCAGTTGTCAACTTTTCCTTCAAGAGCTGAAAGCTAACCTCACACGCCACGTCCCACTTAAACTTAACCTCTTTCTTGGTAAGTCGGGTTAACAAGGAAGCAATCTGTCTTTGAGAAATCTTGTATTGTCTTTCTACTGTATTTCTATCTTCCAAAGCTATCGCCGTCTCTCTTTATCATCGTCTCTCTATTGTCTTTCTACTTGCATCTCCTTTTTCTTGGCTTTGGAAGATGATAGACAGATTAATAAAGGAATTTGGGTATTATTATTATTTTTTTTTTTGATGAATTATATTGAATTTTTGATGAATATTTGGGTATTATTTTCTTTTTGAAGCATAATATAGAAATTTTGTAGAAAATAGGGTCTGAACAAAAATTAAGTTTTCCGATCAGTGAAGTTAGTCCTAAAGTACTTTGAATATGGGATGTAACTAAAATTTGATTTAGAAAATATGCATAGAAATTACTAAAATACGTTATAAAAAATAGAGAAATATATACACATGATAATATTTATAAAAAAAATTATATAATAACAAGTCAAAAAGAATATATATACATACGCGTTCACGTATATTCAAAATATAAAATAAATTTTATTATTTTATAAAATATTTCTAAAAAAGTCAAATTTTTTTTGAATTATATAATAACAAGTCAAAGAGAATATATATAGGGCTAATTACATCTAAGTACCCTCACAATAGGCGAAATTACAACGCAAAACCTTGTTTGAAAAATTACATGATAGTCCCTGTAAGTGTAAGACTTGTTTGGTTTGAGGTCCCTGACGAAAAATGTAAAAAGACTTATATACCCTTAACATTTTTTTGTCATTTTTTCAGATAAAAAAAGCTTTATTTTTAAAAAATTTAAATGACAATTATACCCTTAAATAATAATATACATATATCATCTAATAAAATATTTATAATAATTAATAAAAAAAAAAATTAATCCCTTTCTTCCCTAACTCAATCCCCCACCAATTCACCGCCGCTGCCTCGTTACAGGCTCCGACCGCCACCACCACTATCGCCTCCATCCAAAATGTCTACCCCATCAACGAACTCCTCTCTTCAAGCCGAGTCTTTCCCCTTATGTACCGTCGCCCGACGATGGCCGGAGAGGCCATCCCGTTGCTGCCGTCAAGTTACGCCACCACCTCCAAACAGCCACCTAGGGCCAATGTTGGTCTAAATCAAGGCCACAACCGTCTTTCTCATGTCGAAATTAAATAGGCCAGGTAGGGGTCTTGTTCTCCGGAAGAGCTCGTCGGAAAAGGAGCCCCAACAGGCTCCGTCGTTGCCACGACTTTTCTGCTTCATAAAGCCACTGCACCACCGCTGAATATCGGGCTATGAAATTGGTATCAATACGATTTTCGTATCGCGTTGATCGAAAAGCACTACCCGTACGTCGAATTTGTCGGAGAAACGAGAAACCCCAATTCTTAATGTGGTTGTGGCCCTTCATCTTCTCCGGCATGTGATCTAGGTTGGTTTTTTTTTTCTTTTCTCTTTTTTTTTTTTAGTTTTATTTTTAATTTTAATCTCATTAATAATATATTATTTAAAATAAAATATAATTTGAATGAATAAAGTGAATACAAAATTTTTGATATGTTTAGTGTATATTTATTTTTGTGTAAAATAATATGTATCTAATGACCAATTTAAAAATACAAAACACATATTACATAAAATAATAAAATTTATTAATTATATTATGCGCAAATTATAAATATTATTTTTTAATGTAATTTAAATACAAAAATATACAAAATAGTTCTTGAAATTTATAAATAGTAACAAAATGAGCCCTTAAGATTTAATATATAACAAAATAGTCCAAGGGATATTTTCGACAATGAAAAACTATTAATATATCACGTAGGGGTGTTTTGAAAAATTTATAAAAAAAATTAACGGAATCCTAACGGATTAGAGGGACCTCAAACGGAACATAAATGTGAGGGACAAATATGTAATTTTTTAAACAAGAGGTCCTGCATTGTAATTTCACTTATTGTGAGGAAACTCAGATGTAACTCGCCCATATATATATATATATATATATATATATTTAAAGTGGCGGCGAAGGCGGCCACTTGGTGTGATAGTGGTGGTGGCGGTGACAATTTGGTATTGTGACGGCGGCGATTTGCGGCGGCGGAGGCAGCGGTGGGGGTAGGGCGCCGGTGGTGGTTTTAGGTTGGGGGTGGGGTGGAGGTTAAGTTAAGTGGGATTTATGGAAAGATGATAACCTTTTTATTTTTCTTTCTATTTTTTAATTTAAAAAACGTAGTTTTAAGGTATATATATATACATGTAATTCTGTGGGGGTTTACGTGAAATAAAATATTTTGTGAAGGGGAAAAGTATATATATATAATGATTAATGCATCACTGAGGTTTTCAGTCAATAATTTACGTATGTATAAATCCATGTATAAAGTATATGTGAAGTATAATATTTTCAACCAAATTAAAATATTCGCCTACAACAATATTATTGACTCTTTTGGCAATAAATATTATTCTTTAATTCATTCAGGGATAATCAGGAACAATCCCCTGAGATATGGCGAAAATACGGATTTTCCCCTGAGATTTGAATAATTACGAACACCCCTTTGAAGTTTACACTCTCTCTCACAAATTATCTAAGTTGTTAATAATTTTAATGATATCAGCAAAATTATTTTTAAAAATTTCAATCCTACCCTTAGGGGTAAATTGTGGTAATACTGAAAATATGATAATATATTTGTAATATTAGTTAAATTTGTATTTTTTTAATTCAAAATTTTATAATTTAATATAATATTTATATTTTATCTATAAGTATAAATTGAAATAGACGCTTCATGCATATTTATTCCATATCTGATGTTTATATTTTAGTTTTATGTATATTTTGCATAAGTTTATTTAAACTTATTTGTTTGAAAAAAAAATAAATTTTCCCTCTGGAATAGAAAACTATAAAAAATACACCAACATCAATCAATGTATTAGTAAATTTACATAAATATTCATCAGAGTTGTTTAAACAAATATTTCAAGAATTAATGATTCATAATGTATCTACTTTACATATAAAGGTTATCCCAATATAAACATGCATGTCCAATATAAAAATAATAAAAATAAGCATTAATAAACTCTTAAGTATGAAATTATTTTTTTTTTAAAAGAAGTATGAACTTATTTCATCCTAAAAATATTAAAATATCATTAACTAGCATTCTTTGAAAAAAAATAAAATTAGATATTTACAATACTCAATTACGTCAAATCCCCAAAAATTTCAGTATTTGCATTAACCCCGTTATATTTGGATTTTTCTTACATATACCCCTTTGAGTTTCAACGTATGAACGGTAAAATAGTAAAATCGCATATTCTGTTAAATTTAACGGAGAAAATAACGGTTCAGGGGAAAATTCGTAATTTCTCAAACTTCAAGGGAGAATCTGTAATTTCATCATACCTTAGGAGGCTGCTCGTAATTATCCCATTCATTTATAACGACATGATTGTTTAAAAAAATATGCGGTGTTAAAGATTCATTAGTGCGAACCCTAAGTGATATCATTCACTAGGTACCAAGGAAATTGTGGACCATAACTACAACATTCTTTGTCGTGCGAGGAGAAAACTGTGGGTTTAGTTAGCAATATATGTTGATTGTATTTTACCATACCAAACAATGCATGCACGTTATTCACATTCTTATTTAGCTTTTTGGGTAAAAGACAATTTTATTAATTCATTCTTGGTCCCCGTGGCGTCCGTTTCAGAAAATCATATGCCACGACTCGGGTATTATAACGACACTCTTTGGAAGCAATACGTAGTTGTTATAACTATCTACATGACATCCTTTTTGTCTTATCATAAAGATAAATGTGTTTCGTGCCGAGTTTTTAAAAATATAATTATTATTGGTATGGAAAATTTTACAATTAAATAGTCTAATCTAATACTACCAGAAAATAGTGTTTTCCGAACCGAATTTTATTGACCGTTGATCAGTGATCGACCAGTAGCTGATTAGTGACTTTACACATACATAATTGTCAGTGACCGATCAGTAATCGCATAAAATTCAATTATTAATTAGTCACTGATTTTTTTGACCCAAATTTTACCAGTCACTAATAGGTCACCGAAAAAAATCTAATCGGTCACTGATTATGTGGCCCTAAATTTGATCGGTCACTAATCGGCCACTGATTTTATGACCTAAATTTTCAGTCACTAATCAATCACTAAATTTTGAGACCGATTTACATCGGTCGACGTCACAGATCGGTCACATAATTTTTAAATATGTATATTGTGGTCACTAATTTTATGATCCAAATTTTATCGAACACTGATTTTGTGATCCAAATTTAACTCATCACTAATCGGTCACTGGTATTGTGACCTAAAATTTACCAGTCACCAAACAGTCACTGAATTTTGAGACCAAGTTTTGTCGGTCGCAAATTGATGACTAATCACATTTTCAGGATATTTAATTATATTCAGATTGGTTACTAATCGATTACTAATCATATTTGATGAAATTAGGTGATCGATGAATCAGTCATAAAACAAAACCACATCTAAGTAAATTAGTCACCGATCAATCCAAATTAGTGACTGACGAGATCGGCCACAAATTGTGATCGAGCACTGAGAATATAAAAAACTTTAATGATCGATTGTATGCGGTCACTGAATTACTGAGAGCTTTGTAACAGGTTTGACAAAGTTAAAGAATTTAGTTAGTGAGCTTTTTTACATTAGTGACCGATAAAATCAATCACTAAATAAATTAATTACGAGAAATTTTCTAATTATGCGTGATCAGTCACTGATATTATTCGGTTATGGATTTTTTCATATTAATGACCCATTAGGACGGTCACTAATCCTAGCTTTTTGGTAGTGGAGAGGAAATGTTTGATCTCATGTATGTAGGAACATACGGCATTAATTATTTCAAGAATAACGAGTCACAATTTTGGGAATGAGCATTAGAATGACCGTCCTATTTTCACCTTATTCCACATGCCGATCATATATTAATCTCTCTCTCTCTCTCTCTCTCTCTCTCTCTATATATATATATATATATATATATATATATATATATATATTATTATATTTTATTATATTATATATTTTATAAAAGCACGAGTTGGGTTTTTGATTTCTTACAAAATACGGATCACCTAAAATATCCTCACAATAGTTACGTCAATAACTATTAGTCAAGGATAATAATGTAAATACATGTTAAAAATTATTAATTTAACTATATTTAAAAAGTACTTATCAACTTAAAATATAACTCTTGGTAGATTTAAAATTTCTCCAACTTACCAAAAAAGATATATAGTTCAACAAGGATTGTTTAAATATTAATATATCAATTAATTGTATTCAAATTTTATGATATAAGTTGTCTATTTTTTAATTTTAAGGTCTATAATATTGTACCAGATCAAAAATTTTATTTCTAAGATGGTTAGAATTTTAATAAGCCGAGATTAGATTTAAAACCGAAGTCTGGATTCGCCCGTTTTGTTGCCATGATTTAGGCGTTTTTAGGGCTTGCCACCATGACTGGTTAAGAATCATATCTCTAGCTTATTTAATCCTGTAAAATTACCATGTACAGTATAAGGTTTTTGATATGGGCTTTACAAAAATTTGTTTTCCTTTACTCATTTCAGTTATTTCCGCCTCTTTGTTATGAGAATAAAAGATCCTCTCTGTGATGTGAGAATAAAAGATCCTCTCTGAGATGGTATCAGAGCCATGGATAGTGATCTTAATATATGGTATTATTCAACACAAATATTCTGCATATGATAAATATGTTTAGAAATAGAGATACTGTTAAAAACAGTATCGAAGAGGAATATGATATCCCTCAAAATCTTGACCTTCTTAATAAATGGACTATTCCTAAAATAGATCCTACTGTTATTTATAAATTTGGAACTTTTGATAGACTAAGTTTCAAGCATGTGGTTAAAACTACAGAAGAAACTATTTCCCTTAATAAGGATGAGATGATTATTAAATTACTCAATAATAGAGATCTTAATAAATATAGAGGTATTTATAAATTTATCCATATTGGATTAGTTCAAGTTGCTTTCAAACCTTTAACATTAGAAGGTTTACCTGAGAGTTTTATAGCTGCTCTTAGAGATGGTAGAAATTTAATTTGGAAACAATCGTTAATGGGTATCATACAGTCCAGTCTGGCCCATGGTCCAGTTTATTTTAATGTTTATCCCAATTTGCAGTTATCTTTATCTGATGTTAATATATTGGATGCTTTAACTCTTAATATCAAAACTCATGGTTATAATTATGCACCTGGATCTGAAGTTATATGTGTTTGTTATAGAATTTATTATAAACCACTTCAGACTTTAAATCCTAGATGCAAGATGGTTGATAAACCTGTTGATGAAACTATTCTTATAGAAAGTAATTTTAGTAGATCTGAGATTACTACTCGAAGATCTATTAAGTGGGATGAAATAACTTTCCCAGAAAATTGGTTAATTGAGCAAGCTGTTCCTGCTCAACCTAATACTAGTTATAATCCAACTAGTATTTTGCAAACTTCTGAAGGAAATGTTCAAATAAGTTTTGAACCCTCCAGAAATCTTATAGGAGGAAGCAATAGATCTTATGCAAGATCTAAATCTCATCATCATATTTCCCCTATATATTTTACACAATCTCCTTCAAGAGCTTCTACTTCTCAAATAAGAGAAACAGAATCTGTTGAAGAATCTGATTTTGAAAAGGTTGAAGAATTAAAAATTCAACCTGATAATATTGTGAAAGGCATTTATAATGTCAAAGATGCAGATATAACTGCATCAGAAATGAATTTTTCTTTTTGATGATTAATAAACCAAAAATTGATTTTAGTCCGGGATCACCGGCAAGAAAACAAATTCAAAATGATTTTAATCTTCCTAAATGGGAACCTTTTAAAAAATGGCTTTATGAAAACTTTTCTAAGGATGATAGAAAAATATTTCAAGAAGAATTTTATAAAGATCTTTCTGAGAAAAATTTAAAAATATCTTTTGTTCCTTGGTTTATAACCAAGTATGTCGAAAATCATATCTCTGTTATTGAAAGAGAATATAAACTCACTCATAGTGGAGAAATTTTGAAAACAAACTTTCCACCTTCATATGCTTTTTCTATAGAAAAAGGTCATGAAATTAGGTTTTATAATGCATTTCAAAAATTGTTTGAAAATAATACTTTACCTATTACTTTGCAGCACATGAACAATATGGTTCAACAACATAATTTTACCAATATGTATTTAATTGTCCTTGGAGAGAATATTTCTTCTCTAAGCAAAAGAGTTGATAATCTCATTTTTGATATAAAGAAATTAAAAATTCAAAATAATAATGAGAATTTCCAGGGAGAATCTAGCAGAATTATTCCTAGTGTTCAACCTCCTCCTGAAGTCAAGGATTTTAAATTAAAATCTATGACTGATCTAGAAAAAATTCTGGATGAAAAATTTAAAGGGCTTAAAATTAGTGCTCTTAATAAAGAATTTGCAGACAGTATGTCTGATAATGAAAGTTTTCATAATACTGTTAAGGATGAAGTTAATAAACTTTCTCGATATGCTGATAAGCCTACTCAAAGGATGTATTATTATCCTAGGCCTACTCCTCAAGATATACTTCTTGAAGAAAATGAGTATTTATTTAATAATTCTTACAGTGGTAAGAATATCTATGAATGGAATATAGATGGATTTGCTGAAAGACAAATTTATAATACTGTTCATAGAATGCTTATGTATAGCACCATTTGTAAGACTAATGGTAATAGAGATAAAGATATTGCCAAAATGATAATTGCTGGATTCACTGGTCAATTAAAAGGCTGGTGGGATCATTATCTTACTGATATTAATAAACAGGAAGTTATAAATACTGTTAAAAATGAAAATGGGATTGATACCCAAGATGCTGTTTATACTTTGATTGTTAATATTATTGAACATTTTACTGGTAGATTTTCTGAAAATAGTGATAATATCAGAACTCTTCTCCAGAATTTTAGAATTAAATCTCTTACTTCTTTTAGATGGTATAAGGATACTTTCCTTAGTAGAGTTATGGAACTTCCTGAGTCCAATAGTACTCATTGGAAGTCCAAATTCATTGATGGCTTACCTTCTCTTTTTGGAGAAAGGATTCGTAAAATCCTTAGGAAGGGAGAAGTTAATATTAACTATGATAGTTATAATTATGGACAGCTTATAGCTGTTTGTCAAACAGAAGGATTAGCTTTATGCAATGAAATAAAGTTAAACCAACAAATTAAAAAGCATAATATCAGTGAAAGAAGACAATTAGGTCAATTTTGTGATCAATTTGGGATTTCTAATCCTCCATTAGATAAAGATAAGACTAATAAAAGAAAGAAATTTCATAAATCTTCTGAGTTTTCTAAGCATAAACATCGAAAACGTAGGGAGAAGAGAAATATGAGAAGAGAAAAAAGGAAGACTAATAGTCCTCCTATTATTTGTAGGAAATGTGGTAAGATTGGCCATTATGCTAATCAATGTTGGACTAAGAAGAAAATTAGAAGCTTAGAGGTTGATGATAATATTAAAGACACTCTTTGCAAAATTCTTTTAAATTCAGATTCTGAAACTGAAAAATCATTATACTCAGATGATTTAGAAGTTTTAGAAAATGAAAATGATTCTTCTGAATCAGAAGAATGTGAACCATGTAAAATTGGTTTAACTTGTGATAATCAGGCAGAATCTTCTGATGCTGAAGAAGATACTATTTATCAAATCCTTTCTCAATTCCAAGAAATAAATGTTATTACTAATGATAATATTCTTGATATTTTGAAAACTATTCAAGATCCTGATCTGAGATCAAAAATCATTGATCAGATTAATAATTCAAATCCTAATAATTTAGATCAAAATCTTCCTAGAAATTCTGAACCATATACTATGGCAGAAGTTCAAAAAATTTTAAAAAGAAGACAAACTTTCAATCATCCTTCTACTAAAATTGATTTATCTCTGGAGATTCAAAATATTAAAAAAGAGATAAAAGATTTGAAAAATGATAATAAACATCTTGAAGAAAGAATTTTCAGGCTGGAAATAAGCCGTGGAAAACAAGTTTATATTCCTGAAGAAGAGGAAGAAAATCAAATTACTTTTTCAGAAGAAGATAATTTTCTTTCAACCCTTGAAATGGTTATATCCCAAAAATGGTTTATAAAAATTTCTCTTTTAATTGATGGAAATTATAAACAAGATCTTATAGCTCTTGTTGATAGTGGTGCAGATTTAAATTGTATCCAGGAAGGCATTATTCCAACCAGGTATTTTCATAAAACCACTCATTCTATAAGTGCTGCCAATGGTCAAAAAATGAAAATTAATTATAAAATTCCCAAAGCTTATATTTGCAAAAATAAAGTTTGCATTCCTAATAGTTTTCTTTTGGTATAAAATATTACCAACCAAGTTATACTGGGGACACCTTTTTTAAAAAAAATATTTCCCATAAAAAATATTGATGAAAAAGGTTTTATTGGAACTTTTGAAGGAAAAGAAATATCTTTCCAATTCATTATTGAACCCTTTACTAGAGTTTTAAACCAAATAAAGGATTCTTTGATTGAAAGAAAAGAAAACCAAATTAATTTTCTTAAACAAGAAATTAATTTCAATAATATTGATAATATTTTGAAAAATGTCAAATTACAAGAAAAAATTAAATTTCTTTATAATCAATTCTCTTTACAAATATGTAATGATCATCCCAATGCCTTTTGGGATAGAAAGAAACATATAGTTTCTCTTCCTTATGAGGAAGAATTTGATGAAAGGAAAATTCCTACAAAGGCAAGACCTTGTCAAATGAATAAAGAATATTTAGATCTTTGCAAAAAAGAGATTGAATCTCTTCAAAACAAAGGGTTAATAAAACCCTCTAAATCCCCTTGGTCATGTACAGCTTTCTATGTAAAAAAAAAAGCTGAGCAAGAAAGAGGAGTTCCGAGGATGTGTAATCCTCGGAGATTAACAGAATCATCTTCCCACAATATTGATAGAAATATCAATTGGGAAAGAGCCAAGAAATTTCACAATTATGTGAAATATTTAGTATTTCTTGCTAGAGAGCATGAGAAGAATGTTATCTATTGGGATAATAGGATTCATGAAATTCTTGATCCAAGGAATAATCTGGATTATATCACCAGGAAAAGTAGTTATACTTATGCTAGTATGAATGTTAATACTAGTATTGATAATCATGAAAGACTTTTAAATGAAATCACTTATTATATTGCTTAATTTTGCAGGTATGGAATCTTCTAATAAGAAGATAAATTTGAAAAATTGGGCAGAATTCAAATATGAATTCGATCCCCCTTTAATTGGTCCCTTTGATATCAGGACTAATATTAAACCACCTGGACTTGTTACGGTCTGGCGTCATAAACTATTAATTCCTAAGCTTATAGCTTGGCAGAAATATTTGGAAGCTCAAATTGAGCAAACTAAATCTTTATGTTTTTATCTTAATATGGATCATAGTCTGGATCATTATATTGAGGAAGATGAAAAAGAGCTTATAGCTGTAAAAAATAAATTACAAAAGCTAATAGCTTAATCCTATTGATATTTCAGGATGAGACCTCAAGGAGGCAGAAATTCCTCTAATAGAGGAAGAGGTGGAAGAACTATTGCCCAATTTGGCAATCAAAAGCTTATAGCTGAAAATATTGCAAATATTTCATCATCCTCAAGTAATACACCAAAGGATGATCCCCTATACAAGGAATTCCTAGCTTATAAAGCTAAGCAGGAGAGTAATACTCAAACTGCTCCAACCTACGCTAATATTGTAGGAGATGAAGAAATTGATTCATCTGAATTACCATATGAGCAAAATACTCATAAAGAGGTAATATTCCTCCTTGAAGATAAAGATTTGAGATGGAAAGATAATATCTGGCATCTCATGCAGAGATATTTGGATAATGCATCCTTTACTGCTGGTTCATATAAACAGCGAACTCATTTTGAGAATATACTCAAAGTGACAGGATCCTGTGAATTTACTCATTATTTTGCAGGAAAACAAACTAAAGTTTATAGCTTTAGTAAGGTGATTATCAAGCAGATAATATCTGCTGAAGAGTGGGGAATAAGTACACTCAGAGAAAGAGAATATAGTCTCCAAAATTCCCAAGTCAAAATTAAATTTAATTATTGGGATTATATTGAAGCATTTAATAAAGCATTTCTTTATCAGAATGAGCTTCATAAACATTCATGGTTTTTCAAAATCTGTCCAAACGTTTATAACAAGGACATTCCAAATTGGTTATACCAATGGTGGCTTAATTTTGGCCCTACAGCAAAAATTTTGCCAAATAATTTTCAGGAATTATATTCTCAATGGGTAGAAATTTCTCCCAAAATTCTTGATGCTCAAAACAATGGAAAATGGATTGAAGGAATGCCTTTTCTCCATTTCTTTACTGAATTTAGTATCCCTTGGATTTGGAAATGGGAACCAGAGTTGGGAGAAACTCAACAGAAGATACCTTGTTTATTCAGAACTTTTTATACTAAGTTCTGGAAGAAAATGCTTGCTCTTAATAAAGAAGGAAGCTTGGAAGGCCAAGAGACCATTGATAATATCAAAACAAAAATTCATGAATATATTATTCAGGAGGAACAGAATACAACTCCCAGTCCATTTGAATATATTTCAAAGAAATTATATTTCCAGAAGGGACAAGTTTCAGATGAAGAAAAAGTGGCTTCCTATCTTAAGGAAGTAAAGAAAGATTTAATGAAAAATCTAAGCTTTGATACACATTCCACTGCCTCTATGGATACATTATCCAATGATGATTATTGTCCAGCTGGTGAAGCCCAGAATCCTTATGAGGATATGTTCGAAGATTTGGACCAAGTTATTCAAAAATATTTGAATAAAGAAGGAAAAGGAAAAGACAAAGTGGGATCCTAAAAAATTGATAGGCCAACCACTTTTCAAATACCATTTGCGGAAAAGATAGTTGCCCGCTGTTTTGTTTGCCGTGGTTTTAATAAAGTAACCAGGGTTTTAATAAAGTTGTACTCTGCACATTCATAGTGGTGCAAATAGTTTAGATTAGTATTCAGTTCCGGATTTCAAATCCGAGAATTTTGTGTATTTATAGGTCTGTTCGCCACTGCATTAGGCAGAGCGAAAATTATCAAGTTTGTAAGTTTTCTAGTTTGTAAACAAATTAAATATTTTCTGAGTGAAAAATTTTGGATTCATCCAAGATTGGTGTCAAGAATTAATAAGTAAGTTATTTCATTTTCAGTTCTTTACGTTTATATTTATGTTCTTTATCCTGCCGCCTAATATGGCCGGCTAATTCTCTTTGTGTTGAATAAAATCATGATATTAATATCAGTATTCATGGTGGATTAAAAAAAAAAAAAAAAAAAAAAAAAAGTACCAGATCAAAAAATTTATTTCTATGATGGTTAGAATTAGAATAAGCCGAGATTAGATTTAAAACCGAAGTCTGGTTTCGCCCGTTTTGTTGCCATGATTTAGGCGTTTTTAGGGCTTGCCACCATGACTGGTTAAGAATCATATCTATAGCTTATTTAATTCTGTAAAATTACCATGTACAGTATAAGGTTTTTGATATGGGCTTTACAAAAGTCTTAATTCACTGTTTATATTTCCGCCTTAATAAAAGATCCTCTCTGCTCTGATACCATCACAGAGAGGATCTTTTATTAAGGCGGAAATATAAACAGTGAATTAAGACTTTTGTAAAGCCCATATCAAAAACCTTATACTGTACATGGTAATTTTACAGAATTAAATAAGCTATAGATATGATTCTTAACCAGTCATGGTGGCAAGCCCTAAAAACGCCTAAATCATGGCAACAAAACGGGCGAAACCAGACTTCGGTTTTAAATCTAATCTCGGCTTATTCTAATTCTAACTATCATAGAAATAAATTTTTTGATCTGGTACTTTTTTTTTTTTTTTTTTTTTTTTTTTTTTTTTTTTTTTTTTTTTAATCCACCATGAATACTGATATTAATATCATGATTTTATTCAACACAAAGAGAATTAGCCGGCCATATTAGGCGGCAGGATAAAGAACATAAATATAAACGTAAAGAACTGAAAATGAAATAACTTACTTATTAATTCTTGACACCAATCTTGGATGAATCCAAAATTTTTCACTCAGAAAATATTTAATTTGTTTACAAACTAGAAAACTTACAAACTTGATAATTTTCGCTCTTTATATGAACCAGCAGTAAAGGATGCATTATCCAAATATCTCTGCATGAGATGCCAGATATTATCTTTCCATCTCAAATCTTTATCTTCAAGGAGGAATATTACCTCTTTATGAGTATTTTGCTCATATGGTAATTCAGATGAATCAATTTCTTCATCTCCTACAATATTAGCGTAGGTTGGAGCAGTTTGAGTATTACTCTCCTGCTTAGCTTTATAAGCTAGGAATTCCTTGTATAGGGGATCATCCTTTGGTGTATTACTTGAGGATGATGAAATATTTGCAATATTTTCAGCTATAAGCTTTTGATTGCCAAATTGGGCAATAGTTCTTCCACCTCTTCCTCTATTAGAGGAATTTCTGCCTCCTTGAGGTCTCATCCTCGGAACTCCTCTTTCTTGCTCAGCTTTTTTATTTACATAGAAAGCTGTACATGACCAAGGGGATTTAGAGGGTTTTATTAACCCTTTGTTTTGAAGAGATTCAATCTCTTTTTTGCAAAGATCTAAATATTCTTTATTCATTTGACAAGGTCTTGCCTTTGTAGGAATTTTCCTTTCATCAAATTCTTCCTCATAAGGAAGAGAAACTATATGTTTCTTTCTATCCCAAAAGGCATTGGGATGATCATTACATATTTGTAAAGAGAATTGATTATAAAGAAATTTAATTTTTTCTTGTAATTTGACATTTTTCAAAATATTATCAATATTATTGAAATTAATTTCTTGTTTAAGAAAATTAATTTGGTTTTCTTTTCTTTCAATCAAAGAATCCTTTATTTGGTTTAAAACTCTAGTAAAGGGTTCAATAATGAATTGGAAAGATATTTCTTTTCCTTCAAAAGTTCCAATAAAACCTTTTTCATCAATATTTTTTATGGGAAATATTTTTTTTAAAAAAGGTGTCCCCAGTATAACTTGGTTGGTAATATTTTTAACCAAAAGAAAACTATTAGGAATGCAAACTTTATTTTTGCAAATATAAGCTTTGGGAATTTTATAATTAATTTTCATTTTTTGACCATTGGCAGCACTTATAGAATGAGTGGTTTTATGAAAATACCTGGTTGGAATAATGCCTTCCTGGATACAATTTAAATCTGCACCACTATCAACAAGAGCTATAAGATCTTGTTTATAATTTCCATCAATTAAAAGAGAAATTTTTATAAACCATTTTTGGGATATAACCATTTCAAGGGTTGAAAGAAAATTATCTTCTTCTGAAAAAGTAATTTGATTTTCTTCCTCTTCTTCAGGAATATAAACTTGTTTTCCACGGCTTATTTCCAGCCTGAAAATTCTTTCTTCAAGATGTTTATTATCATTTTTCAAATCTTTTATCTCTTTTTTAATATTTTGAATCTCCAGAGATAAATCAATTTTAGTAGAAGGATGATTGAAAGTTTGTCTTCTTTTTAAAATTTTTTGAACTTCTGCCATAGTATATGGTTCAGAATTTCTAGGAAGATTTTGATCTAAATTATTAGGATTTGAATTATTAATCTGATCAATGATTTTTGATCTCAGATCAGGATCTTGAATAGTTTTCAAAATATCAAGAATATTATCATTAGTAATAACATTTATTTCTTGGAATTGAGAAAGGATTTGATAAATAGTATCTTCTTCAGCATCAGAAGATTCTGCCTGATTATCACAAGTTAAACCAATTTTACATGGTTCACATTCTTCTGATTCAGAAGAATCATTTTCATTTTCTAAAACTTCTAAATCATCTGAGTATAATGATTTTTCAGTTTCAGAATCTGAATTTAAAAGAATTTTGCAAAGAGTGTCTTTAATATTATCATCAACCTCTAAGCTTCTAATTTTCTTCTTAGTCCAACATTGATTAGCATAATGGCCAATCTTACCACATTTCCTACAAATAATAGGAGGACTATTAGTCTTCCTTTTTTCTCTTCTCATATTTCTCTTCTCCCTACGTTTTCGATGTTTATGCTTAGAAAACTCAGAAGATTTATGAAATTTCTTTCTTTTATTAGTCTTATCTTTATCTAATGGAGGATTAGAAATCCCAAATTGATCACAAAATTGACCTAATTGTCTTCTTTCACTGATATTATGCTTTTTAATTTGTTGGTTTAACTTTATTTCATTGCATAAAGCTAATCCTTCTGTTTGACAAACAGCTATAAGCTGTCCATAATTATAACTATCATAGTTAATATTAACTTCTCCCTTCCTAAGGATTTTACGAATCCTTTCTCCAAAAAGAGAAGGTAAGCCATCAATGAATTTGGACTTCAAATGAGTACTATTGGACTCAGGAAGTTCCATAACTCTACTAAGGAAAGTATCCTTATACCATCTAAAAGAAGTAAGAGATTTAATTCTAAAATTCTGGAGAAGAGTTCTGATATTATCACTATTTTCAGAAAATCTACCAGTAAAATGTTCAATAATATTAACAATCAAAGTATAAACAGCATCTTGGGTATCAATCCCATTTTCATTTTTAACAGTATTTATAACTTCCTGTTTATTAATATCAGTAAGATAATGATCCCACCAGCCTTTTAATTGACCAGTGAATCCAGCAATTATCATTTTGGCAATATCTTTATCTCTATTACCATTAGTCTTACAAATGGTGCTATACATAAGCATTCTATGAACAGTATTATAAATTTGTCTTTCAGCAAATCCATCTATATTCCATTCATAGATATTCTTACCACTGTAAGAATTATTAAATAAATACTCATTTTCTTCAAGAAGTATATCTTGAGGAGTAGGCCTAGGATAATAATACATCCTTTGAGTAGGCTTATCAGCATATCGAGAAAGTTTATTAACTTCATCCTTAACAGTATTATGAAAACTTTCATTATCAGACATACTGTCTGCAAATTCTTTATTAAGAGCACTAATTTTAAGCCCTTTAAATTTTTCATCCAGAATTTTTTCTAGATCAGTCATAGATTTTAATTTAAAATCGTTGACTTCAGGAGGAGGTTGAACACTAGGAATAATTCTGCTAGATTCTCCCTGGAAATTCTCATTATTATTTTGAATTTTTAATTTCTTTATATCAAAAATGAGATTATCAACTCTTTTGCTTAGAGAAGAAATATTCTCTCCAAGGACAATTAAATACATATTGGTAAAATTATGTTGTTGAACCATATTGTTCATGTGCTGCAAAGTAATAGGTAAAGTATTATTTTCAAACAATTTTTGAAATGCATTATAAAACCTAATTTCATGACCTTTTTCTATAGAAAAAGCATATGAAGGTGGAAAGTTTGTTTTCAAAATTTCTCCACTATGAGTGAGTTTATATTCTCTTTCAATAACAGAGATATGATTTTCGACATACTTGGTTATAAACCAAGGAACAAAAGATATTTTTAAATTTTTCTCAGAAAGATCTTTATAAAATTCTTCTTGAAATATTTTTCTATCATCCTTAGAAAAGTTTTCATAAAGCCATTTTTTAAAAGGTTCCCATTTAGGAAGATTAAAATCATTTTGAATTTGTTTTCTTGCCGGTGATCCCGGACTAAAATCAATTTTTGGTTTATTAATCATCATAAAGAAAAATTCATTTATGATGCAGTTATATCTGCATCTTTGACATTATAAATGCCTTTCACAATATTATCAGGTTGAATTTTTAATTCTTCAACCTTTTCAAAATCAGATTCTTCAACAGATTCTGTTTCTCTTATTTGAGAAGTAGAAGCTCTTGAAGGAGATTGTGTAAAATATATAGGGGAAATATGATGATGAGATTTAGATCTTGCATAAGATCTATTGCTTCCTCCTATAAGATTTCTGGAGGGTTCAAAACTTATTTGAACATTTCCTTCAGAAGTTTGCAAAATACTAGTTGGATTATAACTAGTATTAGGTTGAGCAGGAACAGCTTGCTCAATTAACCAATTTTCTGGGAAAGTTATTTCATCCCACTTAATAGATCTTCGAGTAGTAATCTCAGATATACTAAAATTACTTTCTATAAGAATAGTTTCATCAACAGGTTTATCAACCATCTTGCATCTAGGATTTAAAGTCTGAAGTGGTTTATAATAAATTCTATAACAAACACATATAACTTCAGATCCAGGTGCATAATTATAACCATGAGTTTTGATATTAAGAGTTAAAGCATCCAATATATTAACATCAGATAAAGATAACTGCAAATTGGGATAAACATTAAAATAAACTGGACCATGGGCCAGACTGGACTGTATGATACCCATTAACGATTGTTTCCAAATTAAATTTCTACCATCTCTAAGAGCAGCTATAAAACTCTCAGGTAAACCTTCTAATGTTAAAGGTTTGAAAGCAACTTGAACTAATCCAATATGGATAAATTTATAAATACCTCTATATTTATTAAGATCTCTATTATTGAGTAATTTAATAATCATCTCATCCTTATTAAGGGAAATAGTTTCTTCTGTAGTTTTAACCACATGCTTGAAACTTAGTCTATCAAAAGTTCCAAATTTATAAATAACAGTAGGATCTATTTTAGGAATAGTCCATTTATTAAGAAGGTCAAGATTTTGAGGGATATCATATTCCTCTTCGATACTGTTTTTAACAGTATCTCTATTTCTAAACATATTTATCATATGCAGAATATTTGTGTTGAATAATACCATATATTAAGATCACTATCCATGGCTCTGATACCATCACAGAGAGGATCTTTTATTAAGGCGGAAATATAAACAGTGAATTAAGACTTTTGTAAAGCCCATTTCAAAAACCTTATACTGTACATGGTAATTTTACAGAATTAAATAAGCTATAGATATGATTCTTAACCAGTCATGGTGGCAAGCCCTAAAAACGCCTAAATCATGGCAACAAAACGGGCGAAACCAGACTTCGGTTTTAAATCTAATCTCGGCTTATTCTAATTCTAACCATCATAGAAATAAATTTTTTGATCTGGTACTTTTTTTTTTTTTTTTTTAAATATAAATTAAATACATAAAAGTACAAATAACATTTTTGGAAATTATCTAAATCTAACTAACCATATAATCTTCCTTTAGTTTTTATAATCACAATCATTCAATTAACATAATCTGAAATAATACTCATTAGAGAAATACAAATAAGAAAATGGAATGCAAGATCAAATGGCAAAGATAATATAAAAAAGAGATAAAGAATAGTTAGTAAAAAAAGAAATACTTAATTTTAATGTATATACCCACGCATACCAAAATCAACAACAACTGTAAAATATATTTACAAATATATTTATAAAGGACATGGCAAAGTGAGAATTAATATTGTGTACAATGGTAAATAAATTTCCAAGATTAGATTAAAAATTTTAAGATGTTAGATTGAGTGTCACCTCAAGAAACGATATGGAGAATTTTCGAATTTAATTTGAATGAGATTGATACAAAAGTTATCAATTTAGATCAACATTTTTCAAAATAGCAATACACGACTTATTGGCCGAATCAAAACTTGAAGGACATTAAGACTTGGGATTTACTCCAAATAATGGCCCTTAACAGTTTTCAATGTGCTCAAAAAGAGAAAAAATAAAAAAAATACAAAGAATTTTCAGAACATTATGCATGAGTCAAGCAAGGTAAATCTTCAAAAGATTTGGAGAAAGAATTGATAGCGGGATATAACAAACTATTAAGACAAGAAGAGAATATTTGGTTTTAAGAATCCAGAATTAATTGGCTTAAATGCAAGGGATACACATGCACGTTTCTTTCATCTCTCAACCATAATGAAAGAATGAGGAACCAGATGAATGATCTCAAAATAAGCAATGAATGGACAACCAATAATGATCAACTGAAGCTACACATTTAGGAATACTGCACCAAACTATTCAATGGAGATACCATTAAAAAGGCGACGAGTCTTGGTATTAGCTTGCACTAACGAACCCTAAGGTGTTAGCGGAAAAATAAGTTGGCAAGAATAACTTCAAATGAGAAAATCTTTAGGATAGTGAAGAGCATGCACATTTACAAAGCACTGGGAGTAGATGATTTCCAAACTTACTTATTCAAAACCTTTTAGGATATAGTTGGAGACTCGATAGTGAACTTCATCAATGATTTCATGGAGAGAGAATCAATTCCAAAGAAGGATTTTCGATTGTTTATTTGCCTAATTTAAAAAATTAATGCTCTAGAAAAATAAACGAGTTTCGAGCCATTATGTTAGTGTATTGCTAAAAAATGATTACCAAGATGATTATACTCAGTTTAAGCCGTACATCAAAGAAATTATGGGATCGAACCAGAACAGCTTTATTCCCCGACCGAGACACCTATTACAATATCTCGATGCCTAAAGAAGTGTTACGAATGCTACATCACTCCAACGATAAAAAAAGGCATGGAGTTGAAATTGAATCTTGAAAAGGCGTAAGAACAGAAAATCAGCAATATATCATTATGAGCAGAATATAGAGGATACAATTGAATATTCTATAAAGTGGTGAACCGATGGAGGCTGTACGAATGTGTGGCATTAGATAAGGCAATCACTCTCACCTTATTTGTTTGAACTCTACATGGAACAACTTACGTATATAATTGAGGAGGCCATTTCAGCCAGACCTAGAAGCCAATAACGGTATGTCAGAAAAAGCCTCACATCTCAAACTTTGCTTTTCGTGGACAACTTAATATTAGGAGCCAAAGCAACCGTGGATGGAGAAAGTGCATTCAAAGTGTGGTTGAGGCATTTCGCAAAGCGTTGAGTCTCAAATTAAATTTCAGTAAATTGCATGTGTTGTTCGCACCTTATGTGTCAAATGATTTAAAGTAGTAGGTTAGTAGAATTCTGGGCATGGAAGTATAAACAACTTAAGGAGCTAATTGAGGGTGCAGAAGCTAGAACTTTAACTAAAACTACAATGAGCATTTTTCGATTGTGAAATCAAATAGAAAAATAGAAAGAAGATGGGACAAAGATGGAGAAAGAAAAATAGAAATACTCATTAAATAAAACTACAATTATGGAGAAGAAGATGGAGATTTTTAGGAAATGAGGTAATATTGAAAATGATAATATGCCAAACTCACAGTTTTGAGAGATGGATATTTAGTTTAAGGTAATTATACTAATATTAGTGATTGTTGGGGACATACTTATTAGGCGTATGATGGAACCAAACCTAAGATCAACTCGCCTGAGGAGTAGACTGGTCAGTTCTCTATCAGGTGGCAAACTGAGGAAACGGCGTGCGGCGAACGAGTAATTGTGACTAAGAGAGGTTAGCACATATGAGATTCTATGAAATATCTCATAACTGACCTTGAAGATAAGAACAAATCTAGGTTAAGAAGAGAACGAGTAATTGTGACTAAGAGGAGTCTGATATCTATAAATAAGGGAAGAGGTATCATTAAAGGCATAAGAAAGAATAGGAGATAAAATGAGAGAAAAGAGTGATTAGGAAGGAACCCAAGAGTGATGATGATATACCAAAACTACAATTTCTCAAGATTATGAATTTTTTTTTTTTTTAAAAATAACAATATTTTCATTTTAAATGATGGAATCTAGATTGAAATTAGAGAAAGATAAGGTGCAAAAGTCATAGTTTTGAAAGTGAATAAAACTTTTACACTTTGAATGACAGCGAAAAGATTCTCCAAAACTTCATAAAGAAAATTAAAAATAAATCACAAATTATATTAAAGAAAATCAAACAATAGAAAGAATAAAATATATATAATTAATATAGCATTTTATATGATCTTTTAGGCTTTTGTCTACATTTTTTATAGGGCTAATCCTGGTCACCCCCTGTCCTTTGGGGGGTTTTGTACTTCCCCCCCTATGTTTTAATTTTTAGCCTTTACCCTCCTAACCTTTGAAAAATATCATACTTAACCCCTTATAATAAACTTTAACAAAGAAAATCTATAAAAAGTTGATCTCAAATGTGTTGATATTATATATCAAATTGAAGCTCTCGATGCAAAGAACAGAACAACGGTCTCGAAATCAAAATCCGACAATCGATGAAGCAGAACATCGATTAAAGACGAGGCACAACGAACGAAGCTTTTGGCAACTAATAGGGTCGACTGGGTATAGGCTTTGTTCTCCTTGGAGAGATGAACACGATGAAGGTGGTCTTGAAACTTGGGTCGCCGTAACGAAGGAGAAATCGATGGTCAAAATTTTTTAAAGGGATTAAGTATAATATTTTTCAAAGGTTAGGGAGGTAAATGCTAACAATCAAAGCATAGGGGGAAAAGTTCAAAACCCCCCAACGAACAGGGGGCGACCAAGATTAACCATTTTTTATATATGTCTTTTATTTATTAAATATATTTAAAAGTTATAAACTATTACTTATGCTTAAAAGCTAGAATTATTTGAACAAATTATTATACACTTTAATTTTTTTTTATATAATAATATAATTTCAAATATTTTTATTTTTTATTTATTTGAATGTTCCTCAACTTTGAATTTCTACTTATTGTACATAATTTAAAAGAGAGATTTCATATAAAATATTTTGTATGTGTAGTTTTTTAAGATCAAAGTAGTTCATTAAAAATATTACTATATTTATTTAATCAAATTAGATATGTTTAATATTTTAATTTATTCAATAAACCTAATAGCAAAACTTATTTAAATAAAATAAATGATAAACGTGAAATGCATGTTCATGTCACTAGTATATTAGAAAAATAGGAATAAGTATGCAATTTCCTATGTACTACATCTATAGATATGTACAAGAAATTATTATACTCTATGTTAGTTGTCTCATAAACTAAGTTGTGCTACTAACAGGTGTCAAATCCGTAAAAATAACTAAACCCTATCTACTGACTAACACAGTAGATTATAGCAGCAATAGACTAGGCTGCAGATAAGAAATATTAATTAAAGGAGATATCTGGCCAAGGATGCCCTCGATTCAATTCTTACATTGATCATCGACTCAAAAATGCATTTTCAATTATTCAGACAGATTGGCTATAACCGAAAGAGATAATCGAATCAACATTGTTTCTACTTAACTTCTCGAATAACCAAGAGATATTCTTAAATTATTTTTCCTAACCAAATCACAACCCTTAGAGATACTTTTAGAATTTAATGAGTTAGCAGTATTAAGAACCATAGAAATACCAAATTCTGATCACCGAAATTGTGATGCACCCTAAGTTTAAACCACATTATTAATTCCCTTAGTGAGATCGGATTGTATCTATAAAATCCTATCATTAATTTACCACTTGTATAATGCATCTAATATATACATATCAAATAGTAGAAATGTCTTTTATGCATAAAAATCAACCTAGAGATCGTACACTATCACCAAATCAATCATACACAATAAATGGAATTAACAACCCCTAAAACCCTGTGTTAACCGAAAGTATCATAAAAAACCCTGTAAAAAAAAAAAAACTGATTTAAAAAATCCTATATTTTTTAAAAATAAACTCATCGTCCCCTCATCCCAAATAGTCAACAAAAAAATATAAAATTCCTATTATACCCTTATACACTATTTCAGATATAAAATATTATTAAAAGATATTTTTAATTTAGATAAATATTATATTAATAAATAATATAAAATTATATTATATTATTATATTTATTAAAAAGTGTTATAAATATATAATATATATAAATATTGTAGCATAATATGTATATATATTAATAATACATATTATAGAAATAATATTTCAAATGTATATTATGTATTAGTAATTATATACACACACACACTCATACACACACACACACACACACACACACACACATATATATATATATATATATATATATATATATATATATATATATATATATATATATATTATATACTAATTATAATATTTAATTTTATATATATAATAAATTTAACATATATTTATACTTATTTTTTTTAAAAAAAAAACTCAAATTAAAATTTTATAATATGCAAATTACATTTTTAAATTATATTATATTTACTAACAATATTAATAAATTTATATATATATATATATATATATATATATATATATATAATTATCATGAAAATTATATATATGTATATATTTTACACTATTATAATAATTTATATATATTTGTAAATATTTTTTAATATATATGCAATATATAAATATGTATATAATTCATATTAATATATAATTTATATGTATATATATACATAATTTATATATATATGCACAGCGTCTTCCTCACCACAAACATAAAGATTGGCAGTCACAAACATCGTCTTCCTCAGACAACACGCGCCAAATCTCTGCCGCCCCCTAACTCCCAACGCGGCTTCCAGATCTCCGCCGCCACCTCTCGATCTCTGCACCAGACCACAACCGCCGCCGCCTCTCCACCTCCATTCGCCCAATGCCGCCGCCGGATCATCTTTCCACCTCCACCGTCTCTCTTCTCTCCAGATCGTCGCCGCCGCCCCTCTTCTCTCCTCCTCCATCGCCTCACACAGCTCCAAATCTCCACCGCCCATAGCCCAAGGCCGCCGTCGCCTCTCCACCTCCATCGCCTAACCACCGTTGCCGCCACTGGATCCTCTACCCTTGCCAGATCTCTTCTCCAGAGGCGGCTTGTATATATAAATGAGCTAACAACCCCAAAAACCCTGTGTTATTCGAAATCATCATAAAAAATCCTATGAAAAAAAAATGATACAAAAAACCTTAAGTTTTATTAAATAAACTCACCGCCCCCTACCCTCATCTGATCAACGAAAAAAATTGAAAAGCCCATTATACCCTTGTACACTATATCAATTATTTATTATATATATACATATAATAAATTAATAAAATCTTATTTAATATATACATAAACATATTAATAAATTAACAAATTTATTGATATATATATAATCTATATGTATAATGTATATACATATACAATCTGCAGGAGTCTTCTCCAGGCCACCACACAGCCACCGGCGTCTCCTGGCCACCGTACCACCGCCTTCACCCACCACTACCATCCTCCTCCTCAGGTTGAATCCGATTTCCACTACCTCGGCCCTTCTCCTGAGATGGAATCAAATCTATGAAACCGTCATCGTTGCCGCCACACCACCGCCACCATCACCGTCACCCACCACCTCCATCCTCTTCGGGTCGAACCAGATCTCCACCATCGCCGCCTTCCTCCTTCGACCGAACCAGATCTAAAAACCTCCAATCCCGCAGCCACCCTCAGATCTAACCAGATCTGCAACCACTATCGTTGCCACCATCGCACCATCACCTACCAACTCCATTCTCCTCCTCTGACCCCTAAACCAATCTGGTGAGGTTCCTGCCCTTCAGCGAGATCTGAATCAGGGCATCATCTGCATTCTCCTCTTTTTTTATCGTTTTTTTTTTCGGTGACCATCGTTGTGGTGGTGGTATGCGGCTGCGCCATCTTCGTCGCATCGGAGAAGACGACCTCCTCTTAGTTTTTCCATCGCTGACTTTGGAGTTCAGGGGGAAGAAGACGAAGTCTTCCCCCCTTTTTTGCCTCTTTTTTTTTTTTTTAAATTATAATTTTTACATAAATTTTTCAATGTCTTAATGTGATTATGTATATTGAGTATTATGTATATATTAACTATTATTTATGAAATATATATATATATATATGATGGTGTCCGATTAGGTAAGGGTCAAACTCTGATCACTTTCTATTTTGTTGAGGTGGGGAAACAGGTGGTGAAGCTCAAAGAGGGTCGCCGGAAAAGCTATGGGCTCTACCTGCTTGGACAAACACCAACAAAGTCAGAAGGCCAAGCTGGGAGAACTGGGGGTGATTCCTAGTTTGGCTCTCCGACGCTCAAGTCAGATAGTGATCTGAAAGAGAATGCAAGCAAAGGTATGCAATTACAGTGATGGAGAATGCTTACCGGGATAAAGATGAACTCCCATATTTATAGTTGAGGGTCAGGGACCCTTTGGTAATTTGCCTCGTGTGGTCCTGCCCTAATATTGCTCTAACACGTGTCGCAACGAGGAGAATCCTAGGAGGGATCTCTTGCAAAAGTTGGTAAAAGTTAGTGTTTGCAGCAGAGTCAGGTGCGTGGGCTTGTACGGGTGTCAGAGAGCCATTTTGGAGGTTGGTAATGAGGGCGGGAGGCACGCTCGTGTCAACTGGGCCTGATGGACTAGTGATCCGCATTGGGATTAGCGTCCAAGCAATGCAACGAGGGGATGAGGGACCCCTTTATTCGGTTGTTGTACGAGGGCACGTCCGAAGGGACATGACGCTCGTGGATGACTCTACTAGAGCCATGGTGTGCATGGTGAAGTTGGCGCTCGTCGACGAGCCTTGAGGCGCTCGTTAATGAGCCCTGGGGTGATCATGTATTAGTGAAGATCTGGGACGTTTTGGGGGACCGTTGAATCCACGTGTCATGTGTTGACTGTGCCACATGTCAAAACGTGGGTCAAGCGTATTTTGCCCCCTCAATTCTGCAGTCCTTGGTAAAGGCTGTAGAATTTGAAACTTTCAAATGTCCGAGGGTGACGCTCGTGCTTGAGTGCCTTACGTGTTGCGGAAGCCTTTTCTGACAAGCAATTAATGCAGTCATTTCAAATGACCGCTCGTTGAGCCCAGCATTAAATGCTGATGTGAGAGTGGGGACGAATATCAAGGAAGTAGCGCGTGAATCTTGGGAAGTGGATGACGGTTCCCAAAAGTGGGCAGTTATCAAGGCGGGAAATGATTGCCTTTGAATTTAATATTCCCAAATCTCTCCCTATAAATAGGGGATTCACCATTCTTCTTCTTTTTTACGCAATCCAGAACTCAGAACTTCCTTTTGTGCTTAAAACTTCTCAGAGCAAATTTCAAAGACCTTCAAGAAACTCCAAGTTTTTTCTTCAGAAATCTACAGGTAAATCTCTTGTGATTCTTTTCAATTTCTGACTTGCTAATCTTAGAACTGGTTTAGGACTGAGAACTCTCCCCGATTTCCACCTTTCACCCAAAAATTTCCAGACTTCCTTGAACATCCCACATTTTCAAAAGCCCCATATTTCTTCCAATCTTCATAACAGTCATGGCAAGAGATCATGTAGAGGAATTTACCCGTGAGGTTGATGAGATGGCCACTCAGAGTTCATCCCAACCGGACTCCCCTAGGGATGAGGAACTAGACGCAGTGGTTTCTGCCATGGAAGAGAAGAGCCCATAGGGTGTTGAATATCTATTTGAGGAAATGGATATGGCGCTCGAAGCAGAGAGACGAGGGGGAATTTTACCGGTGACGGAGAGGGCAACTCATCCCCATCGCCACACTGTGACTGTGGCCATTTCCGCCCCTGCCCCTGAAGAAGAAGGAGAAGCTGGACCCTCGGAGAGAGCCCCTGCCAAGGGCAAAAGGAAGAAGTCCCAGAAACCCAGAAAACCCAAGAAAGCCAAAGGATCAAACGAGGGGGAGGGCTCTGGTATGCAGGCGACTGAAGTTCCCCCAGATGAAATCCAAAGCACCATTATACGAGGGGAAATAGTATCTATGTTGGCCCCAATATATTGGGATGAGCGTTACCAATGGCGGATTCCTGCTGAAAACGAGCGAGCAAATAATCCCGCTACAGGGGAGATGGTCGTTTATTTAGATTCTATTGTTTTTGGAGGACTGAGATTTCTCATACCTGAACCCGTAGCCGATATCCTGAATAAAATTAACCTGTGCCCTACCCAAATTTTGCCCAAAGGTTTATCTTTAATAACCGTTTTTGTAATTCTCATGGCGTATACCAAATATCCACACTCATTCCAAAACTTTAATGCCCTATTTCAAGTTGCCCGCTCGCCACGTTCATCCCCGAGGGCAGGCTTTTTCGATATTCAAGCCAAATCCGGCCTGAAATTGATTGATTCTCCCACAACCCATGGCGTAGAATGGAAAAAAGAAAATTTTCTTCGTGAGGGCTCCCGAGGGTGAGGATTTTGGGGTACCCCGAGAGTGGGTTTCACATGGGGAGGGACCCATAGTTGGGTATCATCTATCCCACACCTTTTCGAAAAACTGGCCCAAAGACCTTGCTGGTGCCATGAGGGACGAGGGTTGGATAATCAAAACAAAGGAATTGACTGATGATGCGGAAGTCATGTTTCTTTGCGGAATTACAAATGACCCTTATTTTGTCAGAAATCTACCCGCTCGAAAATTGGAGAGAGACGGTTAGCTTCTAGGGACTAACTTTAGATAGGAACATTAACTTCTTGATATTACTTTTTAGAAATATTATATACGAGCATTAACCCTTGTTCTTCTTTATCTTTGTTTCAGGCGTTGCTATCATCATGGCTGGAGCAAACATGAGCAACGTTGCCAACTTTGTCAACAACCGCCGCCAAAACCCTTAAGGAAACCAAGTGAACCCTCGCGGGTGAGGGACCGGACGAGGGACGGGCCGCGGTGATGATCGTGGAGGACATGCAGGAGCAAGCTCAAGTTCCTCCCAGCAAACCCAAAGCCGCAGGAATAATCACGAGCCCGCTGCCGAGACGAGGATTGTTGCCCGTCCGACGGATGCTTCGAATGCGAGGGGAGCTACCCCTTCTATTGTAACCCACCAAGGCCCGCTTCGAGCGTGGCCATCAGAGGCTCTCAAGGGGATGCAGCCTCCACTTCAAGGAAGAGGAAAAGGATGCCCGACAATATCCCTAGTTTGGGCAAGGGCAAACAAGTGGTGGAAGACGCGAGAGGCGACGGTGACACCTCCTCTTCTGAGGAGGACCATTTGTGGGACTTCGAGCACATGGGGGACAGGAATATCGACCGCGCCCAAGAAGAGGGCCCTGTTTTGTTGAGCGCCTATCCGCCCTCCTGCACGATTACTGAGGGGCTCTATGAGAGGGTCCAATTCTCTGGGGATCATCGAGCGCTATTTTCCCAGAATACAGAGAGAGTGGCCGCCGACATGATCCATGCCATCATTTATGTAAGTCCCCTCGTTACTTCTCCTTGTTTTCTCATAGCATTCTTTTTTCTGCTAAGAAATACTAAGTGTCAATTCCCATTTTCCTTCTGAAAATATGGTAAGTGTTGCTGAGGGCTAAGAATCTCCAAATGCGCGTGACCGTCTACTCCGAGCGTAAAGCAAAATACAAGAAAACGGCGCGCACAAACGACCCTGCTCAAATCCAGGAGGAACTGGATGTGGAGAAAGCCAAGTTCCTCTCCCTCGAGATGGAACACAAGAAGCTGGAGGCCTATGTCAAGAAGTTGGAGGATGATTTCAAGAGATGTGATGCTTCTAAGAAGAAGTACCGCTCGGATTATACGAACCTCAGCGAGAATCATAAGAAGTTGACGGAGGACAGGAATGGATGGATCACCCGGTCCAATGATGCAGTGAGAAAATATGCGGACGTGATGAGGGAACTGCCCGAGCGTATTTAGAGGGCAAATAAGGGGGCCCTCATCAAATTCCTTCACTCCAAGGCCTTCAGCTTCACAGCCTCGCTTCACTGTTTTGACGGGGCCCAAAAAGCCTTCAACTTAGCTGTGGAGCAATTGATTCACAAGCGGCTGGCAGAGGCTTCCGCTTGTGGAAGGTCAGACATGGGCTTAAGGCTCAACGAGCGGTGCGAGGAGGAAGAGGTGGATAGGGACGAGGATCCTGAGGCCAACTTGGTTGAGCCAGAGTATAACTTTCTGGTTGATCTTGCACAAAATGAGTACATGGCCGCTCAGCCAGTGGAAGAAATGCCTCAAGCGGAACCAGTCGAGGGGGCTAATGATACTGTAACTGCCCCCGAGGGTCCTCAAGAGACCGTGCCCCAGGAGAATGCCTCCATCCCAACTGCTGCAAATGCTCACGCTCCTGTGCCATCGGATGTTCCAGCCCTACCTACCAATGCTCCTATGATTCCCGAGGTTCCAGTTCCTCCACCACAAGTGCAAGATCCCAATGCCCCCGCTCAAAATGTAATCGTGAACTTGGAGGAGGATGTCGCTCCCGCCGCTTGAAGTTCCTCCTTGCTTTTTTTTATGTCAAAATTTCCCCTTTCATTTTAAATTTTATAAGAGTTTCAAAGGGCCCTCGTGCCCTTGTTTTGTAATCTTTGGATTTATCAATGAAGAATTTTTCTGCCCATGATTGTGCCTTTTTTTATTTCCCCCAATGCTTGTTACGAAATTTTACTTTGTGCTTGTTGTAACAAAATCTTGTGATGTTAAGATTCTGGGTAACATGCTAAGTAAAAGATGTAAAATTTGAGAAATGTTGCTAAGTCTTGAGTAATCACGAGGGTCTTACTTGAAGACTGCCCTCGTTCAGGACTTGTAAAAATTTGCTTAAAAACTTGGAGAATTTTGTCAAGTCTGGAGTAATCACGAGGGTCTTACTTGAAGACTGCCCTCGTTCAAGACTTGTGCAAATTCACTTAAAAACTTGGAAGATTTTGCTAAGTCTTGAGTAATTACGAGGCTTTTACCTGAAACTACCCTCGTTCAAAACTTGTAAAAATTTTGCTTGTGTGGTGTCCCTGGCTAATCCGAGGATCCCGTTCGTGGGCATTCTAGTTAAGGACTTATAGAAACTGGTCTGAAAGTTTCTTTCCTTGTAGATTGCAATCGTACGGGTCCGAGGGGCTTGGTCTTTGGACCCTTGACTTTTCCTTGACACGATCAAATTTCGCAACGAGTCCCATTTTCGAGCCCTGGGTGCCTGTGTTAGAGGCTATCCTGGCCTACTAGGATGCTCGTGCCTTGTATTTGGGGCATTATTCGGGGACTCCTGATTCTTTCTTGGTGTTTGATCCAACTTTACTATGGGTCCCTTTTTCGAGCGTCGGGTGCTCGTTTAGAGGCGACTCATGCCTACTAGGACACTCGTGTGTGCAGATGGGGTTTTGGGTGGATTTCCCAAGGTACAGAATAAGCACGCTCATGAGATCATGCCGCGGCGTGGAGCCTTTGATTTTTGAGATAAGGATTCATGCCCCCTGGGCCCGCGTAATTTGCGCTCAGGATCCCAAGGGAGAATCTTCAACAGCCTGCACATTTTAAAAGTAAACATTCAACATTCAAAGTCATTTCTATTATAATCCTCTGAGTAGTAGTAAATACATCTGGCCCCAACATGGGGCTTTTACAAGATCATCTCAAACATAAAACCGCCTAAGGTTGCATGCGTTCCAGGGACGGGGGAGACACTCGCCCTGCAATGATTCGAGCGTGTACGTGTTGTTTGCTCGCATTTGTATAACCTTGAATGGACCTTCCCAGTTAGGATCTAGCTTACCCACAGGTGTCTTGAGACTTCCACTTTCTTTAGGACTAAGTCCCCCAACTGAAAAGTATGCCACACGAGCAGATTCCTGTGCAATCTTCGCAGGTATCATTGCTTCGGATCCATAGACGAGCGCGAAGGGTGTTTCGCCAGTGGCCGCTCGTGGAGTGGTACGATAAGCGCACAAGGTACCTTGCAATTCCTTTGCCCATTCACTTTTCTTGCTTTCGAGCATTGTCTTTAGATGTTGCAAAATGACTCTGTTAGTGACTTCCGCTTGCTCGTTAGCCTGGGGATGACCCACGGAACTAAAGCGTTGCTCAATTCCCAATTCTGAGCACCATTCCGAGTATCCGCCGTTATGAACTGGGACCCATTATCTGAAATAAGTACCCTCGGTATGCCATATCTGCAGATAATGTTCTTCCATATGAAGTCCCTTATGACCCTGAAAGTCATCTTTGCTACGGCCTCAGCTTCGGCCCACTTAGTGAAGTAATCAACTGCTAGGATGACGAATTTTTTCTGTCCGACCGCCATGGGCAAGGGGCCTACGATATCGATTCCCCATTAGTCAAAGGGCCACGAGACATCGACAGGGATCATCTGAGCAGCTGGCAACTGGGGGAGATTAGAGTGAAATTGACACTTGGGACATTTCTTGGAAAACTCAATGGCATCTTGAAGAATCGTGGGCCAATAGAACCCGCTCCTTAGGGCTTTCTTGGCAAGGATACGCCCCCCAGAATGATTTCCACAGCTTCCATTGTGAATATGTTCGAGCATCTCTTTGGCTTGCGAGGGCCTTAAACATCTCATTGGCGGGCCTTAAAAAGACTTCTTAAATAATCTCCTATCGGAGTCCATAGAAAATCGAGGGGCCTTGTTCCTAATATTCCGTGCTTCCACTTTGCCAGTGGGACAGACGCCATCCTTGATAAATCTTATTATGTCGTCTAGCCAACAGGGCTCGTGAGGATCGATCATAGCTACTACTTGTTTGGTGATCTTTTCCATTATCAATGGCTCTTCTGTTCTGAGGAATGTGACTGAGCGCTCGCCGGTACCTTCTAATGCTGAAGCAAATTTTGAAAGAGCGTCAGTGTGCTTGTGGGACCTGGAGCAAATGGAATTCCTTGAATTTCCCAATGATCTCATTCGCCTTTTTCAAATACTGCACCATGGTGGTTTCTCGAGTCTTATAAGTTCCTTCGATCTGGCTCACAATCAATTGTGAATCAACATAAGCGGTAATTCTGGAAGCTCCATTTTGAAAATCAATTTTCAGCCCTTGTACGAGAGCTTCGTATTCCGCTTCGTTATTGGTGACCTGGAAGTCCAATCTGATTGCGAAGTTTATTTTGATTCCATTGGGGGTCTCTAAGGGTCACCCCTGCTCCTCCTCCTTGAGAGGTTGAGGAACCATCCGTGTGCAGGACCCATAGACCGTCGTTTTCAAGAACGGCAGGCTCTAAACCAAAGCGTTCAACCAGCAAATCCGCGACGGCCTACGCTTGTGTGGTAGTTCTGGGCTCGAAATTGAAGTCAAACTGGCTTAATTCAATGGCCCTCTTTATCAGTCTCCCAGATACGTTTGGCTTGGACTACACTTGCTTTAATGGCTGATTTGTGAGGACAGTGATCGAGTGTGCCTGGAAGTATGGCCTCAATCTCCGTGAAGCATTGATGAGTGAAAATGCGAACTTTCGATTTCCAAATACTTTCTCTCAGGCCCCTGTAATGTTTTACTTAAATAGTAGATAGGCAAATGCTGCAGTGCTCTCATGTCCTGTAGATAGGCAAATGCGAACTTTCGATTTCCAAATACTTTCTCGAAGGGTAAGCCTTCATGTCCTGTAGTGCTCTCTCACATTCCTCAGTCCAAGCAAAATTTCAAGCATTGCACAGAATTTTGAAGAAAGGGAGGTTGCTATCCGCCGAGCGTGAGATGAACCTGTTCAAAAAGATGATTTTTCTTACCAACACCTGTACTTCCCTGAGGTTACGATGGGAAGGGATGTCCAAAATGGCTTTCATTTTTTCCGGATTAGCCTCAATCCCCTGTTGGCTGACCATGTAGCCCAAGAATTTTCCCCCTCGTACTCCAGAAGTGCACTTTGAGGGATTTAACTTCATCCCATATTGGCGCAGAATGGAAAATGTGCGTTTAAGATCCTCAAGGTGTGAGCCCTGGCGCTCGCTCTTAACAATCGTATCGTCCACGTACACCTCCATGGACCCTCCAATTTCTTTCTCAAACATCTTGCTAACGAGACGCTGGTAGGTAGCCCTCGCATTCTTGAGCCCAAAAGGCATGACTAAGAAGTAGTATACACCCAAGTGGACAACAAATGAGGTCTTGGGACGGTCTTTAGGGGCCATAAAAATTTGATAGTACCCTTGAAAGACATCCATCATACTCATGAGCTCACATCCGGCGGTCGAATCTAACAGTTGATCAATTCGGGGTAAAGGGTAAGGATCCTTGGGGCAGGCCTTGTTAAGATCAGTGAAATCATTGCACATGCGCCATTTGTTAGCGCTCTTGGGTACCAGGACTACATTGCACAACCATTCTGGATATAGTATGGGCTCAATATACTGAGCCTCGAGAAGCTTGCTAACCTCCTCCTCAATAACCTTTTTTCGAAAATCGTGCACATCCCGCTTCTTCTGTTTTATTATCTTAAAAGAAGGGTCCACGTTGAGCCTGTGGACTATGACGTTCGGGTCAATCCCAGTAAGATCAGATGCTTTACATGCAAAAACATCAATATTTTCCCTGAGAAAGTCTATCATCATGATCTACGAGGGTCCTGAGAGATTTGACCCAATCTGAGTGGTCTTATCCTTGTTGTCGGGTTCCAATTTAATAGTGAGAAATTTCTCTGTGGGCTCAATCCGTATCTTTGGACGAGGGAGCTCAAACTCTCTTTTCTTTCCCGTCAAATGTCCACCATTATCGGGCTCGCCCTAGTTACGCTTGTCCTCTTCGGAAGAAGACTCCCCAACCGTCCCTGGCCTTTCGAGGGTGCTCTTAGTGTTGGGATCCTTCTTTTTGTTCTTCTTTCTGTTCATCTTGGCCCTTTTGCGCACAGGACCATCCTCGTCCAGATTGGGGAAATCTACGGATTTCTTGGTGGATCCAATCTGGAACGCTTTCTCCGCTTTGGGCTTTTTGAGGGATAACATATAGTATTCCCAGGCCTCTCGAATGTTGCACAAAACTTCTCCAACACCCTCGGGAGTTGGGAATTTGATTTTCTGGTGGTAAGTGGAGATAATCGCTTTGAAATCTACGAGGGCGGGTCGCCCGATTATGATGTTGTAAGGGATATCAATCTCTACCACCGCGTAGGTGACCATGAGTGTTTTTCTCAGTGGGACATGACCAAATGAGGTGGCCAAGTGAATCTGACCTCGTGGGATAACTTCAGAACCCCCAAATCCTATGCGGGCTTTTTTGAGGGGTTCGAGTGAAATATTAGTAACATTCATCTTCTGGAACGTGGTATAGGGTAAAACATTAACAGAGCTTCCACTATCCACTAACACCTTCTTTACGATGTGATTGTGGACATCTAAACTAACCACCATGGGGCAGTCAGAGGTTTTACTGACCCCATGGGGTGTTATAATATGTTCCAAGTCCTTATCCGTAAATCCTATTATATCGTATTCCTTCGAGCGCTTATCTTTTGCTTCTTGGATGGCATAAACTGGTTTAGATACCGAGGGACATTGATCGTAACTCCGGACATATCGGCATCGAGAAGCGTTGGAACCCCCTCCTGATGAACCCCCCGATATCATATCATGTTGATGACTGCAAAAGGGGCATTTTCTTGTTCTGGGGTTTTTTGTTTGCCACGGTGACTGCTCTCTGGGGGGCCTCGCCCTCGGGGGCTCCTTGAGCATGATGGACTCATTCTCCTCTCCCTCGTGCGCTCGTTACATCGCTCATCATAGCACTCCAGCATTTTCACAAATTCCTTCAGGTGGCCGCCCGCAATGAACCTCTGGATCTCAACCTCCAACTGGAAGCATTCATCCGTGTCATGCCCCTTCTGTTTATGAAAGGCACAGTACTTGTTCGAGCGTCTTAATACCTCAGTATCCTTCATCTTCATGGGTCTTTTGAAGAGCTTCTTGTCCGATAGGGCATACACCTCTGAAATAGGCCTATTAAGAGGGACACGCTCAAATCTCCGTGGGGGAGGCGGTGACTTACGGCGTTCTCTGTGGGGAGGCTCTTCTCGCCCTCGCTCGCTTTTAGGGGGCCCAGAATACCGGGGGGCATTAGACCGGTACATATCTTCGAGCGCGAAGTAGGGCTCGGCTATCTCTCTCATCACCATGAGGGATGTGGGGCGTTTCTTCACGATGTAATTAGAAAATTTCGTGCTCACATATTGCTTGTGGTTGCAGGCTATGAAAAGAACATGGATCAGAAAATCCATGGATGGCCTCTCCACTAAGAGCACCTCCTTGTTGAAATGAGCAAAGAATGACCGAAGGGACTCATGCTCGCCTTGAATCAACTTGTACAAGGTAGTGGGTGAGGTGACAGGAGCCTTCAATGAATTGAAGTGATTTAGGAATACGTCAGTGAGTTCACCGTATGGGTGGATCGAGCCGGGAGGCAGACGCTTGTACCACTCTTGGGCCATTCCCAGAAGGGAAGTGCCAAAAACCTTAGCCCAGTAATGGCTAGAATGCTCGTACCAATGCATTTGGTGCAAAAAGTGGTCTAAATGCTCTGCGGGGTCTGTGGTTCCATCGTAGCAGTTGACAGATATAGGAACCTTGCCCATGTCGGCTTGGGCCACTAGGAGTTCCTCCACGAGAGGGGATCCTTTTGCGAGCGGATGGTGGTTGTAACATCCAAAATTTTCTTCTTGTCCCAAGGGACGTGGAACGTGCTGCAGGCGAACATTGCGACGAGCGTCTCTAGCATTGTCTCGCTCGTCCCCGGCATAGGGGACTTGAGACCTCGCTCATGAGAGTTATCCCACCATATCCTGCAACCCCTGCAGCTGGTCTTGTACAGCCATGAGGAGGTTGGGATCTTCCCTCCTTGCTTGGCTCCCTCGTTGGGATGCTTGTGGCCCTCGTTTTGATGCTTGCGAGTGGGCCTCCTCATCGATGTTGATCCTTTCCGTGGGCTCTCTGCCCTGGTCCGCTTGAGGACGCTCGTTCTCCCCTTGGTTGGGAATCTCCTTCCCACTGGCAGGCGGAGGCGGCGGTTGGGCCCTCAAGATGGCCTGAGCCTCCACAAGCGGATGTGCCTGCAATCCCCCCAAAGGAGGGGCAAGCTGAGTGGCCTGCCCAGAGGGAAAATACATGGAATGAAATTTTTCCCATGCACCCTGGGCCGCCTGAACCTCACACTGGGCGTAAATAGCCCGTAACTGTTGAGAAGTCAAGGGGGGTAACTCTACCCCTTCAATCTCCATTGGAATCACCACCAGAAGTTGGATTTGCCCGGCGTGGTAGGGTTGAACCGCAGGCATCATGACGGTAGGAGTGAGCGTGTACCCAGGGGGTGGCATCATGCAGGGGTGCCCTCCTCGGTTCGCATGGGCATCAAGCCACTGGTTCTGGGGAGGATGCGAAAAGGCTGGAAGTTGAGCACCTCCAACGGCGGCAGAAGAAGGTAGTTCAGGAAGCACCGGTGGTGGAACAATTGGTTCCGTGGGCGGAAGCGCTCCTCCGGTGGGTGGTGCTCCGCTAGCCGCCGTCGATGGAATGGTGACAATGGTATCACAGAGAGGGTTATCTCCTTCCCCCTCTGCTCCAGACCTAGTAGCTACCATGGTTTGAAAGGTGACGTGTGTTTGTTTTTCAACTAGCGAAAGAGAAGGATGAGCTGAGAATGGTTTCCCATAGACGGCGCCAAAAATGATGGTGTTCGATTAGGTAAGGGTCAAACTCCAATCACTTTCTATTTTGTTGAGGTAGGGAAACAGGTGGTGAAGCTCAAATAGGGTCGTCGGAAAAGCTAGGGCTCTAGCTACTAGGACAAACACCAACAAAGTCAAAAGGCCAAGCTGGGGGAACTGGGGGTGATTCCCAGTTTGGTTCTCCGACGCTCAAGTCAGATAGTGATCTGAAAGAGAATGCAAGCAAAGGTATGCAATTACAGTATTGGAGAATGCTTACCGGGATGAAGATGAACTCCCATATTTATAGTTGAGGGTCAGGGACCCTTTGGTAATTTGCCTCGTGTGGTCCTGCCCTAATATTGCCCTAACACGTGTCGCAACGAGGAGAATCCTAGGAGGGATCTCCTGCAAAAGTTGGTAAAAGTTAGTGTTTGCAGCAGAGTCAGGTGCGTGGGCTTGTACGGGCGTCAGAGAGCCATTTTGGAGGTTGGTAATGAGGGCGGGAGGCACGCTCGTGTCAACCGGGCCTGATGGACTAGTGATCCGCATTGGGATTAGCATCCAAGCAATGCAACGAGGGGATGAGGGACCCCTTTATTCGGTTGTCGTACGAGGGCACGTCCGAAGGGACATGACGCTCGTGGATGACTCTACTAGAGCCCTGGGGTGATCATGTGTTGGTGAAGATCTGGGATGTTTTGGGGGACCGTTGAATCCACGTGTCATGCTTTGACTGTGCCACGTGTCAAAACGTGGGTCAAGCGTATTTTGACCCCATCAATATATATATATAATACATGGGTAAAATAGTCATTTTAGGAGAAAAAGTAAAAAAACTTCAATCACGCTTGCAGTCATGGCGCGTGGAGTGCACGAGGGTTTTCTGTGCATATTTTTGAAAATATTGGGATTTTTATCGTTTTTTTTTTTTTTTTTTTTTTTTTAAACAGGGTTTTTTATGATAATTTCGTATAACACAGGGTACCTGGATGCAAATTACCCATATATAAATATATACCGAGGAGAGGTGTGGGTATCTATATCTATCTGTATATATATATATAGATAATATGGGGGTAAAATAGTTTTTTTTTACAAAAAAGTGAAGAAAATTGCAATTTCATTCGCAGACAATGCACGTGAGGTGCACGGAGGTTTTCTATACATATTTTAAAAAACATAGGGTTTTTCAAAGTTTTTTTTTTTTTTCGGGATTTTTCTTGCTACTTACATGGTGTAGCTGGGTGAATATTTCTCAAAATAAATTTATAAAATGAAGAATTAACAAATACCTGAATTATATTGAAAATAATAGAAACGTTACAGTTTTTACAAAGTTGAATTCGAATCTCGAGTTTTCCTAGCTAAATACGATAAATTTAGCTATGCATAATCATATTGTTCAAAAAACAAAAGAGAGTTCATAGACAACAATCTCAACTAATTATGAAAACTAAACTAGAAAGCAAGAGAGGAAGAAAACTCTAAGAACCAAGCAAAGATGGCGTGCCAAAAGGTCTGTGTAACCCCCTCCAAAACCAACGTTAAGTGCCTTCCATCTCTTCTCCAAGAAATCCACCCAAATCTCTCCAAAAATCTCCACTAAACGTGCCAATGAAGACAGGGAAAGAAGAATAGGTGTGAACCTGATCTCCCGAAGATATTTCCTTATCCATGTTAAATTTTTCTTCAAGACATAAAATCCTCCAACTCTCCCTTAGTAAAATAGGCGCTGATATGGCGAGAAGTCTCTAAAAAGAAGCCCGAGACCTTAGAAAAACGTACATGTATAAGATAGAAAATCGGCAACTCAGCACAACTTTAGAAGTTGGTCAAGCCTAAAGTTCAAGTCGTCGTAATTCCTTCCAAATAGCATGGGAAATACAGCACCTTTTTCTCCATAAACCCTTCAACTACAATAAAAACAAAGGAAATACATCAATTTATCAAAAAGATATGAATTAAAAGCGCAAAATGGGACAATTAACATATAAAAATTTGATAATTAAGCACATTATCCAATCCCCCGCACTTGACCTATGTTTGTCCTCAAAGACGACTCGAAATCAAAGCCTCAATCTATCAATCTATAATCAACCCGTAGTAAATTTGTGTTGTTATCTAGGAGAACTATCATTTAAAAAATAAAAAAAATCATATGCAAGCATAACATAAAGTTCAATCTAAAATCAACTCTCAAGTGCAAAACTGTACAAGCTTAAGTCCATATTAAAAGTACACAAATTTAATTTCTCTTTGATTTGATCAATGCAAGGGAATGAAGCATGTTTAATGTGACTAAGCAATTTGAATATAAGCAAGTTTCATTAAAGTGTCGAAAAAAATTGTAGAGGTGGTGAAGTATTGAAATCTCATCAACTTCGGTGTGTTGTTACTTATAAAAGTAGAACATCTTCCCCAATTTATTCAATTTTTTTTTCATAGATGTAAACTCACGTTGTCACTTGCCTAAGCTTGGGCCTAAGAATAATAAAATTGATAATTATGGAGATGTGCTAGTTAGCCCACGTGGGGCTGAATGTACTGGATAAGGACAAATGTTTATGCAGGGGGTTCACCTAAATTCAACTCCAAGCTCAGAAACAGAATGGCTCATTGATAGTGGAGCTACTGATCATATGACCAACACGGCTTATGATATCCAGACTTCTATGACCCCTCAAAAAGACTCAGTGATAAGCACATGGCCTTTCCTATCCAGTCATTGGGGCGGGGAACATCATTTTATCTGGAAAATTAAACTTATCTCATTGTCTTATGGTGCCCTCTTTCACTACTAAACTGCTCTTTGTTAGCCAACTCACTAAAGAACTCAATTGTACCGTGCTAATATTTCCCTCTTTTACCTCTTATAGGATATTCGTACTGGGGAGATAATTGGGCGTGGTACTGAGAGAGATGGATTGTACTACATTGGGGATATCTCACAAATAGGCTCAAGTTTTTTGGCTCAGGAAGTAGTCTATGGTTATGGTATCGTAGATTGGGGCATCCTTCATTTCAATACATGAAACAATTGTTTCCGAAATTAGTTTCAGAGTCAAGCTGTTTACATTGTGATACTTGTATGCTTGCCAAAAGTCACCAAACTACTTATCCAAGTTTAAGGAAAAAAACGACTCTGCCTTTTGCATTAATTCACTCTGATGTTTGGGGGCCAATCCCAAGTCATGTTAATTCCAGATTTCGGTGGTTTATTCTATTTATTTACGACTGTACCAGATTCACTTGGGTGTACTTTTTGAAACAAAAATCCGATGTCCCACAGATGATTAAGGACTTCTTTACAATGATCCAAACCCAGTTTTCTATCTTGATCAAAGTCCTTCGTACTGACAATGGTGGAGAATTCATCAACCAAAATCTCCAAAGTTTCTTCTCTCAGGAGGGGGTCATCCACGAGACCACTTGCCCTCACGTTCCACAGCAGGATGGTGTAGCTGAACGAAAGAACCAGTACATACTAGAAAGTGCTCGAGCATTTTTGTTCGAGGCCTACGTACCTAACTCCTACTCGGCCGAGGCGTCTCGATGGCGGTATATGTTATGAACCGATTACCCACATAAGCTTTGAAGTATGGAACCCCGCTAGACACCCTCAGAAAATTTAACTCGATCCCATCTGTCCTCCTTCTAATTCCCCGGGTATTTGTGTGTGTGGCCTTTCTAAACACTCCGAAGAAGCTATGGACAAAACTCGACCCCTATGTAGTTTGATGTGTCTTTCTTGGATTTAGCCCCACTCAGAAGGGTTACCACTGCTATGATCTAGCTGCCAAACGCCATTACATCACCATGGATGTTGATTTTTTGGAAACAGAATATTACTTCAGGACACCAGTGGCGGAGGCAGAGATATTATCCAGGGGGGTCGACCAGAGCATAATATTAAAGCAAAATTCCATAATTTTTTTAAATGTGGTCTCAATTATTAATAATATACTATATTGACCCCCCATTAGTATTAATTTTAACTTCGGTGAGGGGGGTCAATAATGAAAAATCTCATAAAATTACACTTACATATATCTACATATCTATAAAATAATTAAAAAACATAAAAATTGAGGGGGGTCAATTATACCCCCTCACTTCAAGGTGGCTCCGCCACTGCAAGACACCCACCAACAACCCCTCAGGAGGGGAATGGCACAAATGAGGGAATGAATTGGATATGTGAATGGTTGGAACCTCTCCACGAGTACACCCCGCCAACAGTACTGCCCGTAGATCTATCTCCATCTCTCTCGACCGCCCCATAGGAGCCCCCGATATCGAATATCCCTGAGGTAAGTAACCCTGACTCTCCTGTTTCCATTCAAGGTACATATACTTTACTTTCTCGATAAAATGGGGGCATTCCACTAAACAAGTACAACCCAAAAAGATCAAGCAGGTCCAAGTACCTGATCGCTCATCATTTAGCGTCCGAATGTTCACCACAGCTACAGACATTCATCCACACGGTCTATTCTCATGAAATTCCCAGAACCACCAAGGAAGCATAAGAAGACCCTCTATGGAGACAAGCAATGGAGGAAGAGATTAATGTTTTGACAAAAAAACAAACGTGGGAGATATGTTCGCTCCCAGCATGAAAGCGCTCCTTCGAATGCAAATGGGTTTATGGTATCAATTATAAGATGGATGGTACGGTTAAACATTACAAAGCTAGACTGGTTGCCAAAGGATATTCCCAAACTTACGGGATCGACTACATGGAGACCTTCTCTCCAGTGGTGAAGCTGGACACTGTTCGAATACTATTGGTCATTGCTGCCAACCACGACTGTTTGAATACTCTTGTCCATTGACATAAAGAATGCATTCTTGTACGGTGACTTGGAGGAAAAAGTATACATGGATTTGCCACCTGGGTTTGGAGATCACCGGGACAAGTCCATGGTATACAGGTTGAAACGGTCCCTCTATGGACTCAAGCAGTCACCAAGAGCTTGGTTTGGAAAGTTTGCTCTCACCATAAAGAAATATAGATACAGCCAGAGTAACTCAAATCACTCTCTGTTTATCAAGAGGGAGGACTATCTCATCACCCTATTGGTCTTTTATGTTGATGATATGGTGATAACTAGGAATAATACAGAAGAGATGGCCAACCTCCAAAGGAATCTGTCACGGAAATTCAAAATAAAAGACTTGGGAGGACTAAGATACTTTCTTGGCATAGAAGTAATGAGATCGAACGAAGGCATTTTCATCTCACAGAAGAAATATATACTTGACCTTCTGACAGAAGTTAGACTATTTAACTGTAAACCGGCTGAGACTCCGATCATCCAAAACCACCAGTTGGCAATTTTCCCAGATCAAAGTCCAGCTGACAAAGAGGGATACCAAAAGTTAGTGGGCAAACTCATCTATTTGGCCCATACTAGGCCAGACATTGCCTATGCGGTTGGAATTGTAAGTTAATTCATGCATAACCCGAGTAAAGAACACATGGAGGTAGTCAGGAGGATCTTGATATACCTGAAGTCATCCCCAGAGAAGGGGCTTATGTTTACCAAAAATGGGTATACTCAAATCCAGGCCTACGCCGATGCTGATTGGGTCGATAGCATCACAGACAGAAGATCCACTTCTGGATACTTCACCTTCATGGGAGGAAATTTGGTTACTTGGTGGAGCAAGAAACAAAAAGTTGTGGCACTCTCTAGTGCTGAGGCAGAGTTCAGGGGAATAGCCCGAGGAATCACGGAAGTCCTATGGGTTCGAAAGATTCTAACAGAGATTGGGTTTCCTCCAAATGGGAGCATAGATCTATACTGTGATAATGAGGCAGCAATAAGTATCTCTCATAATCTAGTACATCATGATCGAACAAAACACGTAGAGATAGACCGTCACTTCATCAATGAAAAGATCAAATCAGGGATAGTTAAACTTTCGTTTGTGAAATCAGAAGACCAACTTGCAGACATCTTAACTAAGGCAGTGAGCAACCAGAACTTTCACAGATAAGTGTCCAAGTTGAACATGCTCGACCCCCATGATCCAACTTGAGAAGGAGTGTTGGAGAATCCCGTTAACTTAGGAAAGGATTTGAACTAATTGTATTTTCCTTACTCTTAACTGATTTGTAGGCTTGTAATTAGGCTTTGCATCTTATTTATCCTGTACTCTCTGTATACTTTACACGAAGAAATAAAACGAATACGCAAAATCTTTCCTCCCAAATCACGTCTATTAATCTTAACAGAATACACATTTATATAATTACAATCATAACTAAAACATAACACTTAACAAACCTAACAAAATGGCACAGACTCGACTAACACGACACACCACCGCCTAGCTCGAATACCACCAACCTGCACCTACAACTAAAAACATTGGTGGGACGAGGGTCAGTCCACTGACTGAGTGAGGGGGCTGAATACACACACGCTACATAAATATAGAGCATAGCACATTAACATAGATATTCATGAGCTGAGGACAGTTTTTGCACACTAAAACCATTTTTCCATTAAAACTTTGAAATTACATAACCACATACACATACATTACCATTTCATAACATTAGTTATCATTAAAGTCTATTCTTGTGTCACAAATTTACAATCCATTACATTATACCCGGTGGGGTTGGACCCAAACCAACCATTACTCCTCATTAAATATTATACGTAAGAAATTCATAAACAAACCAACCTTTACTCCTTTGATGGAAGGGTTACGCGACCCTAACCATCCATTTATTTGAACTTTCATGAAAGGGTCGCGATCCTACAACCCGTTCTCCCCGATTTTTACACCGAAGGCATCGAGAAGCACGTCTCCCCAAACTCCTTAGGTCGCGCATAACATCTCGAAGGGGAACCATGTCTAGAGTTAGTTCAACGGCTCGCTACCATACCGGCTTTCCAACCCATGTTCCCAGGCCCAATATTAAAGTTACAGTACAATTTCATTACATTTCCTTTCATTACCTATAACATTAAAACAACATTACATACCTCAACATTCATACCTTACCTTGCAACTAAGCATATGCTTAACGTACCTCTCTGTATCATCCTAATTCTTAGTTTGCGTGAAAGCACACGGTTTGGAGCATAGCCTTGTTGCAAAATATTTTCAAGCTTACATATGCTCGTACATATAGTTTGCAAACCATTAATCATATGACAAAGTCATAAACAAATCATACAAACACATATCTATTATATAAATATATTAGAATAATTGCATGCAGGCTTGAAAACGAGCATATAGGGTTATATGTCACTTTAACTAAAAGAAAGGATCCTAAAACCTCACCTTACACCGACGAGAACAGAAAATACGAGCAAAGTGGTCCTACTGGAACCCAAACAGCTGACTGACACTCCTTGGAAAACCCCTGAACCACTGAGAACACAGAACACAAGACTCAGACTCAAACAACAACACAAAAACGCAGACGTCCATACACATAAACACAAATGATGCAATATATAATTTTATTCACGTTTATACAATCAAGTCATTCATATAAAATTAAGTTCACTTTACGTTTCAAGGATATGCATAACATTAGAAAAGTCATAACATCAAATAGAGAAAATAAATCAAGACATTATAATTTAGGGGCAATTACATTTAGGTCCCCTGAGGTTTGCCCTAATTATATATTAGTCACTCTTGTTTCATTTATTACATATTAACCCCTAAACCTAACGGACAGTTTGAGGCCCCTGTGCACCATTAGGGTTCCGTTAGTTTTGAAATTTTAATTTCCACAAATACCCTTGGATTTTCTTAGAATTTTTTATTTATTTGCCAAATTACCTAAATACCCTAAGGGATTATATTGTTGAGTTGCTTTAGCTGAGGGGTCGGTTTGTTAGAACCTAAAAAGCTTAAGGACTGATTCGTATGATACATATTTTATATTTTTGAGAAAATTAAATATAATATGTAATAATATAATAAATTCTAATATTGCTAGCATTTATAAATATTTTTAGTAAAATTAAGTATAAATTTTTTTATTAACTCATATAAACGAAATTATTATTAATTTAATAAATGCTAATATTATTAATTATTATATATGTTAGAAGATACGGTTAATTTAGGAAATTTTGTAATTACCGAAATTAGCGTATTGTCAATCCTTGACTTGTAGGGATTAGCTGCTATTTATCTTGGGGTATCTCCATACTCTGTAATCATTCAACACAATGAATAATACCAAAATTCATCCTTCCCTAATTTTCTATGTCTTAGCATGGCACCAGAGCGGTGTCGATATCCTTGGGACTCAGTTTTAAATCATTATGGTCCCGAATCTGCAAAAACCAACCAACCATGTCAGAAATCGTTGAAACCAAAACCACCCCACAAGAACTCAACCTCATAAATCCGCTGCATAACAACTCAAACATATTCAATTCAAAAAATCTGTCAATTAGATTCAAACTCAGCAACGACAACTGCCCGGTATGGGCAAGATTAATGCGAATGGCAATTAGAGGCAGAGGGTGTCGTTCCCATCTAACCGGAATCCCACCCGTCCCAGAAAGTACGGATCCGAAATACGATCAATGGGAACAAAGAGATCAATTAGTGTTCAATGGATTGTTCAAAACATCGAAATTAGCTTGGTTAACAATGTCTTACAGTATCCAATGGCGAAATCTCTATGGGATGGCCTCTCGACCACCTACGGTACAGGCTCGGACCCACTCCAACTCATCGATCTGCACCATAGAGCAAACACACAGAAGCAGGGGCACGATACGTTGGAGGAATTCTGGAACAACCTCCAAGGAATCTGGATGGCGATCGATCACTGACAACCCAACCCCATGAAGTGTCCGGAAGATATCACCTCCTTCAATAAAACCATCCAAGAACAACGACCCTACCAATTCCTCACCTGGATTGATGAAAAATATGACCCCATCCGACGGGATCTGCTGAAACTTAAACAACTTCCCTCAGTCAAATCGACCTACGCCACTATTCGGAGGGAGGCTGCTCGAATCCGAATCCTCAATCCGACAGCCAGTGGCGGAGGCGATCGGCCTACGCCACTATCCGGAGGGAGGCTGTTCGAATCCGAATCCTCAATCCGGCAGCTGATGGCAGAGACGATGGGTCATCACAGGGAATCGGGGCTGGGATGGCGGAGAGAAGAGAGAAGGGCGGTCGTACCAGAGGGGACGGAGGAGTCCGCTAAGACAACGGCGGTGGCCGACGGTCATCATCGAGGGAGGATAAATCACAGCTGAAATGCTCTTACTGCGGTAAGCCCCGACACACCAAAGAGGGGTGTTTTGAGCTTATTATATATCCGGAATGGTGGGAAGGCAGCCGAAAAACCAAGCAAACCAATACGGCAGCGATTGGAGGAGGAAATCATCGCGCGAATGCCGCCATCCATGAAGCCCAAATCAGGGTGGCGGGTGACAAAAGAAGCGATGGTCTTGCCACTGACGTGGCGGAGACAGAAACCGACGGTGGATGGAGGGGCCACGCAGCCGCCCCCGCTTCAGTGAGGAGGAAGGCTGAGAATGACGGAGGTAAAGGGTTTAGGGGTAATGACCCAAACCCTAGCTTTTCTTTCAATTTATTCCCAAAGAAATGTTATATTGCAAATAGCCCCCATACTTTGAGTCTCCTCATATAAGCCCCCATGGAAATAATAATTCTCAAAATTAGTCCCATAAATTATCACAATAGATTTTTTATTGTGGTGCGACTGGCACGATGACATTTGATTCCTCCGATTTAATTAATCCCACTAATCCGGGAACTTTTCATATCCAAACTGCAAGTGGGGACTTAGTGGAAGTTAAACAAGAGGATTCAATTGTTATATCTTCGAAGCTAAAACTGAAAAATTACCCCTAATATTCCTACATTATCTTGCAAGCTTCTGTCTTTGAGTCATGTGACGAAGGAATTAAACTTTGTGGTTCCAATATATTCTCATTTTTGCCTGATACAGGACATTCATACGAAGGAGATCATTGGGCGTGGTACTGAGCGGGATGGTCTATAGTATGTGGAAGAAATGGAATCTCCGTCAAAAGTCTTTCTGCCAAAAGGAACAGCTGATAAACAAATTTGGCTCTGGCACAGGAGTCTTGGACACCCGTCTGCGGGGTATTTAAAGTTATTATTTCCTATTTTGTTTCAGAACAATCAAACTTTGAGTTTTTCTTGTCAAACATATTCCATTGCAAAAGGCCATAGAGCTTCGTTTAAACCCATAAACACTCGGGTTGAATCTATTTTTTGTTTAGTTTATTCAGATGTTTGGGGATCGGCCCCGGTTACGAATCAAAGTGGTTTTCGGTATTTTGTGATATTCATTGATCATTTTTCTTGTGTGACTTGGATTTATTTTCTTCGGCACAAATCCGAAGTCTTTGATATGTTTGTGGCATTTTTGGATATGGTTCACACTCAGTTTAACAAGAAAATCGGGATTCTTTGCTCGGACAATGGGCGAGAATATGTTAACCAACAAATAGCGAACTTCATAAAAAAAATGGCCTTATCCACCAAACAACCTGTCCAAACACCCCCCAACAGAACGGCGTGGCCGAACGAAAAATTAAACCCTACTAGAAATGACTCGTGCCCTCTTGATAGAGTCTCACGTACCGAACCACTTCTGGCCTGAGGCAGTAGCCACAGCAACCTACCTCACAAACAGACTGCGCACAAAAATCCTTGCCCATCAAACACCATTCTCGGTCTTCCGAACACAATCCCCTATTCTGCAGTCTCTCACTCTACCTCCACGAATCTTTGGATGCTCCGTCTTCGTTCGCATTCCGAAAACTGAACGTACAAAGCTAGACCCTTGGGCAATAAAGTGTCTGTCTGTTGGTTATGCACCTCATCAAAAGGCTTATCAGTGCTATAATCCCGTCACTCGACGAATCTAGGTCAACATGGATTGTGAGTTTGTAGAGACCGAGTATTTCTTTCAGCACCAGCATAGTGCTCAGGGGGAGACTCTCAGTGATTCCCTATGCTGGTCAATGATCTAGACGTCGGCCTTCCTTCAGAATCAAATCAAAGCAACAGAGAGCTCAGTACCACCACCAATCATCCTCCTCTGCATGATGTCCAAAACGAGGTAATTGAACCTGTCAGCCCTTCTTCCCCTTCTACTTCAGTTCATAATGAAGGTATACCTATAGTTACGGTTAATCCTGCTTTAGATGATGCAGAAAGCAACAGGTACAACTTGCCACCCAGAGCCAACAGGGGAGTACCCCCAGCCCGATACTCTCCTAATCAGACATCTCGTTCTAGCAGATATCCAGTGGGAAATATGGACAGGGGGAGTATATCTAAACCAGTGAAGGAGTTTTTGGGCAATCTCTATAAAGAGGAGGTTCCGAATACAGTACATGAGGCTATTGGAAGTGAAGAGTGGTGGAAATCTATGAAAATAGAGATGGAAGCCTTGGAAAAGAATGAAACCTGGGAAAAGTGTGAATTACCTCAAGGAAAGAAACAAGTAGGCTGCAAGTGGATGTTCACCATCAAACACAAAGCAGACGGAACGGTGTACCGCTCGACTAGTGGCAAAGGGATACACTCAAACATACGGAATTGATTACTCTGAGACCTTCTCGCCAGTGGCGAAGATAGACACAGTTCGAGTTCTACTCTCATAGCACTAACAAGGATTGGCCTCTCCATCATTTTGATGTGAAAAATGCCTTCTTACATGGGGATTTGGTAGAGGAAGTGTATATGGAAGCTCCACTGGGATTCGCTGACCACTTCAGAAGAAATGAGTTCTATAGACTTCGGAAGGCCCTATACGGACTCAAGCAGTCCCTACGAGCGTGGTTTGGGAGGTTCACATTAGCCATGCAGAGGTATGGGTATAAACAGAGTAACTGTGATCATACTCTATTCCTAAAATCCAGAGGAGATCTTATCACATGTCTGATCATATACGTTGATGACATGATCATTATTGGGAGTGATAAGGAAGAAATGGAGAGACCCAGGGAGAATCTGTTCAAGGAATTCAAAATGAAGGATTTGGGAGGAATAAAATATTTCTTAAGGATTGAAGCGTTGTGATCCAAACAGGGGATCTTCATCTCTCGGAAAAAGTATGTCCTTGACCTTCTAGCAAAGACAGGAATGGTGGATTGCGAACCAGCAGATATTCCAATTCAAGTTAATCACAAACTCAGGATAGAAGAGAATGGAAAACCCACAGAGAAGGAAAGATATCAACGAGTAGTGGGGAAACTGATCTATCTCTCTCACACCAGGCCCAACATTGCTTATGTTGTCGGAGTAGTCAGCCAATTCATGCACCAGCCTCAGAAGGATCATATGAAGGCTATGATGAGAATAATACGATACTTGAAGGGCTCGGTAGAGAATAGAATCATGTTTGGAAGGCATGGCCACTTGGATATTAAGGCATACACAGATGCAGACTGGGCTGGGAACCCAACTGACAGGAGGTCTTCCTCCGGATTCTTTACTCTGATTGGTGGAAACGTTGTGACGTGGAGGAGTAAGAAACAGAAAGTGGTAGCCCTATCCAGTGCAGAAGCGGAGTTTAGGGAAATCGTGAAAGTGGTAACCGAGGTCATATGGCTGCGAAAATTGATGACCGAGATTGGGATGGCTCCAGGGGGACCGAGTTAGATAAAATGTGACAACAAAGATGCAATTAGTATCTCAGAGAACCCCGTGCAACATGATAGAACTAAACACGTGGAAGTTGACAGGCATTTCATAAAGGAGAAGCTGGAGAGAAGTGCCATCGAGCTTCCCTTTGTCAGATCAGAAGACCAGCTTGCTAACATTTTGACTAAAGTAGTGTCTCCGAAGTTCTTCGAGGAAACATTGGACAAGTTAAGCATTGGCAACTCCATTACTTAACTTGAAGGGGAGTGTTAGAAGATACGGTTAATTTAGGAGATTATGTAATTACCTAAATTAGCGAATTGTCAATCCCTGACTCGTAGGGATTAGCTGCTATTTATCTTGGGGTATCTCCATACTCTGTAATCATTCAACACAATGAATAATACCAGAATTCATCCTTCCCTAATTTTCTATGTCTTAGCAATATAAATATTTCAGTTAGTCATTTAAATATTAAAGTCAATTTAATATTAAAAGGTTTAATATTTTATGATATAATTAATAAATTGACCCTTCGCCGCCACAAGTAGTGGCGGAACAGGTGAGTGGGTGGCGAAAAATCATCTGCAAAACTTTGTTGCATAAATATCAAAAAGATTAGGCAGGACTTTTGATGGGGTTTGACACAAAGACAAGGATTTCAAAAAAGAATGGAAAATTTGAAAGTCCCTCCTCCAATCCACCTTTCCTGACAGGTTTAGTTGAGCAAAAAAATTGAAAAAATTGATCCACCTTTCTCCAACAGCTTCTTGAATCATATCAGATCCACACCTCCTATCCACTTTTCTTCTGACTCCACAACAATCATCTTCACCATAGCTACCACCAACCACTGCCTTCAACGGCAAGACCAAACGTATTTAGATACACACAAGCACACACAGATATACACAAAATTGCTTAAATGTTGGATTTTTAAAAATAAATTTTCAGATCTGGGATTTTCTAAAAGGTTATGGGTTGTCGATGGTGGTGCTTTGTGGTAAAGATTGGCCGAAAATTTATGGTGTTGTGTGGGGAGAGAGAGAAAGAGAGTGGGGCGAGGGTGGTGGGTCGACAGCGGAGGTGGTGCGACGTGGTAAAAGGGGATCGGCTAACTGTTGGGGTGTAGCATCTGGCGGAGATGGTGGTCGACGGTGGTGATGCTGCATCTGGTGGAGATGTTGCTGCGCGGTAAAGAAGCATGGCCAGCGGCAGGGGTACTGCTTTATGGGGGGGAGAGAGAGAGAGAGAGAGAAAGACAATGGGTTGGTGGAGACAATGAAAGAAGATTAGGGTTTGTTGTGGGATTGAAAGCATTAAGTATGAGGGGTATAATTATCATTTTCATTTTTTAAACTAAATACTTTTTTTCTTGAAATATGACTCAAAAACTGTTAGGGGTATTAAAGTCTTTTTATATTTTTCGCCAGGAACCTCAATTGAAACAATATTTATCGGGGTTAATATCTAATAAACGAAACAAGAGAGACTAATTTGTAATTAGGGCAAACCTCAGGGGACCAAAATGAAATTGCCCCTTATAATTTAGTTCCTTTCATCTACAAGTCTTGTGAGAATAAAACATTAAATTCGTAACAATTTTATATATAGATACATAATTGCATAACTTACAACATTTGGCGTATTTAAAATAATACATTTAAATTAAACATAATGTATTTCTTACATAATTTATTACTTATGTTTCATATAACCACATAAATAATTAATTTTAAAATATTATATTAACACCCCTTAAACAAGAAACATATTCAAGAAATGGAAATGAAGCGAGGCCAATAAATTCAATATATCAAGAATTTGGATCTTTCATATATCCTAACAAGTTTTCGAATATCATACAAGTCATAATTTCAATTCATTGTACATACACGGTCGATCTACAATTTAAAAACAATTAACAAATAAAAATACAATAACTTCAAAAATTCATAACAAATCAATCGGGCATCCAATTGACAAATGGAAATTGGTGTTGGACTCATCACGATGAAACGGACCTATAATCCGAAGGGCGTCGGAATGCTGCTGCAGGAGCTGGCCAAACCGCCACCGCCACCGGCAGCCGCCAGACCACCACCTCCAGAGGCCGAAAAATTCCCCATGAATGGCAAATCATACGTCACAGCATGCTCATCAAAATCTCTCATTCAATTTCTGAAAATAAGAAACCCACCAGATTTAATTGAAGAAAAATAAACACGAATTAATCACCCAAACCCTAGAAGCCAAGAAACAAAATTAAATTTAAATCGTTGGGTGAAATGAAAATCCGAACATACCGAGGGAAAGACCAAGCCGAGTACTTTGAAACCCATATGACGTTCCTCAAAAAAGCCATCATTGACCTACGTGCATCGACTTTGACCGGCAAGTTCATCACCGACCGATGAGATTCGGACATCGGGACCTCTGGATTTGCACTCTACTCATCAAGACATATCCGTCAGTGTATGGTTCGATCCGGTTCCATCACCGAAACTGAAACCCATCACCGAAGCTTGAAACCCGCCGCGTCACCATCACCATGTAGCCTATTGTGGTCGTTTCTGGCCAAAACCAAGGCTGAAAATAGAATCAGGGGGTCGAAAAAAGGTAGGGTAGGGTGGTAAATCACCGGCGGCGAAAGGTGGCGCAACTGCTGAATTTCTGGCCGCCCCCGCACCTTCGTCGCTCATTTTTGGACAGCAAAATTGGTACCATCGTGTGCCTCTAGTCGAGTACGGCGATTTTGACTATACCCTCGTTAAAATCCGTCGAGAAACGATCGAGTTTGGTGAAGTGTGTGTTTGTGCCTAAAAGTGGTGTCGAAAGGGAAGAGAGAGATGCTGGAGAGAGGAGAGAGAAGGAGTTGATGATTTGATCCATTCATCCCTGGATCCAGGTGTTTTATCCCGGGTCCTAACGCACGAGAATAGCACGTAGGAAGAGCTAACAACTTCAGAATTTGGCAAACTTAGAGTCTACGGACTCATTTCGATGCCCCGAGTCTGTTAAAGAGGTCGTTAGGTCAAAATCTCGATCGAACAATAAATGACCAAAACACCCCTGAAAAGAGAAAATTACAAATAAGCCCTTAAACTCGTAAAGAGCTGAAAATAGGGCCACACAACATACAAAGTCAAAAAATTAAACACATAAAAGGCACGTTAAACATCAAGCAAATGCAAATCAAATAAATAAACACACAGGATCGACCACACGTAGGGCCGGCTCAGACGATTCGAAAAAAAAGGGTGTCACAACATCCCCTCCCCCCTAAGAGAACCTGGTCCCCAGGTTCAGGTGCTAAGTTTAGAACGGCTTCAATCTCTTCGACCCTGCCAATTCCCAGTCGTCAAAGGAAGTTCATGGTTTGGATTCCTATCCAGATGTCCTTCATACCATTGAAGTGTGTCTATGGACCCGATCACTGTTCGTTCGAGCTCCTTCGATTGCTCCTTGAACTGGATGGTTACGATTGCACCAGATCTTGAAGTCATTGAATACTTCCACTTATAATCCCAAGGGAGTCTAACGAGCGGCGTGGAACAAGCACAAAGAGATAATTCCATCTCTCGGCACAAAAGAGAAAAGGAGAGCCCCGTCTCCCAAACACATAATTGAGAGAACCACGTCTCTCAACCTAAGTCTGACAGATTCCCACATCTCCCAAACATTCTAGTTTGAGAAAATCTAGCATTTCTCAAACCCCTAGATTTGAAAGAATCCAACATCTTCCAAATATCTAGCTCCAAAAGAATCCAGCATCCCTTGCTCACATAATTTAGAAAGAATTTGACATATTTCTATCACATAAATAGAGAGAATCTCACATCTCTCCAGTACCAAAATAGAGAGAACCTAACGTCTCTCGTGCACATAGATTCACCTATACGGCACTCATACATACACACATCAAGCCAAACAAGATATAAATACTTATGCGATGCATGTTTGCAAATGCCATGAATGCTTAATGTACTGTTTACCGTGGCAATGGAGCCGAGGTCGACAATGTCTACGAATACTTTCTCTTATCCATCCCATAACCTGAGTCTGTTAGTTCGATCATACATTTTCTGGTCAACCCCTATTTGGATTCCAATGATACTTCAAATAAAACAGCACTCGGGGATCACATAGAGGAGACACCTAAAATATAACCACGAAGCTAATGCATGTGGGCTTAGGAATGTGAATAGCATACACTCGTAACCAGCAAGGAAGGCAATCAAGCACGTAGGGCAAAAGTTCAAAATATTTATAGTTTGATCGAATATATGATGCACGTGCTATGAATTTCATGAGACCTGTTTTCATAGCAATAGCATCAAGTCCTTGTTTGAATTTCTTTAGAGAGATGTCTTGCAATTCATAGATTGAATGAATATTCATGCATGCAGGTTAGTGCATGAGTATGTCAAGTAATGAAAGCAATTAAGAGCACCTAATAGATGCGGATGCAACACGTAATTTACAAGAATTTAAGACACATAGGTTAAGAAATTTCAAACATTCCAATGCAATGCATACATTGACAATTAGTCCCTATGCCATACGACCTACACTTAACACAACACGACCCAGAGCACCTGTTTTGAACCTAGTAGCTCTAATACCACTTTAGGATGTAGCGCCCATAACGCAGGACCACCACATCCCTCGCACTAAAGCCCGATCCGCATACAAAATGGAAAATCCATACACGAACCAAGCAATAGCGAAAGGGAGACAGATAAGACCCGACCTAAACTAGACGGTACCTAGAACCTATACAGCAGATAAAACAAGAACCTAAAAGTGGAAGCAAAGTCAAATACGAACTTGCAAAAACCTTAAAAGCATGAAACATAACAATTCAATAATTATCAACTAAATGGGTTCAACTGGTCCTAGAATCCTATGCTAAAATAATCACAAGTAATCCAGTGCAGAATATACATTTACATAATTACAATTATAAATGAAACATAACACTTAACAAACTTAATAGAACGATATAGACTCGACTGACACGACACACCGCCGCCTAGCTCGAATACCAACAACTTGCACCTGCAACTAAAAACATTGGCTGGACAAGGGTCAATCCACTGACTGAATGAGGGGCTGAACACACACACGCTACATAAATATAGAGCATAGTACATTAACATAGATATTCAAGAGCCGAGGATAGTTTTTGCATACCAAAACCATTTTTCCATTAAAAGTTTGAAATTACATAACCACGTACACATACATTACCATTCATAACATCACTTATCATTAGAGTCTATCCTCGTCTCACAAATTTACATTCTATTACATTATACCCGACGGGGAAGGGCTCAAACCAATCGTTACACCTCATTAAACATTATATGTAAGAAAATTCATAAACAAACCAACCTTTACTCCTTTGATGGAAAGGTTGTGCTACCCTAGCTATCCATTAATTTGAACTTCCACGAAGGGGTCGCGATCCCGCGACGCGTCCTTCCTAGTTTTCACACCAAAGGCATCGAGAAGCAAGCCTCTCCAAACTCTCTAGGTCGCGCGTAGCATCTTGGAGGGGAACCATGTTCAAGTTTAGTCGGACGGCCCGCTACCGTACCAACTTCCCAACCCATGTTCCCTGGGCCCAACATTAACGTTATAGTACAATTTCATTACATTTCATTTTGTTACCCGCAACATTAAAAATAACATTAAGTACTTCAACATTTATATCTTACCTTGCAACTAAGCATATGCTTAACGTACCTCTCTGTGTCATCCTAATCGTTAGCTTGCGTGAAAGCACACGATTTGGAGCATAGGCTCGTTGCAAAACATTTTCAAGCTTACATACACTCGTATATATAATTCGAAAATCATTAATCGTATTACAAAGTCATAAGCATATCATACAAACACATAAATATAATTGAATAATTACATGCAGGCTTGAAAACAAGCACATAGGGTTATAGGTCACTTTAACTAAAAGAAAGGATCCTAAAACCTCACCTAATACGATGAGAACGGAAAGCACGGGCAAAGTGATCCCACTAGAACCCAAACAGCTGACTAGCACTCCCTGGAAAACCCCTGAACCACTGAGCACACAGAATACAGGACTCAGACATAAACAACCACCACAAAGACGCACGGCCATACACATTAACACAAATGATGCAACATATAATTTAATTCACATTTATACAATCAAGTCATTCATATCAAATTAAATTCACTTTTGTAGCATCCGCAACGAGAGCACCACATCCTCCGCACTATGAGTTCGATCCACATATGAAATTGACTAATCCATACATAAACCAAACTCACAGCGAACGGAAGACAATAAAAAGGACTATCCTAACTAGGTGGAATCTAACTCGGGAACAATTCAACCATATCAAGATGCAGAAGAAAGGCAATTATTTGTTCAGTATCAACAACATAAATGCAATTTCAGTAAAAATTTAAATACGGGTTCCACTAAACAAAGCACCTGTCCTAACCTGTCCCGAATCAATACATGAAAGTAATATCAAACGGGTTCAACTAAAGTCCTAGAACCTGTCCCGAGTTCAATTCAATTCAAGGGATAGATCAACATAATAAGGGAATACAATATGCGGTGAGTGTACAAGTGACAGACTCGAATAAAGACCAACAACTCAATTTCGCCTAGCAACCACCTGTTAAGAACCTGGAAGAAAAGGAGAAAGAGTCTCTAGAAGACTGAGTGAGCAGGAGCTATACATATGTATAGAAACATGCACATGCAGGTTGTAAATTCCGAGTAAAGTTTAGGTAAATTAGTTCCCGTAAAGGCAAGAAATCAATTAATCAATACTCGAAATTTACAACTATCAATTTATACAATAAATTACAATTTACAGGTCTATCAGTGGCTCGGCGAGTGAGCGTGCATAATCTCCAACCAAACCCCGACAGTGTACAATGATTAAGTTTCAATTTAATAAAGGTGATCATGCAATCAATAGGTTTCAATCAATACAACACAATCAATTTAGTAAAAGTGCATAAACAGTTTCATCATTCTTCCTCCGATGATGGGAAGGTTAGCTAGCCTTCAACCATCCAATCAGTGTGAGTATCAGGAGCATGACTCCAATACCCGAGACTCCATCCTCCACTAACCTCCTAGTAGATTCCGGGTTCATCTCAACAATGTAAGTGAGTGCAAGAGTTCACCGTCGGCCCGATACCTCTCCGAATTCCTCAATACACTCAACCCTGGGCCCCAATCAATGTGTAATACAATATCTCCCCAAAATAGGAAAGGTCAGTAAGTAATAATAACAGTAGGTTTAGTTTCAGTAAATGTTTACTCGATTACCATTTTGGAAACAATATAAGTATAATTATGGTTTTAGGCCGAATTCCATTCCTGCAGGTTTTAGGGTTATGTACGTAACTAGAACGAAAACACTCTCACCTGACAAGCGACGGGACAATACAAGGATGCAAGATAGTGTCTATTCGATCCATGATCTCCGCCCTGGAGAAGAACTGGACAAGAAAGGTAGCATTGTGTACTCATGAGATAAGACTCAATAATGAGACCAAGTAGAACGCACGACAATGATATGAGATGGCACTAGTGATATGACAAGTGTACAAGAATTATAAAATGATTATGATATTTCACGAAAGTGTTCATGTACACAATTAATGTTCCACATAACAATTAGATATACCATTAATATTAATTAGATCACTTGAGATGGGAAACAATCATCCGGATTTGATTCCTCGTAAGCACAAAGCAAATTTAATCAAGGTTCATGAAATTTCAAGTCATGGAATAGGATTTCACAAATAATTAAATAATTAAGCATGTATACCAATCATTTAATCCATATACGAAAGTATCAGAATGGAACCAAAAGGAAAATACACAAAGTTAGGAAAAAGGCCACTCAGCTTAACCATATAAAATTAGAATCGTGATCTCAAAACTCCACAGTAACAAAATAGGATAACCTATGGCTTAATCGTTGTTACGAAAATAGAAACATTGAAAACAAAGTCAATTATTATTGGAATCTTAAGCATTAACAAATCCATGCAGTGAACAATTGCATTAATACACGATGTTTAAATAATAATAATAATAATAATAATATGTTAAAGAGACTCTGTTATCCTAATTCTTCATACTTGTTCAGCCACTAAATTGAAGCTTAGTTCACGCAACATTAAAGAAATTATTTAACAATAAAAGTGATGCAAGATCTTTTCCAAATTCATTTATAACCAAACACAATTATACAATTAAAACAACTCCATTATTACTACCAATTCAAGATTTACATAACGTACATCAAAATTTCACGATTAAGCAAATTCACATACATACATATACAACAATTTACAAGATTCAATTAATAAGCCAAGTATCACATTCGTAATTATTCCCAACGCTAAACACTCATGCTATAACACGGATATATACAGTGCATCAAGCAACCTCAAATTACACTTTAATAACCTCCCATTCATAACAAGCTGCTAGGACATAATACTCAAGAAATAAGGATTCCAATTATCAAGCCTAATCCAACACAAAGTAAAATTATATAACAATTTCCATTAATCAAAATCAGAGGGTTTGTATACAATTTGAAATTTCAGAAACAATTCAAACTAAATTAATTCAATTAAAATCATTCCAACATTCCTGGTTAATAATCAAACAATTCTCAAGTATTAGTTTATAATTCCTAAATGTACAAAACACATACAACTCTAATACAACAAAGTTCGTATGCAGATTGAAAGGGAAGGGCGCGGCCGATAGTTACCAATTCCTGGGGAAAAAGAATAATTCAATGAATGTCGATGTTGGAAGTTGCCATTAAGCGGTGATGGTGATCGGTGACGGCTGAAGTACCGGCCGCAGAAGGTGGCAGAGTAGCTATCAGTTGCTGCTGGGTTTCTCTTGTTCTGACAGAGAGAGAAGACGAAGAAGGGATGGTCGAATTGTTATCGGCAATCGCCGACGGTGGCTAAAGGCTGCCGGCGATGTTGGTGATTCCAGTTGTTTCCCTTAGGGTTTGTTCTTGTCTGATTTAGACGAGAGAGAGAGAAAATAAAATAAAGGAGAGGGGGATGACGATGATGATGCCAGAAGTGTATAGTAGCGCTAGTGAGCAAGGTGGCCGGAGGAAGGGATGGCACGGCGGCAGTGGCATGGAGGATTGGCGGTCGCTGCGCCGCTGCTGCTACTTCTCAAGAGGAAAAGGAAGGAAAGAAGAAAATGACGAGAGGGCTAGGGATAATCGGATGAAAAGGGGATCCCACTTTCCAAATTGCAAATAAGGCCTCCAATAATCAAGTACTTCAATTAGCCCCCAGAATTTAGGACAAGGTCCAATTAAACCCAATTCAAAATTCATAAATTAGGAAAACAACCCCAAACATCTAAACAAAGTCCAATCAAGTCCTTGGCTCCTCATAAATAAAGATTGACCCACACAATTAGATTAGAGGTCAAATAGATACAAAACACATATTTCAATTAAGTACATATATTTCATAACTTTGCAATTAAGGACATGTATCAATTAAGGCATGCTCAGCAAATAATCATGTACCAAATAAATACAAGTCATGCAATAATTCTCAAGTTGTAATAATTTCACATAATTATTTAACATTAAAGATTATAATTCACAAAAATATTAGGTATTGCATTACTTGAAAATTGGGGCGTTACAATCTCTCCCCCTTAAGAGGGCCTGATCCTCAGGTCCAATCTTCGAGTTCCGAACTCTAAAACAAGCGATGAGAGAGCCCCATCTCTTAAGCAAACAACGAGAGAATCCCCGTCTCTCAAACAAGCAATGAGAGAACCCCGTCTCTCAAACAAGTAATGAGAGAACCTCGTCTCTCAAACAACTAATCACTCCTTAAATTCATATCTTCATTTCTTCCGATATTATTCTCGGAGTTTTACCCATTTCGTTTTAGAGTCAATTGGTTGTTAAAATCTCCCAATTCCTCTCTTGCCACTTTTGTAAAATCCCATTACTTGACGATTCTTGTATTTCCATTGTTCTTATTAGAAATGATTCCTAGAAGTAGCCCATTCGAGCCCAACCATAAGTTTTAAGTTATCTCCCGGCCAGCTCTCTCCCCTTAAATTTTTTTTTTTTTTTTTCTAATTCCTTGAACTTGTTCTACCACTTCTCAGACCAAAGATTCCCGACTTCCCCAATTTAGCTCCCTCGGTGTAAGTAATTCTCATCACACCACTCATCCGGTGATATTTCTCATAGTCACCTTAAAGCGATTAGTAGAGATAGCAACCCATTTTTTCCAACTATCAACTCTACTTCTCTCGAACCTCAAAATTCTCGATTCCCATAATCTCCTTGAAATCCAGATTTAGTTGTTCAAATATTCAAAACTTTCCCCCCACTCTGCCTAAGAGACCATGATAACTCACTAACTGCGAATTCCTTAAATGCCCGCGCAAATTTCAGAATAGACTAAAATCACAGATCAATAGGAAATCGCGGATTCTCAAAATATTATTGGACTTCGAATAGAATTAGATGACCCAATTGCAACAAGTGACGGCTGATCACGAAGAAATATTCTTTTTTGACTCGATTCGGTAGTACTAGGTGGAGGTGATAGTTGAAGCATAAGATGGGGAGGCCATCCTGACAAATGAACACTAAATAATACATGTCGGTTGAAAATGCTAATGCATGTAGCACACTTGTAAACAATTAAAGATGCAGCATGTTGGAATGATTACACCAATCAAAGATATGTGTTTAATTAAAGAAATTTAAACAATTTAAAGCGATGTACTCAGCACGTCAAATATACAATTACGGATAACAATCAAAGTAAACATACATAAATAAGAATCAATTTATATTAACACAACGCATGATGCACATGCTTATGAATGCATTGAACCTGTCACCGTAGTAGTAGTAAGCTTCAACCCGACACTTAGTCCTTGTTTGTTGAATTTACAAGCTTATCTCTAACTTGATGAATATTTCTTGTTCACCCACGGTCTTCTAACCCCTCAAGACTAACGTGTATCGACTTACACATTTCCACGTTTAGAGATTGGAATTCCTTGAACCTATTCCTTTCCCAATTATCAATCTCACCAAACTTTTCATCGTAGCTATCTCCTTGATCAAAATTTCTTTGCATCAATTTGTATAACTTTATGGTCCGAGATTATGATTCTTGAATTTAAATTCTTCTATACCCAGGGAAAGCCCAAGAAGAGTACTTTGAAACCCATATAACGTTCATAAAAAAGGCCTCTGTTGATCTATGGCCATCGGCTTTGACCAGTCAATTCATTGCCGGCCAGTGAGATGCATCCATCCGTGTATGGTTCGACCCGATTTCATCGTCGAAACTGAAACGCATCGCCAGAGCTTGAAACCCACCGCGTCGCCGTCGCTGTATAGCCTGTTGTGGTTATTTTCGGCCAAAACGAAGGTCGAAAATAGAATCAGGGGGTCAAAAAATGTAGGATATGGTGGTAAATCGTCGGCAAGGTGGCAGAGGTGGCGCAATTGCCTGATTTTAGGCCGGTGTCGCACCTTCGTCGCTTATTTTCGGATTGTAAAATTAGTACCATCGTGTTCCTCTCGTCGAGTACGTCAATTTTAAATATTCATTCGTCAAAATCCATTGAGAAACGGTCGAGTTTGGTGAAGTGTGTGTTTGTGCATGAAAGTGGTGTCGGGAGGAAAGAGAGAGACGTGAGAGAGCGGAGAGAGAAAGAGCTGATGATCTGATCCGTTCATCCCTGGATCTGGGTGTTCTATCCCGGGTCCTAACGCACGAGAATAACCCTTAGAAAGAGCTAACAACGTCAGAATTGGACAAACTTAGAGTTTATGAACTTATTTCGATGCCCCGAACACGTTAAAGAGGTCCGTTAGGTCAAAATTTCAATCTAACGATAAATTACTAAAACACCCCTAAAAATAAAAAATTATAAACAAGTCCTTAAACTTTTAAAGAGCTGAAAATAGTACGGCACAACACACAAAGTCACAAAATTAAACACATAAAAGGCACTTTAATCATTAGGCAAGTACAAATTAAATAAATAAACACACAGGATCGACCATACATGGCGCCAGCTTAGATGATCGAAAAAGCGGGGTGTCACAAAGAGACCGCATTGTAGAATGTTGAGGTGGTGCCAACTGCATTGGAGCTTGTTGCTGCATGGTTCTATAATAAGTTTCCACAATGTAGGTTGCGGTGGAAGAAGGCGAACTAGTTTGGGGGCTGTAACTGGTTGAGCCGAAAGTATTTCGATTAAGGGGGTCGTTTGGATGTCAATCCGGTAAGGTCTACTATAACTGAAGGTTTGTTCGACAGTAGCCGGTGGTAGCTCGTGCTGTGGATTCTGTTAGAGCATCGTGTGCCATGAAAGGGAACATGTGGTGGTCTTTGTTGTATGGGTGCTAAGTTAGACGGCTCGCCAACAGTGGTAGCAGTTGTCGAAGGGACGGCGTTGGAGAAAGATGCATTGGTGGGTGGTGGTCGGAGCTGCAGAGGGCGTCTGCCCCGGTAGACTTGTCAATGAAGGGCTTGATACTCTGCTCAATGGTAGTGGATGGTGATGGTATGGGCGGCACTAGAGCAGTGGATGGCCGTGTGTCAGTTGTCACCACTGTAGGTGGTCGTGGATTGCATTTCTTAGAGAATTTTGCCATGGTTAGCAGCCTGAAGGTGTGGGGAGAGGGTTATGGAGTAAGGTGATTGTTGGTGGTCGGATAGAAGTGGAGATAGCCGTTGGCGATAGTCGGGAGGTAGGTGATTGGGATAGAGGCAGTTGTTGGCACTAGAGATGGTGAACGCCTGCGACGGTGGTGGCACGGTGGGTGTACAAGAGGGATATGATGGGGCTAGAGTTCGCTGAGTAGGGATTAAGGAATTTATTTGGGAACTAAGTGATTTAGGTGTAGGGGCTATTGAGGATTTAGGTCGGTTTCATGGGCAGGGCGGCGGGTCACGACTCCAGGTTATGGGCAAGGTTTACGGATCTAGGTTGAAAGGTTAAAGTTTGATCAAGCTCTAAGGTCAAGAAGTTTTTATTTTTATTTGTCTGCTATTATTTCCTAAAAATTGCTTGAGGCTAAGGCTTGGTCAAGCCTTAAGCTCATCTTACCAATAAATTACCATCAAACTCGGGGGGCAATCAACACAAACCTGAAACACACACGGAACACAGGAAATTAACAAAAAGGGACCACATGAAGAAAAAATAGAAAAAATAGAAAATAAAACAAAAGTGAGACGAGGCCTGTAGAAGTGCTAAGCAGCGAGAGGAACGACCTCCAAATGAGTCTTCTCAATTATGCACAGTTGGAAATTTTCATAAAAAGGTTTCAGCCGATGCCCATTCACCTTTAAGACATTTCTAGTTTTGAGGTCCTTTTAATTGCTCCATGGTGATTGAGGTTGGTGATCACATATGGACTTATCCATCTTGACCTTAATTTTCCCAGAAAGAGATGTAACGGAGAGTTGTAAAATAGAACCTTCCGGCCAACTACAAATTGCTTCCTTGAGATCATTATGTCATGAAGTTCATTTTGAATTAAATTTTCGAGTTATCATAAGCATCATTCTGGATCTATTCCAACTCCTGAAGTTTGAGTTTCCATTTCTTGCCCGCATCATCCGTTTGCAAGTTGCATTGTTTGATTACCGAATAAGCTCTATGATCTAATTCCACTGGGAGGTGACACGCTTTACCATACACCACCTAATAAGGAGACATTCCAAATGGTGTCTTATAGGAGGTTTTGTAGGCCCATAAAGCATCATCCAATCTCAAGCTCCAATCCTTCCTATTCTGGTTGATGGACTTAATCTCCCCGTTTGACACTTCAACTTGCCCATTCATCTGAGTGTTGTAAGCTGTGGAATTTGAATATGTAATATGGTATTTGTTCAGTATCTGAGTGCTACGGTCATTGATGATAGCTTGAGGAGTACCAAACCTAGAAAAAATATGAAACTTCACAAACTCCACAACCACTTTAGAATCATTAATATAGGTGGCTTTAGCTTCCACATACTTTGAGACATAATCAACAGCAAGAAGTGTGCAAGTATTAACAAAAGATGCGGGAAATGGACCTATAAAGTCAATGCTTTGTTAGGGAAAAAGTTTTAAATATATAAACCCTATACGCGTGCAAGTGTACACCGACAATTGTAGCACATAAGGCACCGAACCCATAGGGAAGGGAAAACCAAACAATCACTCAGTATATTCTCCAATCGATAGATCAAACACAGAATTAGGGATTTATTAACTAAACTACTAAAGGAATTAAGACAAGTAAAGCAAGTATAAAAGTAAATAAACATAAATGAAAACAATAAGTAAATAGATAACCAGGCGATAACAACAATACAGTTCTATGTTTGAATCTATGTTATGCAAATACTTAGGTTTTCACTGTTGGGATAAATGCCCTGAAAATCCAATTATATTGTAAATATTTTGGATTAATAAAACTGAAATTAAAGCAAGTTATGAGTATTTTACAAATTTAATAATTAATGACGTGTGATGGTATTTTTATATGAAATGTGTTTCATAGGAAAAGACTTTAAATACCAGAAATCACGTGTCATTAAAGTTCTAGTCGGTTTGATAAGAAGATGTTCTTATCAAGACTATAATGTGTTATATAAGATGATTAGTCTTTCATCATAGGGAAATGGAGTTTCCAATTATGACACATTGATGATTTTCAATGAGATTGGAAACATCGAACTGGACCACTGAGATTGTTCATTTTATACTGCTATCTAAAATGAACAAAATCTCGGAAGCATTAGACTCTTAATCCGGGCAGTGTTTCTACTTTAGGCATGTAGTGTTAATCACTGTGATGTACTCAGAAGTGAGGTCTCGGTAACGGGTGGCCAAAATACTTTGTACGTTCGGTGATTGCATGAAATGTGCTAGAGAGAAATATTGATCAAGGAATCTGTAGCCTTGCTGGAAGGTTAAAAGATATCCCTGAAATAGATTGCAAAAAGTTCGAATTAAATCTTTGGCCAAAGTACTTCGTGTGTGCGTCACCGAAGTTGTATGTTGAATGTGTTTCACATACAGAGAAGTTGGACTTAAGGCGAATCAAGAAATTTCATATTTAAAGTGAAAAATAAATGATAGTAGTATTGATTTATTTTTCATGGATATCTGTACAGAGGAGTAAAATGCAAAATTATTCTAGATCGAGAAATTCGTGAATAATTTAATTAATTTTAGAGTTCAACAATATTTATTTAGTGGAATTAAATATTGTTAAACGGTAATCAATTATTTTCATGGGATGATAATAGATTGACCCGTTTGGAGCTAAGATTAATTAGTCCTGCAGGTCCCCCCGCAAGGCCCAATGAAGATCAAAGAGAAAATATTAAAACGAGAGAGAGAAATGATTTTTCAAAGTGTTTGAAAATAGCCAAGGAATTTATTTTGAGAAAATAAATTAAATTCCAAATAGTTGGAAATACCCGAAATTTTATTTTGGAGAAAATAAATTTTTTCAACAAAAAAAAAAAAAAAGTTTTTTGCTGACGTGGCAGCCACGTCAATGGGTCAGCGTCGCGTGGCGCTGACTGGGCGCCAAATGGCAAGACACGTGGATGGATGGGATTCGTCCACGTCATCGAGTTTCAACGACCCAGATTGTGTTGACTAAAAAGTCAACGGGTCGTGGAAGCGGGTCAAGCGGTTCGGGTCATCGGATAGGGTCGGGTCACGATTGACCGACCCGGCCACGTGGACGAATGATGATTCGACACGTGGCAGTCGGGTCAGACTGAGTTGAACCGGCCGGTTCACTCCTGAACCGATCCAAGAGTTGGACCGCCGGTCGGACCGGGTCGGACCGGCCACGTGGCAGCTGCTTGTTGCTGCGTGCGTGCCACACGCGCCAAGCACACAGCCGCCACAAGGGCGGCGCGTGCGGGCCCCGTTTGGCGCGTGCTTTGCACCGCCGTGACCGTCTTGGCGTGCACTCCACTCCGGCGTGCTCTGATTGGCTGTCCGGACTTGGGAGCTACGGTATGAAATCGAAAAAGGACGCGGATGTCCCATTTTGTGAGCTATAAATATGGGCTTTGTTCTTCATTTTAAAATCAAGTTTTTTGGGCATTCAAATTCAGAATATTGGCAGCTAACTTTAAAGCCATTCGGCACTTTCTCTCTCTAGGATTAATTAATCCTAATTAAGGATTAATTAATTACTTAATTAGGTGGTTATATAATTAATATATAATCCACTTAATTAATAGAAAATACGGATTTTCTAAAATTAGAAAAAAGGGTTTTCTAGAAATATATTTTCTCAAAGTATTTAGCGAAATACTGCCGGAGCCCACACTCCAATTTCTTAATCGGGGATATTGCGGGGAAGCTCTGCCGGTTTCACGAGAAGATATCGAGGCGCTGGAAAAGTGTCGTTGATAGCCAATATTGCAGTACGGTAATACCGTTGTGCTGCCCAAATTAATATTTGCATATTGTGATTATATGCTAGATGATTTAAAATTATGTTATCAATGCCTGTATATATTAGAGTTATGCTGCCCGATTTGTTCCGCTGCTTTATTAAAATATTTTGGAAATATTTTGATAACAAGGTTATGGCGAAAATTTTTGAAATATTCCGCTGTACCGTCATGTTGGAAAACACGAATCAGAAAGCAGCGGAATTTAAAAAATTTTCCCAACAAAAGGACCTTGAACTCGCAATCGTGTAACCAAATTCGTAAAGATAGAAAACTTACTTTTCTTTTATTCTTTCTTGAAGCGTTTCAAGCCACCCAAGAACGTTCTTCTCGCGGCTTGATCCCCTCTCCTTGGTAAAGCTCGAATCTTCAAACTTCTAACTTGAAGTCTCTAGAGAAAGTCCACCAACTTGATCACAATCTAACTAGTAAGGATGCTAGTTCTCTAGTTAGTGTTTAGGCTTAACCTAGGGTTTAATTTAATCTTGGAGAAAGAAAGGTGTTCAACACATGAACCAAAAAGAATTCTCTATTCGCTCTAAAGGGGAGCTCGAGCTCCCCTATATATAGGAGGGAGTGCCGATCCAAATCCTTGTTGGACAAGGATTTGGTTCCTCTCTCTCCTATTACTTGATCACTAAGTATTTTCCAACTTTGACTTTGAATTCTAATTCTAGTCAACTTTTAAGAGAGCTAAAAATATCCAAACTATTTTTGGATAATTTTATACTTTATTTATTATAAAATAAATAACTTATTTTTATCTAATTAATTAATTCGTAATTAATTAACTAGATTATTTTCTCCAAAATTAGACTTTCTTCTTAATTCAAAATTAAACCAAAGTCTATTTAATAATTAACACATTAATTATTTAACACCACATAATCACGTGTGGCACACGTGTCATAATGACACGTGTCCAATCACGTGAACCACACGTGTGATTTCACACGTGTGGAACCCCTTAGGCTCGATTAACTCGTTTAATCATTTTTAAGCCTCAACTCATGTAACCAAGTTGTTGTGTGTGACCCTCTAGGTTCTCAATTCAATTAGCAGTGACCCCAATTAATTAATTCACTAATTAATTAATCAGTCCACAGATTAAACGACCATAGTCTAGCAACAGGTGTTTAACCCCTAGCTGAATTGGAATGTTCGGATTCGACAGAACCTTTAAGTCATTGATTCATGTGAGATACAATCCTCCTACTTACTATCTCTCAACCAAGATCTAGGGCAAGGGAATAATCAGAACCCTAATAATCCGGTCTTAAAGCTAAGTGCATTTCATATCCATTTGATCTCAATCCAAGAAACCCTTTTCTTGATGTCTTGATCTACTGCCTTGGCCAAGGACTCCATATGGCATATGAATGACTTACACAATAAGAGATCACCTTGCAAATGCAAGTGTAGGTCCTTTCTTGATTCTCATTCACTTTCATGAATCACTTGTGCAGCCCCAGCATAAGCCTTGAATCAGTTGTCTAAGGCGACACCCTTTAAAGCTTATACCTAAGACTACAGAGTTAACTCATAAAGTGACAAGGAACCTCAAGTCTAAGGATCAATTAATCACATCAATGACTCGTGAGATATTTTCTAATCTGGAAGTTTCCATTTCCTGAAATAGAAACTTCCTTTCCCATTTAGGAATGTTCTCACACGGGGCACCTCATTGAACTTACTTATTAAAGTAAGCACCCTCATGTATCACGCACGTATCAACTATACACTTTCAACCTCCATGAAACAAGGTGGTCCTTCTTAAGGGCGTGATCCCACAAGCAAGCCTTAGAGGAGTCAAGTTGACACTCCCACTGTCTGTAGGACTCATCGGCTTGGAGTATTTTACTAATCATGACTTATGTGATATAGGGCTCGTTTCATGAACCATTTCACCTAAATGGTAGAGTCCTAAAGTCATCAGGATTAGGGGAGTTCTCATACATGCACAGCTAAAGTAAACGCATACCAAACAAGAGCATATAAAGAAGTGTTGCCTCAATTCGTTATTTCATTCAAAGATTGTCTGTGATTACAATAAGGAAAAGCACAAAGCGGATATACAATCGGCTTTCTAGGGCACTATTCCTAACAATCTCCCACTTGCCCGTCAAAGCCATTCTAAAGCTACTCTAAGTCCCATCTTCTGAAGATGACCTTGGAAAGCTTCTCGGCTAAGGGGTTTAGTAAGTGGATCTGCCACGTTCTCTGCTGATGTGACCCTCTCAATTAGCACATCTCCTCTTTTGATAATATCACGGATTAGGTGATACTTCCTCATAATGTGCTTGGTCCGTTGGTGAGATCTTGGTTCTCTTGCTTGAGCAACCGCCCCAGTGTTGTCACAAAACACAGTAATGGGGTCTTTCATGCTAGGAACAACATTCAACTCTTGAATGAAGTTTCTAATCCAAACACCTTCCTTAGCTGCATCATTTGCAGCTAAGTATTCGGCCTCAGTGGTCGAATCTGCAGTGGTAGTCTGCTTGGAACTCTTCCAACTCACTGCTCCGCCGTTTAGGCAGAAAATGTATCCTGACATTGACTTAAAATCATCTAAGTCAGATGCAAAGCTTGCATCGCAGTATCCTTCGACAGTAAGATCTTTCTGACCTCCGTAAACTAAGAATAAATCTTTAGTACTCTTCAAGTACTTAAGAATATTCTTCACGGCAGCCCAGTGACCATCTCCAGGGTCAGATTGGAAACGACTTGTTACACTAAGTGCATAAGCCACATCCGGTCGAGTACATAACATTGCATACATTATGCTACCTATTGCTGATGCATAAGGTGTATGAGTCATTCTTTCCTTCTCAAGGTTAGTCTTAGGACACATCTTCTTTGAAAGACATGTTCCTACACTCATAGGAAGGTTCTTAACCTTTGCTGACTCCATATTGAATCTCTTCAATACTTTGTCAATGTACATCGACTGTGATAGTCCTATTAACCTTCTAGATCTATCTCTATAGATTTTGATTCCAAGGATATAGGACCATCACCAAGATCTTTCATCTCGAATTGGTTCGATAACCATAACTTAGTCACTTTCATGTCATCCTTCGAATTCCCAATAAGAAGGATGTCATCAACATAAAGTACTAAGAATTGCACTGAGGTCTCCAATTCCTTTCTATACACACATGATTCATTCGAAATTTGGATGAAGCCAAACGCTTTGACTGATTCATCAAATCGAATGTTCCAATTCCTAGAAGCCTGTTTCAATCCATAGATTGATCTTTGGAGTTTGCAAACCTTTTGCTCACTCCCACTGAATGTGAAACCTATGGGTTGCTCCATATAAATGTCTTTGTCAATGTCACCATTGAGAAAGGCAGTTTTCACATCCATTTGCCATATCTCATAGTCATAATATGCAGCAATGGCAAGCATGATTCGAATGGACTTTTGCATTGCAACTGGTGAAAAAGTTTCATCAAAGTCCACGCCGGGTCTTTGAGTGAATCCTTTTGCAACCAGTCTTGTCTTGTAGGCTGCAATGCTTCCATCAACGCCAAGCTTTCTCTTAAAGATCCATTTGCAACCTATGGGTTTGACCCCATCAGGCAAATCTACCAAGGTCCAAACTTGGTTGGAGTTCATGGAATCCATTTCGGATTTCATGGCTTCTATCCACTGTTCAGAGTCAGAATCTGAAAGTGCCTCCTCATATGTTAAAGGATCATTATCCTTTTGAGAGATTTCATGGAAGAATCCATACCATCTCTCCGGCTGTCTAGGAGTACGTTCAGAACGCCTTAGAGGAGGATTTACATGTGTATCGAAATTCGTGATTGGTTGTGGTTGATCAGTAGGGGACGTTTCTTCAGTAGGTGGCGTGGGGTTACTTTGTACTTCTTCTAATTCTATGATCTTTCCTTTCTTTTCTTTAAGGAAAGGTTCCTCAAGAAAAGTGGCATTTCTGGAAACAAACACCTTTTGCTCAGATTGATCATAGAAGTAGTATCCTATGGATTCCTTAGGATAACCTACAAAGTAGCATAAGTTAGAATGAGATTCTAACTTATCTCCCACTGTCCTCTTCACGTAAGCAGGACAACCCCAAATTCTTAAGTAAGAATAACTAGGGATTTTACCATGCCACATTTCATAGGGCGTTTTAGGGACTAACTTAGAGGGAACTAGATTCAAAATCTTTGCTGCACTTTCTAGGGCAAAACCCCAGAAAGGAGGTGGTAAGTCAGTGAAGCTCATCATGGAACGAACCATATCAAGTAGGGTTCGATTCCTCCTCTCAGAAACTCCATTAAGCTGAGGAGTTCCCGGAGGGGTCCACTGAGAGATAATCCCATTATCTTTGAGATGATTAAGGAATTCTTCACTAAGATATTCGCCTCCTCGATCAGATCGAAGTGCTTTGATCTTGTGACCAGTTTGGTTCTCAACCTCCTTTTGAAATTCTAAGAATTTCTCAAAAGCTTCAGATTTATACTTCATTAAGTATACATAACCATACCGACTAAAGTCATCAGTAAAGGTTATGAAGTACTGATGATTGTTTCTAGTGCTTACACTAAGCGGTCCACAAACATCAGTATGGATCAAATCCAAAACCTCAGTGGCACGTTCCACAGTTCCTTTAAAAGGAACTTTGGACATCTTTCCTTTGAGACAGGATTCGCAAGAAGTTAACTCTTTGAGATCATTTTCAGAGAATGATCCTAAAGTGTTTATCTTGCTAATTCTGTTCTTGGAAATGTGTCCTAATCTAGCGTGCCATAAGGGAGCTGAAACTTTATCATCTCTCTTACGCTTTGTTTCTCGTTGTATATTCATAATATTGATATTTTGAGTTAGGTAAAGTCCATTACTTAGAGTACCGATGTGAACGGAAGAGTTGTTCCGTTTGATAAAATATTTACCATTCTTAATATGAGTTTCATAACCTTCACAATCTTATATTGGAACTGAAATTATATTACGAATAATGCTCGGTACATAAAGGACTTTATTTAATACTAACTCAAAACTACCTAAATCTAATCTAATTGTGCCTAAAGCTCGAGCTTCAGCGTTTGAGCCATCGCCGATCTTCAAGACACATTCTCCTTCTTTGAGTTGTTGGACTTCACTTAGCATCTGTACATCATTACAGATATGAGTTCCACAACCGGTATCAAGTACCCAAGAACTAGAATTAATAGAAAGATTTACTTCAACGAGAAAGATACCTTTCTTTAGAGTAGCCTTGTACTCTGGGCAGTTTCTCCTCCAATGTCCCGCTTTGCCACAATGGAAGCAAACATCCTCTTTCTGATCACGCTTCTTCTTTTTGGCCTTCCCCTTCGAAATGCCACCAGTGGGCCTAAGGGGTTTCTTCTTCTTCTTTTGGGCTTTCTTGCCCTTACCTTTAGAAGGCCCAGAAGAGGAAGATGGAGCATTCACCATCAAAACCTTATTGTCCTTCTTGATCGTGCTTTCAGCAGTCACAAGCTGACTAATCAGCTCAGCTACAGTAGCACCAGCATGATTCATGTTGAAGTTAAGGACAAATGGGTTGAATGATGGTGGGAGCGAAGCTAGCAACAAATCCACTGAAAGCTCATCTTTCAGCGGCATGTCCATGGAAGCAAGTTTCTCAGTAAGGGCAAGAAACTTGAGTCCATATTCATGGACACTCGAACCTTCCCTCATTCTCAAGTGGAATAATTCTTTTGAAGTGTTATACCTTGTAACACGTTCATGAGGGCGGTAAAGTTGCTCTAAGTGGTCGTAAATCTCCCAAGCAAATTCCATGGCCTCATGTTGCCTTTGCAAGTCCGGAGACATGTTAGCCAACATAAGGCAACGGGCTTGGAGATTATCATCCTTCCACTTCTGAATCGCGTCCCGCTCGGCCCGAGTGGGAGCCTCCCCTTCGGGACTAGGCTCCCCTTCGAAGAGAACATAAGTTCTCTTCTCAGAATCTAAAATGATTTTTAGATTCCTCAGCCAATCAGAATAGTTGGGACCAGTCAACTTGTTTGACTCGAGGATCGATACAAGAGGGTTTTTGGTTACCATTTCAAAATACGTAGAGAATCACAGAATCTACGACCTAAATGGTAAAACAGAGAACTAGTGAGCATGCTGAATTATAGCGATATACAAAAGATAAGGTCTTTAATCTATTGTAGCTCCCACTGTTTTTCAAAGATCTAGAATTCCCAAAGATCTAAGAGGAACACGTTTCCCAATGGGTACTAAGATCCTAGGCATTTTACCTCGAACCCACGACTCGCGGACATTCTAAGTAAGAACCCTAGGTAGGTAAAACTTACCAATTCTAACACTTTTAGAACTCTTAGTAATTGTTTTTGCATCACCTATCTTTCAATATGGACCCACGACTCGTGCGACATCCATATTTACTTAGGCGTTAAGCTAGACCCATCAATCATAAGATCATGACCAAAACTTAGTTCGAACGACCCACGACTCGCGGACATCACCCTTGCTAAAATTGACCACGAAATATTGACCATTTAAAAATGATTAATTAGGTAACTAAGAACTAATAAGCTCCACTAGCTATCCCACGACTCGCGGACAATAACTAGCTTTACTTACTAAACTTAAAACCTATTGATGGAATGCTAGGAATTTAATTCAAAATTTGCATCTCGAATTAAACACCTATTTGTTCGAAATTAGCTTAATATTTAATGGGAATTTTCGAATCAACCGGAGAGTTGTCCGGTTCGACCTCACCAACATATATGTTATCCAATTTTATTAGTCTTGATTAATGCAAGTACACTTAAATGCATTTCAAACAAGCACATAAACAGATAACATGTCCTAGCATGATACTAACATGTAATGATCATGGGTTCTACCTATCTTATGCGTGATATGTGGGAGCCACTCCACAATCACAAGGTCTAACATACATGCCACATAAACAGTTTAAATCACATAAGTGAAAGCGGTAACAAAATACGAGCCCTATCTCTATTACATTTAACAATTGAGATTCCCCTCCCTAACATATTGAGGGGTCTTCACTTATGGCCTCCTTGTTACTTGAATGTGGTCCATCTTACTCCTTGGGTGCATTGTCTCCAAAATGAAAATAAAACCTCACCACCTATCTCTACTCTCAAATTACAATAAAAAGAAAAAGACATAAAGTAATAAGGCTCAATCTTCATATTGGCCTTAGACAATTACACGGGGCATACCCCGGCCTCAAAAACAGTAATATTGAAAGCCACATAATAAATCACATAACAGTACGCACATAAGTGAGGCTCCAACCTCAATTGAAAAACGCAACTATAGGGCTCCAACCCCAATTTAAACCATCCATGTGCATAAATTAAAACCATACATAGATCTAAACCCATGATCACCTAACATGCTTTTGCGAGAATTTAAATTTAGCCAATAGATTAAAATTCTCGTTTCAAGTCCTAATGACTTAAAACACGACTTAGATGCAATTCTTGTTCAAGAGCCTTTTCAATAAAACCCGAAAAACAATAAACCAATAAAATTCCAATTAATTTCCAAAATTAATAATTTTATTCTTTCATTATTTTCAGAAAATAAAATTTATAATTTTTCCAAAATCCAAATCGCTTTAATTTCTCAAAAATCCCAATTTAATCAAAATTTTAAGATAATTTTATTTTAACAAAACTGATTTTAAAAGATAAAATTAAAATAAAATTAAATCGGGATTTTACGGACTGAAAACACGAAAAACACGAAACACGAAAACGGGCCCGAAAAGGGGCCTAGCCGCGCGCGGCACAGACGCGCAGCAGCGCGCGCACAGCGCGCGGCGGCCGCGCATCATGCGCCCGCCGCGACTAGGCGGACTGGGCAGGCGTCCCGCGCGGTTGCGGGATGGGCTGGGCGCGCCCGGGACGGCTCCCGCGCTGTTGCGGGAGGAGCTGGGCGGCGCGACGGGCCTGGGCGTGCGACATGCTAGCACGCCTAGGCTCGTTGCTTTTCGTGTTCGTTTCGTATTTCTGGGTTTCTCGAAAACCCGGTTCAATCCAAAATTAAAAAAAATTCGATTTAAACAAATTTCAACTAAAACAATTTTCAAAAACACAATTTGAGAAAACAGTTTTAGAAATTCAGGAAAAATTACAGTTTCGTAATTCAGGCTCTCTAAAAGAACTCATGAATACCTAATTCACATCTAAGCCTAAGAATTTCTACCAAATTCAGAATAATTAAGACGAATCAGAAACACGATTAACGAGGTGGCTCTGATACCACTTGTTGGAAAACACGAATCAGAAAGCAGCGGAATTTAAAAAATTTTCCCAACAAAAGGACCTTGAACTCGCAATCGTGTAACCAAATTCGTAAAGATAGAAAACTTACTTTTCTTTTATTCTTTCTTGAAGCGTTTCAAACCACCCAAGAACGCTCTTCTCGTGGCTTGATCCCCTCTCCTTGGTAAAGCTCGAATCTTCAAACTTCTAACTTGAAGTCTCTAGAGAAAGTCCACCAACTTGATCACAATCTAACTAGTAAGGATGCTAGTTCTCTAGTTAGTGTTTAGGCTTAACCTAGGGTTTAATTTAATCTTGGAGAAAGAAAGGTGTTCAACACATGAACCAAAAAGAATTCTCTATTCGCTCTAAAGGGGAACTCGAGCTCCCCTATATATAGGAGGGAGTGCCGATCCAAATCCTTGTTGGACAAGGATTTGGTTCCTCTCTCTCCTATTACTTGATCACCAAGTATTTTCCAACTTTGACTTTGAATTCTAATTCTAGTCAACTTTTAAGAGAGCTAAAAATATCCAAACTATTTTTGGATAATTTTATACTTTATTTATTATAAAATAAATAACTTATTTTTATCTAATTAATTAATTCGTAATTAATTAACTAGATTATTTTCTCCAAAATTAGACTTTCTTCTTAATTCAAAATTAAACCAAAGTCTATTAAATAATTAACACATTAATTATTTAACACCACATAATCACGTGTGGCACACGTGTCATAATGACACGTGTCCAATCACGTGAACCACACGTGTGGAACCCCTTAGGCTCGATTAACTCGTTTAATCATTTTTAAGCCTCAACTCATGTAACCAAGTTGTTGTGTGTGACCCCCTAGGTTCTCAATTCAATTAGCAGTGGCCCCAATTAATTAATTCACTAATTAATTAATCAGTCCACAGATTAAACGACCATAGTCTAGCAACAGGTGTTTAACCCCTAGCTGAATTGGAATGTTCGGATTCGACAGAACCTTTAAGTCATTGATTCATGTGAGATACAATCCTCCTACTTACTATCTCTCAACCAAGATCTAGGGCAAGGGAATAATCAGAACCCTAATAATCCGGTCTTAAAGCTAAGTGCATTTCATATCCATTTGATCTCAATCCAAGAAACCCTTTTCTTGATGTCTTGATCTACTGCCTTGGCCAAGGACTCCATATGGCATATGAATGACTTACACAATAAGAGATCACCTTGCAAATGCAAGTGTAGGTCCTTTCTTGATTCTCATTCACTTTCATGAATCACTTGTGCAGCCCCAGCATAAGCCTTGAATCAGTTGTCTAAGGCGACACCCTTTAAAGCTTATACCTAAGACTACAGAGTTAACTCATAAAGTGACAAGGAACCTCAAGTCTAAGGATCAATTAATCACATCAATGACTCGTGAGATATTTTCTAATCTGGAAGTTTCCATTTCCTGAAATAGAAACTTCCTTTCCCATTTAGGAATGTTCTCACACGGGGCACCTCAGTGAACTTACTTATTAAAGTAAGCACCCTCATGTATCACGCACGTATCAACTATACACTTTCAACCTCCATGAAACAAGGTGGTCCTTCTTAAGGGCGTGATCCCACAAGCAAGCCTTAGAGGAGTCAAGTTGACACTCCCACTGTCTGTAGGACTCATCGGCTTGGAGTATTTTACTAATCATGACTTATGTGATATAGGGCTCGTTTCATGAACCATTTCACCTAAATGGTAGAGTCCTAAAGTCATCAGGATTAGGGGAGTTCTCATACATGCACAGCTAAAGTAAACGCATACCAAACAAGAGCATATAAAGAAGTGTTGCCTCAATTCGTTATTTCATTCAAAGATTGTCTGTGATTACAATAAGGAAAAGCACAAAGCGGATATACAATCGGCTTTCTAGGGCACTATTCCTAACACGTCACTCTGCCTAGGGCCCGCCACACCAACAACTGGTATCAGAGCGGGGCTCTGATTATATACTCGCATTGATAAAGCATAAAATCTGATATTGTGCACGTAAGTTCTGTCTAAGGAGGCTGGGTTTTAAGTGGGACCGTTGTGACCCCTCTAGTGTTTCCTGGGAATTTGCGTGGAATGGTAATTTTCGGGGAATTGATTTCAATAATCTTCCTGATTAATTACCGAATCAGTAAATATGATTTAAATTATGTGATAATTTAAAACATATTTATTTAAGTGGCCATTAATAATTTAAAGCGTGATAATTATGTGATAATTATTTGCAAGCATGCTTTTAATTTAAAAATGGCATGATAATATGTGATATTATGTTGTTTCAATTATGCATGTTTTATTTTATATGATTAGATAAATAATGTTTAATAGAGATTAAATACGATGCATAATTGGATTAATATTTTTTGGCTTAAATTAATAAAGAGTTATTAAAGCCTTAAAATATTATTAGGATTATTTAATAATCCTAGTAGGAGCATATTAATTAGATTAATTACTTCCAAAATTAATAAGACGCCAAAAAGTGATTATTTAATAATCAAAGATAATCCACAAATTCTATAAAATTCAAGTGGGAGCGAGATGAAAAGAGTTGGAGTCTCACGGCCTCCATTACCCGTCTATAGTATAGTGGATATATACTACGCCCTTCGGCGGGTATGTATTCGCGGTATACAAGATTAGGCTTCTACGGATAGAATGAAATACGGGGAAAGTCAGCTCGACCACGCCTCCGTGGAGTGTCTGATCTACTCGTACGAATTTCTAGGTAATGGTGTACGCTTGACTAAGTGATGTATTAACCTCCCTTCGGAGCTATGTTACATTCACTTAGAGGTCAAAGGTTAACGTGATGGATTAACATAGTTTGGTAAGAGTTACCTAGATGACATGTTAATTAAGATTAATTCTTGCTTTTCTAAGCAGTTTTCGACCCCGCTTCCGGGGAGTCAACTGCGGTTAGATAAGTCACCATTGTGTAAACCAAAAATGCTTACGTGGATTTCATTTATTGGTCAGACGCAAAAAAAGTAAAATACAGAATCATAACTTGCACCTTTTTAAAATATTTCAGTTTTAAAACAATGACGACCGCTAGCCCGCTTCAATCGATCCTAAAGGAAAATAGGCTTGAAGGGTCTAATTATGCTGACTGGAAGATGAATCTTGACATCGTGTTTGGTCACGAGAATCTGAAACAAGTGCTCACTGAACCTTGTCCGGGGGTACCGAAAACTACAGCCAATCAGGATATAAGAAATGCTTATGCCAATCGGATCAAGTCCAATGATTTGGCTAGGTCTTATATCCTGGCATCTGTCTCCAATGTTCTCAAGCATCAAATGCATGAGATGCCAACTGCTAGGAACATGATGGATCATCTCCATCAAATGTTTGGAGGACAGAATCGAGCCAAGAGGCTCGAATTAATGCGGAGGCTGTTAGTTACTAAGATGTCTGAGGGATCACCTGTTCAGGATCATGTTATGAACATGATGGCTTGCCTGAACGAAATTGAAAGCCTTGGTGCTAAATTTGATGATCTCAGCAAGCAGGATATGATCCTATGCTCTCTGCCAAAGTCATTCGACACATTCAGGCAAAATTATTCTATGAACAAATTGGATTTTTCTCTGCCTGAATTGATGAACGAACTTAAAGTGGCAGAGGGATTGATGAAAGCTAAGGGAACTGTTCTCCTGGCACAGGCATCGACTTCCACGGCTCCAAAGGCCAACAAGTGGAAAAAGAGAAAGGGAAAGATTCCCAATCCCAAGAAAAGGGTTCAGAAGAAGAAAGGCAAACCCAGCAAGGGAAAATGTTTCCACTGCGGAGAGAATGGGCACTGGAAGAGGAATTGTCCAAAATACTTAGCAAGTCTTCCTGCTAAGCCATCTGGACAAGGTATATCGATATCTTGTTTAATTGAACTATGTTTAGTTGGAAGTCCACCAGATTCCTGGTTTGTGGACTCGGGTTCAACTAATCATATCTGTAATTCGTTACAGGGGTTCAAGCTAACCAGAAAGCTTGAAGATGGTGAGATGCAACTACTGCTCGGGGATAATACAAGTATATCTGTATTAGCAGTAGGGACTGTAAATTTGTATTTTGGTGATAGGGTTTTGGTACTGAAAGACACTTTGTACATACCGTGTGTTCGCAGAAATCTAATTTCTGTGAGTTGTTTAATAAATAATGGTTTCAGTGTTTGTTTTGAACAAAACTTTACCATTAAGCATAACAAAAGGTTTATTTGCTCTGGCACGGTAAAAGATGGTCTTTTCTTGTTATACCCCGATAAAAACCCTAATTCCGAACTTAACACTACTAAGCTTGACTTACCATCCAAAAGAAAAACTCCTATGCCTAACGAGGCTTACAAGTGGCATTTACGTCTTGGTCATATTAATCCAAATAGGATCCAAAGACTAATTTCAGACGAATTGTTGAGTCCCTTGGACTTAACAGAACTACCAGTCTGTGAATCCTGCTTGGAAGGTAAAATGACCAAGAGATCTTTTAAATCTAAAGGTAATCGAGCCACAGAATTGCTTGAGTTAATTCATACGGATGTGTGTGGTCCTATGAGTATTCAAGCAAGAGGAGGTTTTGAGTATTTCATCACTTTTACGGATGATTACTCCAGATACGGATACGTTTATTTGATGAGATATAAGTCTGAATCTTTTGAAAAGTTCAAAGAATTCAAGGCTGAAGTTGAAAATCAAACTAGAAAACGTGTCAAGGCACTTCGATCAGATCGTGGTGGTGAGTATCTGTTTACAGAGTTTCTAGAATTTCTCACTGCAAATGGGATTAGATCTCAATTATCTGCACCGGGTACACCCCAACAGAACGGTGTTGCAGAAAGGAGAAATAGAACTCTGATGGAAATGGTAAGATCTATGATGAGTCATGCTACCCTACCAAGTTCGTTGTGGGGCTTTGCACTCGAAACCGCAGCACACATATTAAACCTTGTTCCATCCAAGTCGGTTCCTAAAACACCAATAGAACTGTGGCGAGGGTGAAAGCCCAGTGTCTCCTATCTTCGGATATGGGGAACCCCAGCTCATGTGTTAAGGAAGGATCCTGACAAGTTGGAATCAAGAACAGAGGTTTGCTTGTTCATAGGTTATCCTAAAGGAACAAGAGGTGGTATATTTTACGATCCAAGAGATCACAAAGTGTTTGTGAGCACTAATGCTAAATATCTCGAGGATGACTTTGTAAATGACCACAAGGGTAGAAGCAAAATTGTGTTAGAAGAAATGACAACATCAGATTCTGAATTCCAAGAACCCGTAGTAACTGAAAATGTGTTAGATACATATGATGTACCAGATATAACATATGATGTAGGGACGAGTACACAACAGCCTCGTCGTAGTGGGAGGATTGTCAGGGCACCTGACAGATACTTGGGATTAACCCAAGTGGTTGAATCTGACATATCTGATCCTGTCACATATGATGAAGCTATAAAGGATATAGACGCTGACCGTTGGGTCAGAGCCATGGAATCTGAATTAGATTCAATGTATTCAAATAAAGTCTGGGAACTTGTAGAGGCGCCTGAGGGAGTGGACGGAAAGGTTGAGACCTTTAAAGCAAGGCTTGTGGCAAAGGGTTATACCCAGAAAGAAGGTATCGATTATGACGAAACCTTCTCGCCTGTAGCAATGCTTAAGTCCATAAGAATTCTCCTATCCATTGCTGCTCATTTTGATTATGAGATTTGGCAAATGGATGTAAAGACTGCCTTCTTGAACGGGCACCTTCAAGAAGAGATATACATGGTTCAGCCTGAAGGCTTTATAGCCAGAAATCAGGAGCATATGGTATGCAAGCTTGATAGATCAATTTATGGTCTTAAGCAAGCGTCTAGATCATGGAACATCAGCTTTAATGAGGCAATTAAATCCTTTGGATTTATGCAATTGTCTGATGAACCATGTGTGTACAAGAGACATTATGATAGTGTTGTAACATTTTTAGTTCTATATGTTGACGATATTCTACTCATTAGGAATGACACAGGAATATTGTCAGTAGTTAAGATTTGGTTGTCAAACCAGTTTGACATGAAAGACCTAGGTGAAGCCAGTTATATTCTAGGGATCAGACTTTGTCGTGATCGTAAAAATAAGATGATTGGTTTATCACAAGCAGCATATATAGATAAGATGCTGGCAAGATGTAATATGGCCAATTCCAAGAAAGGTTCATTACCTTTCAGACATGGAGTTCATCTGTCTCGGGATCAGTGTCCTAAGAACCCAGAAGAGACAGAAGAAATGAAAGATGTTCCATATGCTTCGGCAGTCGGAAGCCTCATGTATGACATGTTATGTACAAGGCCAGATATCTGTTATGCTGTAGGTCTAGTCAGCAGATATCAGTCAAACCCTGGACCCCAACACTGGATAGCAGTAAAGCATATATTAAAGTACTTGAGAAGAACTCAGGATTATATGCTTGTCTATCGCAGTGATGAGCTCATTCCTATTGGATACACAGATTCGGATTTTCAATCTGATTTGGATTCTAGCCGTTCGACGTCTGGATACGTGTTCACCTTTGGAGGAGCAGCCGTAAGTTGGAGGAGTATTAAGCAATCTTGCATTGCTGACTCCACCATGGAAGCCGAATACGTGGCAGCTTCAGAAGCAGCCAAAGAAGCGTATTGGTTCCGGAATTTTCTAATGGATCTAGAAGTCGTCAAGGACGGACTTACGCCGATCACATTGTACTGTGACAATGCTGGAGCGGTGGCCAACTCCAAGGAACCTCGAAGTCATAAACGTGCCAAGCACATCGAGAGAAAGTTTCACATTATACGTGATTATGTGGAACGTGGAGAAGTGGCAGTGGTGAAAATTGGCTCAGTAAATAATCTGGCAGATCCCTTCACTAAGACTTTGGCGCAAAAGAGTTTTGACACTCATGTAGAAGGGATGGGTCTTAGATATGTAGCCAATTGGATTTAGGGCAAGTGGGAGATTGTTGGGATAAATGCCCTGAAAATCCAATTATATTGTAAATATTTTGGATTAATAAAACTGAAATTAAAGCAAGTTATGAGTATTTTACAAATTTAATAATTAATAACGTGTGATGGTATTTTTATATGAAATGTGTTTCATAGGAAAAGACTTTAAATACCAGAAATCACATGTCATTAAAGTTCTAGTCGGTTTGATAAGAAGATGTTCTTATCAAGACTATGATGTGTTATATAAGATGATTAGTCTTTCATCATAGGGAAATGGAGTTTCCAATTATGACACATTGATGATTTTCAATGAGATTGGAAACATCGAACTGGACCACTGAGATTGTTCATTTTATACTGCTATCTAAAATGAACAAAATCTCGGAAGCATTAGACTCTTAATCCGGGCAGTGTTTCTACTTTAGGCATGTAGTGTTAATCACTGTGATGTACTCAGAAGTGAGGTCTCGGTAACGGGTGGCCAAAATACTTTGTACGTTCGGTGATTGCATGAAATGTGCTAGAGAGAAATATTGATCAAGGAATCTGTAGCCTTGCTGGAAGGTTAAAAAATATCCCTGAAATAGATTTGCAAAAAGTTCGAATTAAATCTTTGGCCAAAGTACTTCGTGTGTGCGTCACCGAAGTTGTATGTTGAATGTGTTTCACATACAGAGAATTTGGACTTAAGGCGAATCAAGAAATTTCATATTTAAAGTGAAAAATAAATGATAGTAGTATTGATTTATTTTTCATGGATATCTGTACAGAGGAGTAAAATGCAAAATTATTCTAGATCGAGAAATTCGTGAATAATTTAATTAATTTTAGAGTTCAACAATATTTATTTAGTGGAATTAAATATTGTTAAACGGTAATCAATTATTTTCATGGGATGATAATAGATTGACCCGTTTGGAGCTAAGATTAATTAGTCCTGCAGGTCCCCCCGCAAGCCCCAACGAAGATCAAAGAGAAAATATTAAAACGAGAGAGAGAAATGATTTTTCAAAGTGTTTGAAAATAGCCAAGGAATTTATTTTGAGAAAATAAATTAAATTCCAAAGAGTTGGAAATGCCCGAAATTTTATTTTGGAGAAAATAAAATTTTTCAACAAAAAAAAAAAAGTTTTTTGCTGACGTGGCAGCCACGTCAGCGGGTCAGCGCCACGCCAAATGGCAAGACACGTGGATGGATGGGATTCGTCCACGTCATCGAGTTTCAACGGCCCAGATTGTGTTGACTAAAAAGTCAACGGGTCGTGGAAGCGGGTCAAGCGGTTCGGGTCATCGGATAGGGTCGGGTCACGATTGACCGACCCGGCCACGTGGACGAATGATGATTCGACACGTGGAGGTCGGGTCAGACCGAGTTGAACCGGCCGGTTCACTCCTGAACCGGTCCAAGAGTTGGACCGCCGGTCGGACCGGGTCGGACCGGCCACGTGGCAGCTGCTTGTTGCTGCGTGCGTGCCACACGCGCCAAGCACACAGCCGCCACAAGGGCGGCGCGTGCGGGCCCCGTTTGGCGCGTGCTTTGCACCGCCGTGACCGTCTTGGCGTACACTCCACTCCGGCGTGCTCTGATTGGCTGTCCGGACTTGGGAGCTACGGTATGAAATCGAAAAAGGACGCGGATGTCCCATTTTGTGAGCTATAAATATGGGCTTTGTTCTTCATTTTAAAATCAAGTTTTTTGGGCATTCAATTTCAGAATATTGGCAGCTAACTTTAAAGCCATTCGGCACTTTCTCTCTCTAGGATTAATTAATCCTAATTAAGGATTAATTAATTACTTAATTATGTGGTTATATAATTAATATATAATCCACTTAATTAATAGAAAATAGGGATTTTCTAAAATTAGAAAAAAAGGTTTTTTAGAAATATATTTTCTCAAAGTATTTAGCGAAATATTGCCGGAGCCCACACTCCAATTTCTTAATCGGGGATATTGCGGGGAAGCTCTGCCGGTTTCACGAGAAGATATCGAGGTGCTGGAAAAGTGCCGTTGATAGCCAATATTGCAGTACGGTAATACCGTTGTGCTGCCCAAATTAATATTTGCATATTGTGATTATATGCTAGATGATTTAAAATTATGTTATCAATGCCTGTATATATTAGAGTTATGCTGCCCGATTTGTTCCGCTGCTTTATTAAAATATTTTGGAAATATTTTGATAACAAGGTTATGGCGAAAATTTTTGAAATATTCCGCTGTACCGTCACTCTGCCTAGGGCCCGCCACACCAACATTCACAATCCTAATCACTAATGTATATGCAAACTTCTCTCAAATGCAAACACGTGTGCCTAATCAAGTAAAACAGTCACTCTTGCGGTCAGTTCTCGCTTTAACTAAACCAATAGAATAAGATTAGTGTAATTAACAACTTTGGTAGCTTGGTAAAGAAGCAATTACTTATTTCTAAGAAAAAGGCCGAATCTCTTCGTACCTTTAATTCTAAGTGTATGATTCGCAATTCAAATTTACGAAAGAGCTCTCGCTTCAATAGGTAAATTCTAAGATCATGCTAAAGGTGTACCGACTCTAACATGTATTGAGAACATAGAATCATAACATAAGAACCATAAGAAATCTAACATATATTCAAAACAAATTAATGTGCATCTTTATCATCTCTTTAGCTTAAAGGAATTTAACTAAACATAATAAATAAAACAATAATAACAACTAAAATAAATAAACTCATAAATACGAATCTAAAATCTAACTGAAAGAAAGGGAAGGAAAAACTAAGAATTTGTCGTCTCCAGATCTTGATGGAAATCTTCATGAACTTCTCTCCAAAATTTCCCAAATAAGACTTACTTGGATGGAAATAAAATCTTGCAAATCCTCTTCCAAGGTTAGGGCTTCTCTTTGACTTGGAAAACAAGTAACTCCTAAAAATCTCGCTGGGATGATCACGGCCGTTAATCCATTCTTCGTGACCTCCAAGAAAATACATAGCATAACTACTAGAAAACCACATTCATCCCGGCCGCTAATATTTTGCTTAATAAACTTTTGATGCCGTTAATCAACCTTCAGGGATCTTTCTTTGTGGGCGAGAGCATTTTGCGCCTGATTTTATGTTGTCCGCGAGCCTAAGCTGGAAATGGTGTATTTTTTTTCTCCTTAAAAGTCTCATTTACGCTTCAATTTCGCCATTCTCGATACTTTTTTTACTCCAAGGTGAAATAAACCTAAAATGGAACAATTTATACGCAATATGGAGCATAAATGGCATAACAATAATGTAAATATATGCTCAAATCCTTACAAAATATACACCTAACAACCCCACACATCAAAGTTTTCACAAGGTTAGATGGGATTCAAAGGCATTTCATTTTTAGGACCTATGTTCCCCGTTCTTTGGCAATTCTCACAACTCTTACAACACAAATACGCATCACGAAATAAAGTAGGCCAAAAGAATCCACTTTAAGTACTAATAAAGCCATTTGTTTTGAGCCAAAATGCCCTCCACAAGCAAAAGAGTGACAAAATTTTTTAATAGATTCAAATTCACATTCAGACATACAACACCTAATTATTTGATCCGAACACACTTTCCACAAATAAGGATTATCCTAGATATAGCACTTGGCATTGCTTTTAATTTGTTAAGAAGCATACCTACTGCTAAGTAATTAACAATGTTAGTATACTAGGGCGTGACCGTAGGACTTGAGCAAGCCTTACGTTCAAGTGCTGCAAAAGGTGCTCATCAGGAAACTCATCATATATAGGCGTGGAATTAGCTATTTTCCCAGATTTCGAATCAAGTGATCAATAACAAGATTTTCACAGCCTTTCTTATCGTGAATTTTGAGATCAAACTTTTGCAAAAGCATATTCCATCGGATCAATCTGGGCTTCGCATCCTTCTTGGTAAGGAGGTATTTCAAGGCTATATGATCAGAAAAAATAACTACTTTAGTTCCCAATAAATATGAATGAAACTTATCTAAAGCAAAAACAACAATTAAGAGTTTTTTTTCCGTCGTGGTGTAGTAGATTTGGGCATTGTCAAGCATTTTGGAAGCATAGTAGATAACATGAGAATTCTTGTCAATTCGTTGCCCGAATACAACTCCGATACTCACTTGCATCACACATTATTTCAAACGGGTAATTCCAGTTTGGAGGCTGTATAATGGGAATTGAAATTAATTTCTCCTTTGGCAAATTAAAGGCGACCTTGCATTCATCATCAAATTCAAACTCCACATCCTTTTGCAGCAGTCCGCAAAAAGGTTGAGTGATCTTCAAAAAATCTCTTATCAAATGCCTGTAAAAACCTGCGTGACAAAGAAAAGAGTAAATCTCCCGTACACTGACGAGATAAGGAAAATAATTTACCATATCAATTTTAGACTTATCCACTTCAATTTCTTTACTCGATACCACATGACGAAGTATTAACCCTTTGTCCACCCTACAATGACATTTTTCAAACTTTAAAACTAGATTATGCTCAGCACAACATTTCAAGACCTTAGCGAGGTTATAAGGACACTCATCGAAAGAATCACCGTAGACTGTGAAATTGTCCGTAAATACCTCTATGATGTCTTCAACATAATCAGAGAAAATACTGACAATACATCTCTAAAAAGTTGTCACTACATTGCACAATCCAAATGACATCCTTTTGAATGCAAACGTTCCAAATTAGCACGTGAACATGGTCTTTCTTTGATCTTCCGAGGCCACTGGAATCTGGTAAAAACTTGAGCAACCGTCAATAATAGTGAGATTTACCGGCTAAATGCTCAAGCATCTGATCTATGAATGGGATGGGAAAATGGTCTTTTTTAGTTAAAGCATTCAAACCACGACAGTCCATACAAGCCATCGAACTATTTTATACTTGAGTTGGTAAACAACTGTTGCACCCATCTTCATGGGCACAACCTGCACTGGCTTACACATTCACTGTCAGATAATGGAAAATTCACACTTACATCAAGAAGTTTCAAAATCTTCTTTTTTACAACCTCCATCATCACGGGTTGAGTATACGTTGAGCTTGGCGTTTAGGCTTCGAATTGTCTGTAAGGATGATCTTATGCATGCAGGTCGAAGGACTTATACCCTAGATATCGGCTATAGTCCATCCAATTGCTCCTTTAAACTCTCTAGCGACCCTGATCATTTTTTTTTCCAATTTACTAAGTGCATTGAATATAATCACCCGAAGTGTTTCTCTTTCGCCTAAGTAGGTGTACTTCAAGTGATCTAGCAACTTTTTGAGTTCTAATTCAGGGGCCTGTACAATGGAATGAAGTAGTTTAGTTTTAGCAATAGGTAAATAAAGCTTGGAAACATTCCCAACAATCGGTTTAAGAGTCTCTAATTCATGCATTACCTCATTTACCTCCTTAGGCAACTCTATGGTTTTTGACAAATTCATGAATTTTCAGCTTGTAAACCATTAAAAAAGTGCTTAGCTTAATACTTCTATATTGTCTAGCTCAAAATTTTCATCAATCAAGTTATAAATCACATCAATGCAAAACATAGTAGGTAGCTTGTCAGGATGTTTCATAGCATCGTAAACATTAAATTTTATAATATCGTCGTCGTAAACATTAAATTATTATGAACATCTATCTAAAAAAAAGGTCGGCCTAATAATATGTCAGAAGATTTTAAGGATTTATCACCCTCCATATCCAACACAAAAAATTCAGCAAGGAAAGCCAAGTCACCGACTTGCACGAGAACATCCTCCAAAACTCCCTTCGAATATACGATAGATCGATTAGCTAACTGAATTATAACACCTCTATCCTTTAAAAGACCAAGATTTAGTGACGAGTAGAAAGATAAAAGTATTACACTAATAGATGCACCCAAATCACACATAGCCTTCTTAATACCAAGGTTACCTATTCTACATGGAATTGAGAACATACCTTGGTCTTTGCATTTAGGAGGTAACTTCTTTTGTAGAACGGCGGAGACATTCTCTCCAATACATACGCATTTATTACCTATCAACTTCCTTTTGTTGGTATAGAGCTCCTTAAGAAACTTTTTTTGTTGGATGACATCTGACAAGGGAATGTCCACTGCAACCCTTCGAAAAGTCTCTAGTATACCTTGCTCTTTCTTCTTCTTCTCTGATTTGGCCAGGCATTGGCGGAACAATGGTGATATCACAAATGGCTTAGGTTGGACAACAAGTTCTGACTCACTGTCATGACATGGGTGTTGGAAAATAGGAATAAAAAAGCAGCGGAAATTTAAAAATTTTCCAACAAAAGGACCTTAGACTCGCAATCGTGTATCCAAATTCGTAGAGATTAGAAACTTACTTTTCAATAATCTTTCTTGAAGCGTTTCAAGCCACCCAAGAACGATCTTCTCGCGGCTTGATCCCCTCTCCTTGGTCTCGAATCTTCAAAAACTTCTAACTTGAAGCTCTCTAGAGATAGTCCACCAGCTTGACTACAATCTAACTAGTAAGGATGCTAGCTCTCTAGTTAGTGTTTAGGCTTAACCTAGTGTTTAATTTATCTTGGAGAAAGGATGGTGTTCAACACATGAACCAAAAGAATTCAATCAATCATCAAGGGGAGCTCTATATATAGCCAAGAGGAGGGGCGGTCGATCCTAGTCTTTATGGACTAAGGATTTGGTCCCTCTCTCTCTTATTATTTGATCATCAAGTAATTCCAATTTTGACTTTGAATTCTTATTCAAATCAACTTTTAAGAGAGCTAAAATATCCAAACCCTTTTGGATATTATTATACTTTATTTATTAATAAATAAATAACTTATTTATCTAATTAATTAATTCGTAATTAATTAACTAGATTATTTTTCTCCAAAATAAGTCTTTTTTTTTTTTTAATTCAAAATTAAACAAAAGTCTAATAAATAATTAACACATTTAATTATTTAATATACATATAATATATATATATATACACGTGTGAGACACGTGTCCGAAGGACACGTGCTCCTCACGTGACCCACACGTGTGGTTTCACACGTGTGGAACCCACTCGGCTTGATTAACTCGTTTAATCATTTTAAAGCCTCAACTCATGTAACCAAGTTGTTGTGTGTGACCCTCTAGGTTCTCAATTCAATTAGCAGTGACCCTAATTAATTAATTCACTAATTAATTAATCAGTCCACAGATTAAAGGACCATAGTCTAGCAACAGGTGTTTAACCCCTAGCTGAATTGGAATGTATCGATTCGACAGAACCTTTAAGTCATAGATTCATGTGAGATACAATCCTCCTACTTACTATCTCTCAACAATGATCTAGGGTAAGGGAATAATCAGAACCCTAATAATCTGGTCTTAAAGCTAAGTGCATTTCATATCTATTTGATCTCAATCCAAGAAACCCTTTTCTTGATGTCTTGATCTACTGCCTTGGCCAAGGACTCCATATGGCATATGAATGACTTAAACAATAAGAGATCACCTTGCAAACGCAAGTGTAGGTCCTTTCTTGATTCTCATTCACTTTTATGAGTCACTTGTGCAGCCCCAGCATAAGCCTTGAATCAGTTGTCTAAGGCGACACCCTTTAAAGCTTATACCTAAGACTACAAAGTTAACTCATAAAGTGACATGGAACCTCAAGTCTAAGGATCAATTAATAACATAAATGACTCGTGAGATATTTCCTAATCTGGAAGTTTCCATTTCCTGAAATAGAAACTTCATTTCCCATTTAGGAATCTTCTTACACGAGGCACCTCAGTAAACTTACTTATGGAAATAAGCACCCTCATGTATCACGTACGTATCAACTATACACTTTGCACCTCCATGAAACAAGGTGGTCCTTCTTAAGGGCGTGATCCCACAAGCAAGCCTTAGAGGAGTCAGGTTGACACTCTCACTATCTATAGGACTCATCGGCTTGGAGTATTTTACTAATCATGACTTATGTGAAATAGGGCTCGTTCTATGAACTATTTCACCTAAATGGTAGAGTCCTAAAATCATCAGGATTAGGGAAGTTCTCATACATGCACAACTGAAGTAAACGCATACCAAACAAGAGCATATAAAGAAGTGTTGCCTCAATTCGTTATTTTATTCAAAGATTGTCTGTGATTACAATAAGGAAAAGTACAAAGCGGATATACAATCGGATTTTAGGGCACTATTCCTAACAATAGGGTTAAGGATTGATCAAGTCTTAAGTTCAAGTCATCCGTTTGATCAACCTTAGCATTGTTCCTACGTGTTTTAGACTTCTCCACTAGTGGGGGCAACTCTTTTCTACTTTAGAGTGTGATTGCACTTACATTCTACCTCAGATTCCCATTTTGCAAGGGAAGTTTTCCTTGATTCTCCAACCTAATCAATGAAGCTACTGTTTGTCCCAACTGATTCTCAAAATTCTTAACGATGGACCCCAAGTTTTGCACGGTTGACTCCAAGTTCTTCAATTTAGTAGCTTGTTGGAAAAATCTTGTGTTCTATTGAACTTGTTGTTGAGGTGTTGGGGATTTGGGTTGGAAATGCCAGAAGTCGGGTGGTTTTGGTGCATAACTCAAATTAGGATGATCACGTCGATCAACTGGATCGTAAGTGCTGGAATATGGATTGTACTTCGAAGACTCATACCTGACTGCATTTACATTTTCTGTGGTACTTATTGAAGACATGGACATGCATCGGTGGGATGGGCTTGGCTTGCATAAAGTGAACACACTTTTGCCTGTGGATTATTGCCTGCATTCATGTTTTGAACCAAAGGGAAGAAGAAAACTGTTGTGTATTTGTATATATCATGGAGATCAATTCCCTTGCTTCTGCAGGAGTTCACTATCGCTCCTCTACTAGCAGCATCCACCATCCTTCGCTCTATTGGTTACAGTCCCTCATAAAAATACTGAATTACTAATTGCTCAGAGATCCCATGTTGTGGGCAACTTGCTAACAATTGCTTATATTTTTCCTAATAAGCGTGAAGGCTCTAGTACTCCTTCTGCTTGTTCTCACATATCTCTCGGTAAATGTTTGCAGCTCGCGAGATCGGGTGTTCAGGAATTTTCTGCACATTGTTGCAAGTAGTAACATTTCCCAGTGGGAGGTAGTATAAGCCAATCCTTTAAGCATCTTGCAAAGAGAATGAAAAGGCTCGCAATTGTATTTGATCCTTCATCACACCATGCAGTTTTATAGATGAACACACAAGGTAGAACTCCTTTAAGTGCTTATGAGGATCTTCATTCTCCAACCCACGAAACTTGGAAACTAGGTGTATCAGTCCTAATTTCAGCTTAAAACCTTCAATAAATGCAAGAAAATCGATACAAAGTGGTTGTTGTATAGCATTGGTCGAGCTAGGTCGTGCAGTGTTCTGTTTTCGTCTGCTATGGTTAGCACTTGATCAAGTCTTGAAGTCAAAATCGCTTTGTCCGTCTACCAGATCGTATAGATCGGTGTCCGACTCTTCGTCTTTGATCTAGTTCGGCGTTTCAGATTGTTGGTGGCATGACTCAACTTGTTTCCTCAACTTTTTCACAGTTTTCTCAATTTTTGGATCATAAAGAGGATTATCTTTCCCGCGAATGCTCTTATTCATCAAAAGAATTAAATCGATTAGAAACTAGTCCCTGACAACGTCTCTGATCTGGCTCAAATCTGGTCGATCTGACGTGGTCGATCTGGTGATCAGATATGGGTCAATCAGTCAAGAATTTATTTGAGTGGGTTCTTATCGACTTGAAAGCACTAACACACGTGAGCTAAGTACCAAATTGGGGGACTTGGGGTTTTACCCAAGTTTGGCACTCCGACGCTCAAGTCAGTAATGGAGCTCTTTAGAGAGAGAATAAATGTAATTGAATGATATTAAAGGCTTACCAACTACTGTTCAAGGGGCGAGTATTTATAGCCATGACCAAGTAACGCAGTAATGCATGTACTGTAGGTATGCATTAATTGCGTTACCAGTCGTCGATCTGGATGTCGGACGATGGTACCGGCTTGAGGCGGGTCGTTTGTACCTTCTTTCCCCTTTGGGTAGAAGCAGGGACTGACGGTCATTAATGAGCTGTAGTACACCTGTTCTAGGGAATGAGAAGGGTACACGTGTCCCGATAGGAGTGCTTTACAGTATTCGGGTGTTTGGTGACGTATGCAGTCGATCTGGAGATCGGTATTGTCTTCCGAGGTCAACCCTTTGGTCGATCTGATGACCTTGCTATTGAAGTCGATTTGATGATCTGATGATCAGGCAACATGTAAATCGATCTAATGACTTCATGTAGATATGATTATCTGAAGACCTGATATCGATCTGATGATCTGCCAAAAGGCCATTTCTGTTTTATCCAGGTTGGCATAAAAGTCCACGTGCACCCATCGGGGGCGGCCACGTGGCCCCGTCATAATATGCCATGTCAGAGGCCCCCCAAATTACCAGTGTGAATTTTCACGTTGGTAATTTTATCGATCTGGCAATGGGTAGGGGAACCGTCACGGCCGTTGGGATCGAATCGCCGCCGTAATGATTAGGCGTGACTTTTGGCGAGATCGGTCTGACACCGCATTTAATGCGATGCGACCTTCCATAGGATAGGCGTGCGCAGGGTAATTATGGCGTCATTTCGTATTTCGAGACGTTACTTTTCAACCCCTATATATAGGAGGTCCTCCCTCAGCCTCATTTCACTACTTACTATACTCCAAGAATCGAACTGCTCTGACCTTGATCAGCTTGTCAGCAACTTTCGTCTTCGAACTCCGCCTTTAAGAGGTAAATTTCTTCCTTTCCCCATCTTCATGGCTCAAGAACAGGTAGCATTCTCGCCTTCGCCAGAACGAGAAGAAGACCTGCCGGCCCCACCTTTACCGAATGAGAGTCTTGAGTTCGCCTTAGGATCGGCTTTCGGGAGTGGTGAAGCTCCGACGGCGAATAGAGGGGGACAGGGTTCGACGTCGAGGGTGCGGCGACCCATAGGACTTTTAGATGAGCCGGAAGAGGAAGTTGAGGATGAGGTCGGTGAGGGGCAGATCGATGGAGGGGAACCCATGGCGCTGGTCGGGAACCCTCCCGCTCGACCTCCACATGTATACAGGACTCTTTCACATGTTTCTGAGAGGTTTCCAAGATAACTTCTCAGGAGCTCGCGGAGGTTACGCGGCTATTGGGGCTAGGTCCTCAATACATAGTTCGAATGCCAGAGGAGGAGGAGACTGTCGAGAGACCGAGGGGTCTGAGATCGGTTGGCATGTATTACGCCTCCGTCAAATATGGATTCAGGCTTCCTCTTCCCCGGTTCATCTCAGATTTCTTGGTTCGATACAACTTGTGCCCTTCCCAGCTGACCCCGAACTCTTTCTCACTAATGCACTGTATGATTATTACAATGAAGTGCCTTAGGTTTGAGCCAGAGATCTGGGACTTTGGGGAGTTCTTCACACTTAATAGCGCCACCAAGTCGGGGGTAGGGTACTTCAACCTCCAATCGAAGCCGAACCGGAAAATTGTATCGATCCCGTCTACGTCACATGGGATCAATTGGAAGTCCAAGTTCTTCTTCATCGATCTGCCCGTTGTGCCTCGCTTCCGAATAACTTGGGGGGACAATGGTCCAAGGCGGTTCGTGACCAAGTCGTCGACCTGGCTTCACAGTCATTTCGAACTACTAACTAACCTTGGGCTTCTAGATCACACTAACCTGTCGAGGACGGGGAATCTAGTCGAAGCAGGTATTATAATCGGGACTCGAAGAAAGAACTTCAGCTTCGGTATGCTCTCACTTCGACCAGGCCCCTACTCGTTCAGGGTCTTGTTTGCTTGCTTGTTCTCTCTTTTTTTTTTTTTATAACCTCGATCTGACTCTTCTCGTTCTTCAGATCTACGACCGTTGATCATGTCTCGAGCAGCCAGGATGAGGGCGATGAACCAGAGAGACACCACCCCGGACGAGCTTCGACCTATTGCGACTGCCGCTCGTGCCATAATTAACTTCTTTCCAGACGCCCAACGAGCTATGCAGGAGAGATGCTCGAAGGAACTGCACGATCTGGATGCCAATATAGCCGAGCAGGCTTCGGGAGAGCCACCGCGCGGTCAAGAGCTCGAGGGCCTTGCTGGGTCATCAGCACAGCCGATGGGTCAGGTTGAAGATGACGTCGAACAAGTAATAAACTTAGATCATCTACCTTTATATTTTGATGAAGATGTTGATTCTCAACTCCAGTTTGTTCAGGCAAGGCATGGGGTGGGCAAGAGACCCTTTAGAGAAATGGCTCACGTACTGCAGGACTCAGAAGAATCCGACGAGGAGTCCCAGCTCTTAAACTTTCCCAAGACCCTTTTGGTTTTTTTTTTTGAAACAACTCCGGGGGATCAGGCTCATTCGATTTGGTTGCTTGTTCTCAGGACGTCCTTCCCGTGCTCATCAACTCGATCCACGAGGCTGAGGTTTTTAAGGCCGGTAAGGAAAAGTACAAGGAGAAGTACTATATGATGAAGGGCCGGCTCGCTTCAGCAAGCCCCGAGAAGGTTGAGCAGCTCGAGCGGGAGCTCCGGGAGACCCGAGAGGAGAAGAGGCAGCGGGTCGAAGAGAAGGAGACCATGGAGGCCAAGTGGATGAGCTCGCAGGAGGCCCTCGGGGAAGCGGAGAAGGCTCATGCTGCCGAGCTGGTGCGGATGACGGAGGAGTTCGCTAGGCAGCTCGAGGTCGCCAAAGCTGCTTCGAAGGAAGAGGGGCAGAACGAGATCTTTGGCCTAGCCCAGATGAAGATCAGCAAAGCCGCTGAGGAAATGAGGAAATACAAGCTGGAGATCGAACGGTATGCAGTTCGCGAGTTTATGGAGGGTCCCGACTTCGAAGAGGCGAGCTTGATCGTGGGCATGAACGATGTGGCTGAGGGGTTCCAGATCGCTGTTAACCAGCTCAAAGCTCAGGATGCCATTGTTCCCAACTTTAACTTTGAGACCATTGGCCCAATGCTCCCGGACCCACGTGCCACCGAAGTGCAAGAGGAGGAAGAACCGGTCCAGATCGACTGGACGACTCACAAATATGGCCACGCCATTGAGATCGCTCAAGCGAAGAAGGACAAGCGTCCAGTGGCATGTGAGCTTCCCATGCCGGTCCAGGTCGAGAGCATCCTCCCTACTAAGAGAGAGCTCGAGAGAGCCGTCCGCCGATCTGCTTCTGAGTCCACATCGGCTCTTGTTGAGCTCGATTGATCCGATCTTGCTTTTCAATGTACACCTTCCAGCCGGGTTGTAGCTGCGCAAATACTTTGTTTTTATTTTTGATTGTGTTTATGAATACTTTGCCCATCGAGCCACGTCGCGTGGTGAGCTCGATGCGCGAGGTATGGTCGATCTCCGTTAGTTTTTGGAGATCGACATTCGTATGAAGGAATTATGTTTTTCCATACTTTGCGTTTTGTTTTACTTTGCAAGTTGAACACTAATTTGATCTAGGTTTTTCTTACCCCTTAGCTTAGATTTTTATCGCTTTCGGATCGATAGGTTAGACATGCTATTTGATCTCGTTTGGATGTCTATGTTGTCTCATTGGGTGTTTGCTTTTTTCCTTGGTCGTTTTTTCCGTTTGTTGTATTCTCGTCGGATCGATAGCGATCTCTGAGACGCGTTGATCTCTGGACCTTTATGGATGTACATTGATCTCATTGGGTCTCCGGATCTCTGGATCTCTTCGGATCTAAATCGATCTATTTGGATCTCTGGATCTTAAGTTTTGGTCATTAGATATAGATCTCTAACGATGTTTGAAAGCATTAAACACGTTAGGATTTTTAGTCTCTTTGGGTCTAAAAACGACCTCATTGGATCTTGATCTCTAACGATGATTTGAAAGCATTAAACGTCAGGATTTTTAGTCTCTTTGGGTCTAAAAACGACCTCATTGGATCTTGATCTCTAACGATGATTTGAAAGCATAAAATGTTAGGATTTTTTGGGGGGGGTTCACTCCCACCTCGACTCATGACCGTAGGTCGAATGAGAGCTTACCCGAGGGGATAGTGACCTGGTGTAGGATTACGGATTGACTCCAATCGGATGTCGTTCCAAAACATGTGTATTAATTTACTTAATAGAGATCGATTCTCAGGCGAATTCGACCGCTCTAACTGTTACAACTTGTAATAATTTGAAAGCTAAGTGTAAAATTTCTTCAAGTTGTGCGCATTCCACGGTCCGCGGGGTAGTTCGATATGCCCATAGTACGCCGTTGAGCTCGTCCGCCCATGCCCCCAGTTTGGCATCAAGGCGGGTCTTGAGATTTTGGATAATGATTCGGTTGGTGACTTCAGCTTGGCCATTTGCTTGCGGATGACCAACTGTAGTGAATTTGAGGTCGATCCCGAGGTCCCGACAATAGCTCTTAGTATTCTCAGATCGAAATTGAGGACCATTGTCACAGATGAGTACTCTCGGAACCCCAAAACGGCAGATTATATTCTTCCAAAGGAAATTTCTTATCACTGCATCAGTAATTTTGGGGACTGCCTCGGCCTCAACCCACTTTGAGAAGTACTCAACACATACTATGGCAAACCTTTTCTGTCTGGGTGCTAAGGGGAAGGGACCGATGATGTCGATCCCCCACTAGTCGAAAGGCCAGCACACATCGATCGGTATCATGGACGCCGGGTGAGTGTGGATTAGGTTGCCATGTTTTTGGCACTTGGGCCATTTCCTAGAGTAGATCTTCGCATCCCACACCATAGTCGGCCAAAAATACCCACTCCTTAAGATCTTTCGAGCTAGAGCTCGACCTCCGGAATGGTTTCCGCAGCATCCCTCATGGACTTCTTCCAGGACATCTTGGGCTTGGCTAGGTCGTAGGCACCTTAGAGGGGGACTGGTGAAGGATTTTTTGAACAACCTACCTTCATGATCTATCATATAGAGCAGAGATCGATATTTTATTCTTCTGGCCTCAGTTCGATTTTGGGGCAAAAGCCCGTCTTTGAGGTAAGCGATTAGATCATCCATCCAGCAAGGCTCCGGCGGATCGATGGTGGCGATCCCGACTTTTCCTTCATCGATAGCACGGCCCCTCGAGACCATGAACGAGATGGTCGCATCCTTTGTTCCTTGGAATCCATTGGCCAACTTTGATAGGGCATCAGCTCGACCGTTCTCTTCGCGGGGAACCTGTTCAATTTTGAACTCTTTCAGCTTCGAGGCCAGCTCTTTCACCATTTTGAGATACGCTGCCATGGACTCTTCCCGAGCTTCGTACGTGCCGTTGACTTAGCCGACGACGAGCTGGGAGTCAGTTACCACGGCTAGCCTGTCGATCTAGTTCTCCGCGGCATACCTTAGCCCTTCCACCAGTGCTTCGTACTCAGCTTCGTTGTTTGTCGCTTTAAAATCGAGCTTAATGGCGAAATCGAGCTGTATCCCGTCTGAGTTTATAAGGGATATGCCCACTCCTTCTCCTTGAGAGGTCGATGAGCCATCCGTGTACATGGTCCAGCTAGGCGAGGTACGGACGATCTCCATCGAGCTGGTGTTCTTTTCGACTAGAAAGTCAGCCAGAACTTGAGCTTATTGGGCGGCTCGAGGTTGGTAGGTGATGTCATGCTGACTCAACTCGACCGCCCACTTCATCATTCGACCCGACACATCGGGTTTGGATAACACCTGCCTAAGCGGTTGATCTGTTAGGACAACTATGGGGTGGGCCTGGAAGTACGAACGTAGCTTCCGGGCTGTGTGCGTGAGGGCGAACACGAATTTCTCTATCTCCAGATAGTTCCGTTCCGCACCGTGCAGGATCTTGCTCAGGTAGTAGATCGGTAGGTGTTTTCGATCTCGAATGGCGACCAAGACTGAGCTGAAGGTCTCGTTAGAAAGGGACAGGTAGAGGTATAAGGTCTCTCCCTCATTTGTCTTGGCCAGCAATGGTGGAGAGGCTAGGTACTCTTTCAATTGATCGAACGCTCGGTCGCATTCTTCGTTCCACTCGAAATTTTTGAGATTCCTTAAAACTTTGAAGAACGGGAGGTTTCGTTCTGACGATCACGATATGAACCGATTGAGGGAGATTATTCGTCCTACAAGTGATTGGACTTGGTTGATGCAGCGAGGTCGGGGTATGATCTGGATAGCTTTGATCTTGGTGGGATTGGCTTCGATGCCTCGTTGGCTCACCATGTATCCTAGAAACTTTCCCCCTTCGACCCCGAACGTGCACTTGTCAGGGTTGAGCTTCATCCCGTATTGCCGCAAGATCTCAAACGATCTGCGTAGATGATCTAGATGATGGTACGCCCAGCGGCTCTTCACGATCACGTCGTCGATGTAGACCTCCATGGTCTTCCCAATCTCGTCTTTAAACATCAGGTTGACCAGTCTTTGGTACGTGGCTCCCGCATTCTTCAATCCGAAGGGCATGACCTTGAAACAGTATATTCCCTTTACCACATTGAAGGTGGTATGCTTTCGATCTTCGGGGGCCATAGAGATCTGGTAATATCCTTGGAACGTGTCCATCATGCTGAGCATCTCGCACCCAGCAGTCGAGTCGATGAGCTGATCGATGCGGGACAACGGATACGGGTCTTTCGGGCAGGCCTTGTTGAGGTCGATGAAGTCGTTGCACATTCTCCATTTCCCCCCCGTTTTCTGCACGAGGACAACGTTACACAACCAGTCAACGTATTGAGCTGGGGTGACGTATCCCGCGTCGAGGAGCTTATTGACCTCAGCCTCGATGATATCATTCCTTGCCCGACTTTGAGGTCTCAGCTTTTGTTTTATGGGCTTGACCGACGGATCGATCCCGAACCGGTGGCAGATCACCTTCGGGTCGACCCCGATCAGATCTTTGGCTGCCCAAGCGAAGATGTCAGAGTTGTCCCTTAAGAATTCTATCATCATGATTTCATGTTGGGGGTGCATGTTCGGCCCGATCTTGGTGGTTTTATTGTTGTCTCCGGGGATAAGAGCAATTTCTTTTAGCTCTTCAGAGGGCTCGAACCGCTCGCTGGCCTTTCTTTTTCGAGCTGCAGGGGATCTCTCCGCCTCGCTCTCCTTCGTGGGTAGCTCGATCTCCCCGCCTGCATGGGTCTGGAGGTCGAGTTCTTCCTCCACCTCTTTTTCGGATGGCTTTTTGAGGACGATGGCGTAACAAGCCCAACTGTCCATGACATCGCAAGTCACCTCTCCGACCCCGTTCGGGGTAGGCATTTTCAGCTTTTGATGGTACGTTGAGATGACTTTGAATTGAATAAGGCCAGGTCGGCCGAAGATCATATTATACGCTAGGGGCATATTGACGATGACGTACTCGACCTCCTGGGTCACCCTCTTGGGGATGTTCCCATCGAGGTGAGGAGTCGGATGCACCTTAACGGTATCACTTCCGATCCACCGAACCCGGAGAGCGGTGTTCAGATCGGATCAAGTTTTAGGTTATGCAATTTCATTTTTACAAGAGTCGAGTAAGGGATAATGTTCGAGCTGCTTCCATTATCAACTAGGCATTTAGTTACATCATAATTAGCCACGCCTAAGGTCACCACCATCGGAAAACTAGGCGCTCCGCCTTCCCAATGGGGGCCCGGGCGGCTATCACTCTCGCTAAAGCTAACTTCCTGCCTCTCCCACTCTCTACCCTGATCGATCTGGAAGACCTCTTCGTGGGGGCCGTTGAACTCTCGAGTTTCTCGCCTGATGTTCCTCTTTCGAGCTGCATTGGAGTCACCGCCCTCATGGCCCCCCGGCTATCATATAGATCTTTCCGTGAGTAGGGGGATTGTCTTCAGCTCTTTCCAACGGCGGTTTTCCAGATCTTTTAGGGGGAGATCTAGACCTGGAGAGGTTGTGATCGCTTGACCTTCCCGTCTTCTCAGAGTAGTGGTCGATGCGCCGAACAAAATCCTTCAAGTGCCCTCCCTGGATGAGCCTTTCGATCTCATCCCGGAGAGCGTTGCATTCTGCGGTGGTGGGGCCCCATTGTTGATGATAGCCACAGAACTTCCCTGATTTTTCAGCCTTCGGGCCCTCTCGGATGGGCTTCGGTTTCTTCAGAAGGCTCTGGTCCTTGACCACGTAGATCTGGTCGATAGACTTGGTCAAGGGGACATAGTTTCGTCGGTCGACCTGGGTCGGTTGGTCGACTTTCCCCTTGATTTTCTTTTGCTCGTTCCCTTTCCGGTGTAAGGGCGAGTTGGACCCAATGACCTGCCTCTCAGATCGAGGCGGAGGTCCATGCGCCAGGGCTATCTCCTCGACGTGCATGAAGCCGTGGGCGGTGTCCTGTATTTTCGTCAGGATTTGGGGCCCGGCCCTGACGATCTCATCTGCCTAGAGGCGGTTGCGAAGGGCCCGATGAACTACGGAGAGCAAGGTGTCCATCGTCGGGTTCTCGACCCGAACTACTTCTCTCGAAAAGCGAGTCATGAAATCTCGCAAGGACTCGCCCTCCTTCTAGTAGATGCTGTTGAGATAAGAGGGTGGTAGCTTCTCCCCGGACATCGAGGAGTTGTGCGCCGTGAACCGATCTACCAATCGGTTGAAGGTCGATATGCACCGCGGCGGCAAGCGGATAAACCAATCTTGCGCGGGACCCGTCAATGTGGTGACGAAGAGTTTGGCCCAAATCTGCTGCGGGTGGGAGTGTAGCAGCATCCGGTTCTCGAAGGTCGTCACATGTTTTTGGGGATCCGTGGTCCCGTTATACATGGGTAGGCCAGTCGGAATTCGATCTCCGTCAGAGGTCGTGTGGAGAATGTCCTCGCAGAAGGGGGAAGCTTCCTCTCTGTCGCTGCGGTAACGGAGAGGGCGTCGGTTCAGCCCGTCTCGGAGGTCGACCTGCCTCTGGGTGACGTGGGAGCCACGGTCACCCAGGCGATCTTGGACCAGTCTACGCGGTGGGTCTACGCAATGATCCTGCTCTTTCCTAGCGCAGGCCACAGCGATTCGGACGGCCTCCTCTCTAGCGGATCGAGCGGGGATCCGCGCTCGGAGATCTTCGAACTCTTCATTATCCCCGTCGACCACGTGCTTGCCGCGATTGTTACGGCTTGGGTGGTCGGAGTCTCCGTGGCCTTCGCGGGGGATTTGTTTACTCGTTGCAGGGGGTAGCGGTGGCGGAGCGAATTCTTGGACCTGTCCGGCCCCGATCTGGGGACTGAGGCCCCAGATGATTTGGGCAGGTCGACCGTCGAGCGGTTGGAAGACATAGGGAACTGGGTTCCTGTATGCTTGGACGGAGGGGGCCAACGTGATTTGTTTGCTCGTTGCAGGGGGTGGCGGTGGCGGAGCGAATTCTTGGACCTGTCCGGCCCCGATCTAGGGACTGAGGCCCCAGATGATTTGGGCAGGTCGACCGTCGAGCGGTTGGAAGATATAGGGAACTGGGTTCCGTATACTTGGACGGAGGGGGCCAACGTGTTGCCCACCACGGGGCTAGGGATTGTGGTGGTTGGGTTGGCCCTCGGTAGTTCGGGGCGCCTGGGCTCGCGACCCTCAGTCTGGGGGTGCTCTATCTCGACCCGCCACTGGTCGAGAAAGCTATCCAGGTCCGCTTGAGTGACAGTGAACCTGGGGGTGACCTCCAGCAGAGGCTGGGGAACATTGGTACTAGGGCCTATCGGGGGGACATTGGAGGCGTTGCCAAGCGGCGCGTTGTAGTCATGCCTGCCTTTGGCAACCTCCTCCATGTCCTCGTCACGGTTGGTGTTCCTTGTGTTAACCATGGTGTTGAAAAGAGGATGAAAGGGCTTTTGTCTAGGTCGATGCGAAAAGAGATTTCCCACAGACGGCGCCAAACTGATCTGGCTCAAATCTGGTCGATCTGACGTGGTCGATCTGGTGATCAGATATGAGTCAATCAGTCAAGAATTTATTTGAGTGGGTTCTTATCGACCTGAAAGCACTAACACACGTGAGCTAAGTACCAAATTGGGGGACTTGGGGTTTTACCCAAGTTTGGCACTCCGACGCTCAGGTCAGTAATGGAGCTCTTTAGAGAGAGAATAAATGCAATTGAATGCGTATTAAAAGCTTACCAACTACTGTTCAAGGGGCGAGTATTTATAGCCATGACCAAGTAATGCAGTAATGCATGTACTGTAGGTGTGCATTAATGGCGTTACCAGTCGTCGATCTGGATGTCGGTCTATGGTACCGGCTTGAGGCGGGTCGTTTGTACCTTCTTTCCCCTTTGGGTAGAAGCAGGGACTGACGGTCATTAATGCGCCGTAGTACACCTGTTCTAGGGAATGAGAAGGGTACACATGTCTCGACAGGAGTGCTTTACAGTATTCGGGTGTTTGGTGATGTATGCAGTGGATCTGGAGAACGGTATTGTCTTTCGAGGTCAACCCTTTGGTCGATCTGATGACCTTGCTATTAAAGTCGATTTGATGATCTGATGATCAGGCAACATGTAAATCGATCTAATGACTTCATGTAGATATGATTATCTGAAGACCTGATATCGATCTGATGATCTGCCAAAAGGCCATTTCTGTTTTGTCCAGGTTGGCGCAAAAGTCCACGTGCACCCATCGGGGGGGCCACGTGGCCCCGTCATAATATGCCATGTCAGTCTCCAAAATTTGACCAGTGTTGAACCCGTTAAAAATAATTAAATTCTATTTACCGACTAACACAATAGAGTATAGCAGTAACATGGTCGGTCCATAGGGATTAGGGAAAATAATTAGATCGTCCAGATCGGTGTCCGACTGTTCGTCTTTGATCAAGTTCGACGTTTCAGATTGTTGGTGGCATGACTCAGCTTGTTTCCTCAACTTTTTCACAGTTTTCTCAATTTTTGGATCATAAAGAGGATTATCCTTCCCGCGAATGCTCCTGTTCATCAAAAGAATTAAATCGATTAGAAACTAGTCCCTGACAACGTCTCCAAAATTTGACCAATGTTGAACCCGTTAAAAATAATTAAATTCTATTTACCAACTAACACAATAGAGTATAGCTGTAACATGGTCGATCCATAGGGATTAGGGAAAATAATTCCTTCGATTCACATAAAAGTTCACGAAGAATAATTTAAAAGAGGGTTTTAAGAGTTTTCAAGTAACTACGAATAAAGCAATGAATAATTAAACTAAATTAAATAAAGAACTAAAAGCACTAATTGCAGAGAAGAAATATCAATTAAAGGAGATATCTAGCCAAGGACGCTTTCGATTTAAATTCTTACACTGATCATCAAGTCAAAGATGGACAGATTAGCTTTAGCCGAAAGAAACACTCGAATCATTCTCGTTTCTATTTAACTTCTCAAATAACTAAGAGACACATTTAAATTATTTTCTCTAACCAACTCACAACCCTATAAAGTCACTCTTAAAATTTAATGTGTTAGCAACATTAAGAAAAAGTTGATGAGTTTGCAGCATTAAGAAACTAAACTAGAAAGCAAGAGAGGAAGAAAACTCTAAGAACTAAGCAAAAATGGTGTGCCCAAAGGTCTGTGTAATTCTCTCCAAAAAGACCGCTACATTCCTTCTGTCTCTTCTTCAAGAAATCTGCCCAAATCTCCAAAAATCTCCACAACATGCCAAGGAAGATAGGAATAGAGGAATAAGTGTGAACGCGATTTCCAGAAGATCTTTCCTTATCCACGTTAACTTTTCCTCCAATACATAAAATCCTCCAACTCTCCCTTAATAAATTCGGTGTTGATGTGGTGATAAGTCGCTAAAAAGAAGCTCGAGACCTTAGAAAAACTTTTAGATATAAGATAGGAAATCTGCAACTCAACACAACTTCAGCACTTGGTAAGCCTAAAGGTCAAGTCGTCGTAATTCCTCCCAAATGACATGATTTTGCACTTTGTTCTCCATAAACCCTCCAACTACAATAAAACAAACGAAATACATCAACTTGTCGAAAAGAGATCAATTAAAATCGCAAAATAGGGCAATTAACATATTAAAATATGATAATTATACACGTTATCACCTACCACCAAATTGTGTAACTCAGCTGTTCGGCGCTATGCTAGCTCAATTAGAGGTCTCGAGTTTGAGCCCCTGGGTACATAACTACTATATTGGTAGGGAAAATTTTATACCTAAGAGGTCCGACCCGGCTCGATCTATAGAAATGGACTATCGAAAAAGGAGGGGAAAAAAAAAGGTTCTGATAAAAGATATATATGAACAGGAAAGAAGCTTGTTTATTCATTGTGTTTTTGTAATTCTGTAATGAATAGGAGAGTACAATGCCGTAAGATATATAGAAGAGATACCCTATACAATCAAACTAATTCAGTTCCTGATTTGTAGGGATCCTAACCACTTCCATATTTATCTTTTGTTAACACTTCCCCTCAAGTTAGGTCGTAGGACATCCAACACCTAACTTGCTCAACATGTCATGGAAAACCCGGCCTGTAGATGCCTTTGTGAGAATATTAGCTAACTAATCCTCTGATCGCACAAACGGTAAGGTGATGATCCCTGCATCAAGTTTCTCTTTAATAAAGTGCTGATCAATTTCTACATGTTTCGTTCTGTCGTCTTGTATCGGATTTTCAGAAATCTGCACCGCTGCTTTGTTATCACATTTCAAGGGACACGCCTTGTTTGACTAGAAACCGAGTTCCATCATCAACTTTCTAAGCTATAAAACTTCTGATAACCCCTTTGCAATTCCCCTGAATTCTGCCTCAGCACTCGACAAAGCTACCACCTTCTGTTTCTTGGATTTCCAAGTTACCAAATTACCCCCAACAAAGGTAAAGTACCCGGAGGTAGACCTTCGGTCAAAAGGATTTCCTGCCCAAGTTGCATCTGTATAAGCTTCCATTTTCAAATGACCATTCTTCTTGTAGAGAATTCCTGTGTCTGGGGACCCCTTTAAATACTAAAAGTATCCTTAAGGCTGCTTCCATATGTTCCTTTTGTGGCTTATGCATGAACTGGCTTACCACTCCCACTGTGTAAGCGATATCAGGTCACGTATGTGACAGATAGATGAGTTTTTCTACAAAATGTTGGTATCTCCCTTGATCAGCTCGTTCAACTATCTTCGACCCGTGGTTAACTACCATAGGTGTGTCAGCTGGCTTACAGATTACCATCCCTGCTTCTGTAAGAAGATCCAGAATATACTTTCTCTGTGAGATGTAAATCCCTCGATTTGACCTCAAGACTTCGATTCTGAGAAAGTATTTCAGATGCCCCAAATCCTTCATCTCGGATTCCCTGAACAAATTTCCTCGAAGGCTTTCTATCTCCTCAACATCATCCCCGGTGATAACCATATCATCAACATATATAATGAGGCATGTGATCTTTTCGTCCCTGATTTTCAAAAACAGAGTACGATCTGAGTTACTCTGTTTGAACCCATATCTTTTCATTGCAGTGGTAAACCTCCCAAACCACGCCCTGGGAGATTGCTTTAGTCCATATAACGCCTTTCTCAGCTGACACACTTCCTGGGATCCAAGCTCATGAGAGAACCCCGGTGGACAGTCCATATATACTTCCTCTGTCAAGTCACCATAAAGGAAAACATTTTTTACGTCGAACTGATGGAGGGGCCAATCCATGTTCACGGAAATAGAAAACAGAACTCGTATTGTGTCAATTTTTGCCACTGGTGAGAAGGTCTCACCATAATCCACTCCATAGGTTTGGGTATATCCCTTCGCCACCGAACGAGCCTTGTATCTTTCAATGCTCCCATCAGCCTTTCGTTGTATTTTATACACCCACCGACATCCAACAGGTTTCTTGCCCGAAGGTAGTGTACATTTGTCCCAAGTGCCATTTTTCCTCAAAACACTCATCTCATCATTCATTGCCACAACCCACTCTAGAATTTTCATAGCTTCTTCCACATTTGGTGGTACATCATCTGTGTAAATAGTTGTTACAAAGGCCTTTGCAGAACTTATCAGGCTCCCCCTGACTAAGTCTGCCACTGGATATCTTTGTGCCCTAGGCTCCCATTTCAGGGAATATCGTTTTGGAGGAACCCCTCGAGTACTTCGAGGTGGAAGCATGTGCCTATCTTCTCTATTCTCTTCTACCCTTTCACTTGCATCTGCACTTTCATTATCAGCAGGAACAGTAGTAGAACTTGTATGAGAAAAATCACCAGTACTAACCTCGGGGATATCAGTTGAGGGAGACGGGTGCACACTCTGGTTAACTTGTACTTCATTTCAAGAAGACTCGAGGGAGGCGGACTCGAGGCAATCAGGGGTCCTGCACCTGCACTTAACTAAACTAGTGGATCCTCTATTTGTCTCTCCCCCTGAACAGTAGAATGGGTAGGGGCAAGGTAATAATACTCAGTCTCAACAAAGTCACAATCAAGAGTGGTAAACATACGATGGTTTTTAGGGTTAAAGCAGCGGTACCATTTCTGGTGGACTCCATACCCTACAAACACACATTTTTCAGCACACGGCTCAAGCTTAGTACGGTTGGATTTCGGGACATGGACAAAAACTAAACACCCAAAAATCCAGGGGGTAAGTGATAAAGCATGTGGGACTCGGGTATAATCGCTCAGAGTTTGGATAGGAGTGCGGAAGTCGAGGATTTTGGTGGGCAAACAATTAGCCAAATAAGCGGCAGTGGCAACTGCTTCGGGCCAAAAGGATGAAGGAACATGTGACTCAATCATTAATTCCCGGGTAATTTCAAGAAGAAAACGGTTTTTGCCCTCAGTAACCCTATTTTGTTGTGGAGTATTAGGGCAAGTGGTTTGATGAATTAGACCATTTTCAGAGAAGAATGTGTGCAGCTTTTGAGTAACAAATTCCCCCCCATTATCGGATCTAAGTATTTTAACTTGAGCATCAAATTGGGTTTTAAGCATACGGAAAAAATGGAGAACCTTATCAAAGACTTCGGACTTTTGTTTTAAAAGTATATACAACACATGCGCGTGCAATCATCAATAAAAGTCACGAAATATTGAAAACCCCCTTCGCCAGAAATCGGGGTTGGCCCCCAAACATCAGAACGTATTAATGAGAAGGGAACATCAACACGAGTATTATTCAAGGGAAAATAATGTCTATGACTTTTAGCTAAAACACAAGTCTCACAAGAAAGATGTTTACTAGAAAATTGTGGAAAAAGTTTTTTTAGATAACCCTCAGAGGGATGCCCTAGACGCCGATGCCATAACCAACTTTGCCTATTAACCGAGCCTTGCGCCATGAGAGTCCGTCCCTCAGAGTTCACCTCGTCAACATAGTACAAGCCATCCCGCTCAGTGCCACGCCCAATTATCTCCCTCGAACGGATATCCTGCAAAATACAGAAGGAGGGATACATTACAACCACACAATTAAGTTATTTAGTCACATGGCTAATTGACAACAGCTTATTCGACAACGAGGGCACAAATAGACAATTAGATAATTGAAGTGTCGGACTAAGTTTAATAACTCCCCCACCCATAACAGAAACATATTCACCACTAGCAGTTTGCATAGTATCTCTTCGTGGGATTTGAAGGGAAATAATATCTGTGGGGTTATAATTAACTGTATCCGTAGCACTACAATCAAATATCGATGCACTATTTTTCTCATTTGTTGGCTTGTTAACAATATTCAATGAGGGCCACTGTTTTAAATCATGCAAATGTAAATCCACATCTATATTCTGTATATTAGTAGGGAAATAAGTCAAAGGGCAAGGGGGGGATTTCAATCCTCTTTGCCCTATACCTAGACTAGAGCACGCCGCCTCATTTGCTTTCTTTATTGGGTTAGAGAGATGGGTCGGTTCCCATTCCCGCTTCTGATGAGTAATCCCCACCGCCACTTTGCCCGTTCTCCGATTATCATCTCCGATGGAATTTCCACCGATTGGGTTGCCGTCGACTACGGCTGCCATTCCCCGATTCCTTGCTTTCTCCGGTTCGGTTTTCCTATCCTTAATCTCCCACCAATCTGGGTAACCAACGATTTCGAAACAATCTTTCTCGAGGTGGCCTGATTTCCCGCAATGGTCACAGGTAAGGTCGGATTTCCGTCGGAATGATGAGTCTGGCATGCTCTTCGCCTGTTCTGACCGACGGTGAGGTTTACGGTTCTGTCCCAGCGATTTCGTCCCTCTCCCTTGCACCACCATTCCTGATCCGATACCCAATGATGAGTTCGTCTCGATGGAGGCTTCCGTCGGTCCTAAGATGGCTTTCCGGGCGGCTTCCCGACGGACTACAGCGTAGGCTGCGTCGACTGAGGGTAACTTTGATTCTCTTAGAATTTCTCGAACAATTGCATCATATTCAGGGTTCAATCCCGATAAGAATTTGAATAGACGATGCTCGTCTTGAATCTGGTTGTATTTGGTGATGTCGGCAGGAGATTCCATAGGGTTTGGGCGTCGTCGGTCGATTTTCGCCGAAATACTCCGACTGGTGCTGTAGTATTCTTCCAAACTGGTATGATCTTGTTTGATTCTGTTTGCTTTGGTCATTAAATCGAAAATCTGCAGACTATCTTCCCCCAATTGGTATGTTGTTGATAATCCCTTCCACAAATCTCTTGCAGTGGGATAATGGATAAACTGGGTAACAAGGGACGGATGGATGGCTTGTGTGGTCCATCCAAAGACTTGTAGATCGCGTTGTTTCCACGATTGATTCGTCTCGTCGGTTTCCGGTGGTGGCGCTGGGTGTCCGGTTAGATGGTTTAGACGCCCTCGCACACCAATGGCAATTTCGAGCATTCTTGCCCACAAAACATAATTGTTGTTGTTTAATTTCAAGTCAATAGTCATTTGACCATCGGAGTTTGATTGAGGTTGTGGTTTGTGTTGTTGCAGGAGTTTGGCGATTTGTTGTGAAAGGATGGTGGCCGCTTCGGACAGTGCCGGCGACGATACCTCCTCTTCCTCACTCATTGCCGGACGTTTGGACATGTGTATGGCAGATGATGAAGCCGATTACCGATCCTCAAGATCGTATGGCTCTGATGTCATGATAAAAGATATATATGAATAGGAAAGAAGCTTGTTTATTCATTGTGTTTTTGTAATTCTGTAATGAATAGGAGAGTACAATGCCGTAAGATATATAAAAGAGATGCCCTATACAATCAAACTAATTCAGTTCCTGATTTGTAGGGATCCTAACCACTTCCATATTTATCTTTTGTCATCAGGTTCCTTAGTCGGTTACTCCTTAGCCATAGTTTCCTTTGGTACAACTAATTGAAAAAACTAAAATAGAGTGCTAAAAGGACAAATATTACGTTATATCAATTATAGAGGGCTGAAGTATACATATCATATAGTTCGAGGGCTGAAGTGTAATTAATCCTAAAAGACAAAACGAAAGCGGTCCTGCATTCACCCCTCTGCTACTTCAAGCTACTGATTGGATAAGAAAATCAATTCCGAGTGGCTGATTTATATTAACACGAGACAAAAATAAATCTCGGTTCTTCCACTTCCCTTCAGGCCATCACAGTTCACACATAGAGACGCAGTACGCACACGCGCACTTACACATTGACTGTTTTCCTTCCTATAATATTTCGACAGAAATGGATTCCGTGGGTCCGATGGAGTCAGCGGCGCTTGAATCGCCGTACGAGGGGTTGCTGAAGGCGGCGTTATTGATACCAATATCTCACTATATATTGGGATTGTCGTTGATCTTAGCTGTATTTTTGTATAGTTTCCTTGAAATTCATATACTCAGTGATTTACTCACCGGATTCAGGGGACAGCGGGTTGTTTTGACTTACAACCCTGCCTCGAAAGTCTACCGTGATGTTGTTTCGAAGTGTGGGATTCTTCATGGAAGGTATGATGATTGTGATTCTGTTATGTTGGTGTTCGTTTTTAATGGAGTTTTTGTTGCAATATTATCTAATTAGGCGTTCTGATTACGTTATTTTGTTGCTTTTGATATTGTTGAGAATAGGTATTTGTCAACACCATGATTGTGTAGTCCGCATCTTCACTGCTTTTCTGCAGTTTTTTGGAAATGCGCCTGTTGTGAATTATAGGTGGTGAGCTTTGATTGAATAATGTATGATGCCTTTTTCCATTAATTTCATACTTCACTTTTATGATAGTAATGTCTGGTGTTGATATTCCACTAAAGTAATGCTAAGTCAATATTGCAGCGTGCAGACAGATCTTTGCGACGTCAGATGGTGGAACTTTGGCATTAGATTTGGTCAAAAATGGAAAAGCTAACAAGTATCATGCTGCAGAGAATCCGTTCATTATTTATGTAGCCCATGCTGTAATTCAAAACAATCTATGATTTTTACCACAATATCAATATGAGGACTCAGAACGATTTTTGTGTTTCTTTGACCGCGAAGTTTCTAGACACTTTCTTTAATGATCCGAGAGGTAATACGAATATCCAAGTGGAAAGTCCACCTGGAATGTTTACCCTCATAGGCTTGTAAGGAGTTGCCCTTTTTTTAGCATCACAGTTCTGTAACTAGAAAAAAAAAAAAAAAAAAGGACGAAGCAGGAATTTTATATTTTTTTTGGGTCGGACAGAGGCCCAAAAGGGCGAAGAACAGAAAACAAAGAAAACAGAGACACGCCTCAATCAAGAGGCACCGGTGGAGCATCCCAAATCATGCAGTCCGTCTCAATAGTATGCCGCATCTTAGCGAGCCTATCGGCATTCTCATTCTTCTCTCTGTAAATATGACTAATCTTGATTTCCCAAGGCTTATGAATAAGCTGGCGACAATCCACGATAATGTTTCTCTATGGATGATCTTCGATCTCATCTTTAGTCACCCAATTCAGCACTATAATCGAATCAACTTCCACTTCAATCTTGTGGACTCTTCTCTCCCAAGCCATCTCAAGGCCCTTGCGAAGGCCAAGTAGTTCTGCAAGATTAATCGAGATACAACCAAGCTTCAGAGCATAACCAATAACCCACTTACCATCGGAGTTCCTGATCAAACCCCCCGCAGCTGCGTGTTGCTTACTTTCGAAAAAGCTACCGTCCGAATTCAACTTAACCCATCCGGAGGCCGGAGCTTGCCACGCCATATTCTCTCTCTTCTTTGGTTTCATATTTGATCGTGTACATAGAGTTCCCATCATGTCTGCTGCAAAACTCTTAATATTATTGAAAATGACATTTCGAGGCACAACAACCTGTTGATATTCGAAGTTGTTGCGCGATTTCCATAAGTTCCACACAACAGCAAGCACGACTATCCACCATGGCAGAGTAGGATCCAATTTATGCTGGAAGTCCGCCTGTATCAGATTTTCCAGCCAACCCACCTGTCCCAATCTCATAATTTTTGTGTATGTGGGTTGGTCGACGCAAAGCTCCCAGACTCTTGCTGCGAAACGACAATTTTTAAGCAGGTGCGTCCCATCCTCTCGGTCAATTTGGCATCTTGAGCAGAGGTCTGACACTCCGAAATTCCTATCGAACTTCAAAGCATTCGTGAGAAGACTGTTATGCTTAAATAGCCAGAGAAATAACCGAATCTTCTCCGGGCAAGGAATTCTCCAAATTTTTTTCCATGCCACATCTCTAACAGTAGACTTCGATAGAAGCATTTGGTATGCAGATTTAACCGAAAATTTCCCCGAACTGCTACCCACCCACACTAGCTTATCTTCACCATCGCTGGAGGGTATCGACAATGCTTTAATCTCCTGCTGCACATTCTCTGGAATTCTGGTATTCAACGAATTGAAATCCCACTCCCTTTCTGAGTTTATAATGTCACTGACCACTCTATTTTCATCAGTGGCTTCAATTGTTCCACCTAGCCTGTCTCTCAAGGTTTCTTTTGACAACCATCTATCATCCCAAAGCCATATGTTGTCCCCTCTTCCTACGTGCCAGCGACAGAAAGGCTCCAACTCTCTTAAACGCCGAATAATTCCTTTCCACGTTTTAGAGGTGGTACATTTCGGCGTATGATCCAGAATATCCTCGCCTTTAAGATATTTTTCTTAAAAGATACGGCTCCATAGTGTGTTATCTCTACGGATCAATCTCCAGCCCGTCTTCGCAAGTAGAGCAATATTCATTTTACGAGCTTCTTTAATACCCAGCCCACCGTCTTCCTTACGTTTCACAACCGTATCCCATTTGACCAGATGTGTGCGTCTCTTGGAAGTATCCGTTGCCCAAAGAAAACTCCGGTTCATCCGATCGAGTTTCTCTCACACATAGTTCGGCAGCCAGTTTGTATGCATTTGGTAGACCGGGATTGCATTTGTTACTGACTTGATGAGAGTCACTCTCCCCGCGAGATTCAACGAATGAGATTTCCAACCCGAAAGCCTCGCTTCTACCTTCTCAAACACCGACCCAAACACTTCGCGCTGATTCCGGCCAAACTTTATCTTAACGCCCAAATATTTGCCAAGATTATCTGTACTAGATATCCCTAGAATATGGCAGATTTTTTGCTGCGAAGTCATAGGAACTTGCTGACCAAACAGAATTTGAGATTTTCTGTTTTTAAGTGTAAGACCAGATGCCCTGCAGAATTTCTGGATAATCTGCTTCACACAAATAGCGTCCTTGATCATAGCCTTTGTCCCCAGAATGATGTCGTCCGCGAACAAAACGTGCGAGATTTCCATTCCAGTTCTGCTCGCTCAGATAGGCTGCCATTCACCATTCGTTACCGCTTCTTCAATGAGGTAGGTTAAGCGTTCCATGCATAACACGAATAAGTAGGGAGAGAGCGAGTCCCCTTGCCTGATACCACAAGATGGTTTTATTCCCTCCTTTGGTGCCCCATTCCAGAGAATTTCTGGTTCAATGCATTTGATAGCATTCATGATGAGTTTAATCGTAATATGAGGAAATTCGAAGAACTTCAATGTTTCCTCCAAGAAATCCCATCGTATTTTATCATATGCTTTTTCTAGATCCAGTTTTAAGATCATACCTCCCCGTCTATCTTTTGATCGATGTAGAGTGTCTTGAAGCACGAATATATTATCATGCGTACTCCTACCCGGGATGAAACTGTTTTGATTCGGGCTAACTATCTTGGAGATAAAGGGCTTGATACGGAAGACAAGTAATTTAGTCACAATTTTCAAGAGCACGTTACACAAGGCAATAGGCCAAAATTGACTCATCGTTTCGGGCTGCGGGATTTTTGGAATAAGGCAAATATAAGTTCGGCCTATTCCTTCTGGGAGAGTTCCTTGAGCCAAGCACTGATTGACAAAATCAACCACTGAAGCACCTACGATATCCCAGTATTTTTGGTAGAAGAATGCTTGGAATCCATCGGGTCCTGGGGCTTTGAACGAACCCATTGCGGTCACCACCTCGTGCACTTCCGATGTCGAGGTTGGCCGTGAAATTGAGTAACTCCAAGAAGACAATAAAACCTGTTGAGCCTGGCTTCTTGACAACTGCATATAGTCCCTGGTATTGTCATCACAGAAAACCGAAGCAAAAAAGTCCCTAGCATGTGTTCTCAATCGATCTTCATCCATCTCCCAAATGTCTCCAATCTTCAAGGCATTAATACGGTTCTTTCTTCTTTGAGTGATTGTAGATAAGTGGAAGAAACGTGTGTTCTTATCTCCAAACCTGAGCCAGTTGACCCGTGACTTTTGGTACCAAATAATTTCTTCCTGTTTAAGGACCTCGTTAAATTCTTGTACCAAAATTTTCTCTAAATCCACCAAATGGGGGTAGAGTCTATTTCGGGAAATTTTCTGGATGCCATTGATGCGCGCTTTAAGTAATCTCTTTCTTCGGAAGACATTACCTAAAGTGCTTCGATTCCAGGCTTTCAACTCACTAGGCAAATTCGACAACTTCTCCTACAGGTTGAGTTCTTTACTCCACGACTCAGAGATTAGCTTTCGACAATCCGGATGTTTGTCCCAAGCTGCCTCGAATCTGAATGGGCGGTTGTTTGGAGGTTGCGACAATCCGAAACCGAAAGTCAGCAACGGGTTATGTCCGAGTGTGTTCTTGGGAGCACTATGGGGGCCCCCTCCGGGAATTTCAGCCGCCATTCCGGATTAACTAAAACTCTATCAAGTTTTTCTTCTACAACTCCCCCTCCACGAACTGTACCCCTCCCAGTGAAACTCGGACCAAGAGCTCCAATGCCCATCAAGTTGCAATTGTCAATATGTTCTTTAAAATCCAGACACCTATTCCAATTCACTTCCCGGCCCCCTTGCTTTTCGCTGGGCCCTAGAATGTCGTTGAAATCACCTATCAACAGCCACGGGCGATTCCATTCCAACCCAAACTGCTTAAGTTCACGCCAGAGCTCCTCCCGCCGAGTTAGGATTGGACTGGCATAAACGCCTGAGCAAATCCATTCTGAGTTCGTCCGCGGCCCGATGATGGCATGTATCACCTGGTGAGATACTTGGATAATCTCCACTTGGATGTTAGTGTTGTCCCAAAGAAGCCAAATACCCCCTTCTCGGCCGTTCGTAGGTGCCTTACAGATATTTGGGTAGCCCAGATTGGCCGCTACCTGTTCTGCTCGTGCCTCATCGACTTTCGTTTCCAACAAGAAGATTATATCAGGTTGATTCTCGCGTGTAATATCCAAAAAATTACGCCTGAACTCCGCATTCCCGGTTCCCTTACAATTCCATGACAGGATCTTCATAGGATTGATAAGAAGAGAAGGGATCGTCACTGGGTCCCTAACCAAGGTCCCCGACACATTCATTAGGATCTGCTGCCATAGCAATGCTGTCAACAAGCATTGTCTCGTCATCTCTTGATTCAGTATATCCAAGGACATCGAGCTCATTCGATGCACCTGGTTCCCATGAGAATTGACTTCTACCTTCACTGATAGTTGCCAGATGAGTGGGTTCACCGTCATTACACGGATGAAGTTCAGGTTCAAATCGTATCTGTCCGTTATCCCCACTTCCTCCAGATACTCTTCGATCATGTCGACTCCCACCATCTCCACTTCCGAATCTAAAAGGTTTATTTGGTTCAGCTACAGATACTTTTCTCTCCACAGAAGATTTTTTGCTGTTGTTAAGTTTAGAAACTGGTATTCGAACTTTGATTTTTGATTTGGCCAAAATTCCTTGTGATTTCGAGATTATCGGTTTGGGAGTTGTAATTTGTTTACTTCCCGTATTTTCGGTTTTCTTTTTGACGTACTTGTTTTTCAAAGAAGAGTTTACCTCTTTTTGGACTTTGGATGGAAGGTTATTCACCTTGTTTTTCTCTAATCCTGATTTTGAGGACTCTCCAACTATATTACTTCTCACAGATACCGTAGTTTTCGGTACCTCCTTAGTGTGGAAGCTGATGTCGTTTGAAAGTATTTCAAATTTGTTCTGATGATTCGGATTTCTGTTGGCTTGAACCCCGAATTTGCCGTTTCCTCCACCTTGCTTCGCCGGCCACCGGTTTGTTGCTAGCATCCACGACCCGTACCCCGGTAATTGATCTTCCTCACAAACTTGAGCCTGCTCCTTTCCCTTCTCCGTATCATTTTTTGGCGTTTCCACAACCATTGCCATGACCGTTTCTTGGGTTTCCGTTGTGAGGCGGTCTTTTTTGCTTTTCCTGCTTCTCTACACTCACTCTCTCGGTGCCCCACCCTACCACAAGTATAGCATATAGATGGTAACTTTTCATACACCACTGGGAGAAGTCTGCCATCTACTTCCACTCCTCGCCTGAGCTGTTTGTCTAGATCAATTTGCACACAAGCTCTTGCAAACCTCCCTTTCTCCCCATAGTAAGTTGACTTATCAATCTTAATTGGCGTGCCCAAACCTGCCGCTGTATGATATAGTATGGCATCATGATAGTATTCCACAGAAAGTTCACGTACCCGAACCCATGTTATAGCCGTCCTCACCTTGTCCTTGGAAGCTTGGAACTTTGGTTTCCATTTACGCACAACCAGGTAATGTCCCGCAATCACCCAAGGGCCTTCAGTGAGGATGAACGTAGCTTTCTCCTTATCATGGAGTTTAAGGATATAGCAGCTATGACCCAAGTCGATGAGTTCATAAGCTCCCTGTAGCCTCCACATGTTGTTGATTCTTTAATCTTAAAAATTCTGGGAAGAACGGTCAATACGGAGTTACTTTCAGCGCTGGTTCTGGTTATTTCGATATCGAGTTAATCCTCCAAACTAGCAGATATCGGTCCATATTCACCCTGTTATCCCCGGACATGAGCACTCTTGTTTAATAATGATTTAATTGTACTCTCTATAGAATTCTAAGTAACTTCACTGTCATTCATAGTTGATTTGCTTCGTTTTAATAGATAAATGCCATATTCAGCGGCGGAGCCAGAAATTTGATTCAGGGGGGTCATATTAATGGCTTTTTCGTATATATATATAGAAAACCTTGTGAAATACCGAAAATGCAAGATAAACCCTATTTTTCAAAAATTAGCATAAAAAATCCCGTGTTTTATAAAAATAAACATAAAAACCCTCACACGTTGTTTGAGTCATACGTGTTGCCCTTATTCATGAAAATAAAAGCAAAAATTAGACAAAAAATAAATAAAAATTTGCAAGAAATATAATAGAATATAAAAGAAAATATTGGAAAAGATATATACAAGAAATGAATGAAGAATATAAATACCACAAAAATTCTTATCGGGAAGCAAAACATGAAAGGAAAGACATAAATTAAAAGTTGGTAGAAAGCATATATTACAGAGAAATTAATAAATAAAAAGTTACAATATTAAAATAAATTATTTTGGGATCTATTTGAGAAATTCTATGAATATTGAGGCAAAATTGAAATTATAAAAATTAAGAGATCATGCATATAAATACAAAAACAACATTTTTGTAAAGAAAAATAACTGAATCCGAGCATTCGGTCATAAGGTTTTATGTACAAAATTAAGAAAAACACAAGGTTTTCTATGAGATTTTATATAACACGGGATTTTTTATGCCTATTTCGAATAACACAAGGGAGTTGGGTACATATAACTCATATATTATTTGTGTGGTTTTAATTATTAATAATTTACTATATTCACCCTCACTAATATTAATTTTAACTTTGACGAGGGGGGTCAATATTAAAAAATCCCATAAAATTATATATATATATATATATAAATAAAAATTGAGGGGGATTCATGTACATGTGGCTCCGCCACTGTCAAATATCTTGCTTTCAACATGGCTGTAATGTTGGTGTGAGCAATCATCGGGGAATTGGAGGTGTATAAATCACGGTGAGTGTAACGCTAACATGTGGGGCTTTAGATTTTGGCAAAGAGTAGAAAGTTTCTACTGGATGTAGCTGTTACCAAAACCTTTTGCTAGCATTATGTTTTAATTGTTTGCGGAACAAGATGCATGATGCGAAACGGAGGGTTTAAAATTAGGGAAGAGGAGTACGAAAAACACTGGATTAATTATAATGCAAGTTCATAATAAATCCCATTCACTGTCTGGTGTAAATTTCTGCAACATGAACACATCTTCTCTGCGAAGGAGCTGCTTTGAAATGAATTCACACTGTTTCGTCATATTCTACTTTATCGTCCATAAAAAATAGCATGAAATTTGTAAGTAAGGCTAGTCCAGATTTGGCTCGTGCTGATGAAAGCTCTGTGGATTACATATTAAACTGTCTGATTGCTTTTATAATGCTGGTTGGACGGACGACTTAAGAAAGGTGATCGACAATCTTCACTGCCAATATCCAAAAGCACCTCTATTTCTTTTTCGCACTAGCATCGGTGCTAATATTATGGTACAATGATTTCTCTGCTATTTATTAATTTCTTGATAAGAATAAACCTTATATTTTAATTTTAAGTTCTAGTTTAATTACTTCATATGGTTTATTTTTCATTGAGATATTTTGATCATGTTTTTATTATCTCATCTGAATCTTGAAAAAGGTATCAGGTATATTGTTGCGTCCGGCCAGAACGCCCTAAAATTAACCCTTATTTCCTTAAGATTTTACCGTAGTAAGAAGAGTTTTAGACAGACTAATTAAGAGAGATCAGACCAAAAGTTTGGATTGTCATATCGACCTTATTTATAGAATAATCAGTATTTAGTATTTTAGTTATTCACGTTATCTCTTCATATCATGATTGGAGGTCTTCTATTGGAGTTGTTATGATTTTGCTAGATCTGTATCTTTGCGTGATTATTATTTCTTGCACAACATTCTTCTAAAATTCTCTCTTCTCCAGCTCGCCACATTCGCGAGCCGATAGTTCTATTCGCTCCAACCCCCGCGAACTCATCTGTTCGCCTTAGTTTGGTGATTTGGGCTATCGACCTTATCCACGTGTTGGGCTGAACCTCGAGCTAGGTAGGTATTATTGGAAGATCTCGTTACGTTAGGAAAGATTTGACCTAATTGTATTTTCCTTATACTAAGCTGATTTGTAGGCTTGTAGTTAGGCTTTGTATCCTACATATACTTGCAATCTTTGTATGCTTTACACACAAAAAAAATGAATACACAAGAGTTTTCTCCCAAACTTCGTTTATTAGTCTTAACATGCTATCAGAGCAGTTTCCGATTCATTAACGATTCGAATACCTTGCTCAACACCTACCAATGGCGTCACCCACTCAATCAAACCCAATGCCGACCAATTTCCTTGCCCAAGTGGTAGAACTTCTCCGGGAAAAACAACCTGAACAAACCAACCAAGCCACCATCAACATCAAACTCAACGACAATAACTACCCAATATGGTCAAGAACAGTCCAATTGGTGCTACTTGGCCGAGGAAGAACGAGATACATTACCGAAAAGACAGTATGCCCTGATCCTGACGATGCCGGATACAAGGCCTTGGAATAGAACGGATCTGTTCGAAGCCTTATAATGAATTCAATGGAACCCGAGATCGCTGCACAATTCATCCTCTGCCCCAACGCGAAGGATTTGTGGGACGAAATCAAAGCCACCAGCCATGACGGAGGAGGTAAACTGAAATTATATGAACGCAAGCCACAGGTCTATCGAACCAATCAGGCCGACATATCCGTAGATCAGTACTATCGGACTATATAAGGGATTTGGAGAGAAATCGATTTTCGGCAACCTTAGTCCACGATGTGCCCCGAGGACCCAAGAACCTACAACTTGGAGAAATAAAAGGATAGGGTATTCGCGTTCTTGTGGGGTCTGAACGGAAAATTCGACCCCATCAAATGTGACTACTCAAATCCTAGAAACCACCCAGTTTGGAAGAAGCCTACAATGTCGTAGGGCGCGAAGACCACCGCCTGGTCATGCATGACCCTAACTCCGGCGGGATTGGGATGGTGGAGAAAATACGATCAGAAACAAGTTAATCATCCCGCAAACATAGAGGTAGAAAACCTACGACCGTCGGCACCGGAGCTCACCAGAAGTGCACCGTGTGTAGAGGCATTAAACACATAAAGGAAACCTACTTTGAAGTGGTCGGATACCCGAAATGGTGGGCCGACTACCAGGCGAAGAAGAGAGCAACAACCCTTACCGGCGGTGGCTCGCCTCGGCCACCGGTCGACAAGGCAAGCCTAGTTATAGTGAACCCCAAGAAGGATGGCACCCACGGTGGAAGTCAGGGACGAGCAGTAGTCATTCAAGGAGTCTAGACCGCCGGCGGCCCCACAAGCTAGTCAAGAATTGAAGAGGGTGGCGCCACCAGCAGCGGTGAAGGGCGTAATGGCGATAGCGCTCACACTAGTAAGGATGAGGGCACAACAACCCCAAATGGTGTGGGTAAGCAAAATAAAAAACCCAACCCTAATTTTTGCTTATGGGCCTTCACACTTTGGGCCTAATAAATTGGAAAGTCATGGAAATATGTTAGCCTTTCCAAGTGGGCCTGATTATATTAGTCAAAGTGAAACCGACCCAAGTGGGCCTGAAATGGAATGACTCATTGAAAGTGGAGCCATTGATCATATGACCAATGAAGCGTATGATATTCGGAGCTCTACCACCCTTCGAAAAGATTCAATGATAAATGTAAATAACCTTTCCTATCCGGTCATTGGGGTGGGGAACATCACTTTATCCAAAAAATTGAACTTATCTCATTGCCTTGTAGTGCCCTTTCTCACTATTAAGCTGTTGTTTGTTAGCCAACTCACTAAAGAGCTCAATTGTATAGTACTAATGTTTCTCTCCTTTTGCCTCTTATAGGATATTCGTACGGGGACGATAATTGGGCCTGGTATTGAGAGAGATGGATTGTACTACATCAGAGATATCTCACAAACAGGCTCAAGTTTTTTGGCTCAGGGCAGTAGTCACAGATAACTATGGTTATGGCATCGTAGATTGGGGCATCCTTCATTTCAGTATATGAAACAGTTATTTCCGAAATTAGCTTCAGAATCAAGTTCTTTACATTGTGATATTTGTGTACTTGCCAAAAGTCACATAAATACTTATCCGAGTTTAAGAAATAAAATAAATCTACCTTTTGAATTAATACATTATGATGTTTGGGAGCCAGTCCGAAGTTATGTTAATTCCAGATTTCGGTGGTTTATTCTATTTATTGACGACTGTACCAGATTCACTTGGATGTACTTTTTGAAATAGAAATTTGATGTCCCACAGATGATTAAGGACTTCTTAAAGATGATCTAAACTCAGTTCTCCGTCTTAATCAAAGTCCTCCGTGCCAATAATGGTGGAGTGTTCATCAATCAAAATCTCAAAAGGTTCTTCTCTCAGAATGGGATTATCCACGAGACCACCTGCCCTCACACCCCACAACAGAATGGTGTAGCTGAACGAAAGAACCGGTACATACTAGAGAGTGTTCGGGCTTTCTTGTTTGAGGCCAGCTTACCCAACTCCTATTGGGTCGAGGCCGTCTCGACGACAGTATATGTTATGAACCGGTTGCCCACACAAGCCTTGAAGTACGAGACTCCTTTGGACACCCTCAAAAAATTCCACTCCATTTCGTCTGTCCTCCTGCTAATTCCCCGAGTATTTCGGTGCATGGCCTTTGTACACACCCAGAGGCAGCTCTGAACAAAACTCAACCCCTAGTGCAGTTCGATGTGTCTTTTTGGGATTTAGCCCTACTTAGAAGGGCTACCACTGCTATGATCTGATTGAAAAACGTCATTACACCACCATGGACATTGACTTTCTGGAGACAGAATACTATTTCAGGGGGTGAATTGGTGGAGAGTGGCACACATGAGGGAATGAATTGGATGTGTGAATGGTTGGAACCACTACACGAGTACACCCCGCCTTCTGTACTGACCAATGCTCCATCTCCATCTTTCTCAATTGCCCCAGAGGAGCCCCCGACATCAAATATCTCTGAGGTAAATAACCCTGACCTTCCTGTTTCCATTCAAAGCACATATAGTCCACCTCATGGACAGAACAGGGGCATTCTACCAAATAGGTACAACCCAGAAAGAATAAGCAAGTCCTAATTTCCGGTCACCCATTATGTAGCGTCCGAATGTTCACCACAACTGTAGGCCTTCATTCACGCAGTCTATTCTTATAAGATTTCCTGAACTACCAGGGAAGCACAAGAAACCCTTTATGGAGACAAGCAATGGAGGAAGAAATTAATGCTCTGATAAAAAACCAAACATGGGACGTCTGTCCACTTCCAGCAGGGAAGCGCTCTGTTGGATGCAAATGGGTTTATAGTATCAGGTATAAGATGGATGACACGATTGAAAGGTACAAAGCCAGACTGGTGGCCAAGGGATATTCACAGACCTATGGGATCGATTACACAGAAACCTTTTCCCCAGTAATGAAGCTGGGCACTATCCGAATACTCTTTTCCATTGCTGCGAACCACGACTTGCCGCTACACCAGTTTGATGTGAAGAACGCATTCCTGCATGGTGACCTGGAGGAGGAGGTATTTATGGATTTGCCACCTGGGTTTGAAGATCACCGGTACAAACCCATGGTATGTAGGCTAAAGTGGTCCCTTTACGGACTTAAGCAGTCACCTAGAGCCTGGTTCGAAAAGTTTGCTCTCGCCATGAAGAAATACGGATATAGCCAAAACAACTCAGATCACTCTTTGTTTATCGAGAGGGAGAACCACCTCGTCACCTTATTGGTCCTTTATGTCGATGATATGGTGATTACTGGGAATAATATTAAGGAGATAGCCAACCTCCAAAGCAATCTGTCACGGGAATTCAAAATAAAGGACTTGGGAGGGCTAAGATAATTTCTTGGCATATAAGTAATAAGATCGAACAACGGCATCTTCATCTACAAGAAGAAGTACATACTCGATCTTCTGATGGAGGTTAGACTACTTGACTGTAAATCGGCTGAGACTCCAATGACCCAAAACCACCAGTTGGGAATCTTTCCAGATCAGACTTTAGCTGACAAAGAAAGGTACCAAAAATTGGTGGGCAAACTAATCTATTTAGCCATACTAGACCAGACATTGCCTATGCATTTGGGATTGTGAGCAAGTTCATGCATAACCCGAGCAAAGAACACATGGAGGCAATCACGAGGATGTTGAGATACCTAAAATCCTCCCCAGGAAAGGGACTTATGTTTGCCAAGAATCGGCACACTTAAATCAAAGCCTACACCGATGTTGACTGGGTAGGTGATATCATCGACAAAAGATCCACTTGTGGATACTTTACTTTTGTGGGAGGAATTTGGTTACGTGGCAGAGCAAGAAATAGAAAATTGTGGCACTCTCCAGTGCCGAGGCAGAATTCATGGGAATAGCTCGAGGAATCATAGAAGTCCTATGGGTTCGAAAGCTCCTAACAGAGATTGGTTTCCCACCAGAGGGGAGCACTGGCCTATACTGCGATAACAAGGCAGCAATAAGTGTCTCCCATAACCTCGTACAACATGATCGAACAAAACACGTGGAGATAGATCGTCATTTTATCAAGAAAAAAATTGAATCAGTGATAGTTAAACTTTCGTTTGTGAAATCAGAGGACCAACTGGAAGATGTTTTAACGAAGGCAGTGAGCAGCTAGAACTTCCACAACTCGTTGTCCAAGTTAAGCATGTTCAGCTCTTATGATCCAACTTGAGGGGAAGTGTTGGAAGATTCCGTTACCTTAGGAAAGGATTTGACCTAATTATATTTTCCTTATACTAAGCTAATTTGTAGGCTTGTAATTAGGCTTTGTATCCTACATATACTTGTAATCTCTGTATACTTTACACACAAGAAAAATGAATACACAAGATCTTTCCTCCCAAACTTCGTTTATTAATCTTAACAGGTATATCCCTAATACTACTTCCCCCCTGAAGTCCGCGATGTCCGTAGAACAGAGGGGGTTGATAGAAGGTTTAGCCCAGCAGTTTCGTTCCAACTTGTTGAGCTTGTCATCGATAAAAAATAATCCCTCCATGTTTGATTCGGGTCCTGTTCAATCAATATCTCCCTCATGTTGAAATTTCTGAAAATATATTCTGAATCTCGCTTGGGAGACTCATTAGATTGACAGATAGAATATCAACGAAAAAAACAACAAAAGATTCATCCACTTGTGAGCAACAACAATCTGGAGAATAGCAAGATTGTTCCTACATCGTTTATACTTCAATTAAAATAAATCTAAAAAGTTCTAAATTATTTAGAAGGAAAGAATATAAAGATATACCTAAAATCCTCCCCAGGAAAGGGACTTATGTTTGCCAAGAATCGGTACACTTAAATCAAAGCCTACACCGATGTTGACTGGGTAGGTGATATCAGCGACAAAAGATCCACTTGTGGATACTTTAGTTTTGTGGGAGGAATTTGGATACGGGGCAGAGCAAGAAATAGAAAATTGTGGCACTCTCCAGTGCCGAGGCAGAATTCATGGGAATAGCTCGAGGAATCATAGAAGTCCTATGGGTTCGAAAGCTCCTAACAGAGATTGGTTTCCCACCAGAGGGGAGCACTGACCTATACTGCGATAACAAGGCAGCAATAAGTATCTCCCATAACCTCGTACAACATGATCGAACAAAACACGTGGAGATAGATCGTCATTTTATCAAGAAAAAAATTGAATCAGTGATAGTTAAACTTTTGTTTGTGAAATCAGAGGGCTAACTGGAAGATGTTTTAACGAAGACAGTGAGCAGCTAGAACTTCCACAACTCGTTGTCCAAGTTAAGCATGTTCGACTCTTATGATCCAACTTGAGGGGAAGTGTTGGAAGATTCCGTTACCTTAGGAAAGGATTTAACCTAATTATATTTTCCTTATACTAAGCTAATTTGTAGGCTTGTAATTAGGCTTTGTATCCTACATATACTTGTAATCTCTGTATACTTTACACACAAGAAAAATGAATACACAAGATCTTTCCTCCCAAACTTCATTTATTAATCTTAACAGGTATATCCCTAATATTACTTCCCCCCTGAAGTCCGCGATGTCCGTAGAACAGAGGGGGTTGATAGAAGGTTTAGCCCAGCAGTTTCGTTCCAACTTGTTGAGCTTGTCATCAATAAAAAATAATCCCTCCATGTTTGATTCGGGTCCTGTTCAATCAATATCTGGGTTTTTTGCAAGGAAACCCCTTGTGTCATGTGAAATGATTAAAAAAGACCCCGTGAAAAATAAATTCTCATATAAAACCCTATGTTTTCAAATTTTTGCAGAAAAAACCCTGAGGCGCGTTTTTGAAATTTGGGCGGAAGAAATCCTATCAACTTTTTTTTTGAAATTTCTTTTATATGTATATATATGTATGTATTATATAGTATATTATATATATACATGTATATGTATAAAATTACTAATGTACTATATGTATTAAATATTATTTATAAATTTATTTATTTATTTTTGGTAGAATTTGTAAATTTATTGAACTTACATATATATATATATATTAAATATTATTTATAAATTTATTTATTTATTTTTTTGTAGAATTTGTAAATTTATTGAATATATATATATATATATATATATATATATATATATATAATTATAATTATTGTACTACACATATAAATAATATTTAATATGTATATATGTAATGTCTTTTTTTTCCTTTTGAAATTTCTTTTATATGTATGTATTATATAATATATTATATATATACATGCATATGTATAAAATATTAAAATTACTAATGTACTATATGTATAAATTTATTTAATATACATATATATATATATATATATATATATATATATATACATATAAATAATATTTAATATGTATATATATAATGTATATAAATATATAAATTATATTATATATTTATTAAAAATCTTATAAATAAATATATATAATATTATAATGAAAATATATATGTATTGTACACTAATTATAATTATATATATACAATTAATATTTTATTTATTGCATATATTTACATATATATATATATATATATATGTATTATAATTTTTGGACTATTTAATTTTTTACAGGGTTTTTTTGGCTCATTTCATAAAACACAGGGTTGTGGGTGCATATAGTTCTTTAAGAATGTATTGTAATGAAAGAAGGGCAATTTTGACAAAACACGTCGGTTCTTTGACTAAATGGTGTAAAGGGGCGGTTTGCAAAAAATAAAAAATACAGGGTTTATTTTACTAATTTTTTTTTTACAGGGTTTTTTTTGCTCATTTCATAAAACACAGGGTTGTGGGTGTATATAGCTCATCAATATCTCCCTCATGTTGAAATTTCTGAAAATATAATCTGAATCTCGCTTGGGAGACTCATTAGATTGACAGATGGAATATCAACGAAAAAAACAACAAAAGATTCATCCACTTGTGAGCAACAACAATCTGGAGAATAGCAAGATTGTTCCTACATCGTTTATACTTCAATTAAAATAAATCTAAAAAGTTCTAAATTATTTAGAAGGAAAGAATATAAAGATACAACACCTTAACTCGATAGAAAATAAGCAAAATAAAAATACTTATCTTTACTTAGTTATTTCACTGTTCAGATCATCTCAGATTTTGAGTAAATCAGGGGCCACTGACCTGATACTTCTTCTCGTAAAAATTTTCAAGTTGCTCGATCCACCGCTCATCAACTCTCATCTTCGTGCCATGAAAACAAATATTCTCCCGATCATACAAGGCCCCATCTTATATTAATATCTCGTGAAAGCACTGAACACATCTAGCAACTAATTAGAGAAGAATGAATTTTTTTATTTTAGCATGAAAACATATCATATGACATAAGGGTACTCATTACTTCATCCTATTTCATAATTAACAATAATAACAATAAAAATCCTTCTTTTCTTCCTAAGAATGGAACAAACATCCATGTATTCTTGAGTGTATGCACAACCTACATCATAAATAAACTCAAACTACATTTTATAAAAAAAAGTAAAAGATAACATTAATTTAGTTTCTATGGAATGTTATAGTCCTAGTCGTGGCGCTTTCTAACAGGAAGTAACCGTGAGCTACAAACAACTCAAATTGTCTAGATATCATCACAAACCGTACAAGTATTTTATCCAATTCAATTTCATGAAATAACATGAATTGAAAACTAAATTTCTTACCTGTCATTTTACCATATAATTACCTGGTGCCGATGGTATTGGTCGTCGTGACTATACCCGGCGTTAGCAAAGCCACATCTCATTATAAACTTGAAAGAGCTCAAAGTATATTACTGCTTGGTATCAACGTTCTCACTCCTCTTCGCACTATCCAAGCAATCCCGCTCAACTATTCGAAGCAATCAATTATCGCAGTCCTCCAGTGACAAATCTGGCATCAAAGTATCTGATTATAATACTGTTGTCAAGAACTCCCATCATTGTTAGTTCAGCTCACGAATCTAATTATAATCCTGTTGTTTGCTCGCATAGTTCGCTCAACTGAGCCACATTTTCAATTTTCCTGCCTCTGCTCCTTAGTGTTGCAACTTTATCGGTGTTCTTTTGGCTACTGCCTCTTGACCATTGCTGTGATCATGACCCCCTAACTTCACAATCTACCAAACCCTCATTTTAAAAAGTTCCCTTTTTTTTGTATTCATTTCCTCACTTTCTAACCATTTCCTTCTGCAACTCCGATGATAAATCCTCAACATAACTATCTTGAAGCAAGCATCGTCAAGTTCGATCATAATTCCAATCTTGTTTTATGGATCACAATTATCTTTGAAGCAAACATCGTCAACATATAAGTCCGATCATGTTTTTGTTAGGAAGCAAACCCTCAGAAGATTGGAGGAAATTTGTCTAGTATATAAGTGTTCATTCAACTCTATTACTACAGGCTTTTTGGGAGATGCACAAAAGTAAAAACAAATCCATGCGGGTTTGACCTAAAGCGGACAACATCATACTAGTGAGGAGTTAGGGTGAAGGCACGCATGGTTCCGACAAATGGTATCAGAGCTACATTAATTAATTCTGTTACCGCTGTGGCCATGGATATAAATACAAATAGGATGATTAATTTGAATGGATTAAATTATCATCTATGGATTAATAAGATGAAAGATCTCCTATTTGTGAAAGCTTTAAACTTGCCTGATTTTGATACTCAAAATTTCGAATCTAAAATTGATGAAGAATGGGGTTTTGACCATAGACAAGTTTGTGGGTTTATCAGATAGTTTGTTGAGGAGTATGTTTACAACCATATTCAACATGAGACACATGAGAAAAGTTTGTGGGAAAAGTTGCAGAATTTGTATGCATAAAAAACGGGAAACAATAAACTATTTTTGCTTGAGAAAATGATGTAGCTGAAATTCAAAGAAGGGACTTCTATTGCTGATCATTTGAATGAGTTTCAAGGTGTTCTTGATCAGTTGACGGGTATCGGCATTAAATTTGATGATGAAATTGTTAGACTTTGGATTACCACTTTACCTGATTCTTTGGGAAACTTTTCGTGTTTCACTTGTTAACTCTTCATCTGATGGTGGTATAACCATTGAGCTTGTGAATAGTAGTATTTTGAATGAAGAGGTGAGATGAAAAACTCAGCATTCGTCTCAACTCGAGTTGTTGGTTTCAAAAAATAGGGGAAGAAGCCAATGTAAATACGATAAAGGTAGAAGCAAAAGTTGAAGAAAGTCAAGGTTAAGATGGATAGAAGTTAAGTGTGACCATTGTGGTGAACCTGGTCATATCAAGCAATACTGTTTTAAGAGAGAGAGAGAGAGCAAAGGTAATCGTGATGGACACAAAAAGAGAGACCAGGATAATAATGATCGTATTGTTACTAGTACTTGCATATGATGGCAATGTTATTGTTGTAGCCTGTGATGATTTCAATTGGGTTATTGACAGTGGTGCCTAATTTCATGTAACATCAAAGAAAATTTTCTTCACTTCTTTTACTTTTGGTGATTTTGGAGTTTTTAAGATGGGGAATGATACGGTGGTACCAGCAGTAGGCACTGGGACTGTTTGTTTGAAAACCAACAGTGGATCGAGTTTGATGCTTTATGATGTTAGGCATGCATCTAATGTTCATTTGCATCTGATCTCAGCAGGCAGACTCGATGATGATGATAGCTATTGCAATGTTTTTGGTAATAGTCAGTGGAAACTCACAAAAGGGAATCTAATTGTGGCTCGAGGTGATAAATTTCATAATTTATATAAGATGAAGGCTTCCATTTCGTGAACTCGATTAATGCAGTAGAGTAGCAACAGTTAAGCAGACTTTGGCAAAGAAAAATAGCATTTTTTCTGCACAAAACTTCTGCACAATTTTGAGAGGCGGCAGGTTCATCAAGCGGGTGATTGGAAGGTCATTTATGGTCCAATTTTGATGAAATTTTAACAGCATGTTTCCAACAGGTTAATCTTCAATCTGAACGATAGAGATCGGATTTGGAGCACCTAAGATTAATCTTTTTATGTGCGAACAGTAACACGAATTTTGGCCTACTTTGTGTTCTTCAACTTTTGTGGTTCTTATTTAGTTTTTGGAGAATCAATTTGTGTTGAATTTATGTTTGTCTTTGTTGGTGTAGTACTGCTATAATTTGTGCCTCGTATTTATAGTGGATTTATTTTGTTACTTTTATTGATGATTGTTCGAGAAAGGTTAGGTTTATATTTTAAAAACCAAAAATCAGGTATTTGATGTCTTTAAAGTTTTTCAGGCACCAGTTGAGAGAAAAACTGGTAAGAAACTGTAGTGTAATCGTACTAACAATGGGGCGAGTGTTGTGGTCCATTTGATTCTTATTGCAGAGAACATATAACGCCGGTTTTTCTGATAGGCTAGGTATGACATCACGAGTGGGTTAGGCCAATGGTTATGTGTTCAAATTATTTTTTATTTACTTGAATGTATGTTTAATTTATTTAATTGCATGATTTAATTGTTATTACGTGACTTACGTGCCCTAATTTTATTAATTGTGCTTAATTATCACTATTTGAAAATATGTGTCGTTTCTCCCCATCCAGAACAGCGAAGAAATCGCTTCGCCACTGTCGCCCCTTGCCGAAGCCACCACTCAGCGCGCCACCCTCATGCTCCACCACTTTTCCTTCAATTCCGGTAAGCCACCCTCAGCCCCCTTGTTTTTATGAGCATATACAGTTTATATTTGATGTATATATATATTTTATGTCCGATTCCTGAAATTGGGATGAATTGAAGTATGATTAATTTTGTATGTGTTTTGTGTGGGTGTATCGGGTCGTTGCCATGAGCTCCCATGTTGTTGCTCTGTTCAGCCATGGAAAGCTGCTGCTCGCACCACTACTTTCGGACTTGGGGAAATGTTGCTGCTAGACAAAAGACCATGTTGATTGTTTCGATAAAATAATTGTGTAAGTGTAATCATTGCCAACAATTAATGTGAGCTCCACTATGTGGTGTGCATTAAAATAACATGCTTATGTAATAATATGGTTGCATAATATATTTGTGTTGATGTAATATATATCGTGAATTTATGCTGTATAATTATATTTGTAATTACATGAATTTGTTCAATTGTGGATTTGTTTTATAATTATAAATCATTCTTCAATTGTTGAGATGCATATAATTATGATATCAAGTTGTGATTTACGCTTTTGGTATGTTATTGAGTGGTGAATTTGAATAGGGATAGTTTAATTAATTTAAATCTTGACTAAGTATGTTTGGCTATAAGTAGTTTGGTGATGTGTATTTGGATACATAAATACGCACATGCGTATGCTTTGTATATAAACTAGATAATTAAGTTTGTTAATTGAATCTTATAAAGTGTTGTAAAATAATTTATTTTGTGCGTAATTGAAAGCTATAAGTGGTATGTTTGTTTTAATTGTTTGAACAATTGATGTTTGATTTATGGAATTGATATCGATATTATATTTATTAAATTGTATGATTGTTTATTTGATTCATCAGCTTTTGATTAGGTGTTTAATTGTCAAACATGTGAAGGATTAGCTGTTCCATTTGACTTATTGTATTGAATGTGTCGTATTCACGTACCACACGAGCATCTAAATTATATGTTTCATTATTAAGTGGGATATTAATTATATACATGAACTCGATTACAGCATTTCATGATCATTGTCGTGTGTCTATGTGCTACCATATTGAGTCGAGTCTCACGTGTACACTATTTTGCCCTTGCACAGTTGTTCTCCACGGTGGAGACACATCAGTTGTCTAGGCTTCTTTCTAGTTGCTCTGCTTGTTCAGTCGCTTTCCAGGTGAGATTTATCTTCTTGCCGTGGTCAATAAATTAAACCAGTATGGACTTTACGATTTGGATGGTTTACCTACATGTAAAATAGTATATAAAGATATATACCCATCTATTAAATACATGACTGTCTACGATTTTATTGGCTATTTACAACGAATTTCCAAGTATTAAATGGGTTATATATATATGTTTTCTCACGTGCGTTCATGCTTTTGGGAAATGTATTGAAAATGATTTACATATATTGCACAATCGAGCGTGTGTTTAATAAATTCCCATTCGCATGTTTCGATGGGGCCCCACTCGCATGTTTCGGTGTGGTAAGGGCCCGAGGCAGCGTGGGTAGAGGATCCGGGAATGCATGCTCTGACGGATAGGTCCTGCCATTCCTACCTATCTATCATTGGTCAACTCGGATATCAGCTAGACCCCACTTAATCTTTCAAATGAATTGATTCGCCAGTTTATGAGCTCACTCAGCCGGAAGGCAATGCTGTATCTCTTGTTATGGCTCTTAGCTCATTATGGGTGGGGTATCTAGTCAGCACACTAAGAATGAAGTAGTACGATCGGCGGGCATTGGAAAGAGAGCTTTAGTACAATTATCGCTGCTTAGCGAAGTGAGGTAAAAAGCACCTTTCCGTTCTTTGTTTTGCGTATGCTGGTTAGAAAGAGAATTTGCTCTTTGTACTTGTTTGGAATCTTTCTCATGAATCTATCTCGCGACCTCCACAGGGGACTGTGCTATCACCAGAGGTAGTTGATATCACATGTTGCCTGTGATCGGCCTATAAGGCCGAAGGAGCATAGTACCAAAATATACTATGACTCACTGTTCTTGGATGGTAGGGGCTCATGACCTCTTCCATCACTCGGAGGGAGAAGGATGGTTTCTTGTTCTTATTCTTGTTATTTTCTTGCGGTGTAAAGGTTGGAGAATGGTATAGCTCAATACCAATTGATTGAATCGTAAACCCTTAATCTATACGCCTTACACTGTTGAACTAGATTATTGTATTGTTATTGGAAACTATAAGGGCTATATTGGATCGAGTGGTATTTCTTGTATTGCATAGCATCTCTCATCTTCTCGCATTATATAATCTTGTATATTCTTTCCGCCTCACCAGTCACTAGACTGACCCCTTTTTTTCTCTCTTTCTTTTTACCCTATTGGCTGCAGGTTAAAGTTAACTAGGCGACGGTCTTGTTTGGCAATTTCTTTTGGTTCAAGTCCAATTAGATTACTTGAGTCTGCATTTACTTTACTTTACTCTTGGCATATATTTATATGATGTAACTATAAAACTATAATTATGATTTTTTCTTTATTCGAATGCTTTAAATATTGTCGAGACTTAGCCGTTGATTATTGATTGTGTGATTTGCTTCTGCTAGTGTATGCTTTCTCAGATGTCAGTGAGCTTGGTGCCGCCTAGTTACTTGTGTGTCTTGAGTGTCTCTTGTTCGCTAGTGCTTGGTGTGTATCGAATTATCCATTTCGTATATGCGCTAGGTTCTAGTACGGGGGATGTGATAGCTCTACGCTCGGGGCATCACAGAATAGGACATTTAGCATCAGAAGACGTCTCCTAAGATACCTCAGTCAAAATGGTTGGCAGATCAAATAGATTAATCCTGGAGGGGAGGTTACAAGTGGTGTAGTTAACCCTGGAGGGAAGGTCACAAGTGGTGTGGTCTTGGTTTGAGGGGAGGATTGTTGGGAAGTAAACCCTCGGAAGATTGGAGGAAATTTGTCCAATATATAAGTGTTCATAGAACTCTGCATTATTATGATATTGTCTGCTTTGGGCCAAGCCCGCATGGATTTGTTTATGGGCATCTCCCAAAAGACCTCATACTAATGGAGTTGAGTGAACTCTTATATATTGGACAAATTTTGTCAAATCTTCTACGGGTTTGCTTCCCAACAACCTTCACCTCAAACCAAGACCACACCACTTGTGACCTCCCCTCCAGGGTTAATCCATTTGATCTGGCAACCATCTCGCACCACCGCTAGTCCTTTGCGGGACACGCTGCTTGACCTCCTGAACATCAGGAAGATTTTCGATACAGGGCATCAACCACAGATCTCCAATTGCTAGGTCACTTCTGACCTGCCAAACATATGTCACTTCACCTGCCAAACATCTTGTACCGTTGTTAGCTTATCCCCAAATTTTTAAGAAAGGACAATCAAACAAAACGAGTGCACACAGCCGATATCAAGTTTCTCCTCTCCAAATGCCCATCAAATACTCAACTCATACTGAATTCTCATACTCATACTTAATTCTCAATCACCGTATTCAATCCTCATGTTAGGTTTTGAAAGACTAGAGAACAATAATGTCCATAAGCTTCTGTCAAAGTCATATAAACCTATATTTAGCTAACGATTCCTATATGTCTATGGTAATCAATCAACTAAATATGCATTCAACTCCCGCTCTTACGTCAACACAAGGCTAGCAAGTATATGTCTATCTTACTAACAAATCAATTAACCAAATCCCAATTAATTGAACATGTATCGTTTAATTCTCATCCGATATTAGCCTTTCTTCATCAATACTCGGTTAATCATCTCTCAGAATAATCGATGGCCAGTCAATTATCACAACAAAACCAAAGTAAAGAATCAAAACAACAAGATTCATAAATACGACAACTGAAATTCAAATTACGATTCAAGATCCATTGTAATCCAAAAGAAAACTTAACTAAACATACTAAACATGCTAAAATCCATCAATAAGAATGAATTCATCGTTACAGTCAAATAAGAAAGGAAGAGAGAAAGAAAAACTCTTGATGCGTGATGCTTCCGAATTGATCTTTGTCTTCCTCCCGAACTTTGCTCTAATTATTCCTTCAAGTTTTTATGATAAAAACTAGAGAACTACCTAAGAAAACGAGTAAAAAGTGATGAATAATCTCCAGATCTGAATTATCGCCTCTAAAAACGTGTGTCTCTTCTGAAAAACTGCTAAGTAACTCCCACTTTTGATGAAAACCGTCAGTTGAGTAGGTACTCAAAATTATTTGTGTAGGTACTCAAAAGTACAGGGATTTTTCTTCATGATTCTTGTCTCTTGCGCAGGTTCCCGAACTTCTTCAAGTAAATACTCGAGTTTTGCACATTTTTGAGTCTTTAGATATTTTTTCTTCTCTTTCCTACAATTAAACCAAAATGATTTATTAAGCTACAATTCCAACACATAAGAGGTAGAAAATATAATATAAGTCCTATTAATATCATCAATAAAACCAGCAAAATCCGGACTTATCAACTCCCCCAAAATTGATCATTGCTCGCCCTCGAGTAAGAATTAACAACAACACAAAAGAAAACCATGGGGAGCAACCGCTACCTAACACATATGCCTTGAATTAGAGTATGCTTAAGTTCAATCCTTTTTCGATTCTTAGGTTGTCATTCATGAAGTCACAAATTGGTTCAATTCACATACATTTACATCTCGTGCATAATTCAAAACACGTGTTGCCATTACCGTATTCTCGTGTTGTGTGTGAATGAAGTATGAATAATAATTGATAATAATTTCAGACCAACTTAGCAATATACACAGTATGTACTCAAGAATTCTATCCGTTGGTTTTTCTCCCCTATCTCCACTATTATAAACAATGTTAAATTCAAAGTCTGTAGGACTTTTCTAGTCTTGTAATGTAAGGCTTGGGTAAGGGTAGGATAATTTTCGTAAATGTAGCTTAACACCCAAGATTTACTTGTGTTAGACCAAATTGGAGAAATCGAACATATAAATAACTTGACACAACTGCCCCAAACTTATTCAACCCAATACTTCTTTTTATTGCTTTTTCATGAGCCTTGCAATCATTTTTTTTTTTCTTTTCTTCTCCTCTTGTCTTTTCTTTTCTATTCTTTTTCTTTTGCTTCTTCGTCATTTTTTTCTTTTACACATCACATCACACCCCTTCAAAATTTTCATGATAATCCTTTTTCCACCAATCTGATCAAACGCGTCAAAACACAAGTTCTAAGGTGCAAAATTGGTAGGAGTTTTTTTTTAAACATTGTGCTTTGGGCTTGTTTATGTGGCTATTTAAAAGAACAAGCACAATGTGGCTAAAAGGGGGGCCAATGGGTATGATTTAACAACAAAAAGACATACAAGGCTCAAAGAAAATCAAAAGATGGCCTACGTCATTCTCTTAATTTCACATTATCTATAGTGTACTTCAATAAGGGATCAAACCACTTCTAGTATTCCGAATGAACCTATGCATGTACCAAGTTTTTTCCAATTCATCAACAACTATCACTCATACTTTGTGCCCAGATTTTTGAGAATACAAATAACAACCATGCCTCAAAAGCACACTTAATGATCATGGATAAACAAATTCCCAATTAATTTCATCACTTTAAGCATAATATCATCATAGAATCAAGATTTAGCTCAAGCATACATATTCCACAAAGCCATATTCTATTAATTTGGTAGACACACAATTTTTCAAACACTTCACCTAACTCAACTTCACTTCACATAAAGATTAGAAATTCCCCCCAAACTTAAGACTTATTTTTTCCTCAAAATAACGCACATCCACATAACATGCATTCAACATCATTCACAAGAGGACAATAATTCAACTAGATCAATCTAAACATCAAGAGGGATGAATGTAAAGCAGGATATAAAGAGATAAAGGAAAAGAAAACACCCGTAATTTTGTTCGTCGTCGTCTCTTCCTGCTCCACTTCTACCGGTGGTTGTTCGCAATAATAATCGAGGCATTAGATAGCGACGGTGCTCGGCTTGAGTCGGGAATGGCGAGGCGGAGTTGGTGGAGGTTGTTGGTGCTTGAGGGTAGAGGGTGGAGGAGACGGCGGGGGATCTACTGGTATGGTGGTGGTGTAGCTGAATGGGGTGTGGCGTGTCTGGAGAAATTATATTTGGGGCTAGGGTTTGGCTTTTAATTAAGAGCCAATTTTTCTTTTTCTTTTTTTTTTTTTAAAGAAAGTTTGAGTAGGTACTCAAAATACTCAAAATCCAATACTTAAAAGTACAGGGATTTTTTCTCGAAAATTTTACTTTAGCCTGTCTTAAAAAGTTTGAGTAAGTGCCCAAAATACTTAAAATTCAATACTTAAAAGTACAGGGATTTTTTTTTCGAAAATTTCCTCCTTCAGTCTTTTCTTTCGGGTAAATACTCAAATATGTTTTGCTTGACACTCAAACTTTCGGACCCTTCTTTCTTCCATTCAAGCTATCAAATCTCCATCTGCACAAATTATTGGGAAGCAAACCTATCCCACATCGGAAGATTGGCGGAAGTTTGTCCAATATATAAGTGTTCACATAACTCCATTAGTATGAGGCCTTTTGGGAGATGCCCAAAAACAAATCCGTGCGGGTTTGGCCCGAAGCGGACAATATCATACTAATGCGGAGTTAAGGTGAAGGTACGCGCGGTCCGTAACAAGTGGTATCAGAGCCAGCTTCGGGCTTATCGGAGTGGTGGACTGCGTTTTATGAGGAATTCCCGGTGTAACAAGACCAGAGATCTGCAGGGGTACCTTGTGTCGAAAGTCTTCTTGGTAAGTGTTGGTCAGGCAACGGGTCCCGTTTGGTGTGACGGCGGTACAAGATGTTTGGCAGGTGAAGTGACCTATGTTTGGCAGGTCAGGTAATGTAATCTAGCAATTGGAGATCTGCGGTTGATGCCTTATATCGAAAGTCCTCTTGCCATTAAGGAGGTCAGGCGGCGTGTCCCGCAAAGGTGTGTAGCGGCGGTGCAAGATGGTTGGCAGATCAAATGAATTGACCATGAAGGGGAGGTCACGAGTGGTGTGGTCTTGGTTTGAGGGGAGGATTGTTGGGAAGCAAACCCATCCCACATCGGAAGATTGGCGGAAGTTTGTCCAATATATAAGTGTTCACCTAACTCCATTAGTATGAGGCCTGTTGGGAGATGCCCAAAAACAAATCCATGCGGGCTTGGCCCAAAGCGGACAATATCATACTAATGCGAAGTTAAGGTAAAGGTGCGCGCGGTCCGTAACAAGTTAAATAACCAATCAACAAATCAGGCCAATTACTCAAGAGCTTCAGAATTCATTACTTAAGACAACAAAACACAAACACGAAAGCAATAAAACTTTGGGTGGCCTCCCAACTAGCGCTTAAGTTATAGTCATCAGCCGGACCATTGGAATGGATCAAGGGTTGTTCAATGGAATTGAGGTGTGCTCACGATCAATTTCACCACCCCAATAATACTTCAATAGCTTCCCGTTAACCATAAATGATTCATTCGTCTTTGTATTGATTAACTCCACTATTCCATGAGAAAGAACCTTCCTTACGGTGAACGGCCCAGAACAACGAGACTTGAGCCTACATGGAAATGTTGGAAAACACGAATCAGAAAGCAGCGGAAATTTAAAAAATTTTCCAACAAAAGGATCTTAGACTCGCAATCGTGAATCCAAATTCGTATAGATTAGAAACTTACTTTCTTAATTAACTTTCTTGAAGCGTTTCAAGCCACCCAAGAACGCTCTTCTCGTGGCTTGACAACCCGTCCCTCGAAATCTCTTTCTACTTCAGAATCCGTTGTGGGGATAACAATCCACACCAACCTGGATTCAAATCATGTTAGGGAAGTTCTTAACAATATAACATAAAGAAAGAAACATGAAACGAGAAAGGCATAATTGAAACTCCCTTCGAAAACCAGTTTTGCAAAAGTAGAAATCTGCCAGCCATAAAACCCTCGTGAAAAAATTCATCGTTCAGGATATGGACGAACGGTTTTCGCCATCTTCTTTGGTTCGATTTTTTCACTCGTTTTCTTTTGGGTTCAGAATCGTTTCATCATCCCTTCTGATCGTTTTGCTTGATCCCCACTTTTTGGTAAAGTTCGAATCTTCAAAACTTCTAACTTGAAGCTCTCTAGAGATAGTCCACCAACTTGGCTACAATCTAACAAGTAAGGATGCTAGTTCTCTAGTTAGTGTTTAGGCTTAACCTAGGGTTTCGTATATCTTGGAGAAAGGATGGTGTTCAACACATGAACCAAAAGAATTATCAATTAGCTCTAAGGGGAGCTCGAGCTCCCCTATTTATAAGAGGGGAGGACCAAAAATCCTAGTCCTTATGGACTAAGGATTTGGTCCCTCTCTCCTATTACTTGATCATCAAGTAATTTTGACTTTGACTTTGAATTCAAATTCAAATCAACTTTCAAGAGAGCTAAAAATATCCAAACTATTTTTGGATATTATTATACTTTATTTATTTAAAATAAATAACTTATTTTATCTAATTAATTAATTCACAATTAATTAGCTAGATTATTTTTCTCCAAAATTAGACTTTCTTTTTAATTCAAAAATTAAACCAAAGTCTATTAAATAATTAATAAATTAATTATTTAATATATATATACAATATATATGTACACGTGTGAGGCACGTGTCACAATGACACGTGTCACAATGACACGTGTCATTCATGTGATCCACACGTGTGGCTTCACACGTGTGGAACCCTCTTGGCCCGTTTAACTCGTTTAATCATTTTAAAGCCTCAACTCATGTAACCAAGTTGTTGTGTGTGACCCTCTAGGTTCTCAATTCAATTAGCAGTGACCCTAATTAATTAATTCACTAATTAATTAATCAGTCCATAGATTAAACGACCATAGTCTAGCAACAGGTGTTTAACCCCTAGCTGAATTGGATTCGACAGAACCTTTAAGTCATTGATTCATGTGAGATACAATCCTCCTACTTACTATCTCTCAACCAAGATCTAGGGTAAGGGAATAATTAGAACCCTAATAATCCAGTCTTAAAGCTAAGTGCATTTCATATCCATTTGATTTCAATCCAAGAAACCCTTTTCTTGATGTCTTGATCTACTGCCTTGGCCAAGGACTCCATATGGCATATGAATGACTTACACAATAAGAGATCACCTTGCAAACGCAAGTGTAGGTCCTTTCTCGATTGTCATTCACTTTCATGAATCACTTGTGCAGCCCCAGCATAAGCCTTGAATCAGTTGTCTAAGGCGACACCCTTTAAAGCTTATACCTAAGACTACATAGTTAACTCATAAAGTGACATGGAACCTCAAGTCTAAGGATCAATTAATCACATCAATAACTCGTGAGATATTTCCTAATCTGGAAGTTTCTATTTCCTGAAATAGAAACTTCATTTCCCATTTAGGAATCTTCTCACACGGGGCACCTCAGTGAACTTACTTATTGAAGTAAGCACCCTCATGTATCACGCACGTATCAACTATACACTTTGCACCTCCATGAAACAAGGTGGTCCTTCTTATGGGCGTGATCCCACAAGCAAGCCTTAGAGGAGTCACGTTGACACTCCCACTGTCTGTAGGGCTCATCGGCTTGGAGTATTTTACTAATCATGACTTATGTGAAATAGGGCTCGTTTCATGAACCATTTCACCTAAATGGTAGAGTCCTAAAGTCATCTGGATTAGGGGAGTTCTCATACATGCACAGCTAAAGTAAACGCATACCAAACAAGAGCATATAAAGAAGTGTTTGCCTGTGATATTAATCATTCGTATATTATTCAAAGATTGTCTGCAATACTAGGAAAGTCCCAAAACGGATTATGACTAATCGGCTTTCTAGGGCACTATTCCTAACAGGAAATAGCTTCAATCTCGAATTGAATAGAAGGACTGTTGACCTAGCTCAAATTGCCTTTCAAAGACTCTTTCATCACTCCATAATTCTGTCTTTTTCTTGTAAAGTTTTGCATTCTCATGATCTTATAGATGAAATCTATTATTATCTCTATTTAAGTTAGATGATGTGATAGCTTCAAATGGATTATTAGGATATTTTGCTGCATCATGCTCACTAACACAATCGTCCACACCATTTACTGCAAAACATTGTTTAGAATCATCAGAAGAGTTCATAGATTTAAAAACATTAAATGTTACCTGCTCGTTTTGAACTCTCATAGTTAATTCTTCTTTCTCTACATCAATTAGAGTTCTAACTGTAGCAAGAAACGGTCTCCCAAGAATAATAGGTATATCCCTATCTTCCTCATAATCTAAAATAATGAAATCAGCAGAGAATATAAACTTGTCAACCTTAACTAACACATCTTCAATAATACCCCTAGGATGAGTTATAGACCCATCAGCAAGTTGTAAAGTCACAGTAGTAGGCCTAGCTTCACCTAAACCGAGTTTCTTGAAAATAGAATAAGGCATTAAATTTATGCTTGCACCTAAATCACAAAGGGCCTTACCGAAACATTTGTTACCTATGGTGCATGGAATATTGAAGCTTCCAGGATCCTTCAACTATGGGGTAGCTTATTTTGCAAGATGGCACTACACTCTTCGGAGAGTGCAACGGTCTCGAACTCGTGCAACCTTCTCTTCTTGGAGAACATTTCCTTCAAGAATTTTGCATAGTTGGGCATTTGCTCCAAAGCTTCCACCAATGGGATATTGATGTGGACTTTCTTCAAAACATCAAAAATCTTGGAGAATTTCTTATCTTGCTTGTATTTCTGAAGTCTTTGTGGATAAGGGGGTGGAGGTCGCATTGTAGGCTTTTCCATAATTTCTTCTTTCTTTTCAGCTTCTTTCTCCATTTGACTTCATTAGCTTTTGTCTTTCTTACCCCCATCTCAGCATCTAAATCTCTTTCATTCCTCAATGTAGCAGCATTGCAATGTTCCTTTCCATCTCTCCTCAGGTTGGGCTCGGTATCACTTGGTAGGCTACCAAGAGGCCTATTGTTCAAGGCACTTGCCAATTGCCCAACTTGTATTTCCAAATTTCTCAATTAAGCAGCTTGACTCTGAATAATAGCATTCGTCTTTCCCATGAATTGAGCTAACACATCCTCGAAAGATGACTTTTTCTCCGGTGCTTGCATCATTGGTTGATTGTAGAACCCTTGTTGTTGCTGAAATCCGGGAGGATGAGTTGGTCTAGGAGCAGAAGTTGATGCTTGTAGATTACTCCATGAGAAACTGGGATGGTTATGCCAACCCGGATTGTACGTGTTCGAATATGGATTATTCGAATTCCGATTGCTATTTCCCAAGTAATTGACCGACTCCGGATTAGAAGGACAATGATTACCTAAATGGCCATTTCCACCACAACTCTCACAAATTAAATGGACATTCTCAATATTGGCACCTGATTGTACTCCTATGCTTTTGACTTCTTTTGTGAGAGCTGCAATTTGCATCGATAAAGCCGTAATTGCATCCACTTCATGTACCCCAACTACCTTTCTAGTCATTGCTCTCCCGCCGTGCCATTGGTAATTGTTGGAAGCCATTTTGTCAAGTAACTTGTATCCTTCCTCAACCGACTTTCTCATCAAAGCTCCACCTGCTGCAGCATTGTCATCCGAGTTTGATCAATCAAACGATTGTAGAATGTCTACAATTCCATCCATTGTGGAAGACCGTGGTGTGGGCACCTTCTCAACAGCTCTTTAAACGGTTCCCAAGCTTCACACACTGATTCATCATCACCTTGCTTAAATGTAAAGATGTTATTCCTTAGCTTAGTGGACTTTGCAGGAGGGAAATACCTAGATAGGAGCTTTTGAGCAAGCTCTTGCCATGTTGTAATCGACTGAGCTGGCAGAGAGTTAAGCCACAACTTTGCTCGATCTCGTAGAGAAAATTGGAATAACCTCAACCGAATAGCATCACTTGTTACTCCGGCTTGCTTAAACGTATCACATATCTCTAGGAAGTTTGAGATATGCAAATTTGGGTCCTCTATTGGTGATCCGGGGAATTGTCCCATTGATTGCAACATTTGAATCATTGTTGGTTTGAGCTCAAAGTTATTAGCTTGCATTCTTCGCCTCCGAATACTTGAATGTAGCTCATCCAAAACTGGCATAGCATAATCTTGTATGGCACGATATTCCTGCTGTACACCTTGTCCATCCCCATGAACATTAAGTGGCGAATTTTGATTATCATCCATTCTTCCAACCAATCTATTAATGCGTGCTACTTCACGACAAACACGGAAAGTCCTTTCAATTTCAGGATCAATTGGTACTAGCTTGTCTGCACATTTTCTTGGCATGCACAAATACCAATTTAACCTACAGCAAACAACTAAAACAAAAGTTAGATCTATAACTAGATAAAATAGCATTAATTTTAGCACAAATATAATTTAAAATAGTCCCCAGCAATGGCGCCAAAAACTTATTCTCGTAAAAATAATAACAACAACATGCAAGTGCACGTGTGACACAAGCAAGTGTCGTATCCACAGACACTACTAAATTATAATGCTAAACACCAACATAATTTCTCTAATTGAATTCTAACCAAACAATTAAGTGAGTAGTGATAACAAAGCTAACTTAACAGTGCAATAACAACGAAAGTACAATAATTATGAATTAAATTGGATTACAAATTCACTCAACACATACTTAATTCTTAATCACTGTATTCAATCCTCATGTTAGGTTTTGAAAGACTAGAGAATAATAATGTCTATAAGCTTCTGTCGAAGTCATATAAACCTATATTTAGCTAACGATTCCGATATGTCTATGGTAATCAATCAACTAAATATGCATTCAACTTCCGCTCTTACGTCAATACAAGGCTAGCAAGTATATGTCTATCTTACTAACAAATCAATTAACCAAATCCCAATTAATTGAACATGTATCGTTTAATTCTCATCAGATATTAACCTTTCTTCGTCAATACTCGGTTAATCATCTCTCAGAATAATCGATGGCCAGTCAATTATCACAACAAAACCAAAGTAAAGAATCAAAACAACAGGATTCATAAATATGACAACTGAAATTCAAATTGCGATTCAAGATCCATTGTAATCCAAAAGAAAACTTAACTAAACATGCTAAAATCCATCAATAACAATGAATTCATCGTTACAGTCAAATAAGAAAGGAATAGAGAAAGAAAAACTTTTGATGCGTGATGCTTCTGAATTGATCTTTATCTTCCTCCCAAACCTTGCTCTAATGCTTCCTTCAAGTTTTTATGATAAAAACTAGAGAAATACCTAAGAAAACGAGTAAAAAGTGATGAATAATCTTCAGATCTGAATTATCGCCTCTGAAAACGTGGGTCTCTTCTCAAAAACCGCTAAGCAACTCCCACTTTTGATGAAAACCGTCAGTTGAGTAGGTACTCAAAATTCTTTGTGCAGGTACTCAAAAGTATAGGGATTTTTCTTCACGATTCTTGTCTCTTGCGCAGGTTCCCGAACTTCTTCAAGTAAATACTCGAGTTTTGCACATTTTTGAGTCTTTAGATATTTTTTCTCCTCTTTCCTACAATTAAACCAAAATGATTTATTAAGCTACAATTCCAACACATAAGCGGTAGAAAATATAATATAAGTCCTATTAATATCATTAATAAAACCAGCAAAATTCGGATTTATCAAATACTCGACCAAGTAATTAACCAAATGTGCCCATGAATATAAAACTAATCAAATCAATCAACAAAAATAAAGACAAGTAATTTTTAACGTGGAAAATCCCTTTAAATCGAAGAGTAAAATGCAACAAGATAGAAGAGTTTGCTCTGCCGAAATAGAGACTGGAACCTACCACGACCACCATCCACGGTCCATTTACTCTTTGATTTGAAGCAATTTGACGGGATCGCGGGCGCCTTCACCATAACTCCACATTAGTATGATATTGTTCGCTATAAGCCAATCCCGTACCTATTTATTTTTGGGTATCTCCCGAAAGGCCTCATGATTTTTACTCTTCGATTTGAAGGGGTTCTCCACGTTAAAATTACGTCTCTATTATCTTGTTTGGTTGATTATTTTTCTATCTGTGGGCATATTTGGTTGATTATTTAATGGATATTTGGAGAGGAGCTTTAATTTCCGCTGTGTGCACTTTATTTAGTTTATTCCTTTCCAATTAGAGTGGTATCAGAGTCGCGTTGGTTCTTTTGTCAGTGTGAACATGGATATGAATACAAATAGGATGATAACTTTAAATGGATTAAATTATCATTTATAGAGTAATAAGATGAAGGATCTCCTATTTGTTAAAGCTTTGTAGCCTGTTTTTGCAACTCAAAAGCCTGATTCTAAAACTAATGAAGAATGGGATTTTGAGCAAAGACAAGTTTATGGGTTTATTAGATATTTTGTTGAGGAGAATATTACAACCATATTCAACATAAGACACATGCGAGAAGTCTGTGGGAGAAGTTGCAGAATTTGTATGCATCAAAGATGGGAAATAATAAGCTATTTTTAATTAAGAAGATGATGCAACTGAAATACAAAGAAGGAACTTCTATTGCTGAGCACTTGTATGAGTTTCAAGGTGATCTTGATCAGTTGACAGGTATGGGAATTAAATTTGATAATGAAATTGTCGGACTTTGGATTCCTGGGAAATTTTTTGTCTTTCACTTGTTAACTCTTTATATTATGGTATTACAGCCGTTGAGCTTGTGAAGAGTAATGTTTTGAATGAAGAGATGAGATGAAAAACTCAGCATTCGTGTCAACCCGAGTTGTTAGTTTCACAAAATAGGGGGAGAAACTAATGTAAATATGATAAAGGTAGAAGCAAAAGTCGAAGCAATTCAAGGCCACGATGGAGAGAATTTAAGTGTGATCATTGTGGTGAACCTGGTCCTATTAAGAAATACTATTTTAAATTGAAGAGAGAGAGCAAAGGTAATTGTGATGGACACGAAAATAGACACCATGATAATAATGATCGTGTTGCTACTAGTTCCAATGATGATCTTATTCTTACATTTGATGACAACGTTATTATTGTAGCCAGTGATGATAGTGGTATGCCAAATTTTCCACTTCTCTTCTTGCTTATGATTTTTCCCAATCTAGATCAGATTACTCTCTCTTCGCTAAAGGAACTGGACCACATTTCATTGCACTCCTAGTTTATGTTTATGATATGATCATCACCGGTCCCAATCAAGTCCTGATTCAAGCTCTCAAACAATTTTTACATACCCAATTCAAGTTGAAAGATTTGGGTCCTCTTAAATACTTTCTTGGCCTGGAAATATCAGGGTCCAAGGAGGCTATTCATCTGCGTCAAAGGAAATACACTTTACAACTTTTGGATGATATAGGTTTTTTGGGATCAAAACCTTCCACTACTACCATGGATCCCAATCTTAAACTTAACTCATTTGATGGAGATCCATTGCCTGATTCTGGTGTATACAGACAGCTTATAGGAAGGCTTTTATATCTCATATAACCAGGCCTGACATATGTTTCATTGTCAACAATCTCAGTCAATTTGTGTCTCAGCCTAGAACCTTGCACTTAGATGCAGTTCATCATTTGTTGAGATATCTCAAGAGCTCTCCAGGACAGGGAATATTAGTTCCCTCCCAGTCAGACATGAAGTTTAGCATTTTTGTAGATGCAAATTGGGTATCCTGTCAAGATACAAGAAGATCAACCTCTAGGTTTTATGTGTTCCTAGGTAAATCATTGATCTCCTAAAAATCTAAAAAGCAAACTATTGTCTCAAGGTCATCTGCAGAAGCTGAATATAGAGCTCTTACAACTGCTGCTTCAGAATTGGTTTGGATATCTCAACTCCGTAAAGACCTTTAAGTTGATGTTATGGAACATATTCCTTTATTCTGTGACTATTTTTTGCAGCCATTCACCTTTTGCTCAAAACCCTGTGTTTTATGAAAAGACAAAACACATAGAGGTCGATTGCCACTTTGTATAAGATAAAGTGTCACTTAGCTTCATCAAGCTCTTACTTGTTCGATCTAATCATCAGATTGTAGACATGTTTACCAAGGCTCTTTTCGCTCCACAGCTTAAACTACTCATGCACAAGTTGGATGTCAAAGACATAGTCCATCCACTTTGAGGGGGCTGTTTTCCAGTTTAGTTAGCACTTCCTGTTAGATTAGTTGTTACGCTTTTAGTTCAGCTTGGTTTTCACGCTTTCATTAGTTAGCTAGGTTCTTAGCCTGATACGTGTCCAAGTTGTTAGTAGGCTGCTATTTATGTATCAGAGTTGTACATATACTGTACTTAGGTGATGCTAGGGACGGCTCTAGGATTTCTCATTAGCCAGGGCTGAAAATTCCTACGCCTCAATATATTAAAAAAAAAAAAACCTTAAAATTGATTAAAGACACTACAACTCATAGATTATAACTGTTTTCGATAATTCGTGTTCCCTTCAATCTGGTTCCACCATTTTTTCTAAAACTAAAGTCTTCACGTACAGATACTAATATGGTCTCTTATTAAAAAAAAAAAAACTAAAATTTATTTCGGGATTATAATATCCACTATCGATTGTAATATTTAATCCTTTTCGGTAAATTATAGATAAGTTAAAATATAGACAATTTAACAAAAAAACTATTTAATCTTTTATATTTGAAATTAAAATTCGAATTCATGATATTTTATTAAAATAATATATATTGAAAATAAGAATTTTTTGTGATATTAATTTGACAGGGTTAGATTTTAATCAGAATTACCTGCGTCATATGATATCTTTTATCTCTTTAATATTATATGATACATATCTGTACACTAAGATACATTACACTAATTTTTCCTTGCATAAAAACACAATACAATTGTTTTTTTCCAGAAGTGTCGGTGCGTCATAACAAAAAGTTTACACTTTTAATTATTTTCATATTCGAACGAAACTTGAATTATATCTAATATAATATTTACATATAACATTTATTATATATAATAGCTAGTAAATTTTATACTCTAAAGTGTTAGTTGATTTTTTTTTTCCAATAATATAAATTTAGCCTTAGGTGGCTGCTGCTACTTGCATACATTCATTCATGAGATAAATGAAAATTCTCTCACATATTTCCTTTGTTAGTTTCAATGGACTGTAATGGTACCCCTTTTTTGCATTAGTTCTTAGATGATCCAGTATGTGCAAGTGAAGCAGTTCCATGGGATGAGTGCAGGTATGTCACCCCGATGTCAGCTTCTAATGTACTTTGAAAATGCATATTGACTATGAGATTAGATTCACTTTAGTTGCATCTTTTAAGTTGGTGAAACCAATACCCATTAGCTCGACCAAAAAAGAGTGAATTTATAAATATGTCGTTGCAAAAAAAATTATTCCCTATCATAAAGTTAGAATATGGGACCTTGAAAGAAACTATTCACCTGGTGGGGTTGTATGTGTAAGGGGCTATGTAATAAACTTGATTGGTAGGTGCTACCTAAGGTTTTAAATTTGAGGTTGTGATTGCCATGATTCTGTAATAATGTTATCATATAGAACCATCTATAAGTGCAAGTTGCACATTAGAGAGTGAAACATTTCTTGAGGCTTTATTGATGGCTCCAAGAGCATTTTTCTCATGAATTTCCTGAATATAAGGTTTAACTGAATGAGTACACTAAGACTTTTTATATAAATTCAGTGAAATAGATCTAAACAGGCAGCATACGCAGCTGATATGGGAAAGGGTAGCAGGGGAAGAAAATCATGTAGACGCAAAAGGAATCGTTTTCAGCATCACCTTAGAAACAGTTGAATGACTAATTTGTGTTTATATAGTGGCATTGGATAAACGATAGATGTTAAGGACAGATGTTGAACCTAATTTTGCTAAAAAGGTTGTGTTTAAACTTTAAAGTGACGACAACACTCTAGTGACTTTTTGAGTTTTATGCCTATTTAAAGATATATTGCACGTATCATGATTGGTATAATGAAAATTGCATGTCAAATCCTAACGTTGTCTTGGCTACTACACAACATGGAGGGCATTTACCTTTTTACGAAGGATTAACTGCAAAAAATGTCTGGTAAACTCTAGTATCTGATCTGCATAGTGTATCTTGCTTTTTAAATGATTTAAGCTTGTGGTTGGATCGATCAATTTGGAGCCACTACAAAACCTTAAACTTATATTTTGAGTTACTTTTTTGAGTCTTTGTGGATGAATTTCAAATTTAGATATTATGATTTCATTGTAAATTGTCCGTCCAAATGCAACATAATTGCTATAGAACTTGTAGTTGGTTAAGTGTTAGTTATGCAATATTATTTTTTGGGAGCTAATCTCCATTAAATTTATTCGCTAAGATTAAGTTGTGTTTGTATTATTGTATATAACCATTCAATAAACAACCTTGTTTTTCGATACTTGAATTTGTGAACAAGCTCCAATAATTTATAGTTAATATTATGTTATATTTCAATGAGTTACAATTAATATTGCGTAAGATATATCAGATTACATTTATCTTTAATGAATTATAATTTCACCTAATTGTAATCCCACATTCATAATAGAGTTTAATCAATGTTAATAGAGGTTAATTAATCAATATTAGTGTGAGTTAATCTCACCTAATCAAGCCCGAATAACCTAATATCACCAAACTATCGCAAGATTAAATGAAATTAAATCAAATTCTTATTTAATCTCGTATATTCAATATTCTTTTTTATTTTGTTTTTCAGGCAGTTACTCCAAGACATTAATGTTCGTGGTGTTATGTCATAATCACACGATATATCTTTAGCGAGAAATTTTCGTCCAGCTACCCCGTGTAATGCAAAAGTAGCAATAAAATCCAAACAAAAAAAAGTACTTCAAAAAACCTTTAGAACACGAGCGTTTATTGCGATTGAGATTGAAATTTTTTTCAACTTTTTCAAATAAAATGACTCTTTTACCCATCTAATACGTATATTAAATTATCTATATATATCCATCATCCACAACCTCCAGGCCGCCATCGCCTTCACCGCCAGTGTCGGCACCGGTGCCGCCACCATCAACCATACACCACCGCAACTAAGAGCGAATCCAAGCTTAAATTCGTAAGTGGAAGCCTGAATAAATGAAAAACAAAGAAAAGAGAGGAGTGAAGATCTGATGAGTCGGCTATGGAAGGAAAAGAGGCCAAGATCGTCGTGACGGACGGCCTCGTCACCAGAGAAGATGAGAATCAACGGGGTCTGAACCGGCGACCCCCAAGCCAGGCTCGTGAAGACTAAGTAGAAGGAAAGAAAAGGAAAAAAAAGGCACCTGGCGGCGCGTCGACAACGCTAGCCAGACGCGGCCGAGATTGGCAGCTTGAATACTCGCCGGCTGCTTGGTCAGATCCACTGCAAGAGCTTTTGCTCCCTAGATCTGGCGACGCGAAGAACGAAGAAGAAAAAAACCGAAAGAGGAAAAGAGGAGAGGGGCTAAATTCAAAGAAGGGGATTTCTGAAACCCTTACTTGGGTGTGGTCTGCATGGGGGTTGGGCGGTGGAGACAGTGAGGCGGTGGAGGTGGAGAGAAGAGAGCGGCGGCGTTCGGCGGCGAAGATCGAGAGGCGGCAGTGGAGATCTTGGCCGATGTGTGAGGCAGTGGAGGTAGAGAGAACAGAGTCGCGGCGTTCGGCGGCGAAGATCTTGGGCGACTGGAGGTGGAGAGGAGGGTGCGGCGTTGGCCGACGGAGATCGAGAGACAGCGGCAGCATTGGGTGTTGGGTGGCAGTAGAGATTTGGGGCGTGTTGTCTGCGTGAGGATGATGTGCATATATATATATATATAAATTGCATATATATAAAAAAATATTTTCAAATATATATATATTAAATATTATAAGGTATTATAATAGTGTATAATATATAGATATACAAAATTTTCATGCTAATCATATATATTTATTAATTTATTAATATTTTTAAATATGATATAATTTAAAATTGTAATTGGCATATTATAAAATTTTAATTTGAGTTTTTTTTTTGAAAAATTAAGTATAAATATATATTAAATTCATTATATATAATTAATTATTATAATTAGTATATAATATATATATATATATATATATATATATATATATATATATAATTACTAATATACATAATTTATAACACTTTTTAATAGATATAATAATATAATATAAATTTTATATTATTTATTAATATAATATATATCCTAAATTTAAAAATAATTTTTAATAATGTTTTATGTCTGAAAAAGTGTATAGGGGTATAATAGGAATTTTACTTTTTTTCGTTGACCATCTGGAATGAGGGGATAATGAGTTTATTTTAAAAAACACAGGGTTCTTTAAATCAGTTTTATTTTGACAGGTTTTTTATGATACTTTCAATCAACGCAAGGTTTGAAGGTCGTTAACTCTGTCTTTAGCTTTGATGTGGTTTTTGTCGGAGAAGGATCGTACCACCACCACTTAGTATTTGTTTTAGTGAGGGAACCACCCGGAGGCAAGGCTCCGGCATGGAAGACGTCTCGGGCTTGAAAGAGTGGATTCTATCAGCTAGGTGAACACCAGATTGAGGGTACAACAACTCAATGTGTTTCTTGGGAATGAAGTTTCTGTGTGTGAGGATCATTCGCCGAAAAGAAGATCCCCTGCAGGGGACAACACCTACCCTTATATAGTTGAGGGTGAGGGCTATATGGTCATTTTACATTAGGTGGTCCTGAAAGGGATGTGCACCAGGTACGTGGCATCTTGCGGGAGGTTTGCAGAATTAGGTCTGCAAATGTGTCAGAGAAGTGGCCATAAGGCAGAGGTGCAGGCGTACTATCCCATTGAAGTTATTACCGAGGGGCAGTTTCCTTCAAGGGAGAGTGTTCACTCGAGGAAGAATACGGCCCGTGGCTCCTCGAGGGCACTAGGCTTAGGGTACGCCGTGGGCTAAACGCGCCGCGTGGCTCCTTCGAGGGCACACTCTCTTCGTCCTCGAGGGCAATTGTTATGGCTCTCCAAGTATGCTGGGCAAGCTATAGAGTGGGACCCGGAGTGATGATGTCGCTTTCTAAGTAAACTCTAGGGTCACTTCGTAATGACCTAGAGTTTGATACATGTGTCTCGAGAGAAAAACGCACGCTCGAAGGCTACGCTCGAGTGTCAGGCATTTAATGCAAAGCTCCTTTGTGGTGACGGCCTATTAATGCAGCCGGGCACATGGGTGCAGAACCCTAACAGTCAGCCTTCGCCCACAGAAAGTTCGTAGACTTCCCACAAAAAAGGTGACGGTTACCTAGACGGGAAATGATTGCTTTGAATTTATTATTCTAATAATGACAATTCCTTTGCTTTAAATAACGCCTCTATTATCTCCTTCGCGTATTCAAAATCTCCAGAGCATAAATTTCTCAAAGCAAGGTTTGAACTTGTGGATTTCTCAGTTTCAAAGCTTCCATCTTCATCACCCCTCTAGGTAAAGTGCTAACATCTCACCATTCTTTTCCTCTAACTTGGTAGAACAACTTAGGATTCCTATCTCTCCCAGAACTCCTTTTCTAAATATGTCTACACGCGAGATTGGGAAAACGGCACAAGAGGTAGATGAAATAGAGAGCTCCAACTCCAACAGCGATCATCAGGTCCCATTGCACAAGAGGTAGATGAAATAGACGAAGTGTTGGATGCGGCGGTGTCTACCATGGACAGGCAACCTCCAAGTGCTATAGAGGCCATTTTCGCAGAGATGAACGTGGTAATAGAGGCAAATCGCCAGGGAATCACTTTACCTTCCCTAGGTGGACCTACCCAACAACCACGCCCAGCTATAATGGTTGCCGCCGACATTTCTTTGGACAATGTTCCAACAGAACCTGCCGTTCCCGAGGAGGTCACGCCCCTCGAGGCCGAGGGTCCTAAAGAGGAGGAGAAGGAGCAGATGCCTAGAGAGGGGGGAGAGTTCAGGCCTCCAAGTTACAGAGGAAACCCCTGATGACATAGAGAGTATTGTGACCCTCGGTGAACTTCATTCCTTGGGAGCCGCTCGATATTTGTGTTAGGAATAGTACCCTAGAAAGCCGATTGTATATCCACTTTGTACTTTTCCTTATTGTAATCACAGACAATCTTTGAATGAAATAACGAATTGAGGCAACACTTCTTTATATGCTCTTGTTTGGTATGCGTTTACATTAGCTGTGCATGTATGAGAACTCCCCTAATCCTGATGACTTTAGGACTCTACCATTTAGGTGAAATGGTTCATGAAACGAGCCCTATATCACATAAGTCATGATTAGTAAAATACTCCAAGCCGATGAGTCCTACAGACAGTGGGAGTGTCAACCTGACTCCTCTAAGGCTTGCTTGTGGGATCACGCCCTTAAGAAGGACCACCTTGTTTCATGGAGGTGCAAAGTGTATAGTTGATACGTGCGTGATACATGAGGGTGCTTACTTTAATAAGTAAGTTCACTGAGGTGCCCCGTGTGAGAACATTCCTAAATGGGAAAGGAAGTTTCTATTTCAGGAAATGGAAACTTCCAGATTAGAAAATATCTCACGAGTCATTGATGTGATTAATTGATCCTTAGACTTGAGGTTTCTTGTCACTTTATGAGTTAACTCTGTAGTCTTAGGTATAGGTATAAGCTTTAAAGGGTGTCGCCTTAGACAACTGATTCAAGGCTTATGCTGGGGCTGCACAAGTGATTCATGAAAGTGAATGAGAATCAAGAAAGGACCTACACTTGCATTTGCAAGGTGATCTCTTATTGTGTAAGTCATTCATATGCCATATGGAGTCCTTGGCCAAGGCAGTAGATCAAGACATCAATAAAAGTGTTTCTTGGATTGAGATCGAATGGATATGAAATGCACTTAGCTTTAAGACCAGATTATTAGGGTTCTGATTATTCCCTTGCCCTAGATCTTGGTTGAGAGATAGTAAGTAGGAGGATTGTATCTCACATGAATCAATGACTTAAAGGTTCTGTCGAATCCGAACATTCCAATTCAGCTAGGGGTTAAACACCTGTTGCTAGACTATGGTCGTTTAATCTATGGACTAATTAATTAATTAGTGAATTAATTAATTAGGGTCACTGCTAATTGAATTGAGAACCTAGAGGGTCACACACAACAACTTGGTTACATGAGTTGAGGCTTTAAAATGATTAAACGAGTTAATCGAGCCTAGAGGGTTCCACACGTGTGAAACCACACGTGTGGGTCACGTGACTGGACACGTGTCATTGTGACACGTGTGCCACACGTGATTGTTTAATAATATATTAAGTAATTAATTTGTTAATTATTTAATAGACTTTGGTTTAATTTTGAATTAAAAAGAAAGTCTTATTTTGGAGAAAAATAATCTAGTTAATTAATTATGAATTAATTAATGTGATAAAATAAGTTATTTATTTTAAATAAATAATGTATAAAATAATCCAAAATAGTTTGGATATTTTTAGCTCTCTTGAAAGTTGATTTGAATTAGAATTCAAAGTCAAAGTCAAAATTACTTGATGATCAAGTAATAGGAGAGAGGGACCAAATCCTTAGTCCATAAGGACTAGGTTCGGCCGCCCCTCCCCTTTCCTATATATAGGGGAGCTCATGCTCCCCTTTAGAGCTAATTGACAATTCTTTTGGTTCATGTGTTGAACACCTTTCTTTCTCCAAGATAAAATAAAACCCTAGGTTAAGCCTAAACACTAACTAGAGAACTAGCATCCTTACTAGTTAGATTGTGATCAAGTTGGTGGACTTTCTCTAGAGACTTCAAGTTAGAAGTTTGAAGATTCGAGCTTTACCAAGGAGAGGGGATCAAGCCGCGAGAAGAGCGTTCTTGGGTGGCTTGAAACGCTTCAAGAAAGATCAAAAGAAAAAGTAAGTTTTCTATCTTTACGAATTTGGTTACACGATTGCGAGTCCAAGGTCCTTTTGTTGGGAAAATTTTTTAAATTCCGCTGCTTTCTGATTTGTGTTTTCCAACAAGTGGTATCAGAGCCACCTCGTTAATCGTGTTTCTGATTCGACTCAATTATTCTGAATTTGGTGGAAATTCTTAGGCTTGATGCGATTGAGTATTTGTAATTGTTTTAGAAAGCCTGAATTACGAAACTGTAGCTTTTTCCTGAAAGTTTCTGAAAATTGGTTTTTGCAAAATTTAATTTTTGAAAACAATTTTAGATTTGAAACTGTATAAACTGTTATTGGATTTCTTGGATTGGTTTTACTTTTGAACGAAAACACGAAACGAAAAACCGGATCACGACGAACACGCGAAACCCCGCGCACGAAGGCGTCGCGCGCCACCGCCCGCCTGTCCTAGGCGTGCGCAGGGCAGCCGCCCAGCACCTCCCGCACGCCTGTGCGGGAGCCTAGCGCGCCCGCCCAGGGCGGCCGAGACTGGCCGCCCATCGCCCACCGTCGCCCGACAGGGCGCGCGCTTGCGATGCGTGCGCCCCGTTTCGCGTACGAGCCCCATTTTCCTGATCCGAACTTTCGTATTTCGTGCAATCCAGTCCCAATTTTTGTTTTTTAATTTTAAAATTTTATTTTTGAATATTTATTTTAATTTTTGAATAAAAACTTGAAATTGGGAATTTTGAGAAATTGAAACGGTTTATATTTTGGGAAAATACACCTTTGATAAAATTATTAATTTTCAGAAATTAATTGGAATTTTATTTGTTTTGGTAATTTGGGATTTATTGAAAACTTTTATAATTAAGACTCGCATCAAGTCGTGTTTTAAGTCATTAGGACTTGAAACGAGAATTTTAATTTATTGGCTAAATTTAAATTCTCGCAAGAGCATGTTAGGTGATCATGGGTTTAGACTTATGTATGGTTTTAATTTATGCACATGGATGGTTTAAATTGGGGTTGGAGCCCTATAGTTGCGTTTTTCAATTGAGGTTGGAGCCTCACTTATGTGCGTACTGTTATGTGATTTATTATGTGGCTTTCCATATTACTGTTTTTTAGGCCGGGGTATGCCCCGTGTAATTGTCTAAGGCCAATATGAAGATTGAGCCTTATTACTTTATGTCTTTTTCCTTTTATTGTAATTTGAGAGTAGAGATAGGTGGTGAGGTTTTATTTTCATTTTGGAGACAATACACCCATGGAGTAAGATGGACCACATTCAAGTAACAAGGAGGCCATAAGTGAAGACCCCTCAAAATGTTAGGGAGGGGAATCTCAATTGTTCAATGTAATAGAGATAGGGCTCGTATTTTGTTACCGCTTTCCCTTATGTGATTTAAACTGTTTATGTGGCATGTATGTTAGAACTTGTGATTGTGGAGTGGCTCCCACATATCACGCATAAGATAGGTAGAACCCATGATCATTACATGTTAGTATCATGCTAGGACATGTTATCTGTTTATGTGCTTGTTTGATATGCATTTAAGTGTACTTGCATTAATCAAGACTAATAAAATTGGATAACCTATATGTTGGTGAGGTCGAACCGGACAACTCTCCGGTTGATTCGAAAATTCCCATTGAATATTAAGCTAATTTCGAACAAATAGGTGTTTAATTCAAGATGCAAATTTTGAATTAAATTCCTAGCATTCCATCAATAGGTTTTAAGTTTAGTAAGTAAAGCTAGTTATTGTCCGCGAGTCGTGGGATAGCTAGTGGAGCTTATTAGTTCTTAGTTACCTAATTGATCATTTTAAATGATCAATATTTCATGGTCAATTTTAGCAAGGGCGATGTCCGCGAGTCGTGGGTCGTTCGAACTAAGTTTTGGTCATGATCTTATGATTGATGGGTCTAGCTTAACGCCTAAGTAAATATGGATGTCGCACGAGTCGTGGGTCCATATTGAAAGATAGGTGATGCAAAAACAATTACTAAGAGTGCTAAAGGTGTTAGAATTGGTAAGTTGTACCTAGCTAGGGTTCTTATTTAGAATGTCCGCGAGTCGTGGGTTCGAGGTAAAATGCCTAGGATCTTAGTACCCATTGGGAAACGTGTTCCTCTTAGATCTTTGGGAATTCTAGATCTTTGAAAAACAGTGGGAGCTACATTAGATTAAAGACCTTATCTTTTGTATATCGTTATAATTCAGCATGCTCACTAGTTCTCTGTTTTGCCATTTAGGTCGTAGATTCTGTGATTCTCTACGTGTTTTGAAATGGCAACCAAAAACCCTCTTGTATCGATCCTCGAGTCAAACAAGTTGACTGGTCCCAACTATTCTGATTGGCTGAGGAATCTGAAAATCGTTTTAGATTCTGAGAAGAGAACTTTTGTTCTCTTCGAAGGGGAGCCTAGTCCCGAAGGGGAGGCTCCCACTCGGGCCGAGCGGGATGCGATTCAGAAGTGGAAGGATGATAATCTCCAAGCCCGTTGCCTTATGTTGGCTAACATGTCTCCGGACTTGCAAAGACAACATGAGGCCATGGAATTTGCTTGGGAGATTTACGACCACTTAGAGCAACTTTACCGCCCTCATGAACGTGTTACAAGGTATAACACTTCAAAGGAATTGTTCCACTTGAGAATGAGGGAAGGTTCGAGTGTCCATGAATATGGACTGAAGTTTCTTGCCCTTACTGAGAAACTTGCTTCCATGGACATGCCACTGAAAGATGAGCTTTCAGTGGATTTGTTGCTGGCTTCGCTCCCACCATCATTCAACCCATTTGTCCTTAACTTCAACATGAATCATGCTGGTGCTACTGTAGCTGAGCTGATTAGTCAGCTTGTGACTGCTGAAAGCACGATCAAGAAGGACAATAAGGTTTTGATGGTGAATGCTCCATCTTCCTCTTCTGGGCCTTCTAAAGGTAAGGGCAAGAAAGCCCAAAAGAAGAAGAAGAAACCCCTTAGGCCCACTGGTGGCATTTCGAAGGGGAAGGCCCAAAAGAAGAAGCGTGATCAGAAAGAGGATGTTTGCTTCCATTGTGGCAAAGCGGGACATTGGAGGAGAAACTGCCCAGAGTACAAGGCTACTCTAAAGAAAGGTATCTTTCTCATTGAAGTAAATCTTTCTATTAATTCTAGTTCTTGGGTACTTGATACCGGTTGTGGAACTCATATCTGTAATGATGTACAAATGCTAAGTGAAGTCCAACAACTCAAAAGAAGGAGAATGTGTCTTGAAGATCGGCGATGGCTCAAACGTTGAAGCTCGAGCTTTAGGCACAATTAGATTAGATTTAGGTAGTTTTGAGTTAGTCTTAAATAAAGTCCTTTATGTACCGAGCATTATTCGTAATATAATTTCAGTTCCAATATTAGATTGTGAAGGTTATGAAACTTATATTAAGAATGATAAATACTTTATCAAACGGAACAACTCTTCCGTTCATATCGGTACTCTAAGTAATGGACTTTACCTAACTCAAAATATCAATATTATGAATATACAACGAGAAACAAAGCGTAAGAGAGATGACAAAGTTTCAGCTCCCTTATGGCACGCTAGATTAGGACACATTTCCAAGAACAGAATTAGCAAGATAAACACTTTAGGATCATTCTCTGAAAATGATCTCAAAGAGTTAACTTCTTGCGAATCCTGTCTCAAAGGAAAAACGTCCAAAGTCCCTTTTAAAGGAACTGTGGAACGTGCCACTAAGGTTTTGGATTTGATCCATACTGATGTTTGTGGACCGCTCAGTGTAAGCACTAGAAACAATCATCAGTACTTCATAACCTTTACTGATGACTTTAGTCGGTATGGTTATGTATACTTAATGAAGTATAAATCTGAAGCTTTTGAGAAATTCTTAGAATTTCAAAAGGAGGTTGAGAACCAAACTGGTCACAAGATCAAAGCACTTCGATCTGATCGAGGAGGCGAATATCTTAGTGAAGAATTCCTTAATCATCTCAAGGATAATGGGATTATCTCTCAGTGGACTCCTCCGGGAACTCCTCAACTTGATGGAGTTTCTGAGAGAAGGAATCGAACCCTACTTGATATGGTTCGTTCCATGATGAGTTTCACTGACTTACCACCTTCTTTCTGGGGTTATGCCCTAGAAAGTGCAGCAAAGATTCTGAATCTAGTTCCCTCTAAGTCAGTCCCCAAAACGCCCTATGAAATGTGGCATGGTAAAATCCCTAGTTATTCTTACTTAAGAATTTGGGGTTGTCCTGCTTACGTGAAGAGGACAGTGGGAGATAAGTTAGAATCTCATTCTAACTTATGCTACTTTGTAGGTTATCCTAAGGAATCCATAGGATACTATTTCTATGATCAATCTGAGCAAAAGGTGTTTGTTTCCAGAAATGCTACTTTTCTGGAGGAACCGCTCCTTAAAGAAAAGAAAGGTAAGATCATAGAATTAGAAGAAGTACAAAATGACCCCACACCACCCACTGAAGAAACGTCCCACTCTGATCAACTACAACCAATCACGAATTTCGATACACACGAAAACCCTCCTCTAAGGCGTTCTGAACGCACTCCTAGACAGCCGGAGAGATGGTATGGATTCTTCCATGAAATCTCTCAAAAGGATAATGATCCTTTAACATATGAGGATGCACTTTCAGATTCTGACTCTGAACAGTGGATAGAAGCCATGAAATCCGAAATGGATTCCATGAACTCCAACCAAGTTTGGATCTTGGTAGATTTGCCTGATGGGGTCAAACCCATAGGTTGCAAATGGATCTTTAAGAGAAAGCTTGGAGTTGATGGAAGCATTGCAGCCTACAAAGCAAGACTGGTTACAAAAGGATTCACTCAAAGACCCGGCGTGGATTTTGATGAAACCTTTTCACCAGTTGCAATGCAAAAGTCTATTCGGATCATGCTTGCCATTGCTGCATATTATGACTATGAGATATGACAAATGGATGTGAAAACTGCCTTTCTCAATGGTGACATTGATAAAGACATTTATATGGAGCAACCCATAGGTTTCACATTCAGTGGGAGTGAGCAAAAGGTTTGCAAACTCCAAAGATCAATCTATGGATTGAAACAGGCTTCTAGGAATTGGAACATTCGATTTGATGAATCAGTCAAAGCGTTTGGCTTCATCCAAATTACGAATGAATCATGTGTGTATAGAAAGGAATTGGAGACCTCAGTGCAATTCTTAGTACTTTATGTTGATGACATCCTTCTCATTGGGAATTCGAAGGATGACATGAAAGTGACTAAGTTATGGTTATCGAACCAATTCGAGATGAAAGATCTTGGTGATGCGTCCTATATCCTTGGAATTAAAATCTTTAGAGATAGATCTAGAAGGTTAATAGGACTATCACAGTCGATGTACATTGACAAAGTATTGAAGAGATTCAATATGGAGTCAGCAAAGGTTAAGAACCTTCCTATGAGTGTAGGAACATGTCTTTCAAAGATGATGTGTCCTAAGACTAACCTTGAGAAGGAAAGAATGACTCATATACCTTATGCATCAGCAATAGGTAGCATAATGTATGCATAATGTTATGTACTCGACCGGATGTGGCTTATGCACTTAGTGTAACAAGTCGTTTCCAATCTGACCCTGGAGATGGTCACTGGGCTGCCGTGAAGAATATTCTTAAGTACTTGAAAAGTACTAAAGATTTATTCTTAGTTTACGGAGGTCAGAAAGATCTTACTGTCGAAGGATACTGCGATGCAAGCTTTGCATCAGACTTAGATGATTTTAAGTCAATGTCAGGATACATTTTCTGCCTAAACGGCGGAGCAGTGAGTTGGAAGAGTTCCAAGCAAACTACCACTGCGGATTCGACCACTGAGGCCGAATACTTAGCTGCAAATGATGCAGCTAAGGAAGGTGTTTGGATTAGAAACTTCATTCAAGAGTTGAATGTTGTTCCTAGCATGAAAGACCCCATTACTGTGTTTTGTGACAACACTGGGGCGGTTGCTCAAGCAAGAGAACCAAGATCTCACCAACGGACCAAGCACATTATGAGGAAGTATCACCTAATCCGTGATATTATCAAAAAAAGAGATGTGCTAATTGAGAGGGTCACATCAGCAGAGAACGTGGCAGATCCACTTACTAAACCCCTTAGTCGAGAAGCTTTCCAAGGTTATCTTCAGAAGATGGGACTTAGAGTAGCTTTAGAATAGCTTTGACGGGCAAGTGGGAGATTGTTAGGAATAGTGCCCTAGAAAGCCGATTGTATATCCGCTTTGTGCTTTTCCTTATTGTAATCACAGACAATCTTTGAATGAAATAACGAATTGAGGCAACACTTCTTTATATGCTCTTGTTTGGTATGCGTTTACATTAGCTGTGCATGTATGAGAACTCCCCTAATCCTGATGACTTTAGGACTCTACCATTTAGGTGAAATGGTTCATGAAACGAGCCCTATATCACATAAGTCATGATTAGTAAAATACTCCAAGCCGATGAGTCCTACAGACAGTGGGAGTGTCAACCTGACTCGTCTAAGGCTTGCTTGTGGGATCACGCCCTTAAGAAGGACCACCTTGTTTCATGGAGGTGCAAAGTGTATAGTTGATACGTGCGTGATACATGAGGGTGCTTACTTTAATAAGTAAGTTCACTGAGGTGCCCCGTGTGAGAACATTCCTAAATGGGAAAGGAAGTTTCTATTTCAGGAAATGGAAACTTCCAGATTAGGAAATATCTCACGAGTCATTGATGTGATTAATTGATCCTTAGACTTGAGGTTCCTTGTCACTTTATGAGTTAACTCTGTAGTCTTAGGTATAGGTATAAGCTTTAAAGGGTGTCGCCTTAGACAACTGATTCAAGGCTTATGCTGGGGCTGCACAAGTGATTCATGAAAGTGAATGAGAATCAAGAAAGGACCTACACTTGCATTTGCAAGGTGATCTCTTATTGTGTAAGTCATTCATATGCCATATGGAGTCCTTGACCAAGGTAGTAGATCAAGACATCAAGAAAAGTGTTTCTTGGATTGAGATCGAATGGATATGAAATGCACTTAGCTTTAAGACCAGATTATTAGGGTTCTGATTATTCCCTTGCCCTAGATCTTGGTTGAGAGATAGTAAGTAGGAGGATTGTATCTCACATGAATCAATGACTTAAAGGTTCTGTCGAATCCGAACATTCCAATTCAGCTAGGGGTTAAACACCTGTTGCTAGACTATGGTCGTTCAATCTGTGGACTAATTAATTAATTAGTGAATTAATTAATTAGGGTCACTGCTAATTGAATTGAGAACCTAGAGGGTCACACACAACAACTTGGTTACATGAGTTGGGGCTTTAAAATGATTAAACGAGTTAATCGAGCCTAGAGGGTTCCACACGTGTGAAACCACACGTGTGGGTCACGTGACTGGACACGTGTCATTGTGACACGTGTGCCACACGTGATTGTTTAATAATATATTAAGTAATTAATTTGTTAATTATTTAATAGACTTTGGTTTAATTTTGAATTAAAAAGAAAGTCTTATTTTGGAGAAAAATAATCTAGTTAATTAATTATGAATTAATTAATGTGATAAAATAAGTTATTTATTTTAAATAAATAATGTATAAAATAATCCAAAATAGTTTGGATATTTTTAGCTCTCTTGAAAGTTGATTTGAATTAGAATTCAAAGTCAAAGTCAAAATTACTTGATGATCAAGTAATAGGAGAGAGGGACCAAATCCTTAGTCCATAAGGACTAGGTTCGGCCGCCCCTCCCCTTTCCTATATATAGGGGAGCTCATGCTCCCCTTTAGAGCTAATTGACAATTCTTTTGGTTCATGTGTTGAACACCTTTCTTTCTCCAAGATAAAATAAAACCCTAGGTTAAGCCTAAACACTAACTAGAGAACTAGCATCCTTACTAGTTAGATTGTGATCAAGTTGGTGGACTTTCTCTAGAGACTTCAAGTTAGAAGTTTGAAGATTCGAGCTTTACCAAGGAGAGGGGATCAAGCCGCGAGAAGAGCGTTCTTGGGTGGCTTGAAACGCTTCAAGAAAGATCAAAAGAAAAAGTAAGTTTTCTATCTTTATGAATTTGGTTACACGATTGCGAGTCCAAGGTCCTTTTGTTGGGAAAATTTTTTAAATTCCGCTGCTTTCTGATTTGTGTTTTCCAACAATTTGGACCATTGCTTCACTTTTTGGCCACCTGAGAAGCATGAGAGGTCCAATAACCATCCACCTTGGGAGATAGCTTTATTCAAGGATACCATCGGCCCGGGGGCCTACGTTTCCCCATAGCTCTTCCCGTGGCCAATATTCTAAACTATTTGAACCTTAGCCCTTCTCAGCTTCTCCCTAGTAGCATTGCTTTAATAAGTGCTTTTGTGATTCTTATGGATTGTCCTGGTATAACTCTTTTTGTTCGAAATATCATAAACATGTTTCAGATCTCTCGTTTCCCTTGATCTTACCCTCGTTCAGGATATTATTTCCTTTAAGCGAAATCCAATCTCAAAATTATTGATGCCCCCTCGACTTCTTATGGATCTGAGTGGAAAGGGAAATTCTTTTTGTTCAAGCCCCCGAGGGAAGTGATTTTAGGGTACCGAGGGAGTAGATCGACCATGGGGATAGATCCCTGATTAACTCGATGGTAGAGTCCACTTTCTCCACTGACTGGCTCAAAAATTTAGCCCAAGGTGTGAGGGCCGCAGACTGGTTGATTTTGGCAAAGGATTTGATAGATCAAGATGAGGTGTTATTCTTATATGGGCTCGTGAACCCTCCTAAGATGCTTAAAAATCCCCATCAAATGACTCTGGAACGAGACCGTTAGGATATAGGACACTAACTCATAGTTAGGTCTACTAACATTTTTATTTCTGCTTTTGCTTTATGGTTGTGACTTGCTTCTGTTGTTGTTTTGCAGGTCTAAGGACTCTAATGGCAGGTGGACCTGGGAACATAGCTACGCTCCTTGCTGCCATGGAGTTCAACAAGGGCAAGGGTAGCCAGCGGCAGGTCAGCAACAACAGATCCCACATCAACAACAACCAAGAGGTCAACAACAAACTCCCCCAACACAGGGTCGAGGGGGTAGAAGCTCGAATTCGACCAGTGCCAGTTGGGATGGAGGTCGAGGGAGCACCCCGGAATCTCATGTGATAGCTCGTACCCTTCCAGCTGATATCAAGGGCTCCTATGTTACTCCCTCTGCCTCTTGCCCTACTAGCTGTTCAAGTCTCTCGATCCGGGAGGTGCCCGAGGGATAAACTCCCTCCTCGAGAAAGAGGAAGAGACTACTAGATTCAGCTCTAGTGCAGGGGAAGGGTAAGGCTGTGGCTTTCGAGGGCGACCCTATTGATGAAACGACTTCCTCGGAGGAAGATGTGATCTGGCAGCTCGAGTGCCAAGGGGACCGACTATTTAAACGTTCCTTTTCTTCTGGCCCGTTCTTGTGGAGGGACACTCCTCCGACTAGAAACCTTGCCTTCCGCATTACTTTGACTGGCCAATTTTCTGGCAACCATCGGGAGCTATTTGTGCGTGACTTCAATCAGCTGGCAGAGGACATCCTTTAGGCTTTACAGTGTCTATATTTTACATCCCCTTTTTTACCCAAATTCCCTGATTTCCTTTTCGTTGAAAGAGATATCTTCCTCGTCATTCTCCTTGAACAGTTCGTGATTCGGAGGGTTGTCAACTCGAACCGCCGATCCCTTGCCTCGATGGAGAGGAAGGAGAAGTACAAAAACATGGCAAGGGCAGGTAACCCTACATAGCTACACGAGGAAATTGACCTGCTGAAGGCTAAGTGTAAGTCCCTCGAGGCCAAGCACGCGAGGGAGGTGGCTGCTCGAAAAAATGTAGAGAAAACCCTCGAGAAAGTGAGGGAGAAGAATGCTAAGTTGAGCAAGGATTTCAAGGCAACATTCGAAACCCTCAATCGAAGGAACGAGCAATTAACCAATACGTGGAGAGAGGCTTTCGAGGAGACTAAGAGGATCTGCCAAGCCGATTTTACCAAGATGCTTCCCAAGCGAATCCGTGCCGTAGTGAATGATGCCCTGCTAACCTTCTGTCGTTCCAAGGCTTTTGGCTTGGCGGCCAACCTTCACTGCTATGAGGATTCCCAAAATTCCTTCAACTATGCTGTGGACCAACTGATTTGTCTGGGCCCCATCGACCCAGAGGAGCCTGCTTTGAAGAAGATTGGTCTCCAGTATGACAAGGACTTGCAGATTCCCCAAGGTCCCACGGGTAACCCTGACGATAGGATGGCGGAACCCGGGTACCAAAACTTAGTAGTTGTCCTGTAATCGGATTTTCTTAAAGCTCAGCTCCATTCTACAGAACCAGAAGCTCCTCTTATTGCCACCTCGAGCGCTATCCTAGCTCCACTCGAACTAGAGGCTGCCCTTGAACCTTCCCTCGAAAAGAATCCTATCAAAGGGGAAGGTGGGACTGAAATGAATGGCAGCTCGGTGCAAACCCCTTTGCGCCTCCAAGCACGGTCGAAGCCTCTAATCCAGTAATTATGGATTCTGATGAGGGGAACGAGGGCGCCACTTGAAGCCTCCAAGGACCTCTAGTACCACTTTCAGCTTTACAATTATCTCTCCTATTTCAGAACTCATTTATGTTTTAGAAATCTCTTTTGTCTTGAAACATTGAATTCTTTTTTCTGGCTATGTTTGGGAACATTTTACTTGTAATGCTTTGGGTATGCTATCTCCGCATTTGGTATGCTTTAATCTTGCATGATTTTATGGAAATATTGCCATGTTTTATGTTACAAGTTGGGGCTTTTGGAAGCACGCACACACTTGTATGATCTATATATATATATATATATATAGGTTTGCGAATGATTTAGAGGGTCTTAAACATGCTCAATCTTTTAATAGAGAATATTTCTTAGCTAAGTATGGGCTTGTTAGCGGTCGATACTTGTATGCTTGTATTAGAAATATCTCGTTAGCTAAGTATGTGCTCAGAAGCGCACTGTGACACCCTAGATGGAGGGCCCCACATCCCCCGCACTATGAGCCCAGTCCACCAATGAAATGGAAAGTCCATACCTGAACCAAGATCACAGCAAACGGAGACAGAAACAAAGAGGACAACCCTGTGCTAGGTGGGACTAGACCCTATACCAACAAATCAACAGGAACAGAGCAATAGGAATAAGGCAGTCATGTATTCACAACCAAAGAAACTGCAACCTTTCCTAACCTATCCGGAATTTAATAAAGCAAAAGTAAAATACATTGGACGACAAGGCCTAAAATAAAGTAGGAAATGTGAATGCGGTACAATATAGTGCTAGCTAGACCAAGACTCGAACAAGGGCCCCATACTCCCGCCTAACGATCACAGAACCTGCAAGACAAGACTAAAAACAATGAGAGGGATGCTGGGGGACCCGGCGAGAACGGGTATTTATTCTATCCTAAACTCCACTTTTCACTTATTAACATGACAAAAACAAGGCACGTAACATGAGTTATAATTAATAGCGGGAAACAAGTACAAGTTAACCTTCTTCTTCGGTAATGGTTCGGGTAGCTAACCCCAGCCATCCAGGACACGGTGATCTGGTGGGTTCATAACTCCCCCAAACCGGAATCCCATCTTCTACCAAACCTCCTGGCAGATATCCGGGCTGCTCCAACACGATGGCACTTGTGCAAGAGGTCACCATTGGCCCGATAGCTCCCCGATTCACTCAATACACAAGCCCCTGGGCCTCACGATCAAGTACAGGAATCCACATCGGCTAACCCAGTGCTAGGAGAGCCGGGGGTAATCAATATCCCACAAAACAGGCTCAGGGTTAACACTACACAATTTATAAAGCATTTTCGGTACATAGCCGGTATAAAAGATATGGTTAATTTTAATATGAAAACCATTTGGCATAATTTTAATTCATGGAAATAAGACACCCACCGGATTTAATTGAAGAAAAACAAACACGGAATGAGAAGCCAAGAAACAAATTAAATGTAAACCATTCCACAAAAATGAAATCCGAGCATACCGTTGGAAAGCCCATAACGAGGCCTTCGAAAGCCCCTAGTCAAAAGCCGAAAAAAGTAGCCAGAAAAATTAACCGCCGGTTCACAGCCGGTCCGCCAAAGGCCGATTCTCGAGACGGGGCCAACGTGAAAATACTGTCCTCCACCCGCTGATCAACTTTTGTAAAGGGACTACCACCAAAACTCGCCCGAAAAAGGCCGAACTGCCACCTCTAATCTCCGTCGCTGCTTCTCGCTGACTTTTTCCCCAGTCCAATGCCAGAAATGGACTCCGGAGGTCGAAAAGGGTAGGGAAGTGTCAAGGGTCGCCTGAAAAACTCGTAGGAACGACGAGTTCGCTGTTGTGTGAAGTTCACGCTGAGCGTGTGGTACCGACGTGGCCCCGATGGCCGCGCCGTCAATGAGAAAAGTTACGCCGGGAAGTCTTCTTTCCACCCATGGGGCGCGTGTCACGAAAAGCCCACTGGAGACGATCGAAATCGACAGGCGAAGTCGCGACCTGCCACCACCCGCCTGGCGCAAATAAAAATAAAAAATATCTCTTCCATCGATCGTCGTCGGGCCAAGATCATGGTACGGTTGTGATCGCATCATCGAGCTCTTCGAAAAAAATTATTGGATTGTCAAAATCCGTTGAGAAACGAGCAAGTTTGAATTGTGTGTGTGTGGGGTGCGTGTTTTTGCCAGGAGAGGGAGAGAGAGAGAACGAGGCTGAAGTCTGAAGCTCTTAGCACGAATAACGAGGATTTGGGTGTTTTATCCCGGGTTCTCAACGCACGGTATAGCCAAAAGAAGGGTTAACAACGTCAGAATTGGGTAAACTCAGAGTCTAGGACTCGTCTCGATGCCCCGAACACGTTGAAGGGGTCCAAGGGGTTGAAACCTATCGAACGAGAAATGACCAAAAAACACCTGAAAGAGAAAATTACAACCAAGCCCCTAAACTCTGAAGGAGCTGCAAAAAGGCCACAAAAAAACACAAAAAAGGTCGACATGTGGCGAAATCTTGGATATCGAAAAAGCAGGGTGTTACAACCTCTCCCCCTTAAGAGGATCTGGTCCTCAGATCCAACCACTGTGTGAAAACCCTCAAGTTGTAGTACTCCTATCCATTTCCCGGAGTTGTGTAGAGTTAGAGTCCTCGTAGGGGAGTTTACTCGCATTGTGTGTATCAATTCTCTTCGTGGTGTCTCATTGTTTTTGAGGTTCATCTGAACACTTAACCGCTGATTGCCTTAACTAGTTCGATCACTACCAGGATACAAATGGTTGTCACTGTTCCCAAAGCTCGATCCCATCGCATACTCGTCAATTGAAAGTCGTTGTCAGGTCCAACGTGAAGCAACTAAGACAAACAAGAGAGAATCCCATCTCTCGCCACATAAGTGAGAGAACCCCGTCCCTTGGCATACAGGGAGAAGAGAACCCTGTCTCTTAACCTAAGTCTGACCGATTCCAACATCTCCCAAACATTCTAGTTTGAGAAAATCCGGCTTTCCTCAAACACCTAAATTCAAGAGAATCCAGCATTTCTGGAATATCTAAAACCAACAGAATCCAACATCTCTCGCGCACAAAATTAGAAAGAATCCAACATCTTTCTATCACATAATTAGAGAGAATCCTGTATCCCTCTAGCACGCAAATAGAGAGAATTTAAATCTCCCTTCCACTTAAACCGAAGGAATGTAACATTCCTCTTACAAATAAGTACAACTTATTAAAACAGTCACACATAAATCCTACAGAATAATTCAGTTAAGAAATTACACTAATCATCACATATTACAATTTAGCAAGTATCTCAAGTGGTAATAAAATTAATTAAATAAGCGATACATGTATGTTTATACTATGGACGCTTAGTGTATCATTCACCGTAGTAATGGAAATAATGTTGTAACTTTATTCCATGGTTTGGATAGTCTGATCTCTGTCTGATTTGATTCCCAACTTGTCTTTCATATTATTTAGTATGTGCTTGACTGAGAAAAGTCAGACCCTTGGTTGACCTTGTTCTCAATTCCATTCGGATCCTTACTCACAGCTATCTTCTTCAGTTAACCGAGCACTAGTTTATCCCACATACATTCAGGACGTTCATCCTTGTACCAGATTCAATCTATTATGTTTTACTATACAAGAATCTTGAATTTTAAATCTAACTTCATCTATTGTCACCAACTGGTTTAATTCTTTGTTGAGGACTTGATTATCTGGAACTAGTTGATATCATCTTAAAAATGACAAATTTTAACCAACTTCTCTTTCTCGAAACTATTTTAGAAATCTATCAGAAGTTCCCTGATAATACCATCATCTTCGTTGTCTGAATCATGTACTTATAAATTTCCAAGCGAACCACTCTCTTCGATGCCTTGTAGAGATCTTTAACCCAGGTGTAGTAACTTAACTTTCACTTTGAAAATTTACACTGATAAGGTTGTCTCATTCTTTTCCTGTCACTATCATTGGGGTCTTTCGTGTCCGTCATGGCTCGCATTTCTATTGTTACTACGAGAAGTAACTTCCTCAAATACCACTGTGAATTCAAGTTTATCTTTAGTCATACTCTCCCCCTTAAGAATTCCTGCATTCACTTGTTGGACTCTATTCATCATCCCTTAATTAAAATTCTTGATTTCTGGAAATTATTTCCTCGGAATGAGCAACCTCCTGTGGGAGTGTGTTCAGGGTGTTATTCATATTTACTTTAAAGTGATCTCTTGCATAGCAACTCAAATCCTTCGCTTTCCAAAATTCTTCCTATCTTAATTCAAATGTAGCTCGGTTGAAACAACATTTAGTGGGTGAGGTGGAGCAAACTTCCTATCAAGTAAACACTAAATAATGCGTGTCGAGTTAAGATGCTAATGCACATAGTACAATTAAAGAGGCAACACATTCAGACAATTATGTCAATTAAATATGCACATATAGATAAGAGAATAAATTAAAGAATTTAACTCAATATATGATGCACGTTCCATGAATGCATTGAACCTGCCACCGTAGTTGTAAGCTTTAGCTCAGTATGTTGTCCTTCATTTGCACCTTAAAGGTTTGCATCAAACTTGTTGATCATCTCCTGCATCTCACGGTCTTGTAGATTTCCAACAAATTGGCCTCCTATTCCAAGTTCTTATCACCTGAACCATAATCCATTAAAAAGGTCCTAACTCTTGAATATTGCATGAAATCCCCGATGCGTCCTTTACACTTTCAAGCTAAAGAGAAGAACTTGTGATAGATTGTGGTTGTCGCAGTGATTGACCGTGGTTTGATATTATCTTCATAGCCTATAATTCAAAACTCATTTCAAAATAAATGCATGCGATTATTACATACTCATGCCACATAATTAGCACCAAAACCATGACTCGATGTAAAATGCAACATATAAATCAACAAAGTTCAAAAGAAATGCATTTCAAGGATCAAGAACAATGCAATGCACACGTTCTCAAGTAGTTCCTAAGCCGTACGACCTAGACGTGACACAACACGATACTAGAACTCCGATTTTGCAACCTAGAGCTCTAATACCACCTTAGGATGTGACACCCTAGAAGAAGGCACCCACATCCCCCGCACTACAAGCTCAGTCCACCCATGAAATGGAAAGTCCATACATGAACTAAGCTCACAGCAAACGGAGACAAAAACAAAAAGGACAACCCTGTGCTAGGCGGGACTAGACCCTATACCAACAAATCAACAGGAACAGAGCAAAAGGAATAAGGTAGTCATGTATTCACAACTAATACATAAAAGCAATACAAGCAGGAAAGTAAAACGGGTTCAACTAAAGAAAATTTAACCTGTCCTAACCTGTCTCGAATTCAATAAAGCAAAAGTGGAATACATTGGCCAACAAGGCCTAAAATAAAGTAGGAAATCTGAATGCGGTACAATGCAGTGCGAGCTAGACCAAGACTCGAACAAGGACCCCAAATACTCCCACCTAACGACCATAGAACCTACAAGACAAGACTAAAAACAACGAGAGGGAGGGGTCAGCCAACTGGGTGTCCGATTGACGAACAGAAAAAGGTGATAAACTCACCACGACGAAAGGAACACGCTATTCCTATCGGATAGCCACTGACAGTCATCGAACCACCACCTCTGTTGGTCGGAAAATTTCCCGTGAACGGTGATATGATCCTCTGAACAAGCACAACAAAGGCCCTCAATCAATTTCTGGAAATACGACACCCATCGGATTTAATTGAAGAAAAACAAACACGGAAGGAGAAGCTAAGAAACAAAATTAAATGCAAACTGTGCCACGAAAATAAAATCCGAGCATACCGTTGGAAAGCCCGTAACGAGGCCTTCGAAAGCCCCTAGTCAAAAGCCAAAAAAAGTCACCAGAAAAACTGACCGTCGGTTCACAGCCGGTCCGCCACCGATCCGCAGCCAACGGTAGGTTCTCGAGTCGGGGCCAATGTGAATATACTTTCCTCCACCCGCTGATTAACTTTTGTAAAGGGACCACCACCAAAACTCGCCGAAAAAAGGCCGAACCATCTCCTCTAAGCTCCGCCGCTGTTTCTCGCCAGAGAACCCCATTTTCGGCCACTTTCTCGCCAATCTAATGCCGGAAATGAACTCAGGAGGTTGAAAAGGGTAGGAAAGCATCAAGGGTCGCCTAAAAAACTCACCGAAACGATGAGTTTGCCGTTGCTACAGTGATGCGCCACCGCTACGTGAAGTTCAGGCTGCGCGTGTGGTGCCGTCGTGGCCCCGATGGCCGCACCGCCAACAAGGAAAGTTATGCCGAGAAGTTTTCTTTCCACCCATAGGGCGCGTATCACGAAAAGCCCATAGGAAACCATTGAAATCGGCCAGCGAAGTCACGGCCTGCCACCACCCACCTGGTGAGATTGAAAATAAAAAAGATCTCCTCCGTCGGTGGTCGTCGGGCCAAGATCTTAGTACAGTTGTGATCGCGTCGTCGAGCTCTTCGAAAAATATTATTGGTCCATCAAAATCCAACGAGAAACGAGCAAGTTTGAATTGTGTGTGTGTGTGTTGTGTGTGTGGGGTGTGTGTTTTCGCCGGGAGAGGGAGAGAGAGAACGAGGCTGAAGTCTGAAGCTCTTGGCATGAATAACGAGGATCTGGGTGTTTTATTCAGGGTCCTCAATGCACGAAACGGCCGAAAGAAGGGTTAACAACATCAGAATTACGCAAACTCAGAGTCTACGGACTCGTTTTGGTGCCCTGAACGCATTGAAGGGGTCCAAGAGGTTGAAACCTCGATCAAACGAGAAATGACCAAAAAACCCCTGAAAGAGAAAATTACAACCAAGCCCTTAAAGTCTGAAGGAGCTGCAAAAAGGCCACAAAAAACACGCAAAAGGTCGACACATGGTGAAATCTTGGATGTCGAAAATGCGGGGTGTTACATGCTCGTTTAATTGGCAAAACCTGAAGAATAAATTTCACCAAGGCAATATGCAATAAAACTCGATTAAAGTAGCTTTGCAATTAGATTGGTCCCGACAAGGGTTAATACAGAGCGTCCCCCAAGGGGTATCTCATACCAAGAACTTTAAACCAAAAGCCTCCTTAGGTTGCAAGCAGTCCAAGGCCTGAGAAGTCGCTCTCCTTGAAGAGTCTCCAATATGTAATTGTTGTTAGCTCTGATTTGGATGATCTTGTAGGGTCCTTCCCAATTTGGGTCCAGTTTACCTACACACTTCAAAACTTCCTCCCTTTTTAAGACTAAGTCACCCATTTGGAAAGTTCTTTCTTTAACTATTTTCTTATACATGCGGGTTTTTCTCGTAGCCGCTCGAGGGTTGTATGGTTTGCCTAAAGAGCGCCTTGAAGTTATTTTGCCCATTCTCCTTTCTTACTCTCGAGCATAGTTTTGAGCTGCTGTAAGATTATCTTGTTGGTGACTTCAACCTGCCCATTAGCTTGGGGATGTCCTACAGAAGTAAAACGCTACTCAATCCCTAGGTCCGCACACCATTCTCGAGTATCTGCAGCTATAACTGTGATCCGCTATCCGAAACGAGTACTCTTAGAATCCCATACCTGCATATAATATTTTTCCAGATAAAATCTCTGACCACGCGGAACGTGATCTTAGCCACTGCTTCTGCCTCGGGCCATTTTGTGAAGTATTCACTACTATGATAGCAAACTTCCTTTGTCCAATAGCCAATGGCAGAGGGCACACTATGTCGATACCCCATTAATCAAACGGCCACGAAACGTTTACGGGGGTCATCGAGGGCACGGTAGGCGAGGTACGCTTGCATGGAACTGGCATTTGGGACACCTCCTAGCAAAGTCGATTGAATCCTTCAGTACCGTGGACGAGTAGAAACCGCTCCTCAGTAGTTTCTTGGCCAACACACACCTCCCGGAATGGTTCCCACATCTTCCTCTGTGTACATGCTCAAGTACTTCTCTGGCCTGTGAAGGTCGTAAACACTTTAGAGGGGGTCCCTGAAAGAACCCTTTGAAGAGCCCCTCCTCGCCGTCGAGGGCGAATTGAGGGGCTTTGCTTCGAATTTTCCTGGCCTCGACTGGGTCCTCTGGAGTGGAGCCATCCCTTATAAACTTTACAATACTATCAAGCCAGCATGGCTCCGCAGGTTCGATGGTCATAACTTTCATTGTCTGGTTAGCTCCTTTAATAAGGGCTTCTTCCGTTCTTAGAAAGGTGATGGACCTATCACACTCACACTCGAGGGCCGAGGTAAACTTTGAGAGGGCATCAGCACGCTCATTCTCGGTTCGAGGTATTTGGAGAAGCTCGAATTCTTGCAATTTAGCTATGGCTTCTTGAGCCTTCTCTAAGTACTGCAGCATGACCATTTCCCTGGCCTCATAAGTTCCTTCAATCTGACTAGCAACTAATTGGGAATCCACGAAAGCTATTACCCGAGAGGCCCCATTTTCGAGGATTATCCTCAATCGCTGGATGAGCGACTCATACTCTGACTCATTATTGGTAACCTGAAAATCCAATTTAATCGCATAGTTAACTTCAAGACATGTCAGGTCCCTTAAGGTTATCCCCGCACCTCTCCCTCGAGAGGTGGATGAACCATCTGTCTGGAGAATCGATCTTCAGCCATTACTCTCAGGGGTAGGCTCGAGGTTGAACCTCTTGACCAATAAGTCTGCCACAGCTTATGCCTGGATGGCCGTGCGCTGCTCAAAATTTATCTCAAATTGGCTTAGCTCAATAGCCCATTTGGTCATTCTCCCTGAGAGGTCTGGTTTGGATAAAACTTCCTGTAAGGGTTGATCAATGAGCACCATGGTAGAATGTGCTTGAAAATACAGCCGCAACTTCCTAGAAGCATTGACAAGGGCAAAAGCAAACTTTTCTATCACCAAGTATTTTTTTTCTGCTCCTTGAAGAGTCTTACTAAGATAGTAAAAAGGCAACTGCTTGCGATCTCTTAGGGCCACCAATACTGCACTTGTGGCATCGCTCGAGGCTGAGAGGTAGAAGGCCATCGTTTCGCCCTCGATTGGTTTGGTCAGTGGGGTGCCTTTGAGAGGTAATCCTTCATGCCTTGCAGGGCTTGCTCACACTCCTAAGTCCAAGAAAAATTTTGGGCATTGCGAAGGATCTTGAAAAAGGGTAAATTCTGATCTGCCTGCTGGGAGATAAACCTGTTGAGGGAGATGACCTTTCCCACCAACACTTAGACTTCTCTGACATTCTTGGGAGACGGGATTACAAAGATGGCCTTAATCTTCTCGGGGTTGGCCTCAATTCCTCTCTGGCTTTACATATCCAAGACATTTTCCCTCTCGAATGCCAAAAGTACACTTGGAAGGATTCAGCATCATGCTATATTTTTTCAGTATGTTGAAGGCTTTCTTAAGGTCACTCATGTGGGAGTTTTGCTTCACGCTAATGACAATCATTGCATCCACATAAACCTCTATGGTTTTCTCAATTTTTGGCTCAAACATCTTATTGAATAGGAGTTGGTATGTGGCGCCTGCATTTTTCAGTCCAAATGGCATTACCATGAAACAGTACACCCCCATGTAGACTATGAAGGATGTTTTGGGTCGTCCTCGGGTGCCATAAAAATTTGATAATATCCCTGGAATGCATCCATCATGCTCATAAGCTCGCACCCTGTCGTGGAGTCAACTAACTGGTCTATCCTTGGAAATGGATAGGGATCCTTTGGACATGCTTCGTTGAGGTCTGTGAAGTCATTGCATATCCTCCATTTATTTGATATCTTAGGTACGAGAACAATGTTGCACAACCACTTGGGGTATTGGATTTCTTCGTTGTATTTTACCTCGAGGAGCTTGTTGACCTCCTCCTCAGTTATTTTCCTCCGAAAGCCGTTGGCATCCCTCTTTTTTTGTTTCGTAGGCCTGAAAGATGGGTCCACGTTCAACCTATGGACCATCACCCTTGGTTTGATACCTGTTAACTCTGAAGGTTTCCATGCAAACACATCTTTGTTCTCTCTCAGAAAGTATATCAACATCACCTAAGCTGGGCCCTCGAGGCTCGAGCCGATTTGCGTGGTTTTTTCTCGGTTACCCAGTTCCAGCTCCACTGTGATAAATTGCTCTATGGGCTCGACTCTATTTTTGACTCGAAGGGCCTCCAAAGCTCTCTTTTTACCCCTCAGTGGGGTGGGGTCAACTTCTGCTTCCGCTGCTATTTTCTCCTCCTCCGAGGAGATGTCATCGACGGGCTCTAAAGGATGATCCCAAGGGGGCCCTTTCGAGGGTCCAGCGCCTTGGGTTTCCTTTTTCTTGTTCTTTTTATTCTTATTGAGCCTGGCCCATTTTCGTAGGGGCCCGTCTTCATTTAGGTTGGGGAAATCAACGCCTTCTTCTCGGATCCTAGCTGGAACACCTTCTCGGATTTTGAGTTCTGGAGAGATAACATGTAGCATTCCCATGCTTCCTTGATATTAAAGAGAACTTCACCTGCTCCCTCGGGTGTGGGGAACTTGATCTTTTGGTAGTATGTGGAGATGATTGCCTTAAAATCAACTAGAGCGGGGCGCCCTATTATGATGTTATAAGCAATCTCAATCTTCACGACTACGTAAGAAACCATTAAGGTTTTTTGCTGTGGGTTGCGACCAAAAGAGTTGGCTAAGCGGATCTGTGCCCGATGGACAACCTCTGAGCCCCCAAAGCCCTCGAGTGCCGTCTCGAGGGGCTCGATGGGGACATTAGTAATATTCATCTTCTGAAAAGTAGAGTAGGGGAGAACATTCACAGAGCTTCCACTATCAACAAGCACCCTCTTTACAATATGATTGTGCACATCTAAGCTAACCACCATGGGGCAGTCAAAGGTTTTCCTCGACCCCCTAGGGTGTTACAATATGCTCAAGGTCCTTCTTACTGAATCCTATCACTTCCTCTTCCCTCGAGCACGACACTGCTTTCTCGATGGCATAAGTTGGCTTTGGGAAGGAAGGCTTCTGATCATAGCTCGCATATAACGGCGCCTTGAAGCATTTGAGTCTCCACCAGCATCACCCCCAGAAATCATGTTGATGTCAACAAAGGGGACATTTTCTACTTCTGGAGCTGCTTTCTGTTTTCTGCGATCTCCCCCTCTGTTGGCCTTCTCCTTGGGCTTCTCGAGCGTGAGGGACTCCGGCATCTATTCTCTACCCGACGACTACAATGCTCATCGTACAGCTCGAGGATCTTGACAAACTCTTTGAGGTAGCCTCCGGCAGTGAGTCTTTGAATTTCATTCTCCAGTTGCCTGCATTCGTCTGTGTCATGCCCCTTTTGCTTATGGAAGGCGCAGTACTTCCCAGTGCCTTTGTGCCTCTGTTTCCCTTATCTTGGGTGGCCTATTGAAGAGCTTTTTGTCTACCATGGAATATACTTCTGAGATGGGCCTGTTGAGGGGAATCCGTTCGTACTTCTGAGCGGATGGGGGACTCCATCGACGGTCCTTAGGAGCGTCGCTCCTTTCAGGTCCTTTGTCTCCCTTAAGATAAGGGGCATTGCAAATTCTTTGCTCACGTAATCCCTAAGATTGATGGATTTGATGAGCACGTGAGTCAAGAAATCCATCGAGGGCCTTTCCACCAGCAAGACCTCTTTGTTGAATCTTCCAAAGAAATATCAGAGAGACTCATTATGTCCTTGCACGAGGCTGTAAAACGCTGTGGCCGTCAGGACTGGCGTCTCCAAGGAGTTAAACAGGTCCAGGAAGGTATTGGTTAGATCATCATACCCTCGAATGGATCGAGGGGGTAATTTTTTGTACCAGTCTTGGGCAACACCAACGAGCGAGGTAACGAATACCTTAGCCCAATAATGGCTGGAGTGCTCGTACAGATGCATCAAGTGCAAAAAATAGTCTAAGTGTTCTATTGGGTCAGTGGTTCCATAGTAACGGTTGATCGAAGTAGGCACTTTCCCGGCCCTGGCTTGGGCCATCAAAACTTCTTCCACGAGGGGAGAGCCTCTCACCAATTAGTGGTATGGTTGGTCTTCATAGTCTTCTTCTTCATCGAATCGAACACGAGGGAGGAGGACACCCCTGGCCAATGGATGACGAGCATCTCTGGCTTTGGGTCTATTATCCCCAGCGTAGGGGACCTGAGACCGCACTCGAGAGAGTTGTTACACCATATTCTAGATTCCATCCAGGTGTTCCTATACCGCTGCTAGCAGATGGGGACCGCCACCGTCTGCTTTGCTCTTTCACCTTGAAGCCCTCGACTGGACCTCATCTTCCACAGGGATTTTGTCCACAGGGGCCTTCCCCATCTCCACCTGAGGTCTGGTCTCTCCTCCTCAGGGAGGCAACTCTTCTCCCTGTACCGATGGGGATAGGGGTTATATTTGTAAGACGGCCTGAGCTGCCATTAACGGATGAGCTTTCCATCGTCCTAAGGGAAGAGCAATCTGGGCCGTGGCTTCGGTGGGGAAGTATGTCGCTATAAAGTTCTTCCAAGCGTTTTGAGCCGCTTGAATTTCGCATTGGGCATAAATGGCTTGAAGTTACCTTTGAGTTATGGGAGGCAGCTCCACTCCTTTGATCTCTCTTGGGACAGTGATCGGGAGCTGCATCAATCTGGCATGGTAAGGTTGTACAGTCGGCATCATACTTGCCGACGAGAGTATGTGCCCCGACGATGGCATCATCATAGGGTAGCCTCCCATATTGGCCACCAAGAAAGTAGGCTGCGTTTTGGGGGGGGGGGGGGGGGACATTAGATCAGGACCCCTAGTGCCACCGGCGATGGGTGGCTCTTGGGGAGTTTTCCTTTCTTTCCCTCTGGCTTCGCCAATGACTAGAGGCAGCGGGGGAAGAGCCCCAGTCGTCGCCTCATTCTCGGCATCCCCTGGGTTGGGATGGCCCTTATCTCCTACAGCCTCAGATCTAGTAGAAATCACCATTGAGTTACTGGTGTTTAGATTACTTCTAGCTGAAAAGAATGAAAAGGAAGAAAGGTGGTTTCCCACAGACGATGCCAAAATGATGGGGTTTTTTTCAAAGAAGGATCGTACCACCACCATTTAGTATTTGTTTTAACACCGGGGAGGCAAGGCTCCAGCAAGGAAGGCTTATTGGGCTTGAAAGCATGGATTCGACCAGCTAGGTGAATACCAAAATGAGGGTGCAACAACTCAATTGGCTTCTTGGGAATGAAGTTTCTGTGTGTGAAGATCATTCGCCGGAAAGAAGATCCCCTGCAGGGGACAACACCTACCCTTATATAGTTGAGGGTGAGGGCTATAAGGTCATTTTGCATTAGGTGGTCCTGAAAGGGACGTGCACTGTAACGCCCGAACGCGAGACGCCACATCCCCCGCACCATGACCCAACCCGTATATGAAATGTATTTCCATACACGTGCCAAATCATAGCGAACGGAGACATACACACTCGCTAAGCCAGGCGGGACTAACCTATAACTTAAACCCCAATAACAATAACCACTACAATCAGAGCAACAGAAAAGCGGAAGCAATAATTCATATACTATATACTGAGCTAGATGCTCTAGATACCAACACGTATTCCATATAATGAGCTATATGCTCTAGGTACCAACATTTAAGTTTGAGTAAGATACATATAGGTACCATATACATGTACGCTCGTAATCATATACAACATTCCAAAAGTATCATAAAGTATAAACACATGCGTGTAAAGAAAAGAAAGGCTAGACACGATGCAAGACCTCTTTGACTTGTATCCCGCCTAGCATCCCTTCCTGCAAAAATAACTGAAACAACTCCGGGTTCAGTCTTAGACAGACTGGTGGGTATAAAAAGAATAGGCATAATATCATAATATTGCGGAATTTAAACACGTACATGCAAGTTATAATCCTTACTCGAGGTTTAGAATCCTTTTTCCCAAGTGGGAAGTGAAATACAACGAATAGGATTATAACAATTCATTTCATTCATTAGGTCATTAGTGGCCCGGCGAGGGGGCGTGCATTATCTCCAACCACCACCTCGTGTAAGTCATTAATCATTCATTCATTCATTCGTTCATGCATTCATTCTTTTCGTGCACATTCATTAGATCATTCATTCGATCATTCATATACTCCTTTTTCCTCCGGGTAGGGAACGGGTTTCCAAGGCCCGAACCCTCATTCATTAATGCTAGAGGGGTACATGAAACCCCAAAAGTGCGGGTCCCCTTTCATTCACTAATCTCCTAGTGAAATCCAGGTTGCCAAATTGTTGGAACTAGTATAAATGGATTCCCGTCAGCCCAAGCTTACCCGGTTCACCACTACACTAAGTCCCGGGCCCCCATTCATTGTGATCACTCATTCATTACTCGCCAAACTTTTGGTAGGATATTCAAGAAAAAGGCTTCCATTTAAAACCTTTGCTCGTTAAAAACTTGGTATAAATACCTATATAGGGTTTTGGCCAAAATCTTGCACATTAGGTGTTCGGGGTCATATTGTTAACTAATAGAAGAAAAACCCACCTGGTAGACAAAAAGAACCCGACAAAGCTCTCACTGCCCGACCTCGTCACCCACTGGATCAAGATCTGTGTGACAAAGGTAGTGTGAAACTCAATCATAACCACATTTGACGCTCGGCTATGCAATATCATGTTAAGGAATGCTTAAAATGCGATAATATGTTCAATTATGGTCATGAATGTCATAGAATCCAATTAAACACATAATTCAACAAGTTTCGTTCATTATATGATAAAAATAGTATTCGTTCCCGGTCATATCGTTCATACTTTCATACTTGCATTCATAAGGTTATCAATATCCTAAATCAATCATAAAACATAGCTTTAATATAATCACGTTACATATAATCCACCATTACGAGCCATAAACGAGATAAAAGCAAGAAAAGAGGTTCCCCAAAGCTGCCATTTCAAATGACACGGCCGTGTTGAGTTTTCAAAGGAAACGGACACGGCCGTGTCCGAGGTTTAAAAATCCAAAAATTCAAAGTCGAGAGCTTGACACGGCCGTGTTGGGTTTTCAAAGGAATTGGACACGACCGTGTCCGGTTTTCTGAAAATAATTTACCAAAGTCGAGAGCTCAACACGGCCATGTCCGTTTTCAGTTCAAAGCTGACACGGCCGTGTCAGCTCATCGTCTCCGAAAAAAAACAGAGCAAAAGCCCAGTTTTTGTTTTTCAGGGAAAAAGCTTGCAAAAACAGGGGCAGCAATAAGGAAGCTCTTAGACACTCTTAGACATGATTTCAATCCATATAATTCACATATAACATGCAATTCGTTCATATATACAAGAATTCATGCATAAGATTGGCAAAAGATCATCCAAAATCGAGCTTTCATCCATGGGAGCTTCAAGCTTCAACAATGGCATATCATGCACTCATCAACAAACCTTAAATTTAAACATGTAAATAGAATAGAAAGTTTACAAGACTCATTTATCAAGCATCAAATTCCACTTTGAACCATTAAAACCAATGATCAAGCCCAAACCCTCAAATCATGCTCATACTCAAAACACAAGAATCCTTCACTCATGCCAAGCTATTCATGGATGAAAAGATAGAGGAGAAGATGGAGATTCTAAATCACTAATTACCTTGAAAGGAGATGGAGGATTGGTTAAGCTTGAGCTCAAGGCTTGGATGATCAAAATGGAGGGTTTTCTTGGAGCTTCTCTTCCCTTGCTCTCTTGGAGATGATGATCGATGAAATGAGATGCATAAGGGAACAAATGCTGATATTTAGTGATAAATGGATAGGTTACGGGTCGGTTCGAGTCCGGTTCGTTTAGTAAACGGTTCAAACAAGTTATAAGAAACGAGGTTGCGGAAAGATTCGTTGTCGAAGGTTCAAATGGTATCGAAAAAGTATAAGGTCAAGTTTAAAGGATAGGTATCGTTGAAACAAGTTCAACTCCGGTTACGGATCTCGATTTCGAGGTCCGGAGCTCAAGATATCGCGAAAACCGTTCAGGGTTGCCTATTATACAAATAGGTCCCTAAACTTTCAAAAAGTGGCAATTAAGCCCAAACTCAATTTCCAATTGAGTCCAAAACATTCAAATAAGTTACAATCAAGCCCACGAATCACACGAAGCATATAATTCCATTCAATTAACACCGAATTCATGAAATTCACATTCTCACAAATTCATTCATATATTCATAGCACACATTGGAATTCATATAGAATTTAATCAAAGAAATCAAATTAGAAACGAATTCGATTAATAAAACAAGATATAAAATCACATAATTAAATAAAAATGTGCACGTAACACTTACCTACATGTGTGAAAACTCGGGGCGTTACAACCTCTCCCCCTTAAAGAGAATCCGTCCTCTGATTCATTGCTCAGTCGGAAACAATTCGGGATAGAACTTCTTCATTTTCTCGTCCGTTTCCTACGTGGCTTCTTCCGTCTTATCACTTCGCCACAACACTTTCACCAAGGGAAACCGTCTGTTTCGAAGTTCTTGAAATTTTCGATCCAGAATCTTAACTGGTTTCTGAACGAAAGTGAGATTCGGTTCAAGCTCCACTTCTTCAATCGGTATGATCACTGATTCATCGGGATAGTACTTCCGAAGTTGTGATACATGGAAGACATTGTGAATACCCGTTAAACTTGGAGGCAAATCCAATCTATAAGTTGTATCTCCGATTCTCTCCAAAATCTCATAGGGTCCCAAATATCGGGGATTTAACTTTCCTCCTTTTCCAATTCGGGTAAATCCTTTCCGAGGTGAAGCTTTCAGGAATACCCTATCCCCAACTTCAAATTCAAGATCTTTCCTTCGCTTATCTGCATAACTTTTCTGTCGATCTTGGGCTACTTTCATCCGTTGTCGAATAATCTGAACTTTTTCGATAGCATCCTGAATCGCTTTGGAAGGTTTATCTTTCCTTTCACCTCTTTGTACCCCTTCTTGCTTACTCCACTTCCATTCTTCCAAATCGAAGAACAACGGGGATCGGCACTTCCTTCCATAAAGAAACTCATACGGTGCCATTTCTATCGAGGCTTGATAACTGTTATTGTAGGCAAACTCAATCAAGGGCAATTGTTCATTCCATGAACTTGAGAAATCCAACGCACATGCCCTTAACATATCCTCGAGATATCTGATTAACCTTTCAGATTGCCCGTCAGTCTGTGGATGAAAAGCTGTACTGAATTGAAGCTTAGTCCCCAAACACTTCTGTAACTCTTGCCAAAACTTGGAAGTAAATCTTGGATCCCTGTCTGAAACAATGCTAGCTGGCACTCCATGTAACCGAACAATCTCATCACAATACCTCTTAGCCAACTTACCTATCTTATCGGACATCCGAACTGCAAGAAAATGTGCTGACTTGGTTAACCTGTCCACGATTATCCAAATTCCATCGAATCCACCCTTCACTCTAGGTAAACCCGATACAAAATCCATTGCTATCTGTTCCCATTTCCATTCGGGAATAGGTAGTGGCTGTAATAATCCTGACGGCTTCTGATGCTCAGCTTTCACTAGCTGACAAGTCAGACACTGCTTCACATAATTCACTACGTCTCTTTTCAGCCCGTTCCACCAATAATACTGTTTCAGGTCCCGATACATCTTGTTTCCACCAGGATGTACCGAATAAACAGTTTTATGAGCTTCATCCAAAATAGCTTTTCTCAATTCTGTTGGAACTACCACTCTGTTCTTGAATCGAAAGATTCCCGTATCATCGAATCCAAACGGACACTCGGAGTCTGATCGAGCCTTTTCAATCAACTTCTAAATCTCAACATCCGTCCGTTGTGCCTCAAATATCTGTTGCCTTAACTCTGGCCATACTGAGATGCTACCCATACGAGCCTTTATCTTAACCAACTCCATTGGTTGTCCAATATTTACCTTCAAATTGGATACACTAGCCTTCCTGCTCAATGCATCCGCGACAGCGTTAGCTTTGCCTGGGTGATACTTAATCACACAATCATAATCCTCGAGAGTCTCCATCCACCTTTGTTGCCTTCTATTCAAATCCTTTTGAGAAAACAAATACTGAAGACTCTTATGATCGGTGAAAATCTCAAAAGAAGTTCTATACAAATAATGTCTCCACTTCCCTAAGGCAAAAATCACCGCCACAAGCTCCAGATCGTGAGTGGGATAATTTTTCTCATGCTCTTTCAATTTCCTAGAGGCATAAGCAATTATTCTCCCATTCTGCATCAACACACAACCTAAGCCTTCATGGGAAGCATCCGTATACACTATAAACCCTTCAATACCATCCGAAAGTGCAAGTATCAGTGCAGAAGTTAACTTATCCTTCAAGAGCTGAAAACTGGCTTCACACTTCTCATCCCACTTAAACTGAACCTCCTTATTGGTTAATCGGGTCAATGGAGCCACAATCTTAGAGAAATCTTTAACAAATCTTCGGTAATAACCTGCTAAACCCAAGAAACTTCGGATCTCAGAAACATTCCTAGGACTCTGCCATTGTGAAACTGCCTCTACTTTCGAAGGATCCACTTCTAATCCTTTGCTCGAAATGATATGTCCCAAGAAGCTCACCCTGTCAATCCAAAACTCGCATTTACTGAACTTTGCAAAGAGCTGGTTATCTCTTAAAGTCTCCAATACCAATCTCAAATGCCGAGCATGATCCTCTTCTGACCTTGAGTATACCAAAATGTCATCAATGAAGATCACGACAAACTTATCCAAATACGGGCGGAATATCCGATGCATCATGTCCATAAAAGCTGCCGGCGCATTAGTTAATCCAAATGGCATCACCACGAATTCATAATGTCTATACCGGGTATTAAATCCTGTCTTAGGAATATCTTCCTCCTTGATCTTTAACTGATAATATCTCTGTCTTAAATCAAGCTTAGAATACACTCTTGACCCTTGTAGCATGTCAAACAAATCCTCTATATTAGGCAATGGATATTTATTCTTTACAGTCCTCCGATTCAACTCCCGGTAGTCAATGCACATCCTTAAGGTTCCATCTTTCTTCTTAACAAAGAGAACCAGCGCGGCCCACGGTGATGAACTTGGCCGAATATATCCATTCTTAAGAAGATCTTCCAACTGAACTTTTAACTCCTGTAACTCTGCCGGTGCCATCCGGTAAGGAGTCTTAGAATAAGGTTCAGATCCTGGATATAAGTCTATTACAAATTCGATCTCTCGATCCGGAGGCAAAGAACCTAAAACTTCGGGAAACACCTCAAGATATTCCTTTACCACTTCAGTTTCTTCCAACTTTGCCTAATCTTTCGGCTTATTCAAAATATAAGCAACATATCCCATAGCTCCGTTCCTTATCAACTTGTGAGCTTCAGTGAACGACAAAAGAGGAGCGATCTTCGATTCTTTCCCTACTACCACTTCTTCTCCCAACTTAACTGTCTTGGTGAAACAATCAACCGTGGCATGATACCGAAACAACCAATCCATTCCCAGAATAACCCCATATCTGTTCATCGGCATTACCACCAAATCTGCCTGATATTCTCTGCCTTCAAACCCAATCACACAATCTCTGACCACCTGATCCGTCTCAAGACTTCCACCCAATGGCGAACTCACCACATAACAAACATTCAAACACGTAACAGGCAAACACAAAGTATCAACTAATTTGCAAGAAATAAAAGAATGAGTAGCGCCAGGGTCAAATAATGCATGTATGTTCATGTTATGGATGCATAACGTACCTTCCACCATAGCATTGGGATTGGCTTCCACATTTTGCTCTTCACCCGCAAGAGCATAAGCGCGAGCTGGGAGCATCGGCCTTTGAGCTCCCAGTTGATAGCCTGGGTTCTTATCTAGACAAGTATTGGCCATATGTGTCGTTTTCCCACAAATCAGACACTGTCCCAACCTCCTTCTGCAAGTGTTGTAGGTGTGAGTCGGGCCTCCACAATATAGACATGGTGACCTATCATGCCGAGGATCAGAAGTAGCTGGAGGTACTTGTGGCTTCGGTGGTGCAGTTCCTGTAACATCCCGCTCGTTCAGCTTTTCCAGGTACGCCTTCATGGGTGAGCTATGTGCGCTTTTAATTATTTAATTATGTGAATTATGTGTTTATTATACTTTTATGTGATATATTTGAATTGCTTGAAACGTATTTGACCTTATGTGACTTATTTGTACGTATTTGTTTTCTTTATCTCGTTCTTGCTCCGTTGAGTTCGTTTTCGTTTTCGATTCTTGTGACTACGTGTTATGCGTGACTTATATGTGTTTTGGATGTGTCTTTATGTTTGTTACTTGTTTTTGAGTTCGTTTGGTACGGTTTTGAAAACCGTTTTATGTTTTAGGGACACAAGGGCCTAACGAGCTTTAGCGCACCTTGTGTTCCGGAAGGCGTAACTTGAGCTAGGGAATTCGGATTTGAATTCCGGAAGATGCGTTGGACTCGTAACGAAGAAATAAAGACAAAGAATCAAGATTCATATTTTTCTAAGCCCATTTGCTTCCCCGTTTTTCGACCGGAACGAGCCTTTGTGCCTAAGAGAACCCTTTTGTTGACTAATCTTCACTTGTGGGGCCCCATTTAACCCTAATTAAGCCCCTAACCTTGACTATTATGTATCTAACCATCCCTCACTCTCTCCCACTCCCTCTTTTCGTCCCACACCCAAAGAAAAAGAAGGGAAAGTGCAGCAACTTCAGCTCCAAGAGAGAGGGAAGAAACCCCTGGCCATTTTGATGATTTTGAGCTCCAATCTCCACCAAATCTTCTCGAATTCGAAAGGTAAGTTTATGATTGTAATCTACATTCTCTCTTCTCTCTTATATGTGGATTTGAGTTTATTTCATTGGTTGATTGATGAGTTCTAGCAAGTTTGTGAATAGTAGTGATTGGATGAAATTGTTAATTCTTGCTTCCTTCTTGATTCTCTTGAGTTTGGATGATTATATATTGCTTGTATGACTTGATTCTAAGTGTTTATTACATCTCCTTCCTTGGTAGTTGGGTTATGATCAATTTTCCATTGATGAATGTTTGAGAATTGGATGATATAGCTTTATGCATTCTTGCCCTTTCTTGCTTTGTTTCCTTGCAATTTTTGGAGCTGAAGTTGTTGCTACTTATATGGCATGAATTGTTGATGAATTGATGTTATTTTCATGCTTGCTATATGTGTTTTGATGGCCTAAGAGACTCCCCCAAGGCAAGAACCGAATTGCCCTGTTTTTCTCTCCAAAAATCGAAATGTTGCTGTGTAATTTTTCAGTCCCGAACGCATGACACGGCCGTGTCATGTTTTAACTGGAAGTGGACACGGCCGTGTCAAGCTCTCGGCTTTGGCCCCTGATTTTATTTTAACCGGACACGGCCGTGTCCGATTCCTTTGCATTCCGGACAAGGCCGTGTCCACTCAGTAGGTTTTGGCCGGGAGAAGTTTCTTTCGTCGTTTCGTTGCTTTTCGTTGGTTCTTCTTACCTCGTTTATGATGTATATGTATGATTAACTTGTTGTATGACATGTTAAGTTTGATTTTGTGGATTTATGGTATATTCTCTGCTCTCGGTTATGAGATAGAACCTTATATGCCTTGAATGCTCCTATATGACCTAATGTGCATTCATTTCGTATTCTTTGCATCATAAACATACATCCACATGTGCCGAGCGTCTAATGTGGTTCATATTGAGTCTAAGTTTGTCTTTTGTCTTTGCTCTGCCTTTAGGTTCGTCCCTTTGTTGGTAAGGTGGTCTTCTAGACGTCCGACTTGCTTCCTTTGTTCCCGTTGCTTCTCGGAGGTGAGGTTTCTTTCCTTTTTAGATATTGTGACCTACAACTCTAATTGTAATTTAAGCCCGCATGCGAACTATATATATGTATAAATAAGTGTTCGATATGTATTTTGCGGGAATTGGCCCATTTGCTATGAAATCTATTGAAAAGACTTTTATATATATACAAGCTATGTTTTTTTATTCGTTTTCAAAGAGGGTTGGTGTGTGTACGTGTTAAGTTTTGACAAGAAGTTTTGAGACAAGTGTCCGCTTTGTGAGGTGTGTGTGTGTGAGTTCTGTAATCTGTTTGGGGCCCGGAGTTGTGTGGTTCGGGAGACCCGGGACAACCATCGGGGTCGCCGGTTGCAACCCCAGGACACTTCTCCACCAACGGGAGACTTAGTTCTCCTATGCCGACGGAGCGCATTTTGGCTGGCCGTCGAAGGAACCGGGCGGGATCCTCCTGTTCATCTGTTTGTTCTGTAGTGGGATTGAGAGGGGCACCTCTCTTCCCCAATGGTGTGGAGGTGGGATTGTTTATGAGTTTTGTTTTGATATGAGTAACTGTGTGAGGATTCGTTCTCGCAGTGCTATTTTGGTTATGCTTATGTATCCGATATGGTTTGTGAAACGGGGTGGATTCATAATTTCTCTAACTTGGTTGATTTTGGCCTTTGGCCCTAAACTTTTCTTTTTATATATATAGTATCACGGGTTAAACCCTTTTGGAGTGCAAAAACCACACCCGGTACATGAACATTTTCGATTTGAATATGCTATGCTCTTACTTATACGTATGTGTGCGTGTGTAGCCCCCTCACCAGTCTCTAGGACTGACCCTCGTTGCTTCTTTTCTTTTCCCCTTTCGTTTTGAGCTTTGCGGGTACCCGGTTGGGAGTCTGGCTAGGCGGCGGTCGTTGTTCGAGTCTTGGGAGTCTTTTGAGTCTTTGTATAGTCTTTGCATTTGCATATTTACTTTCCCGCTTTGGTACCATGTATAAATAATTATAAGCTACGTTTTTTGTAATTGGAGGCCTTGGATAATCCTTTTAGCCCGGGGTGGGCAACATGTTGAAATATGTATAGCTCTTTCTGAGTTTTTATATCTGTAATTGGTTTGTTTTGTGATCCTGTGGCTTCCGTACTTTCGATTTTATTGTGTTGCGCACTCTGTTCAGGGTCTAGACCACCTAGCCTAGAGTTGATTTTTGTTTGTCACCCGTTTGGTTCGATGCGGGGACGGAGTTCCCATTTCGATACCCGTGTTGGGCTATGGTGAGGGGGATGTGGCGCCCTCCGCTCCGGGGTGTTACAGTTCCCGCAGCTCGAAACTTCTTGTTTTGACCTTGGAACGGCGGTGAGGGAGCCACCATAGGTCTTTTCCCCTCTCCAAATCCCGATCCTTGTCCTATTTGCATACGAGGTATGGGGTCCTTTTTCTTGTATTCCTCTTCCAGCACCAACGCCCTTTGTACCGTGTCAGCGAAAGACTCAAAATTATGGCCTGCATGCCCATGTCGGAGATCCTGTCTCAATCCTGCTATGAACTTCTTTGCCTTTCTCTTTTCATCCCTTGTACTGTGAGGTGCATATTTCCTGAGCCTAGTGAAAAGAGAAAGATACTGAGCCACCGTTCGTGTCCCTTGCTTCAGATCCATAAATTCTTGTTCTTTCCTTTCTCGAACGACCTCGGGCACAAAGGCTTCTCTAAACTCCCTTACAAACACTTCCCAAGTAACTTCTTCCCCTTCAACTTCAAGTTTCTCTCGGGTGCGTTCCCACCAATCATAGGCCTCTCCGTCCAATTGAAAAATAGCAAACTGGGCCTTCTCTTGAGAGGTAAATTGTCGAACATTAAAAATCCTCTCAATCCTTGTGAGCCATCCTTCCGATATTGCATCATCTACCGAACCCGAAAACCTTGGAGGATTATAACTAAAAAACAACCCATGATGATCTCTCGGGTTATTTGGAGGAGGTGCTTGATGTTCAGCCTGCGGTTGCACTGGAGGATCCTGAGCCCTTCTATGTTCCACGTAATTATATACCGCCTCCATAAAGTGCTCCATATTCATAGGCGGTTGTGGAGGATTAGGAGAACGATCTCTATGATGATGATGACCCGGAGACCTTTCCCGATGTCTTCTCGGAGGCATCCTATCAATTCAAACACTAACATGCATGCCATATTTAGTCCATGCGTGACAATGCAATAAATTCAATCAAACATTCAAGTCAAGAATCCGAGCACATTATCACATAAAAAAGCAAATGCTCCAAATTAATAAGTAATTCCTACAGCCGAACGACCTACTGACTCAACACGATACTAGAACCCTGGTTTCGCAACCCTGGGCTCTGATACCACTCAAAGGATGTAACGCCCGAGCGCGAGACGCCACATCCCCGCACCATGACCCGACCCGTATATGAAATGGATTTCCATACACGTGCCAAATCATAGCGAACGGAGACATACACACTCGCTAAGCTAGGCGGGACTAACCTATAACTTAAACCCCAATAACAATAACCACTATAATCAGAGCAACAGAAAAGCGGAAGCAATAATTCATATACTATATACTGAGCTAGATGCTCTAGATACCAACATGTATTCCATATAATGAGCTACATGCTCTAGGTACCAACATTTAAGTTTGAGTAAGATACATATAGGTACCATATACATGTACGCTCTTAATCATATATAACATTCCAAAAGTATCATAAAGTATAAACACATGCGTGTAAAGAAAAGAAAGGCTAGACACGATGCAAGACCTCTCTGACTTGTATCCCGCCTAGCATCCCTTCCTGCAAAAAGAACTGAAACAACTCCGGGTTCAGTCTTAGACAGACTGGTGGGTATAAAAAGAATAGGCATAATATCATAATATTGCGGAATTTAAACACGTACATGCAAGTTATAATCCTTATTCGAGGTTTAGAATCCTTTTTCCTAAGTGGGAAGTGAAATACAACGAATAGGATTATAACAATTCATTTCATTCATTAGGTCATTAGTGGCCCGGCAAGGGGGCGTGCATTATCTCCAACCACCACCTCGTGTAATTCATTAATCATTCATTCATTCATTCGTTCATGCATTCATTCTTTCGTGCACATTCATTAGATCATTCATTCGATCATTCATATACTCCTTTTTCCTCCGGGTAGGGAACGGGTTTGCAAGGCCCGAACCCTCATTCATTAATGCTAGAGGGGTACATGAATCCCCAAAAGCGCGGGTCCCCTTTCATTCACTGATCTCCTAGTGAAATCCAGGTTGCCGAAATTGTTGGAACTAGTATAAATGGATTCCCGTCAGCCCAAGCTTCCCCGGTTCACCACTACACTAAGTCCCGGGCCCCCATTCATTGTGATCACTCATTCATTACTCACCAAACTTTTGGTAGGATATTCAAGAAAAATGCTTCCATTTAAAAAGTTTGCTCGTTAAAAACTTGGTATAAATACCTATATAGGGTTTTGGCCAAAATCTTGCACATTAGGTGTTCGGGGTCATATTGTTAACTAATAGAAGAAAAACCCACCTGGTAGACAAAAAGAACCCGACAAAGCTCTCACTGCCCGACCTCGTCACCCACTGGATCAAGATCTGTGTGACAAAGGTAGTGTGAAACTCAATCATGACCACATTTGACGCTCGGCTATGCAATATCATGTTAAGGAATGCTTAAAATGAGATAATATGTTCAATTATGATCATGAATGTCATAGAATCCAATTAAACACATAATTCAACAAGTTTCGTTCATTATACGATAAATATCGTATTCGTTCCCGGTCATATCGTTCATACTTTCATACTTGTATTCATAAGGTTATCAATATCCTAAATCAATCATAAAACATAGCTTTAATATAATCACGTTACATATAATCCACCATTACGAGCCATAAACGAGATAAAAGCAAGAAAAGAGGTTCCCCAAAACTGCCATTTCAAATGACACGGCCGTGTTGAGTTTTCAAAGGAAACGGACACGGCCGTGTCCGAGGTTTAAAAATCCAAATATTCAAAGTCGAGAGCTTGACACGGCCGTGTTGAGTTTTCAAAGGAATTGGACACTACCGTGTCCGGTTTTCTGAAAATAATTTACCAAAGTCGAGAGCTCAACACGGCCATGTCCGTTTTCAGTTCAAAGCTGACACGGCCGTATCAGCTCATCGTCTCCGAAAAAAACAGAGCAAAAGCCTTGTTTTTACGTGGAAAAAGCTTGCAAAAACAGGGGCAGCAATAAGGAAGCTCTTAGACACTCTTAGACATGATTTCAATCCATATAATTCATATATAACATGCAATTCGTTCATATATACAAGAATTCATGCATAAGATTGGCAAAAGATCATCCAAAATCAAGCTTTCATCCATGGGAGCTTCAAGCTTCAACAATGGCATATCATGCACTCATCAACAAACCTTAAATTTAAACATGTAAATAGAATAGAAAGTTCACAAGACTCATTTATCAAGCATCAAATTCCACTTTGAACCATTAAAACCAATGATCAAGCCCAAACCCTCAAATCATGCTCATACTCAAAACACAAGAATCCTTCACTCATGCCAAGCTATTCATGGATGAAAAGATAGAGGAGAAGATGGAGATTCTAAATCACTAATTACCTTGAAAGGAGATGGAGGATTGGTTAAGCTTTAGCTCAAAGCTTGGATGATCAAAATTGAGGGTTTTCTTGGAGCTTCTCTTCCCTTGCACTCTTGGAGATGATGATCGATGAAATGAGATGCATAAGGGAACAAATGCTGATATTTAGTGATAAATGGATAGGTTACTGGTCGGTTCGAGTCCGGTTCGTTTAGTAAACGGTTCAAACAAGTTATAAGAAACGAGGTTGCGGAAAGATTCGTTGTCGAAGGTTCAAATGGTATCGAAAAAGTATAAGGTCAAGTTTAAAGGATAGGTATCGTCGAAACAAGTTCAACGCCGGTTACGGATCTTGATTTCGAGGTCCGGAGCTCAAGATATCGCGAAAACCGTTCAGGGTTGCCTATTGTACAAATAGGTCCCTAAACTTTCAAAAAGTGGCAATTAAGCCCAAAGTCAATTTCCAATTGAGTCCAAAACATTCAAATAAGTTACAATCAAGCCCACGAATCACACGAAGCATATAATTCCATTCAATTAACACTGAATTCATGAAATTCACATTCTCACAAATTCATTCATATATTCATTGCACACATTGGAATTCATATAGAATTTAATCAAAGAAATCAAATTAGAAACGAATTCGATTAATAAAACAAGATATAAAATCACATAATTAAATAAAAATACGCACGTAACACTTACCTACACGTGTGAAAACTCGGGGCGTTACATGCACCAGGTACGTGGCATCTTACGAAAGGTCTGCAGAATCAGGTTTGCAAATGTGTTAGGAAAGTAGCCATAAGGCAGAGGTGCAGGCATACTATCCCATTGAAGTTGTTACCGAGGGGCGGTGTCCTTTAAGGGAGAGTGTTCACTTGAGGGAGAACGCGGCCGTGGTTCCTCAAGAGCCCTAGGCTTAGGGTACGCGGGGCCAGACGCGCTGCGGGTCCCTCGAGGGGCTGTTTCGAGGGCACACTCTCTTCGTCCTCGAGGGCAATCGTTATGGCTCTCCAAGTGTGCTCGGCAAGCGTGGCTTGCTAGGTGTATTTTAGTGTCATCAAGCTTATCATGGGATATGAATTTCGTCCGAAAGATTTATTGAATTTTTTCTGTTATTTCTCTGTATTTGCTTCAATAATTTCGTCTTCTTGTTGGTGGTTAAGGGCTGTAAAAAAAATTCTTCTGTGCTCTTCAGTTCAGTCCTCTAAGTTAGCGGAAAGAAGAGGTGAAAGAGAACACTTATCCATTCATTTTTATGATGTATGTTTTTTCCTTCCCTTGATAGTGTATGTGAATATTTCACCTGATAATAAAAGCTAAAAGCAACAGATAATTAGAAAAATAGAAACTCTTCCCTTCACGGTCTCCTAAAAACTAAAATATATAGATTGCCTGGTGTATTTTGTCTGTAGTCACTGATCATCAATAATTAAGGGAAAAAATACACTTCTTAGCAGATTGTAATTCTTTTTAATAATTAAGTGAAATATTTATTTACCTTTAAATTATAATGTTTATCTTCCTTAAAATTGTGTGGCTTGTTAGGTGCAGATTCCAGTTTCCCGTGTCAATCCTCTTGATAGGGTGGCAAATGGGTGGGTTGGGCTGGGCTCATATGGGGCGGGTTTCAATGGTTTGGGTCTAAAATGGTTTTTATGTTAATGGGTTTCTAATGGGTTAAATTTTTAATGGCTTTTGGTGGATTGTTGTGGATTTTAATGGGCCGCTAATGGGTCCAATAATAGGTTCGTACTCAATCTAAATACCTAAATGTTTAATATGTCTCTCACTAATACATTTGAACTGTTTTGGACCCATTTAATCAAATTAACCTACTTTAAACCCGGTTGACATTCTTTGAACCCGTTTATCCGTTTGGTCTACTTTGGATATGTTTTCCCATTTTTGACCAAAATTCAACCTATGTTGGACTCGTTTGACTCGTTTTGTGTCCGTTTCACCTTTTTTTTTTATATGTTCAATATATTTTGAACTCGTTTGACTAGTTTTGGGCTCATTTTAACCGTTTTTTGACCTGTTAGACTTATTTTGGAATGTTTTGGCCCGTTTTACCCTTTCAACCTGTTCAACTTATTTTGCACTCATTCGACCCATTTTGGGCCCGTTATACCATTTTTCGACCTGCTCGACCTATTCTGTACTTATTTGACCCGTTTTGGGCCCCTTTCACCCTAATTTTGAGCTGTTCGACCTATTTCAAACTCGCTTGACCCATTTTGGGCCCGTTTCACGAGTTTTTCAACTTGTTCAATCTATTTCAGTCTCACTTGACCCGTTTGACCCTTTTTCAAGCTGTTTAACATATTTTAGACTTATTTGACATATTTAGGGCCCGTTTAACCTATTTTTCGACCCGTTCGACCTATATTGGACTCGTTTGGCCCGTTTTGTGCCCATTTCACCCTTTTTTGACCCATTTGACCTATATTGCACTCATTTAACCCATTTTAGGCCCGTTTCACCCCCCTTTTTCGACTCGTTCGGCTTATTTTAGATATATTCGTTCCGTTTTGGGCCCGTCTCACCAATTTCTTGACATATTCGACCAATTTTAGACTCGTATGACCCGTTTTTGGCCCATTTTAATTGTTTTTTATCGGTTCGACCTATTTAGGAACCACTTGACCCATTTTGATCCCGTTTTCATCGTTTTTCGACCCCGTTTGACTTATTTGGATCCATTTAACCCTTTTTGGATATGTTTGACCAATTTTAGATCCGTTTGATCTATTTTGGATCTGTTTGGCCTATTTTAGATATGTTTGACCCGTTTGGATTTGCTTGACCCAATTTAGATCCGTTTAACCCATTTGAATATGTTTGACCCAATTTGGATCCGTTTAACCCATTTGTATATGTTTCACCCAATTTAGATCCCTTTAATATATTTGGATCCATCCGATCCATTTTGGATCTATTTGATCCATTTGAATCCATTTAACATGTTTGGATTCATTTGACCTATTTGGGTCAATTTGAGTCATTTTAGATTCGTTTAACCCATTTGGATCCATTTTGAATCTATTTGACACATTTGGATCCAATTGACTCATTTTCAATCCATTTGGATCCATTCAACCCATTTTGGATCCGTTTAATCCATTTTGGATCTGTTTCACCAATTTTTTATTTATTTTACCCATTTTAGATCTGTTTGACATATTTGGATCTACTCGACACATTTTGGATCAATTTGACCCATTTGGATATGTCTGACTCATTTTAGATCCATTTGATCCATTTAGATCCGTGTGGGACCCCTCTCAGAGAATGATTGGGGCCCACTGATGACCATATTACATATCGAATTTTTTTTTCAATATATAATACAGTCATCAGTGAGCCTCGATCATTCTCTGAGAGGGGTCACACAAAGGTGGTATCAGAGCATGGTCTAAACCATGTTCCTAGGACAACTAGGATATTAGTTCTAGAATGTAGTCGAGATCTAAGAGGAGTTGGTTATTTTACCCCATCCTAACAATCAAGTCATTTGACTAGTTGAAAATGACAGAAAAACATGAGATAGGATAGAAAGGTCGTGGTAGTGTCTGTCAGGATTATGGTAGGACAGGATCGGGTTGGGAAGGAGGTATACAGATCCGTCGAGACTATCCTCCCTCTATTACTATTCTACAGGTAGCGAGCCAGCCGAATTTCTCCCAAGGCATGTGGCAGAAGAGCTTGTGCTAGATCGTGATCATCTTCACAGTTAGGGAACTAGCTTGGTACCAAAACACAGTGGTTGAGAACCTTCCAATCAACTCTCGACGGAACAGGCAATTGTGCAGGAACCTTCCAATCAACTCTCTACGGAACAGGCAATGGTGCAGAAACTTCAAGGTCAGCTCAAGAAAAGATAAATGAGCTGTCAAATACTGAGCAACAGCTCTAGAAAAACAAGGAGCTACTCATTCTTTTATATCTGACCACCTCATAACATGTTTAAGAACGAAACTAGAATACTCACCATATAGCTGTGAGGTTAGCACTCCTATAGGTTTTAGTTATATTAGTGATCGAATTTGGAGAAAATGTCCAGTGAGGACTGCTGATAAGATATACCCGGGCAACCTAATAGAATTACCTATCCAATACTACGACTTAATTTTAGGAATGGATTAGCTATATGATCATCAAGCCTAACTAAATTTTTTCACCAAGGAGATTATTTTGGAAAGCTATAACCCATCCAAACCTAAAGCCCTACATGTTATATCACAGATCGTTCCGCTGATCTCGATAGTTGAAGCTAAGAAATACATTAAATAAAAAGTCATGGGATTCATCGCAAACCTATTCAATAAGCCAAAGGATCAATTGAAAATAAAAGAGCCTTACTCGAAGACCAAGCAAAGCTGAAGAAATTGAAGAACTAGCTGAGCGAATTAATAAAATGCGGATACACTCAACCTAGCACATCGCCTTGGTGAGCTCTTATGTTTTTTGTTAAAAAGAACAATGGGAGCTTTCAATATGTATTGACTATTGAGAGTTAAATCGAATGACTGTCAAAAACAAGAACCCACTACCCCATATTGAGGAGCTGTTTGATTTATTACAGGAGTCACAAGTCTACTCGAAATTAGACTTAAAACAGAGGTACTATTGACTGAGGGTTCGGGAAAAAGATATACCTAAAACCACTTTCAACACTCGATATGGTCATTTTGAATTTGATGTCATGCCTTTTAGATTGGCAAATGCCCCTGCTATTTTTATGGCTGTGAAGCATCGAGTTTCCGACCGTATTTAGACCAATTTGTGGTTATTGTAACAGCCTGTAACACTACAAGAAAACAGGCGAATTCCGAGGGAAATTTCCGAGGGAATTCCGAGGGATTCCCTCGGAAAATCTCATTTTCCGAGGGAATTCCGAGGGAAATCATTCCCTCGGAAAAAGCCTCCTCGGAATTGGTTCCGAGGGAAGAATTTCCGAGGGAATTCCCTCGGAAATATATTTCCGAGGGAATTCCGAGGGAAAGTCTCAATATTTATTTTCCGAGGGAATTCCCTCGGGATTCCATCGACAATATTATTCCCTCGGAATATAATGCTAAGGGATTTTCCGAGGGAATTCCGAGGGAATTTTCCCTCGGAATCCTGTTTTTCCTATTTTATGAGATTTTATGTTTTTCCTATTTTATGAGATTTTATTTTCCGAGGGAATTCCGAGGGAATTTTCTCTCGGAATCTTGTTATCCATTTAATGAAATTTTATTTTCCGAGGGAATTCCGAGGAATCATTCCCTCGGAATCTTACAATTTATTTTGTAATATTTTATTTTTTTCATTGATTTTTAAAAATAAAATGTATTTTTTTTAGGTCATTATTGTACCTATTATGAAATATGTATTTATAATCCAAAATATAATTATATATCAAAAGAATTTATTTACTATATCACTTGGTTATGATTAAAGAAATAAAAAGGAGGAATTAATGAAGAACTGTGCCATATCAAAGAATCCAATCGCTGTCCCAACAATAATTCTACACCCAAATTCCATTTAATGCAAATTTTCACATAAACTATCCCATTACATCAAACAAATAAAGCTTAAAATTAACAAAGCAAATTTCATAAACATAAAATAAATATTACAAGAGATGTAAATGGTTAAAAAAATTCATGATTAATCATCCAACTCACAGGCCAGACATGGGAGAAAAGCATGTCCCTACTTTGCTTCAAGAAACTGACTATTCTTGTAATGTAATCTGGTTCGGAGTTTTCATTTGTCCCATCTTCAATCGAAATGAACTGTCGCAACTCCTCTTTTGCTGAAACAAGTAAAGCAGTGAAAAAGCCAAAAGCATGAAATTTTTCAGAACCCCACTTGCTATTTCACCCTGTAGAAGATCAAGAATCGTTTTATAAACTTCTAAAACCTCAATTTAAACAAAAATAAGAGAAAATGCAAGCAGGGGTCGAAATTCAAGCAAGAATCCACACTAAAATTACCAGAAACACCATAGCTGATACATCCCAGAGCAGAAATTGACAATTTTTGAAGAGATTTTCTTGAGAAACCTAACCAACAACAGATTTAATCCTCACCCTCAAAACCCCAACACAAATCAAAAGAATTTGTAAGCAAAATGACAAAAAGTTTCCTTCTTCTAAGATTTACCTACAATAAAGGACTGCAAGAAACTCAGCCTTTTTTGGCTGTTTCTTTCTTGGAGTAGTGTGTGATGGATATAATTCAATGCAAGTGAAACATAACCAGTTTCAAACAAGCAAACCTGCTGCGAGGCTTCATATTAAAGACCCAATATTTTCTCCATATCAATTACTAACTGTAAGAAAAATAAATACGACTGATGTCATCAAAAGTGCCCATAAAGGGACTGTAAGAAAATCATAATGAATAAATTCCATATGTATGATTTAAGTAGGCCATCGTAGTTTAACCACTCAACCAAGTATCATCGAATAAAATTTTAACACAGAAACTCACGAACATCAAAAGAAAAACAATTAACATTAAAATATAGGGTATCACAATAAGAGTGAAAAAGTGGTTACCCACAACACTGGATCCTCCTGAACCAAGGGTCATGGTGCAGATACGTGAATTGGGTGTCTGCAAATAGATCGAATCGATCGAAGAGGAAGATTTACGAAAAGGCAAAGAGTCAATAGAATAATCTCAAATTTTTGCTACTAATCTGCAAACAAATACAAAACAAACGATATATAATATGCATGAACTTGAAAATATTTTATAGGAATATATAGAGAACAAATAAAAAAGTAAAACGAAAAAAAGGTAAATGAACCTTTGATGTAAGCATGTCTACAGCTGGGTAAACAGCAGATTCCAGTTCGATTGTGCGAGCAGAAAGGTAACTACAAATGGCTTCCAATGCTACCTTTAGTGATATCAATCGCCTTCGAAGATCCTCCACAACTGGAACAATGTTATCATCTAAAGAATCACGAAGCAACACCTAACCAATACAACGTCGAAATCAAGGACTGATTGGTGGACTTTTTTAACCTTTTCCTCATTGAATTCAAGCACAATTTATGGAACAAGCATCAGACCAATATGCTATACATTCAAGAATGGCTACTTATAATGATCAAGAAAGCAATTCAAACATCCAGCACCACCAACTACTTTTCAACCTTTGAGAATCTTATGAAAGATCAATCTTTATGATTGTAAAAGCTCACCTCTTCAGAAGTAATGATAGCCTTGATATGCTCTATCACACCAAAGAAAACAAGTTAGTACATGAATCTTTGGAAAATTCTAGTCCAAACCGGCCAGCCGAACCCTAACAAATCCCATGCTTATCCGTAGATATCCAAAATCCAATTGAGAAAAAGAAAAACTCTGAATAATTCAATAAATGTGGAGTTCAAGATCCACGTATTTTCTGTCAGCTGCAGTCTCACACTTAGAAAAGGGGTATGTTTGTGTTAGTGGAAGACTAAATGTGCAGACATGTTCCATCTTCAACAACCAAACAATTACTAAAACCAACTAAGCTGCCTGCAGGAGGGGAATCAACAGCATCATTATACCATCTATCTATGTAATATCAAGTGAAAACATTCAGTTATCCTAAGAGAAGAGAAGAACGGGTTTCATAAAATAGCACAAAAATCATCCAGTATCTTTTCCTACACTTCACAACAGCTCATACAATAAGCTCATCTTCACATACTACATACAAAACATAGAAATGTAATGGAGCTTCAAGTGAAGGGATTAACTTGCCTAATTTCACCAAATCCGACCCATTATTGAGTTACCATCTGAATGAAACCCATCAAACCCAGACCTAACACAAACGAACGAAAAATCATATAACCAAAAATTAAATTTCCGCATGATCTGAACATAAAGATGCATCAAAAATATAAAATCAGCATAATTTGCTCTAAGAATAAGAGATTACTTTACAAATTGGGCAGATAACTTTGAGCCCATCGGCGCGAGCTTCCAGCTGCGAACTTTTAGCCTTCTGATTCTTCTCCGCGTTCTTGCTCTGTGCCTCGATCTTTGTTCAATGAGCAAAAATCTTGACGAGGACCAGCAGCGGCAACGGAACGAGAACCAGCAGAGGCAACGGCGTAAGTCTAGGGTTCTTCAGGAGTTTGTCAAATTTGGGGAATTGAATTTGGCGAAAAGAAGAATTTGTCATGTCTTATGTAAATTACGTTTAGTTTGTATATCCCAGAATCGTAATTACAGATCCGAAAACACGTTTATTTTGTATATTGCAGAAATCTTAACTAAAGTTGAAGAAACGTTTTTGGTTTTTTTTTTTTTTTTGGTTTAATTTAATAACACATAATTTTGAAAAAACTAAATATTAAAAAAAGAGAAAAAAAATTGTTTTTAAATATTAAATGTAATAACATGATGTTTTCTTTGTTAGTTAATTAAATAAGAAAAAATTCTCTTCCAAAAATATGTGAAAACGAAATTCGATTTCAATTTAAAATAAAACGAATGTCCTTAACGTTATGATATCGTTCGAAATACCTACGGAATGTTTGATTACATATGTATAACCATCAATTCACTCATTTAATAACTAAAATTATCTTACTTTATTCACTAATTATACATATAATTGCCATGGATTGTATTTAAACTCAACAAATTATTATGTAGTGCTTAATTTTAAAAAATATATATTGAAAATTCCGAGGGAATTCCGAGGGATTTCCGAGGGAAAATGGTTTTCCCTCGGAAATCCCTCGGAATTCCCTCGGAATTTCGAAAAAACTAAATATTAAAAAAAGAGAAAAAAATTGTTTTTAAATATTAAATGTAATAACATGATGTTTTCTTTGTTAGTTAATTAAATAAGAAAAAATTCTCTTCCAAAAATATGTGAAAACGAAATTCGATTTCAATTTAAAATAAAACGAATGTCCTTAACGTTATGATATCGTTCGAAATACCTATGGAATGTTTGATTACATATGTATAACCATCAATTCACTCATTTAATAACTAAAATTATCTTACTTTATTCACTAATTATACATATAATTGCCATGGATTGTATTTAAACTCAACAAATTATTATGTAGTGCTTAATTTTAAAAAATATATATTGAAAATTCCGAGGGAATTCCGAGGGATTTCCGAGGGAAAATGGTTTTCCCTCGGAAATCCCTCGGAATTCCCTCGGAATTTCGAAAAAACTAAATATTAAAAAAAGAGAAAAAAATTGTTTTTAAATATTAAATGTAATAACATGATGTTTTCTTTGTTAGTTAATTAAATAAGAAAAAATTCTCTTCCAAAAATATGTGAAAACGAAATTCGATTTCAATTTAAAATAAAACGAATATCCTTAACGTTATGATATCGTTCGAAATACCTACGGAATGTTTGATTACATATGTATAACCATCAATTCACTCATTTAATAACTAAAATTATCTTACTTTATTCACTATTTATACATATAATTGCCATGGATTGTATTTAAACTCAACAAATTATTATGTAGTGCTTAATTTTAAAAAATATATATTGAAAATTCCGAGGGAATTCCGAGGGATTTCCGAGGGAAAATGGTTTTCCCTCGGAAATCCCTCGGAATTCCCTCGGAATTTCGAAAAAACTAAATATTAAAAAAAGAGAAAAAAATTGTTTTTAAATATTAAATGTAATAACATGATGTTTTCTTTGTTAGTTAATTAAATAAGAAAAAATTCTCTTCCAAAAATATGTGAAAACGAAATTCGATTTCAATTTAAAATAAAACGAATGTCCTTAACGTTATGATATCGTTCGAAATACCTACGGAATGTTTGATTACATATGTATAACCATCAATTCACTCATTTAATAACTAAAATTATCTTACTTTATTCACTAATTATACATATAATTGCCATGGATTGTATTTAAACTCAACAAATTATTATGTAGTGCTTAATTTTAAAAAATATATATTGAAAATTCCGAGGGAATTCCGAGGGATTTCCGAGGGAAAATGGTTTTCCCTCGGAAATCCCTCGGAATTCCCTCGGAATTTCGAAAAAACTAAATATTAAAAAAAGAGAAAAAAATTGTTTTTAAATATTAAATGTAATAACATGATGTTTTCTTTGTTAGTTAATTAAATAAGAAAAAATTCTCTTCCAAAAATATGTGAAAACGAAATTCGATTTCAATTTAAAATAAAACGAATGTCCTTAACGTTATGATATCGTTCGAAATACCTACGGAATGTTTGATTACATATGTATAACCATCAATTCACTCATTTAATAACTAAAATTATCTTACTTTATTCACTAATTAGACATATAATTGCCATGGATTGTATTTAAACTTAACAAATTATTATGTAGTGCTTAATTTTAAAAAATATATATTGAAAATTCCGAGGGAATTCCGAGGGAAAACCATTTTCCCTCGGAAATCCCTCGGAATTCCCTCGGAATTTAGCATAAAATAAAATTTTGAAAAATTGAAAAACATGTTTTTAATTGTTCGATTTAATGACTAAAACGTTTATTTGTTAATAAATTAATTAAAAGAAATCTCTTCCTAAAAATATGTAAAAACGAAATACGATTTCATTTTAAATAATTAAACACTAACGTATTGCTCGAAAAAATACTATAGTCGAAAGTTCGACTATATGTATATATATATATATATATATATAACTTGCAGTTACTAATTTAATAGATATCATTATATTTATAATTGTCATGGATTTTCCCTAAATTCAATAAATTATTATATAATTAATAATTAAAAAATAAATATTTAAATTCCGAGGGAATTCCGAGGGAATTTATCAAATTAATTTCCGAGGGAATATTTCCCTCGGAATTCCCTCGGAAAGTAGTTTTATTTTAATAATTAAATAAGTTTCAATTTTCCGAGGGAATTTTCCCTCGGAAATTCCCTCGGAAAATACTAAATTGAATTATGCGAACATTTCCGAGGGAATATTTCCCTCGGAAATCCCTCGGAAAATAATTTTTATTTAGAAATTATAATTTTCAATTTTTCGAGGGAATTTTCCCTCGGAAATTCCCTCGGAAAATACTAAGTCGAATTATGCTAAAATTTCCGAGGGAATATTTCCCTCGGAAATCCCTCGGAAAATAATTTTTATTTAGAAATTAAATAAGTTTCAATTTTCCGAGGGAATTTTCCCTCGGAAATTCCCTCGGAAAATACTAAGTCTAATTATGTGAACATTTCCGAGGGAAATTTTCCCTCGGAAATCCCTCGGAAAACAATTTTAATTTAAAAATTAATTAAGTTTTAGGTTTCCGAGGGAATTTCCCTCGGAAAATCCCTCGGAATATTATTTTAATTTAATAAATAAATATTTTTTATTTTTCCGAGGGAATTTCCCCTCGGAATTCCCTCGGAAAACTTGGCGGCTCACCTTGGCGCTAAAATTTCCGAGGGATTTCCGAGGGAATGTTCCCTCGGAAATTAATTTGGCGAATTCCCTCGGAATTCCCTCGGAAGTCCCTCGGAAATTTTCGAGGGAAAATGTCCCTCGGAAATCCCTCGGAATTCCCTCGGAAATTCCGAGGGAATTCCGAGGGATTTTTTCCCTCGGAATTTTCCCTCGGAATTCGGCAGTTTTCTTGTAGTGTAATGGGGCCTGGTTGAAATGGTAAGCTAAGGGCAGTGGTAAAGCGTTTATAGACCATGATCCAACTTTACAAAACCTCATGCATTGCAATCTTATCTGATCAACGTGCTCATATGTGATTTTTAGTATGTGAAGGGGAACTCTTTACCTTTCACCCACTTTACTATTTATTTACCGAGCCTACTTTACCCATCTTGTCACTCGAACCCTAGAAGTTCACAATCCATGTTTTCCAATCATTCGAACTTGTTTTCCAAGGTTCAGAGTCCTTTCTTTAGCCTTAAGGGCATTTCGGGCACTTACCGTCCAAAGTTACTATTCATTTTGCAAAAGAGTTTTGATTCAGACACCTTTTACTACTCAAATTTATAGTCAAATTGATCCTTGAGTTGATACGAGTCTTTTGAAATTATTCTTGACTTGAAAATCTATTTCAAACTCCATTTTTAATTAAACGTTTATTTAAAACCCTAATTCACTATTCTTTCTACGAACGGTTTTTCGTTCGGAGAACTTCTACTCTTCAAATTTGGATTTAAAGTACTTCTTGATTTATTTTATGATTTTTGAGAATTATTACATCTCTTCGTTCAAGCCCTAACTCGAGTTTTGAATAAAATGGTTTTTAAAAATAAGTTACTATTCATCCTACGTTTCTAACTTTTTATCGGTAAAACTTTTTATAGTCAATATTGGACTCAAAATGATTGTCGATTTATTTTATGATGTTTAAAACAATCCGGACTTTCAAATCATGCTTGCAGATCGTTTTTCATTCATATTCGTTTAAAACCTTCAAATTTCTATTCTTTAAAACTAATATATCTTTTTAACGGTAAATCCGTTTTCTTCGAGTAAATATTCGTTTCGAAGCTAATTTTTATCCGATTCACATATGCCAACTTCCAGCAGCTCGTATCCGTGTTTACCATGTTAAATTACCTAAATACCCTTCATTTCTCATTTTTATTTAATGCCTAAAGCTAAGCTTATAAGAGAAGCTACTACCATTTACTCTCCTACCCTTGGAGATAGATTTATTGCAAGGTGAGGGGCCTCCCAAAAACTATAAATACCCCTCTAACTCATTCATTTCCTCTTGCACCAAGTTTTATGTTGACAAACACTCCTCTCTCCCTCCATTTCCCTCTTGGCCGAGAGTCTCCCCTCCCATTTAGGTTAGTTGTTTTATTTTTAGGCTATAGTTTTGTGTTATGTTTTAGTTTAATTTATGTTTTTATGTTATGGTTTATTTATATTATGTTTAGGTTGGGTCTTAGGGTCTTCCCTAAGCCATATAGGATTTTATTTTATGCATTTATGGTATAGTTTTTATAATATATTTGAATTATTGTTCAGGTGATTTAGTTATTTATAATATGCTATGATATGTTATGATTTAGCTTAATATATTCTATGATCATGCTTTAGGGTTTATATATGTTGTATAATGATATGTTTATAATATTTAAATTATGTTCATGCATGTTATTTAATGGAATAGCATTATATGATCAATTATGTCACAACATGTTACATATTGTCAATTGATTTAATTGTCACATATTATATGATCAATGCTCATGCTATACTATGACTTATGTTATGATATGATGCTACATTGTTATATGATTCATATATTATGAATTGATCTTATGTTATGACTTGGATTAATGGAATATTGTTTGATCATATCTTATACACTTGATTAGTGTCACACCTTATAACCTAAGATAGAATAGTACTTTAATTAGACCTTGTAACCTTAGGTTATACATTTTAATATAGATCACACATACCTCTAATATTATGAACTTGAACCATAGATTATAACAAGATCATAATTTGATTAGAGTGTGTGTGTGTGTGTGTGTGCATGGTGTGTGTGTGTGTGTGTGAGTGTGTGTATGAGTATATGTTTAGTGAGTGGGTTTGACCTGAACCCTTTGACCCGATATGTGAATAGTAACTATGAATAGTAACCTTGAATAGTAATCTAGAATAGTACTTTTGAATAGTAAAATGAAATAAAATTTGCGATACCTATTTAGACGTTTGCACTTAGGGTTTCCCAACCTCGGGTCTAAAATATCTTTTCAAAAAGAGTTTTCTTTCGTGGATTTGTTTCATAACCTTAGGGTTGCGATAGGAATCATAATTTGACTAATACTTACTCGACTTTAGTAAGATTATAGTCTCACGTTAAGATAACTCACTTTAACGTGTTTCTTTATGTGATACCTTATCTCTAATACCTTAAATGGTATTACTCTCATGTGTTATCTCCTTATGTGACTTCATCATTCATATGCATCATGTAGAGTGGGTCTTAGTTCTTAAGCTCACTTTAGTACGTCGCTTACAGGAGTTAAGGTTGAGCAGTGGGATCCCCAGGGCACTGTTTAATCATACTATGCATCTTTACCTATTACTAGGTGAGGTTAACTATTTCAAACTGGAACCATGATTGTATCTATTGTATCAAATGTTTTCAAAACCAACACCTAGTTCTTTCAATGCATTATTTTAAACTACTCCCTTATTGGGACAACTCTTTCATCAATCATTTACCTCAATTATCCTTTACTCAAATATCTTATATCGTTTCAAATATCATAATTATTTATCTCATTTATCATTTCAAACAATCATATTCATTTATTCAAAGTTTATCGTTCATCGTTTATCGTTCATCATCGCATCATTCATACATGTCCTTAATGGACTTCATTATATTCAAGCATTCGGATTTACTCCTGATGTTCATTCATATGCAATCTTTATCGTTCATCGTTATTGGGCCCGATGGTTATGTGTGGAAGTGATGCTCGGGAGGTGAGCGCCAATGATATCACTAATACAGGCCGTCACCATTAGACAATTGACACCGACTTTAATCGGGGGTCGGTCAAGTCAGGACAATCTGTCAGAGAAAGGACCGTAAATCCTTATCTCATTCATTGTTTATCGTCACCTAGGGCTAGCTACCCGAAGTGACACCGCAGAAAGGTGGTGCATGTGCGTATGTTCAAGATGTTTTTGATCTCGGTCCAACATCGCTCATCGTTCATTGTTTTGAAGGAGTAAGGGCGGAAGATGCCTAGCTTGCGGGCATAAATCATTTTATAAGCATTGGTTCATATTTATCAAAGTTATCCTTTACCCCTATCCCGCTTTATTAAAATCATATGAAACAAATCATATCATATGTGTGCGCATCTGACATCATCATTTGCATATCAAATGTTTTCGTAAAGTATTTATCTTTCAAATCATTCTTCAAGGTAAACGTTATTCATTTCACATATCCTTTCTTTTCAAGAGTATTCCTTTCAAGTACTCGCTCACTTAGTCACTTTGACTAATACCTCTACCTGTTTTCTGGCCTCATGGTTTCAGGTCTTGCAGCCGCACTCTAGAGGTATCTTGAAGCTCTAGAATGTCTATTTTGCCCGAGTCAGGACTTATATGTTATTAATCTATTATTTGTCCTGCATTATGATATATGGCTGCATATGTTCCTAGCTTTATTCTGTAACTTGATACACTACTACTCTACTTACTATATGCTCCCGTGACATTGTCCAATTACTTATATCATGTTATTACTTGTCTCTTCTACTTAAACGTGATTGTATTGTTCTTCATATGTGTTCATTACTTGTCACCACCACGCATGGATTTAAAAGTTTCAAATTTTCCTAAATTCTACTGCATTATCATCGAGCATTCATCATGATGTTCATCAATCGTTCGCCGACATATTTGTTAAATGATGGCTTACACCATTATTTGATGAGTATATCGGTGCTGGGGTTGGAGCATTCCTCTCCATATATATATACAAGTGGGGCGATATAGCTTGAGTTGGTATCAAAGCATCGGGTTAAGTAAGTAGAGACTTAACCTAGATTGCTTTTATGTTGCATCTAGGATTGTTCACGCATTGCATCAGGATCATTCTCATACTGCATCGAGGAAGGCTGTTTGGTGATGCATGGTTCTATTATCTGGTTTTCATATCTATGGTGTTCTCTGTATAGCTATGGCAGTTGAGCCATACCGTGATCCTAACCAGCAGCAGATGGATGAAGAATTCTTTGAGCAGTTTGAGGCTCCACGTAATGTAGTTGTATCTCGTCGTAGAGGCACTCGTTTCTATACCTGGCGCAGAGTGAGGAACAACAGCAGGCCTAAGTATTCCTATCCTAATAGGGTTGTACACCTTCTCGAGTCTGAGAGGGATGGTTACTTTCAGAAGCATTAGAGATCTCGTGAGGTCAGGTTGGAGGCTATACGCATTCAGGATCAGTCTATGCAGCATCTGATTGATAGGGACATTGCTTGTGAGCATGCTGCTGAGATGAATCATGTTGCTGAGTAAAGGGCTGAACGCATTGCTGAGCTGGAGGCAGACCTTATGCAGATGACCATTGACCGTGATACTTCTATGGAGCGCCACCAGCACTATCGTGCACGTATAAGAGCTCGTCTGTATGATGCCTATCACCTATCTGATGAGCAAGTCGTTGAGGAGGTCGAGGGTCAAGATGTCAGTCAGGCCTCTGAGGAGCCCGAGCCTATGCAGGAGCAGTCTGATGGAGGTAACGATGGATCTGATGATGGTGATGATGATGGAGGTGACGTAGCAGGGCATGGTCAGGGTGTGGTTGTTGTTGTTTTTGAAGACACTACTAAGGGGTCTTTGGACCATAGTTACCAGGGTTGATCACTGCTGAGAGATCTCTGTATATAGTATGGATGGATATATATCTATGGATGACGGCAGTATGGGACTGACTTTTGGAGGAGGGGATGTATAGCTATGGTAGATGATCCCCGATTTTTGGCACCACCGATGACGGTTCAGATGACATGGTACCTATGGTAGGATGTGTCGAGCATGGTTGGACGGTATGGTAAGCCATGTATAAGAGAAATTTGATTATAATCAGATCCTCCCCATTTTGACTTTTGTGTAATATGTAGCCTGTTGTAAAATTTTACCAAACCATGCGTATTTATGACACAGTATTCACCACTTTATTCTGCTTATTTGTTTACTGCTTTCCATAACTTTCATTGCATGAGTCTTAGAGTTGCTTTAAGATACCATTAGGGCCGTTATTAGGATCATGCATTTCATTTATTGTCATCATGATATATCATCGTATCTCATCGGATTGTTGTTATATGTTGTTCATGTTTATGAATGGTTGATGATTATGTCACTTGTGACTTATTGTTGATATCTTGTTGATTAAGATATTTGATACATACTTGAGATTATATGTGAATATGTGAAATACATGGATTATCAAGTATGTGAATCATTCTTATTGGCATGCATTATATGTATATCCCTGTATTCTTCCAAATTCAGCAACATCACGCCACCAAGAAGAGCACCACGCCATCGTACACAACCATCGCCGCCCCATAGGAAAGTCACACCACCTAGGTATGGTACGCCATCACCACCCAGAAGGGAAGGATTCCCAGGGTTACCAGAAGTACTACAGTAGATTCTAAGGGCAAGGGGTAATCCTCCTAATGAGAAGTCACTGGAAAGGTTCCTCAGAATGAATCCTCCTAAGTTTTATGGTGAACCTAATGATTTAAAAGCTGAGAATTGGATAGCAAATTTGGAAAAGATCTTCAAAGCTATGGATATCTACCCAGAAGATCGTGAATGAGTTCAGTATGCTAGATTCTTAATGGAAGGAGCTGCACTTAATTGGTGGAAGCATACTCATCACATGTGGACTGAGAATAACATCAACAGTAATTGGACTGAGTTTGTAAGGGAATTTTAGCAAAAGTACACCCCCCAAGTTACTCGCGACGCTAGAGAAGCTGAGTTCATGGGCCTAGTTCAAGGGAATATGAACGTGATGGACTATGAAGCCAAGTTTGTCAGATTGATCAAGTATGCACCTCACATTCTGAATGATGAACGCCACAAGACTAAGAGATTCATTGATGGTCTGAAACCTGAGCTACGTTGGGCGTTAGCATCATTGGATGTCGAGACCTACACCAGAGCAGTGGACAAGGCTTTGAAAGTGGAAGCAGCTCACAAGGATATCAGAATAACTGTTAGCCGTCAGGGACCTTCTAACCCAAAGCCATTTCAAGGGAACAAGAGACCTTCCGGTTATTCCACTCAAGGATCTGGAAAGAAACCTATGATGGCTCAAGAACAGCTAAAGGCTCCACATCAATAGCGAACTTCGCATCAGCAGAAAGTACCACAACAGCCAAAGGCACCGCAGCAGTTCAGAGCACCTCAGGCCAATCAAGGGGAAATTATTTGTGATTTATGTGGACGTAAAGGACATACCAAGAATAATTGCAGGAAGAAAGCTGGTCAGTGTGTATGGTATGGATCTACTGATCATATGGTTGAGAATTGTCCAGTAAAGACCAGGAAGTATGGGGTTTAGGACAAAGGCAACGCGGTGGTGGGGGCGACTGGTAATCCTGTGGTTAAAGACAGAGCTTATGCACTAGATGGCAGTGAGGAGGTTGATCCTTCATCAGTTGTGGAAGGTATTGTGCACATTCTTAACACACCAGTTCAGGTCTTGTATGACCCTGGTGCCACGCATTCATTCATTGCATCTAAATTTTGTGTGCATTTACAATTTCCACTTGAACAATTGCCATATAACTTTGAAGTAAGTTCTCCTTTAAGGACTTACCTCCTAACGGATCAAGTATACAAAGGCTGCCGTATTCGCATTGGTAATCGCTATTATCCATCGGATCTTATCATGCTGCCGATAACTAAGTACGATGTTATACTTGAATAGATTGGTTATTCAAGTACCGAGCTAAGTTAGATTATTAAAAGAAAGAAGTCATCTTAGGAGATGATGAAAATGGGACATCAGAAAAGAAGGTGAGAAGTTAGTTGTGGTTTCGTTAATGGAAGCAAAGAAAATGATTCAGAATAGAGCAACATGATTCATTACCTATCTCTTAAATAGGCCGAAAGATCAAATCAAGATTGAAGAAGTGGAGGTAATCAACGAATTTCTAGAAGTGTTTCCCGAACACTTAAACTTGTTACCACCCAGTCGTGAAATAGAGTTCACAATTGAGACGATACCAGGAGCGGAGCCATTTTCCAAGACGCCTTACAGAATGGCACCAGTAGAACTTCAGGAATTGAGAAAACAATTGAATAAATTGTTAGAGGCAGGATATATTCGACCGAGCACATCGCTATGGGGAGCACCTGTACTTTTCGTCAAGAAGAAAGATGGATCATTGTGTTTGTGCATTGATTATAGGGAACTTAATAGAATGACGATCAAGAATAAGTACCCACTCCCTTACATCGAAGAGTTATTCGACATACTTCAAGGAGCATGGGTATATTCTAAGTTGGATTTGAGATAAGGGTACTACCAACTGAAGATCAAGGAAGCAGATATTCCCAAGACTGCTTTCAACAGTCGTTATGGTCATTACAAATTCTTAGTAATGCCATTTGGTTTGACTAATGCACCAGCTGCATTCATGGATATGATGCACCGAATATTCAGACCATTCCTTGACAAGTTCGTGGTGATTTTCATCGACGACATTCTAGTATTTTCCAAGACACCAGAGGAACATGCTGAGCATCTTTGTTTAGTGCTGAACACTTTGCTGGATCACAAGATATATGCAAAGTTCAGTAAATGTGAGTTCTGGTTAGAATGAGTTACGTTTCTTGGACACATTCTCTCAGGATCAGGAGTTGAAGTCGACCCTTCAAAGATTGAGTCAGTTATGGATTGGAAGCCACCAAGGAATCCATCAGAAGTAAGAAGCTTTTTGGGACTAGTAGGATATTACAGAAGATTTGTCAAGGATTTTGCAAAGATTGCAGCATCACTCACAAAGTTAACCAAGAAGGAAGGAAAGTTTGAATGGACCGACAAGTGTGAGCAGAATTTTCAAGAATTGAAGAGTAGATTGACAACAGCACCGATTTTAACTTTACCAGAAGGCAAGGAAGGATACACTGTTTACACCAACGCCTCGAAAGAAGGTTTGGGAAGTGTTCTAATGCAGAATGGAAAGGTGATCGGTTACGCATCGAGAAAACTTAAACCTCTGAAGCCAATTACCCGACACATGATTTGGAATTAGCAACAATGATTTTTGCTCTCGTGAAATGGAGACATTACTTGTATGGAGTTTCATTTGAGATCTTCATAGATCACAAGAGTTTGCGCTATCTATTCACTCAAAAGCAGTTGAATATACGACAAAGAAGATGGATGGAGATTCTAGAAGACTATTATTGTGTTATTCAATACCATCCGGGAAAGGCAAACGTTGTTGCAGATGCCTTAAGCAGGAAGACTTCTTTAGCACAGATTGCAGCAGACCCAGAGATTGTTCAAAGAGAAGTAATACAGGTGATACATAAGGTTCGAATCGCAAATATTATGATGATATCACCTTTAAAGGAGAAAGTGTTGGAAGCTCAAGAAAACGACGAATGGATTAAGAAGTGTCTTAGTTCAAATGAGAAGGATGATGAGGCAAAGTTCAAGACCAATGAGCACAGAATTTTGAGGTACAAGGGTCGTATATGTGTATCAGTTGTTTTAAGGAAAGAGATTCTCGACGAAGCGCATAAGACCAAGAATACGGTACACCCAGGAGGAACTAAGATGTATCAAGATGTCAAGACACATTTCTGGTGGAATGGTATGAAGCGAGACATAGCCAATTATGTCAAGAAGTGTTTAACTTGCCAGAAAGTTAAAACTGAGCACCAGTAGCCAAGTGGAATGTTACAACCGTTACCAATTCCAACATGGAAATGGGAATAGAGCACAATGGATTTTGTCACTGGATTACCTAAAGTCAAAGGAGGACAAGACAGTATATGGGTGATCATTGATAGACTCACCAAGTCAGCGTACTTGCAAACCTGCCCAGAACATATCTTATACAGAATTTACGAATCATAGTTCAGAACAAAATACTAAACAAACTTAAACGAAGAAACACAGACTCAACAGACACGACACACCGCCGTCTAGCACGAACTCCAATAACTAGAACCTGCAACTAAAAACATAAAGGGGAGGGGTCAGTCCAAAGACTGAGTGAGGGGGCTAACGCACACCCACACAATATACATAATAGAGCAAAGCACGTATCAAAAGGAGGAATCATGAACCGAGAATAGGTTTTGCACACCAAAGCATTTTAAAAGAAAACCCATACATATAGATATACTTAATAAAAATCATTTCATAAAACAATCCCCGTTTCATAATTCCAAGACATAATCATAATGCTTGAGCGAGTAACGAGCTTCCAACCTTACTTCCATATTTAACATAAGGAAACCAAAATCGTACATACCAATCCACCCAAGCTCCGAGATAGAAGGGCTACGTAAACCCAAACTATCCATACATACATAACCTCGAGGGGTAGCAATCCGACTGCGAGTCTTTCCCGAATTTTACACAGCGAGGTCGAAAAGTACGCCTTCCCCGAACTCCCAGGGTCATGCGTGACACTTCGGATCATATGGAACTATGCTAAGGAGTGATGATCCCGACGGCCCGATACCGTCCCGGGTGTCCTCGCTCATAGCTCCGGGGCCTAATCATACGGAACATAACATACATATACCAATGTTTCATGGCTTAACTCGCTTACATATCATAACTTAGCATATCGGATGATATCATATCGTAACATATCATATCATAAGGGTTTCAAAACTTAAGCTTACATACGCTCGTATACATACTTTCAAAATCCAAAGGTGTTCACTAGATCATAACATATCATACTTAGCATATATTTAACTATATATATAATATATAGTCGCATGCGGGCTAGAAACATGAGCACATAAGGGTTATACGTCGTTTAGCTAAAAGAAAAGATCCTAACCCTCACCTGGTACCAGACAAAGTTGAAGACACAGCAAATGGTTCACCCTGGAACCTACACGACCCACTCTTCACAACCCCGGATGCACCTGAGCCAACTGGACACACAAAACACAACACAGGGCTCAGACTCAGACTCTGACAATCACACAGAGACGCACGGCAATGCTCAAGCACTTAAGGATGCAATCACATAAGCAGGATTCAAATTCATATCAATTACACGCAAAAGAAAACATTATATAGTTCAATCAAATCATATTGAATATTGGGACATATTCATTCATTACATAACCAATTCATATTTACGAATTAATCATTTCTTACTTCCAAGAGTTGTCAATTGAATCATATATAGCACGGTAAATTATTTCTAAGTTATCAAGAATAGCATGCTCATTTTCAAAGGACAAGGATCGGGTAATTCAAAGCAAACAATTAATTCAAACAAAAGGCAATGCAAGTCACATTATTTCATATCAATTCATGTAGCGCATACCAAATTCCGACTAGGCCATTTAACTATTCAATTCTTCCTAAATCATAAATTGCATAACAAATTCTTATATCATATAATAAATTCCAATTCAATTTAAGTGATTAGACTAATTAAAAAGCTTCAAGCTTAGGCATAATAACTTCTCTTAATCAAAATCATAGTTAGCATATTTGTTTATCAATCGATAAGGATTAATTAATTGCAGTCATACAATTTATATGTTTAGCAAAGTTACACATACACCCCCTCAAAGTTAGACAAATAGCTCAAATACGACATATCGGAATTCAAATTGCAAATCAAAGCATCAATATATTTCATAATTCATTTAATACATGATTTCGTATACATTGGAATTCATATTGATCGAAAAATCAAGCAATTAACACCTTATTGCAATTAAAACAATTAATTTCAAATATTCAAATTACACAAAATAAATCACAACAAATCAATCGAGCATCCGATTGACGAACGGAAAGTGGTGTTGGACTCACCACAACGAGGAGGACAAACTGTCCGAAGACAACCGGAATGCCGCCACCGGAGCCACCGAAATAGTAGCCAGCCGCCGCTCGACCGCCAATGAACGTGCCGGAAAAATCCCCAAAATTCACTCGTGCATGTATTCCTCATGCTCATTCCAAATCCTCGATCAATTTCTGAAAATTCCAAGCCAAACGTCTCCAATTTCAGATCTAACAACACGAAACCCTAAAATCTTCAAAATCCAATTACTTCCAAATCGGTGAACGAAAATCGAATCTGTAAGAGACATTGTCTTACCCGTGACGAGCTCTCGAAAGCCATATAGTGGTCGTCAAAAAATATCCCCGGAACATGCCTCTACCACGAACCGCTGCTGCGCCGCTGCCGTTCCGTCACCTACGGTCACGAATTGCTCAAACCGATGCCGCAAACGAGCTCAGGGGGTCAAAAAAGGTGGGAAATCGTCAAGCCTCGTCGGAAAAAGCCTTCGAAAAGCGGCGGGAGAAGCCGCTACAGTCACTCGCCATAGACGCATCCACTTCAGGCGGCGCGTGTGCCGCCGTTGGCTACGCCGTCAACGGCAAATGGAACGCCAGGAACTTCTCGCTCTGTCCAAGGGGAGCGTGTTCCAAGACTATCGCCGGAAGCCGCCGCGAGGGGCCGGCGAAGCCCTGTGGTTTGAGCCTCCACCCGCCGCGACTGTAAATCGGAAAAATGAGCCACCTCCACTTGTTATCGGGCCAAGATCTTGGTACGGTTGTGACCACGTCGTCGAGCTCTTCGAAATGGACTATTCATTCGTCGAATTCCGTCGAGTATTGGCCAAGTTTGGAGTAGTGTATGTTTTCACACCTCGACTATGTGTGAACAGTGATGAGATCGCTGGAGAAGAGAGAGAGAGCTGAAGTCTGCTGCGTTATAGCATGAATTACGAGGATCTGGGTATTATATCTCGGGTCCTTGTACGCAAAAATGGTCGAAATAAGGGATTAACTACGTCAGAAATAGGCAAACTTAGAGTCTACGAACTTGTTTCGCTGGCTCGAACGCGTTGAAGGGGTCAAAATGGTCAAAATCTGAATCGAACGGGAAGTGACCGAAAAATCCCTAAAAAGAGAAAATTACAAAGGGGCCCCTAAACTCTAAAAGAGTTCAAAATAGGGCCACGAGAAACACAAAATCACATAATTAAACACATAAAAAGGTTGAAACGTGGCGTACCATATTTGTAGGATGAGCGGGGTGTTATAATCTCCCCTCCTTCAAAAGGACCTGTCCTCAGGTCCTATTACTGAGGCGTAAAGCTTCGAACTGGAATACTTCAATCCATCTCCCCGAAATCGTGTAGAGTCATAGCCCTGACTGTGAAGTTTACTCTCCTTGTTTGCATCAACTCCCTTCAGAGCCTCGTAGTCACAGAGGTCAGTCCGAAAACTTGACCGTTAGTCGCTTCAAACTCGTTTGATCCCCACTAGGCCACTGCACCCAAAGCTCGATACTGTCGTATCATTGTTGCTTGTAGACTATCGTCAGGCCACGCGAAACACAACTAGGACAAACAAGAGAGAATCCCATCTCTCAACACGCAAGTGAGAGAACCCCGTCCCTCAGCACACACAGAAGAGAGAAACCCCGTCTCTCAGGCACATAATTGAGAGAGCCCCGTCTCTCAAACACAGAATTGAGAGAACCCCGTCTCTCAACCTAAGTCTAACAGATTCCACATCTCCCAGACATTCTAGTTTGAGAAAATCCGACAATTCTCAAATTCCTAAATCCAAGGGAATCCAGCATCCCTCGAATACCTAAGTACAAGAGAATCCAACATCCCTCGTTCACAAAACTCAGAAAGAATCCAACATCTTTCTGTCACATAATTTAGAGAGAATCCAACATCTCTCTAACACACAAACAGGGAGAATCTGTTGGAAAACACGAATCAAAAAGCAGCGGAATTTAAAAATTTTCCCAACAAAAGGACATTGGACTCGCAATCGTGTAACCAAATTCGTAGAGATAGAAAACTTACTTTTCTTTTATTCTTTCTTGAAGCGTTTCAAGCCACCTAAGAACGCTCTTCTCGCGGCTTGATCCCCTCTCCTTGGTAAAGCTCCAATCTTCAAACTTCTAACTTGAAGCTCTCTAGAGATAGTCCACCAACTTGATCACAATCTAACTAGTAAGGATGCTAGTTCTCTAGTTAGTGTTTAGGCTTAACCTAGGGTTTCGTTTATCTTGGAGAAAGGATGGTGTTCAACACATGAACCAAAAGAATTGTCAATTACTCTCTAAGGGGAACTTGAGCTCCCCTATATATAGGAGAGGGAGAGGGACGCCGAACCTAGTCCTTATTGGGCAAGGATTTGGTCCCTCTCTCCTATTACTTGATTATCAAGTAATTTCCAATTTTGACTTTGAATTCAAATTCAAATCAACTTTTGAGAGAGCTTAAAATATCCAAACTATTTTTGGATAATTTTATACTTTATTTATTTAAAATAAATAACTTATTTTATCTAATTAATTAATTCATAATTAATTAACTAGATTATTTTTCTCCAAAATTAGGCTTTCTTTTTAATTCAAAATTAAACCAAAGTCTATTAAATAATTAACACATTTAATTATTTAATATATATATACAATATATATAATTACACGTGTGGGACACGTGTCACAAGGACACGTGTCACTCACGTGACCCACACGTGTGGTTTCACACGTGTGGAACCCTCTTGGCCCGATTAACTCGTTTAATCATTTTTAAGCCTTAACTCATGTAACCAAGTTGTTGTGTGTGACCCTCTAGGTTCTCAATTCAATTAGCAGTGACCCTAATTAATTAATTCACTAATTAATTAATCAGTCCACAGATTAAACGACCATAGTCTAGCAACAGGTGTTTAACCCCTAGCTGAATTGGAATGTTCGGATTCGACAGAACCTTTAAGTCATTGATTAATGTGAGATACAATCCTCCTACTTACCATCTCTCAACCAAGATCTAGGGCAAGGGAATAATCAGAACCCTAATAATCCGGTCTTAAAGCTAAGTGCATTTCATATCCATTTGACCTCAATCCAAGAAACCCTTTTCTTGATGTCTTGATCTACTGCCTTGGCCAAGGACTCCATATGGCATATGAATGACTTACACAATAAGAGATCACCTTGCAAATGCAAGTGTAGGTCCTTTCTTGATTCTCATTCACTTTCATGAATCACTTGTGCAGCCCCAGCATAAGCCTTGAATCAGTTGTCTAAGGCGACACCCTTTAAAGCTTATACCTAAGACTACAGAGTTAACTCATAAAGTGACAAGGAACCTCAAGTCTTAAGGATCAATTAATCACATGAATGACTCGTGAGATATTTCCTAATCTGGAAGTTTCTATTTCCTGAAATAGAAACTTCCTTTCCCATTTAGGAATGTTCTCACACGGGGCACCTCAGTGAACTTACTTATTAAAGTAAGCACCCTCATGTATCACGCACGTATCAACTATACACTTTGCACCTCCATGAAACAAGGTGGTCCTTCTTAAGGGCGTGATCCCACAAGCAAGCCTTAGAGGAGTCAGGTTGACACTCCCACTATCTGTAGGACTCATCGGCTTGGAGTATTTTACTAATCATGACTTATGTGATATGGAGCTCGTTTCATGAACCATTTCACCTAAATGGTAGAGTCCTAAAGTCATCAGGATTAGGGGAGTTCTTATACATGCACAGATAAAGTAAACGCATACCAAACAAGAGCATATAAAGAAGTGTTGCCATAATTCGTTATATCATTCAAAGATAGTCTGTACTATTCCTAACAGAATCCATATCTTCCTGGCACATAATCAGAGAGAATAAAATCTCCCTCTCACTCAAGCACATAAGTAGAATAAAAAATCACAACAACCAACACATATCACCTTGGCAATTAGATCACAAAATAACAAGAGTTAATTAAGTAAACAATGCATGTATGTTCACGCGATGGATGCTTGGTGTACCGTTCACCGTGGTGTTGCAATCCTGCAATTAAAACACTAAAGTTGGTGTATGCTGGTTAGAGATGCAAATGAAATGTAACAGTTAAGGCACATAAGTGCATCAATTATATGTAATTAAGAGCACATTAATAAAAATATTGCACAATTATAATCATACAGCACAAATAATCACATAATTCTATAAAATTCATGACGAGGAATCAAAATCTCATGCCAAACAAATGCAATGTGCACATATTCCTATGCCGTACGACCTAGACTGACACGACACGACACGACTCCAGAGCACATGATACCACTTAAGATGTAGCACCCCGAGCGGTGGGGCACCACACCCCCGCACTATGACCCGACACGTGTACGAAATGAAAAGTCCGCACACGTACCACGTTACAGTGAACGGGTGACAAACGAAAATCCAACCTATGCTAGGTGGAACGTAGACCCTGAACTTCAAAATCAAAACATGAAATGAGTGTAGAAGCGGAAGCATTCAAATCAAATTAGATCATGCAAGAACAGTTGACGGGTTCAACTAGCATAGATACATAATCCCGAAATCAAACAGAAATCATAAATCAACGGTTCAAGAAATCAGGAAAACCTGTCCTAACCTGTCCCGAAATCCATACATTTAAATCATAAATGCAAACCTGCCCAGAATATATCTTATACAGAATTTACGAATCATATTTCAGAACAAAATACTGAACAAACTTAAACGAACAGACACAGACTCAATAGACACGACACACCGCCACCTAGCACGAACTCCAATAACCAAAACCTGCAACTAAAAACATAAAGGGGAGGAGTCAGTCCAAAGACTGAGTGAGGGGGCTAACGCACACCCACACAATATACATAATAGAGCAAAGCACGTATCAAAAGGAGGAATCATGAACCGGAAATAGGTTTTGCACACCAAAGCATTTTTAAAAGAAAACCCATACATATAGATATACTTAATAAAAATCATTTCATAAAACAATCCCCGTTTGATAATTCCAAGACATAATCATAATGCTCGAGCGAGTAACGAGCTTCCAACCTTACATCCATATTTAACATAAGGAAACCGAAATCATACATACCAATCCACCCAAGCTCCGAGATAGAAGGGCTACGTAAATCCAAACTATCCATACATACATAACCTCGAGGGGTAGCGATCCCACTGCAAGTCTTTCTAGGTTTTTACACCGTGAGCTCGAAGAGTACGCCTTCCCCGAACTCCCAGGGTCGTGCGTGACACTTCGGATCATATGAGTGATGATCCTGACGGCCCGATACCGTCCCAGGTGTCCTCGCTCATAGCTCTGGGGCTCAATCATACGGAACATAACATACATATACCAATCTTTCATGGCTTAGTTCGCTTACATATCACACCTTAGCATATAGGATGATATCATATCGTAACTTATCATATCAAAAGGGTTTCAAAACTTAAGCTTACATACGCTCCTATACATACTTTCAAAATCCAAAGGTGTTCACAAGATCATAACATATCATACTTAGCATATATTTAACTATATATATAATATATAGTCGCATGCGGGCTAGAAACATGAGCACATAAGGGTTATACGTCGTTTAGCTAAAAGAAAAGATCCTAACCCTCACCTGGTACCAGACAAAGCTGAAGACACAGCAAATGGTTCACCCCGAAACCTACACGACCCACTCGTCAACACTCCGGGTGCACCTGAGCCAACTGGACACACAAAACACAACACAGGGCTCAGACTCAGACTCTGACAACCACACAGAGACACACGACAATGCTCAAGCACTTAAGGATGCAATCACATAAGCAGGATTCAAATTCATATCAATTACACGCAAAAGAAAACAGTATATAGTTCAATCAAATCATATTCAATATTGGGACATATTCATTCATTACATAACCAATTCATATTTACGAATTAATCATTTCTTACTTCCAAGAGTTGTCAATTGAATCATATATAGCACGTAAATTATTTCTAAGTTATCAAGAATAGCATGCTCGTTTTCAAAGGACAAGGATCGGGTAATTCAAAGCAAACAATTAATTCAAACAAACAAAATGGAAAGGCAATGCAAGTCACATTATTTTATATCAATTTATATAGCGCATACCAAATTCCGACCAAGCCATTTAACTATTTAATTCTTGCTAAATCATAAATTGCATAACAAATTCTTATATCATATAATAAATTCCAATTCAATTTAAGTGATTAGACTAATTAAAAAGCTTCAAGCTTAGGCACAGTAACTTCTCTTAATCGCAATTATAGTTAGCATATTTGCTTATCAATCGATAAGGATTAATTAATTGAAGTCATACAATTTATATGCTTAGCGAAATTACACATACACCCCCTTAAAGTTAGACAAATAGCTCAAATACGACATATCGGAATTCAAATTGCAAATCAAAGCATCAATATATTTCATAATTCATTTAATACATGATTTCGTATACATTGGAATTCATATTGATCGACAAATCAAGCAATTAACACCTTATTGCAATTAAAACAATTAATTTTAAATATTCAAATTACACAAAATAAATCACAGCAAATCAACCGGGCATCCGATTGACGAACGAAAAGTGGCGTTAGACTCACCACAACGAGGCGGACAAACTGTCCGAAGACAGCCGGAACGCCGCCACCGGAGCCGCCGAAACAGTGGCCGGTCGCCGGTCGCCCGCCACCAAACGTGCCGGAAAATTCCCCAAAATTCACTCATGCAAGTATTCCTCATGCTCATTCCAAATCCTCGATCAATTTCTGAAAATTCCAAGCCAAATGTCTCTAATTTCAGATCTAACAACACGAAACCCTAAAATCTTCAAAATCCAATTACTTCCCAACCGGTGAACGAAAATCAAATTCGTAAGAGGCATTGTCTTACCCGTGACGAGCTCTTCAAAAGCCATATAGTGGTCACCGGAAAATATCCCTGGAACAGGCCTCCATCGCGAACCGCCGCTGCGCCGCTGCCATTCCACCATCTACGGTCACCAATTGCTCTAACCAATGCCGGAAACGAGCTCAGGGGGTCGAAAAAGGTGGGAAACCCTCAGGCCTCGTCAAAAAAAGCCACCGGAAAGCGCGGGAGAAGCCACTACAGTAACGCGCCGCGGCCGCGTCCACTTCAGGCGGCGTGTGTGCCGCCGGCCGTTGGCTGCACCGTCATTGGCAAATGGAATGCCAGGAACTTCTCTCTTTGGCCAGGGGGCGGTGAAGTCACAGTGGTTTAAGCCTCCACCCGCCGTGACTGTAAATCGGCAAAATGGGTGACCTCCGCTTATCGTCAGGCCAAGATCTTGGCACGGTTGTAACCGCGTCGTCGAGCTCTTCGAAATGGACTATTCATTCATCGAATTCCGTCGAGTATTGGCCGAGTTTGGAGTAGTGTATGTTTTCTCACCTCGACTGTGTGTGAACAGTGATGAGATCGCTGGGGAAGAGAGAGTTGAAGTCTGCTGCGTTATGGCATGAATTACGAGGATCCGGGTATTATATCTCGGGTCCTTGTACGCAAAAACGGTCGGAAGAAGGGATTAACGACGTCAGAAATGGGCAAACTTAGAGTCAACGGACTCGTTTCGCTGGCCCGAACGCGTTGAAGGGGTCAAAATGGTCAATATCTCAATCGAACGAGCAGTGACCGAAAAACCCCTATAAAGAGAAAATTACAATGGGGCCCCTAAACTCTTAAAGAGTTCAAAATAGGGCCACGCGAAACACAAATTCACATAATTAAACACATAAAAAGGTTAAAACTTAGCGTACCTTTTTTGTAGGATGAACGGGGCGTTACAGGGAAATTGTGAAGCCCCGATCTACATTTCATACAGGTATGACGTCACTTATGATTATGTGATTCAATTTGTATTTGATGTCTTAATTCTATTTACACTTGAATTATATGAAATAATATGCTTTAAGGACATAATTGCATACTTGATTTAATTGAAATAGGACTGAGGCCTATTTTTAATTTCTTGTTAGTTTTGGACCTAATTACAATTAGGTGATTTCGGGTTCGTTTGAACTGATTTCAGCTCAGGAATTCAGATTTGAATTTTGACCCTACCATTTGACTAGGTTCGACGAATCGGATTCAATGAAATTGATTCCATAATTTTCGGAAGCGGTTTGAACCCTCTACCTTTTAAAATCGGTCCAACTGGACCAGAGACTTTTGAACCAAACCATTTCTCCTTGAACCGAACCGGTTCAGCTATAAAGGTTGAACCATTCTTTTTCCTTCTTCATTTTATACGTGAGAAGCAGCAAGAAAGGAGCTCCAAGAGAAGCCGAACCATTAAGGCCTTCATCCAACTTCAATAGCTCATATCTCTCTCGATACTCCGTCTTTTCACGAGCCAAGGTAAGCTACGGATTCCTCGTGATATTCTCTTCGTTTTTATGCCTTAATTTTAAACTTTGGTGATGTGTATGATTGTATATGATCAACTAAGTGAATAGTAAAGGTTTTTGCAAAATTTGAGATTATGTCATATGTCTCAGTTTTTATTGGAATTTGCCTTCATATATGAGTTCTATATGAAGAGTATGTCGTATTAATTTCATGAAATCGGTTATTGGATAGATTAAATGCTTGTTTCCATTAATGACGTTCAAATTCTTGAATGTGGATTTTGAGCAATATGGCTTTCTCTCGTTTTTCTCGAGTTTTATGCATATATATGTGATTCTTGCATGTTGTTTGTGGTTATGTTTCAATTTCGAGTTCGATGGGTGAGTTTTGGCTATTTTTGGCCCTTTTTTCCTTATTCCCCTGTTTTTCACAAAACAGATCTGTTCTACAACTCCAGGCCAAACGACCGTTTCGGACTCCTTTGTAAAGTCCAAACGGCCGTTTGCCTTATCGGAAAAACCCAGGTTTGGGTCTCAGAATACCCGTTCGGGGTTTTAAGCTTTTCTCGAAGCGGCCGTTTTGAGCTTCAGGGAAGGTCAGTAGCATCTGAAACGGCCATTTGGGTTTTGTACTAAAAATGAAAACGATCGTTTCGGAGCTCTCGGGTTTGGGCAGCGGCAACTGAAACGACCGTTTGGTGGTTGTTCTACTGTTGGAAACGGACGTTTCAAGGGCCGCTGTAACATTTGTAATTTTGAACTTTTCCAGTTTGATTCCTTTGTTCTTAATTTTGCTTTTATATGTCTTTTATACATGATAATTTGATACTTTTCCAATCGTAATTTTCCGTATGACTTGTTTATGCATGAGTTTTAAATACCGCGTGTTTAATTGACTAAATGTGTGCATTTTGAATAATATGTGACTTGCATCATATCTCATGCATACTCTACATTTTCCGTGCATTGTATTTGGTTCATATAGAGTCTAAATCTTGGGCTTTCGTGTTTTCTTTTCTGGCGAGGTTGTCAGTAAGGAGCCCGAGGCATAGCTTTGATCACTGTGACTCCTTTTCTCTACAAGCACAAGGTGAAGTTTAGGATTTTTTATAGTTATCGACCTAAAGCCTTTATATGAAGTTTTCGAGCCTCGCATGTGTTTAAATATTATATATATAAGTAGATAAGTGTTGAATATGATGTCGCTAACTTTGCTGTATCAAAAACTTTAATTGATAATGGAAGCTCAACAAACATTATCTTTTACTCGACTCTAGAAAAAATGAAATTCATAAACGCATCCAATTCGAGACTATCAAGACCCCTTTAATATGTTTCGGTGGCTCTGAGGTATATCCCATGGGTCGGATCGGGCTGATCACCTCCATGGGAACTCTGCCTAAGAGGGCGACGCTGGAAATCGAGTACCTCGTAGTCGATCAACCATTGGTATACAATATCATCTTCAGGCAACCTGGGTTGATCAATTTTAGAGCTATTATTTCAACTTATCAACAACTTATCAAATTATAAACTTCGGATGGCATCGCAGAGTTGAAGTGTGATATCCCAACGTCTTGGGCATGCTACTCGATTTCCATGGAAAAGGTAAAATTTCCAAACAAACAAGTGTTGCCCGTGGTCTCTCTACCGAATCTGGATGACGAGGATCTAGTAGATCGAGATCTCCTCAATCCCGAAAGATCATACAAAGTGACCTCAGCATTAGCAGCCAAAAGGAGGAAGCTGTTCGATGGGAAGATCGAGCCAACCAATAAAACCCAACAGATCGTGCTGGTTCCGGGCCAACCAGAGAAAACTAGCAACATGGGAGTATCCCGCAAAGGTAAAGAGGTCGAAACACTGTATAATAATCCAATTCTTACAAGAGAATGCAGACGTATGTCACGTGGAGTGCTTCCGATCTAGAGGGAGTTGACTCAAGCGTGATCATGAACCATCTGAATGTCGACCCCACCTTCAAGCCAATCAAAGGAAAACTCAGAAATAAAAGCATGGCCCAGCAAAAAGAGCATCGAACAATAGGTCAACAAGCTACTCGAGGTACTGTATATCACGCCTAAGAAGTATGTGGATTGGTTGTGTAATTTCGTTTTGGTGGCCAAAACAAGGGGCAAATGGAAGATGTACAATTACTTTACCGATTTAAAAAAGGCTTGGCCCAAAGACCCCTACCCATTACCACAAATCGACCAACGGGTCGATTCGACAGCGGCTTGCAAACTATTAAGCATGATCGACGCCTTTCAGGGGTACTACCAAATCTTCATAGCCCCAGAAAGCAAAGAGAAGACAACTTTCAAAGGAATGCCCTTTAGACTTAAAAATCCTGGAGCCACATATCAAAGACCTTTTAACAAGGTTTTCGAAGAAGAAATTGGGAGAATTATGGAGGTTTACATGGATGATATGATTGTACGAAGCAGAAAGTCTTGTGATTATTTAGCGGACTTGGGTCGAGCATTCGACCACCTTCAGAAATATCGATTGAAACTCAACCCAAGCAAATGTGCTTTCGGGGTTGAAGGAGGAAAATTCTTGGGATACATGGTGAGTCATCGAGGCTGTAATATCCCGCTCGTCCGGCCGTACAGGTACGCCTTCACGAGTGATCTTAATGTGCATTTAAATTATTCATTCATGAGATTATGTTGTTAATTACATTATTATATGATAATTCTTGAATTATATAAAATTATTTGTTAAGATTTATTTGTGAATTTTTGAACGTTTTGCCCGTTTAACTTCGTTTTAATTGTTAGGGACTTAAGGGCCTAACTTGTTTTAGCGCGCCTTGGGTTCCGGAAGGCGTAACTCGAGATCGGGAATTTGGATTCGAATTCTAGAATAAGTGTCGGACTCATAAAAAAGAATGGGAGCTAGGGAACTTTACCTCACATTTTTCTAAGCCCGTTTGATCCTCCGAATTTCACCCGTACCTAGTCTTAGTGTAGATTTGCCACCCTTCACTAAAATAGCTATATCTTTCTCATCCCATGACCAAATTAAGTGATTCTTAGGCCCACACTCCACTAACTTACCCCTCTATACTTCTTCCACCCCCTCATTTCGATCAGTAGCCAAGAAGAAAGAAGAGAAACAGCCAAACCGAGAGGGACAGAGGAAGGGGATTTACACTATTCATATTTTAACTTTCAAGCTCAATACTCCTCCTATTCGCCTCAAATTCGAAAGATAAGTCCATGAACTTGCTCTCCTTTATTTTAAGCATACATTGACTGATTCTCTTGGAATATTATGCATGATATGAACTAGGAAGTGAATAGTTAGGTTATATGAATTTGTTTGATGAATTCATACCATCTTTGCTTTGTTTCTTGAATTAATGAGTGATATGTAATCCAAATGACTTCTTAATTCAATATTATGCATGAATTTCGTGGTTCTTGAGTGTTTTTTGAACCACCATGGCTGCACATCATGAAAAGCTTGAAGAAATGATCATGAACTCCATACTTTTTGCATCCTAGCTGCTGTTCGGTTTTGGGACTAATTTCGTAAGGTTTTGTGTTATTTTTCTTGAGCATCTGATCCATGATTATGTACATATGAGTGTGTTTGATGTTGCCCCTTCTTTGCCCCTTTTCCTCCCCTATTTTGCATCTTGAACGAAGAAGATGATCAGCAGCGCAGCGGCGACACTCCTGTGTCAGTCCTCTTGTTTTGTAGGTGACACAGGGACTGAGGTTCTATCCTCGAACACACCCATGTCTCCCTTTGTTGCAAGAGAGACACGGGCGTGTCCCTGGGAGTAGCAGCCATGTATTGGCTGCTGTACGTGTGGCTTTCCCGGGCCACTTTCCTTGCTCGTTTGTGTTGTTGTGCTTTGTTTACTTGTTTTTCTTGCCTTGTTCTTGATTATATTTGATTTATCCCTCCCCAATCTTGATCCCAACATGTTAATGAATGTGTATATTATGTGTGTTATTGTTATATTAAGTTTTATGTCTTATATGCTAAGTGTAAACGAGACAAGAGTGCATGAACGTTTATGTGCAATGTATGAAGCTTCCATGTATCCCTTGCCTTGTTTATGTTCTCTAAACTTGTCCATGCATGATATATGATATAATTTGATATTCTATGAGTTTGGTTGACATGTTATGTGTTTGAATTATGCGCCGCATACATGTTAATATGTTAAGTGCTTTGATATGTCCTAGCTTGAACCAATGTGAAGTGCATTGCATCATTAGCATCCATATGCATTTGCTGAGCATCTATTTGGTTCATTTTAAGTCTAAGTTCGTTGTTTTCTCTTTACCTTGTCCTTAGGTTCGTTCCGTGGGTGATGAATAGGTCTCTTAGAGGTGTTTTGGGTTCGTCTCGTTCGGTTTGGTCGACAAGGTGAGGTTTCTTTCTTTTAGTTAGTATGACCTACAACCCTAAGTGAATTTTAAGCCCGCATGTGACCTATGTATATATATACTTATGTAAATACGTGTTTGTTTAGTATTTTATGGGAATTTACCCGTTTTGTTATGAATCGTTTGAAAAACGCCTTTATATATATACGTAAACTATATTTTCGTTTGTTTGATTTGAAAAGGGTTGACATGTGTGATTTTCAAACTAGCGAGCTTTGGACTTTGAAATAGGAGTCCGTAAAATTCTGAAACTTCAAAAATTCAGATATTTTGACTTATGAATTGGGCCCGGAGAAGTGGTATGTGATCTCGGGTCGGTTGTGGGGTAGCCGAGCTCTGTCATCAACACAACTCCACTTTGGGAGACTTAGCCCAACCTCGTGAGGTCGAGGGGAAGGCAGGTTTCTTTTGCCGACGGTAACCCCGTCGGTGGATCGGGTAGGATCCCCCGACTCCAAAACTATGACTAGAGAACGGGGCTGAGGAAGCGCTTCCTCATCCCTAACCACAGAAGGTGGATTGATTATGAACTTTGTGTGTATTCCGTTTTGATTATGTTTATGAAAGGAGTTAGGTTGCTTTGAAACTCTTTCTCGCCGAGTTATTTCGATTTTTATTATGAATATGGTTCATAAAACGGGAGTGGACTTCTAATTTATAAAATTGGTTAATTTTGGCCTCCGGCCTTAAACCTTTTCCTTATATATAGTATCATGGGCTAAAATGATTTAGAATGCAAAAACCACGCCCCAGTTCATGAACTCTTTAATTTGAATATCTATGCTCTTACATATATGTACGTATGTGTGTGTTAGCCGCCTCACCAGTCTTTAGGACTGACCCCTCCTCATTGTTTTCTTTTCCCCCTGTTGTTCTTTGAGTTGCAGGTACCCGTTTGGAGAGTTTGTGCTAGGCGGCGGTCTTCTTTCGAGTTTTGGGTAGTCTAGTGAGTCTCATGCATTTTATTCAGTTTATTTTTGTACTTTTGAACTCTTGAAGCATTTATATGATTATGAATTCAAATTTGGAATAATTTTATAAACTGACTCGCTCTATTTTGTATACTTGATTCTTATTTCGAGCATGATTGTTTGTTTGTTTGAATCCTGGTGCTTCCGCATGTGATATTTATTTCGATTGTGCACTCTGATTTTGGGTCTAGACTGCCTAGCATAGGAAAGATTTTGTTTCTCTCCCATTCACCGTACTTTGATACATGTGCGGAGTTCCCATTCCGTTACACGTGTTGGGCTATGGTGCGGGGGATGTAGTGCTCCGCGCTCCAGGGTGCTACAGAGGCGAATCCCCGAAAAGATCAAAAGACTATCACGTTGTTTTATCGACCCCAAACCGTATCAAAAGCACAATACTTGGTGGGAAGGATTATTTCGCTCAATCGATTCATTGCAAGATCCGTTGAAAGGAACCTCCCCTTCTTCAAAATCCTGAGGAACATTAAAAACTTTGAGTGGATGGAAGAATGTGATCAGGCTTTCGAGGAATCACAACCTATTTAGAATCTCCACCCTACTCGCCAGGCCCGAACCAGGGAAAAGGTTGTACATGTATCTAGCCATCTCTGATCAGGCGATCAGCTGTGTATTGGTCGCCATTCAGGACAAGAAACACATGTCGGTGTACTGTGTCAGTAAAATCCTCCATGGAGCGGAAGTTCGATATTTGGAGATTGAGAAATTTGCTTTGACTTTGGTACACACAACTCAAATGCTGAAACCTTACATCCAAGCCCATTTTATAACTGTTTTAACTGACCAACCTTTAAGATAGGTACTCGAGAAACCAGACGCATCTGGGAGGTTAGTAAAGTGGGCGGTCGAGCTAGGACAGTATAATGTAAGCTATCAACCTCGAACCGCCTATCAGACGCAAATCGTTGCAGGCCTTTTGATCAAGTAGGAGGCCCAATATGGTCCCCAGATGCCTCGACCACCTAGATCCTTACTGTCGATGGCTCTTCAACCACGTCTAGGGGAGGAGTGGGGTGTCCCTGAGAAATACCAAAGGAGATGAGCTCGATTTCACCATCTGTTTGAATTTTCCAGCCACAAACAATGAGGCTGAGTATGAAGCACTTATCGCCGAAATGAAAATCACTCGAGAGCAGGGAATTGAGATGCTTACGGCCCTCACAGGCTCTCAACTCGTGGCTAGTCAAGTGTTTAGGACCTACGAGGCCAGAGAAGAAATGATGGTGAAGTATCTGGCCAAGGTTAAGACATTAGCAGAAGAGTTTAAGGATTTCAAGCTCAAATAGTGGGAAGAAAATGAGAGAGTGAATGCCCTATCCAAGGTCGTAAATGGGCTAAGGGGAACCAGACATAGAGCCATCACCTTCGTATCCCCTTCTGCTAGAGTAATCGATGTCGTGCCGGGGATCATGACCATCAGCAAAGCCCTGTTGGCTTGACGAAATCATCCTATTTTTAAGAGATAGGGGATTTCCAAAAAATCGAACAAAAAGACGCCGGTTGATAGCACGAGTGGCCAACTACATGCTCAATCCCGATGGGAAGCTGCTCAAAAAATCTTACACTGTGACCTAGCTAAGAGATACCTTCAACCATCCCAAGCAAGAGATGTACTGGAAGAAATACATGGAGGATCTTGAGAAAACCATTCCGGATGCAAGTCGTTAGCTAAAAAGATTGGTCGAAGAGGGTTTTACTGGCCCACTATGATCAAGGATTCAATTAATTTCGTGAAAAAGTGCCCGAATTGCCAAAGGCATTCAAACATCTCTCACCAGCATCCAGCCGAGATGATCCCGATCGATTTCGCTTGGCCTTTCGATCAGTGAGAGATCGATATCGTGGGACCTTTTTCCCTAGCTCCTCGATAATGTCAGTTTGTGATTGTTTGCGTTGAGTACTTCTCCAAGTGGGTCGAGATGGCAGCTGTCCCAAAGATCCTGTTCCAAGTGATAATACATTTCTTATGGAAAAACATAAAATGCCGCTTTGGCATTCCAAAGGTTCTCATCTGTGACAATGGACCTCAATTCAGGAGCAAACAACTTCGACCGTATTGTTCAGACATGGGGATCAACTAATGTTTTACTTCGGTCGGACATCCTCAAGGGAGTAACCACGAATCATCGTCCAGAGTCTAAAGACTCGCCTCGAAGCCAAGAAAGGTGCATGGGCGGATAAGCTCGACAGAGTCATGTGGGCCTATCGAACGACTCCTCGAACGGCCACTGGTGAAACTCCCTTTTCACATATTTGTGGATAAGAGGCGGTGATCCCAACTGAAGTATTACATCAAACCGCTCGAATATCACATTATCAATTGGATCGAAACAACGAGAACGGGGCCTTTCCAGCATGATGACATTGAGGAAAAAAGAGAGAGAACATATCGGCGCATGCAGCAGTATTGAGCGTCTGCCGCTCGAAGTTACAACAAGAAGGTCTTGGCCAAAGAATTCAAAGTGGGAGATTTGGTCCTAAAAAAGGATCGATGTTACCCGATATGTGGGGAAACTCGACCCTAACTGGGAAGGCCCATTCCGCGTTTGCAAAGTTGGGAAAAACAAGTCCTGTCACCTGGAAGTGATCGACGAAGGCCCAATTCCTCGATCGTGGAATGCCCATAACTTGAGGCATTTTTTTGTTTAAGTACTGTTTGTAAGCATGAACTTAGACTTCAATGAAGAAACCTTATTCATAGATCGATTATTGTCTTTAATACATTATTCGTCCTTAAATTTTGTCTCGTAGAATTGAACATGCTTCATTAGTAGATGCTAATTCAGTCGACCATTCTGCCTTTTGTTCGAATATACGTTATAAGTAAACGTTAATTCAAGCAATAAGGCAAAACTATAATAAATAACAAGAAATCAAACATGCATAATGAACGATGCTAATTCGATCAGAAAAGATAATTTTTTAAATCATAAAGGAAGTTACAAAAGTTGAGCTAAAGAATCTTTGGATTTTCCCTAGGGGGAGCACTCGTCGGCCCACCCGGGCCGATATGGGTGTTGCATTTGGATTTTGTAAGTTGGGAGCACTCGTCCAACCCACCCAGGCCAACACAAAATAGATCGGTCTGTAGAAGCATCGATCATCTACCTACGCTACCTAAAACTAACCTAAAACAAACAAGTAAATTAAAACCCCATTCCGGGAAAGAGTTGGTTGTTGAAAAGTTTCGTTACTGGGGGGGAGGGGGGGCTGGCTCTAGGTAGCATCAATCTGACAGGTCAAGGCTTTGTTGGATCCCTAGGTTGATTTGTAGGACTTCATCTTTTTCACCATGGTGCTCTCAAAATCGAACGCATTAGGCATGCCGTCAGGAATCCTTAGGCTCGCAATTTGGGCTCTAACCTGCTCGAGTGTGAAGTTGAAATTCCATCTCCTCCTAATTAGGCTCCTCATTCCGGGGGCCTCTCGGCTTATCTACCTCCAGCTTGGGGTCGGGGCACTCGGTCCCAATCTTGTCAGTATCATAGCTCACTGGAAGATATCCCGCCTCCCTCATTTGAGCCATGCAGAGCTCAAACCCATCGTCAAAGTTGACAACACCTTTTATCATGGCGACGCGGGTGAATATAAGGCTCTCAACAAACCGAAAGACCACATAGTTCTCGATCCCCAGGAGCAAATATTCATAGGTCTCCTTGGCCGCAAGGACGCCACTCTTATGTCCCTCCGTGATCCCGACTTTATAACCCTCGAGCCATGCCTCATCAGAATCAAGCTGAGCCTTCTTGAGCTTCACCGTCAAGTCTTTCACATTCACCTCAAGTGCAAACTTCCCTTGAACAGCCTGCACCAGCTCTGCATCAACCTTTTTTAGTGCCTCCTCCTTCTCCACTAGCTTACCCTCAGTTCCTCCGTGACCCTCTTCTCGGTCTCGAGCTGGCCCTTAACCTCACCGGTCACCTAGCGAATGTCCCACCGCTCGGTGTTATCTTTTTCCATCTAGGCTCGAGCGGCTTTGCAAGCTTTCCAACGACGAGAATTAAAATAAAGGGCTATAAATGAAAACACAAGCAACAATAAAACTTACGAAGAAGAGGTCGCGGACGAAGTTATCAAAGTCGCCTAGTCGTCGTCTTGCCATAGCAGCTTATGGTCGGCCTCCGTCTACATGGCATAATAGAAATGGCGCTCGGCATTCAGATCATAGGGGTTACCCACAATCACTAGCTCGCTCCCGTCCGGTCGAAGCGATGGGAGTCCCCCCGGGTGTGTAGGCTTGTTCATTCAAGCGTACTCAAAGAACTTTTTATAATCATCGGGCCGGGGGCCCAATCAACTCTCTTCCCTTTGTTTTGAGAAGTAATGTGGGTGCGGGAGCCGAAAGACCCGAACACAGGAGCTAGGGGAGGCATTGTTTAACCATATCTCACAGCACTCGAGCCAGACCCAGTCGATGGCCTGGGCTCGTTCTCTCTTTGGCTAGGGTACCGGAAGCTTTCTTCTTCAATCGGGAGTCTCCGACATCAGTGTATTTTCTCTTCCCTTGGCCCGAGCCTTGGGGATTATCTATAGGGGCTTGAAAGTTAGGGAATTGGGCTGCAACTTGAAGAACAGTTTTGACCGCCCTTCGAGCCTCCTGCTCTTGGGCGGCCACTTCTACCTCCAGAACTGGGGGTTGATCCTTATTCATCAGCTAGGATCTCTTTTCTGGAAGCCATCAGGACCGTACCTACATGAAAGAAGGAAAATCGATTAGTAAAAGATTCGATTACCTGGAAGGACAATCTTAAACCATTAAAAGAAATTGAGAGGTCAGCAGAAAATGTGCTTGGCTGATTGAAATTGAAGACAATATCACTTGTACCCAAAGTGAAGTCCCTGTATCTAAGGGTCCCTGGGCCCATCCCCGCCTTGACTATGAGCTGAGGCTGACTTAAGAATTGAGCACACATCGGCCCAATCCAAGAGGTATGTTGCAATCCCGGCGCATCCGATCGGAGACTTTATATACACAAAATTGTGTTTCCAGCCGAGCTCGTGAAAGGTAGTGTGGGCCCTAACGATTTGGAAATTGGGACTAGCTTGCAACTTTACGAAACCTCGACCGTCGTAGAGGACACTAGGGAGGTCGAGGCCAGGAAAACTTCTCCGAAATGGGCAAGAGATGAAGGAAGTTTGAGGTAGTGTAGCAGAAGTCTGAACGCATTCACTAGCTGGTACGCCGCCTGCAGAAGTTGTATAGGAGCAATATGCAGGGCATTGAGAAGTGCCAAAAAGTATGGGTCGAGAGGGACCCTCATCCCATACTTGATGGCATACGTCGCCACAACTATGTAGTTTGGTAGAGGGATGGCCCATCCTTTGATCCTCATCGGGCTTTGTAATTTCATAGCCCTCTGTGGGCTACTGACCTCTCGCAGTCAGCCGTAACCTGTAAGGATTCCCTGTAGCTCCTCTATGTCCTTGTCAGAAACCGCACTCGAGGTTTCTGAATGGCAAAGAACGATTATTTAGGGCTCCTCCTGCTTCTTTTTAGAACCCAAGGTCGATGTCTCTGCCTCTGTTGATCACGCCTCGATCGATAGCACCCAAAGTTGTAGCACCCGAAGCGTAAAGATGCCACATCCCCGCACTATAGCTCAATCCACATATGAGATGGATGACCCATACATGAACTAAACTATAGCGAACGGGAGACAATAAAAATAAATGACAACTAGCTAGGAGGGACTAACCCCAAACCAATTAATCAATCCAACATACGTCAAAATAAAATGAAAGCATAATATGTTCTATATCAATTACAAATAACAACATCATGCTATTTCCACTATCCATACATTATCATCTCTAAAATACATAATAACTAACGATAACCAATAAATCATACGCAATAATAAATAAATGAACCGTGCATGACTCGACTACAAAGACTGGACCTGACTCGATTCCCGCCTAGCATGTACCTGCGCGAACCTGAAAGGTGGAGGCATCAGTCTATGAAGACTGAGTGAGGGGTATAAATAAATATTAGCGCACATAACATGCAAGTTATATTCTCGGGTAAAGTTTTGAAAGGAAAATAATATAAGTTCAAGAATGGAATATTCTTCACCTGAGAGTACAACTATCCAATTCAACACTTCATTAAATTCAGTTTCATGCAATACGTGACCCGGCGAGTAAGGGCAATCTCCAACCTTACACCAATAGTGAACAATACATGCTTGCTTTATTAATTTAACAAGTGATCATGCAATTCAATTACAATGTAGTAGTGCGATAGTGTTCAGTCAATACAATCAATGAATCAAATCCATGCAGTAACCCGAGGACAGCCCGTGGTGCCGGACCCGACCCCAGTCTCCTTCTCCCTCCAATAATGGGACGGTAGCTAGCCTTCACCATCCACGACATGGTGTACGTCAGGAACATGACTCCCACACATGGAACTCCTTCCCCCACCAAACCTCCTGGTGGATTCAGGGGTGATCCCATATGATAAGGGGAGTGCAGAGTTACCCGTCAGCCCTATGCTTTCCCAGTTAGCTCGTACACTAACCCTCGAGCCCAAAGTGAACATGATTACTCGCCAAACATGCTTGATTCAAGACAATAACATGGCATGCTTGCAATGAACATGACTTGCTTTCAATAAACTTGGCTTGCTTGAAATCATGAGTAATATCATGGAAAATTATAGATATAAATACCTTTTGGCCGAAATCTCACATAAGGGTTGTATAGGTTCTATATAACTAGAAATTAAACCTCACTTGACAGGCGACAGGATGACTCAGGGATACATGAACGTGCTCATTGATCAATAATCTCCGCCCTGGAGAAGAATTGGACAAGAAAAGGGGACATTGTGTACTCGTGAGACAATAACTCAAGAATGATACCAAATATGACGCATGGCGTAATCATATAACGAAATGACATGCATTATCAAATGTAGTATGATATAATCATATTATTGCATGTAATTAATCATATAATAGCATATTGGGATCAAATAAAGGTAATGGAATGGAATTGGAAGTCTAATATTTATGCATAATGTTTCTGCCTCTCCAGCGACCTAGGAACGGCTGTTCCGGGTTTTAGTACAAAATCGGAAGGGCCATTCCCAGTCTCCTGGCACTGTGCCCCGAAGATGGGAAGGGTCGTTCCCGGCTGTAAGTCGAAGTGGAATCGGTCGTTCCCATCCTCGCCGCCATGCAATCATTCAAACATGGGAACGGTCGTTCCCAATTACAAAAGGAACGGGAAGGGCCATTTCCTTCATGCAGGAAATGCAGAAAATAGAGTAGAAGAACAGGGGAGGCACGAACACATCCCAAATCTAATCAAAACACTTATAATTCACTTCCAAATGCTAGAATTCATGCAAGAAAACATATATGCATGCTTAAAGTGTAATAAAACCATTATAAATACTCATATCACTCATTAATTACAAAGAATCATCACTTCAAGCTCCTAGATAATCTCAACACATAACTTCAATTTCTTCAAGAATTCAGCATCAATTTAACCTAAAAGCTTGGAATCATGCTTCTAATAATTAAAACACAAGTTATCAAGCTTAAATCATAAACCCTATCTTCATATAATATCTCAAGAATCATGAAAATATCAATCATATACCTTGGAAGGAAGAAGGAAAGAAAAGAGATGAAATGATGATGATGATGATGCTTCAAAGCTATCAAAATTTCCAAAATCATGGCTTGAACTGATGAAATTCCCTTTTCTCCTTCTTGGAGGTTTGGTTCGGTGAGATGGGAGCAAATATAGATGATGATTTTGATGAAATGAAAGAATGGAAGAATGAAGAAGCATAAAACGATATATCTCTTTGATTTTGGTGAAATATATGAAATTGTAATTAAATCCTCCAAGTTTTATAAGTTATGAAATTAAGTATAACAAGTTTGGAAAATGATCAATTTAGTCCAAGAATATTTTCATGCAATTTGGTCCACTAATTTAAACAAATGTCAATTAAGGATATTTAAGCAATCAATTCATGTCCCACAATTATTTCACGTAATAATGGAATCTAATTTACAAATCAATTCTCAAATCGACAAATATTTCACATACTTTCACGTAAACAGTTTGAAATAGATTTTATAAAATTAATATAACTCATATAAGTTGAGTTAACGAAAGCAATAGAATAAAATCCTAACACTCAAAACTCACACGTGTCGAGTGTACCTGGCTGTCTGGAAATTGGGCCGTTACAGAAGTCCCTGGGGGGCTTCCCCGATCGGGGCCTCCATCTGGTCAACTTCACAGTTTTTCATTTTCATTTTTTCTTCCACCGCCTCCTCTTCTTCTTCTCCATCGACCTCCTCGGCTTCTTCTTCGACTACCACTTCATCCTCATAGGCGATGGACTCCGCATCGGAATCACTCTCGGAGGGAGACGATCCGGATGATAGGGTCACGGGGTTGATCCCAGACATCCCAACTGGGGTCGAATTTTCCTCTGACTAATTGACCAGATCAAACTCATAGTACACTAGGATATGCTTTCTTTTGGGCATGGGAGTTTGTTCTTGGGAGGCCATAAGGAAAAACAAGAGTGCGAAAAAGTAAAGGAAGAGGTCGAGAAGATTACCTTAGGAGTAGGGACTTGGGAACTCTTGATCGACCTCTGGAAATATTCCTAAATGCTTTCTTAAATGCTCCGCTCGAAGGGCTCTCTGGTCTCTGAGGGATGCTCGAGAGTTCTTAAGAGTTTTGGTAAGAAATAGTGGGAACAGGGACCCCCTATTTATAAGGGGAGTGCTCGGAATACTAAGAGACGCAATCATTAAGCTCTGAACCACCATCAGGCGCAATGATTGTGCCTTTTCCCGCCCGACAAAATGATCGAGTAGTGTACGGATGTGCCCCTCATGGTCAAAGTCTGCTAGCCATGTTATCGTATACATGCCAACCTGAGGGGCTTATGACGGGACACTTTCCGAGAGTGCCACGTGTCGCCACGTAGCCTAACAATTGAGAGGTGACACGTAAGTAATAAACTCCACCTGGGGTGACACGTTACATCACCCCCCTTAGAGGAGATCGACCTCGAGCCCCTGATTCCTAGGTGGTTAGCGATCATCCTCGGGGATGACAAATTGACCAGACCAGGCACTCGAGTACCCTCTTTTTTTCCATCACAATGGACTCTCGACCTCAGGGTCATATCGACCACTTGATCCCTCGAGCGGCCAGCCGTACCACAGGCCAATAGCGTGGAAGGGAGGTCGAGGGACTCCCATGGTACAAGGGAACCAACTCTGACACAAAGGTGTCGTGCTGTACTACTGCTCCCCAACAAACTGGATAGAGCATTAAATGTACCTCCAGTGCCTGGACAGGTGTCACACACCCACCTTGGGCCTATACATATCCATAACATTTATGGCATTGGTAAGCACAATCACTGTTCATTCTACCTTTAGTACTACTCTTTCTTTCCGTAGAAAGTACCCGACTTTAGCGTCGGAGTGTCAAACTGGGATATAACCCCCATTACCCCAGTTAGCCCACAACTCATGTTTGCTCCTCCCTTTACAAGTCTATTCGAGAGCCTTCCCATCTATATAAATTCTAAGTGAATCGAGCTCCCGAAGTCGACCAGAGCACCAAAGCGATTTTGAGCTCGATCATCATGAATTTCTTAACTATTAATAATTGATTCTTAATTGGATTCGATTTTTTGACTGTACAAACACATTTATTTTCCTATGATTAATTTTATTTTAAAATAGTTTGTTGTGCAAGTTCAAATATGGATACTTCTTCATTAGATTTAAGAGCTCAGCAGCGACAGTGATGGAGAACAAATAGGAGTCTGCATCGCCATGCCATGAGCCATGAGCAAAGGAATGCTCACTTAGCTAAACGTAGAAGAACCTATCATCAGAGAAGATCGCAACAAATCTCAGAAAATGTAAACACAGGTGCGACACAAATAGGATTTGCAAGATATTAGTTTTTGTATTTCTCTTAACTTGATCAACTTAGCCCTGCAAAAGGTCAATAAAAGGTTTATACCCTATCACAAAAATTATATTTAAAAAAATTTACATTCATTAATAAATATCTAATAAATACATCTTCAACTAAAGTAATTCCTATTAATTTAACATTTTATTTTTTCTTTAAACTAGCTATATTTTTCTGTAGAGGTTTGCGAGGAATTGAGAATAATGGAACGCAATCGGCGTAATGGCATGAGTGAGGAAAGAAGAGAAGCGTACTTGGCTCGACGTAGGAGAAATTATCAAAACAGAAGAATACAAAATATTACACCACCCGAGACCACAAGTGGTATAATACAATGAAATGTATTAATTTTATATTTTGTGTAACACCCCGCACGTGAGGCGCCACATCCCCCGCACTATGACCCGATACGTGTACGAAATGGGAAGTCCGCACACGCACCAAGTCACAGCGAACGGGTGACAAACAAAAACACACACACTAGCTAGGCGGTACCTAACCCTGTACAAAAGAATATATACGAAACATGACAGCGGAAATAGTACGAAATGCCAACTTTCAAAAACTTTTACACACCAAGCATACAACGAAGTACCTACATCAGAATCAAATATACGGGTTCAACTAGTTCAGCAAACCTGTCCTATCCTGTCCCGAATAATTACACATCAAAACGGGTTCAACTAAATCGAGCACCTGTCCTAACCTGTCCCGAATTCCATAAAAGCAATTCAAACATGCAAACCTGAGCAGAATATATCTTATACAAAATTTCAAAACATAAATCGATTCAAAGAGCTGAACAAACTCAGACAGACCGACAAACACGACAGACAGCCGCCTAGCACGAACTCCAACGATCTCCAAAGCAAAGCCTGCAAACTAAAAACATAAAAGGGGAGGGGTCAGTCCAAAGACTGAGCGAGGGGCTACACACACACGTGTATATACATATACAGAGCACAACACATATCATAAAGGGGAGTTCGTGAACCAGGGCGTGGTTTTTGCATTCTAAAATATTTCTCACGTGATACTAGATATAGGAGAGTAAAAGAGTTAGGCCAAAGGCCAAAACAATCCCAATTTTATTAATTAGAAATCCACTCCAGTTTCCCGAACAATTTCCTAACAAACTAACTTAACGAAAACAAACACACCAAGCAAACGTTCAGACAAAAGGGGAAAATGTGCACAGGAGTAATACTCGACGCTCCGAGGCTCCTTACCCACATCCCGATGATCATGCACAGGAGTAATACTCGACGCCCCGAGGCTCCTTACCCATAATCACCGGGCCCCAAACAAAGCAGAGTCAAACCATCAAATCAGAGGGGAAATGTGCACAGGAGTAATACTCGACGCTTCGAGGCTCCTTACCCACATCCCGATGATCATGCACAGGAGTAATACTCGACGCCCCGAGGCTCCTTACCCATAATCACCGGGCCCCCAAACAAAGCAGATTCGAAAACATACCAGAATCAGAGGCACAACAAGGTCCAAGGCAAGCGCAAATCATATCCGGAGGCATATCAGAGGCATATCATATCAGTAGTCAAAGCATAGGCATAACCATAGCATATTCATAATCCTATCATATCAGATCCTAGCATAATCAGATTCTAGAACATAAATCATATCAGGCGTATCCATAGGGTTTATATTCATATACATATCGACACATATCATTAGGGCTTAACTATAACCTAACCTCACCTGGTACCAAACACAGCCGAACACAAAGCAGAAGGTCCACCCCGGAACCTGCACGACTCACTTGTCACCACCCTGGGTGCACCTGATCTACTGAACACACAAAACAGCCCACAAAGCTCAGACTCAGACAGACAACCACACAGAGACGCACGGCAAATGCAATCACATTATCTCGTATCGATTCATATATTGCACATTTACAAAGCAATCAAATCAAATTCCTATATAACATTTCATAAACTTGCACGTATTACAATGCCAAATAAATCATGTAATAACATGCTAGGAATTCATTTAAATCCACGGGGTCATAAGCAACTTCCAACTAAGTTACATAATTATTCAAGTTCTCATATTATATTTCATACAAATTTGCACGTATTACAAAGCTAAACAAATCGTAATAGCATGCTTCGAAAATTATATAAATCTCATGAGGTTACCTATTAATCCCCAATCATACCAAGTTCATATAATTCCTACGTGATATACCCAAATCATATGTTACAAAATGGATTCACTTAGCAAGGTTGAACAAATCAAATCAAACAATTTCATCCTGTTTCAAAATTACACAAACACCCCCTCTAATCTAATCAATTAGCATAAATTCAATAAATCGGGGTTCAATTTACAAATTACAAAGTCCATACTTATCACATTCCATATCATAAATGATTTCATGCATAACGGAAAACATTTCGATCGGCAATTCAAGCATATGACAATTAATCAAATAATTCTCAAATACACAAATAAATTCGTAGAAATAAACCAAGTGTCCGATAGACGAACGGAAAGTGGTGTTGGACTCACTACAACGAGGCGGACATTCTGTCCGAAGCCCGCCGCATCACCGCCACTGTAGCTGCCGGAATAGTGGCCGGCCGCCGCTAGGCCGCCACCGGAACGTGCCGGAAAAATCCCGAAAAAACACCCGTGCAAGGATTCGTCATGCTCAATCCAATTCCTCGATCAATTTCTGTAAATTCCAAGCCAATCGTCACCAATTTCAAATCCAAGAATACGAAAACCCTAAAATCTTCAAACTTCAATTACTTTCAAACCGGTGAACCAAAGTGAGATCCGAAAGAGGCATCGGCTTACCCGTGACGAGCTTTACGAAAGCCCTAAGCTTTCTCGCCGGAAAAATCCTCGGAGGTGGTGCCACCGGTGCGCCGCCACTGTAGCTACCGTGAACCGCCGCCAAACGGCAAAATCTGGAGTCGAGCATATGGGGTTCATTAGTTCTCGTCGTTCCGAACAACTTTCGTGAAGGGCCCGAGGCCAAAAGATGACCGGAAAAGGCCCCCGTTGAGCTCCGAAGTTTCTGCCGCCGCACACCACCCCGGAACCAACACCTACGGCCAGAAATGGGTGAAAACGATGCCGGAAATGGACTCAAGGGGTCGGAAAACATTGGAAAACACTAACCTTGGTCGGAAAAAGTCGTCGGAGCGCCGCCGTGTCACTGTTCACGCGGCGGCGGCGTGAGCTTCAGGCGGCGCGTGCGCCGCCGTCCGGTGGCCAATGGCCGCTCCGCCAACGTCCCGCGCTGCGCCAGGAGGTCTTCTCTCAGGGTCTGGGGCGCGTGTCGTCGGGAAGTCGCCGGAAGCCACCGTGAAAGGCCGGCAAAGTGGTGGCTCCGCCACCCCCTCCAAGCACGACTGAAAATCGGCGAAAAGGCCCGTCTCCGCTTGTCGGTTGGTAGAGTTCTTGGTACGGTTGCGACCGCGTCATCGAGATAATCGAAAAGCACTATTGGATCGTCGAATTCCGTCGAGAAACGAGCGAGTTTGGGTTGTGTGTGAAATCACACCTCCGGTGTGTGTGTACAGCAAAAATCACGGGAGAGAGGGAGAGACTGAGGTCTGCTGCGTTATGGCACGCAAAACGAGGATCCGGGGTATTTATCTCGGGTCCTCACGCACAAAACGATCGGTAGGAGGAGTAAACGACGTCATAATAGGGCAAACTCAAATTCTACGGACTCGTCTCGATGCCCCGAGCGCGTTGAAGGGGTCAAAAAGGTCGAAATCTCGATCGAACGAGGAATGACCGAAAAACCCGTGAAAAGAAAAAATTGCAAACAAGCCCCCTAAACTCATAAAGAGTTCAAAAGACGGTCACGCAGAGCACAAAATCACATAATTAAACACATAAAAAGGTTAAATAGTGACGTACCTTATAAGTTGGACGATCGGGATGTTACAAACTTCCCTCCTTCAAAAGGACCTGTCCTCAGGTCCTAAGGTCGGATCTTGAACGACGCTGAAACGAATTCCACTTCAAGCTTCCACTGCGCAATTCTGATCTAGGCGAACTGCAATCTCTGCAGGATACTCCTCCCCTAGTTGGCATCAACTCCCTTCATAGTGACTCGTTGTCACTAAAGTTCCACTGAGCGCTTGACCGTTGGTCCCTTCAAACTCATTCGATCGGCACTAGGCCACTACACCCGAAGCTCGATACTGTCGTATCCTCGTTGCTTGCAGACTGTCGTCAGGCTGCACGTTGCTCAACTACAACAAACAGGAGAGAATCCCATCTCTCTACACCCAAGTGAGAGAACCCCGTCCCTCAGCACACACAAAAGAGAGAAACCCCGTTTCTCAACACACAAAAGAGAGAACCCCGTCTCTCAGGCACACAATTGAGAGAACCCCGTCTCTCAACCTAAGTCTGATTGATTCCACACCTCTCAGACAATCTAGTTTGAGAAAATCCGGCATTTCTCAAACCCTAAATCCAAGGGAATCCAGCATCCCTCGAATACCTAAGTACAAGAGCATCCAGCATCTCTCGTGCACAGAACTCAGAAAGACTCCAGCATCTTTCTGTCACGTAATATAGAGAGAATCCAACATCTCTCTAACACACAAGTAGGAAGAATTAACATCCCCCTAGCACATAAATAGAGAGAATCAAATCTCTCTCACTCAAGCACAAAAGCAGAATCAAAATTACAACAATCAACAAGTATCACGATTGACAGATATAACACATAATAACAAGAATTAATCAAATAAAGAATGCATGGATGCTCGTGCCATGAATGCATAGTGTACCGTTCACCGTAGCAACAGAGTCAAAGTTCCAATTTCCTTTGGTGGCAATTATCCCCACTCGTAGTGATCGGAATCCTGGCCTCTAATTCAGAATTGCAGTGCTCCTCAAATTCTTAAGTGTTCTCTTAGCTTTGCTTGGTCAATTCTGCTTTAACGTACCATCCTTGCTAACCAAGTCTAATAGAGGTTCCATAGCAGCTTCCCCACCTATCTACTTACTTCCATCAAACCATTTATGAGGCTACGAACATCGCTTGGTACAAAGAAGTTAACCACAGCCCAACGTTCTATCTTACATGCATTCACCTACAAAGCACAAATTGTACGAATATCTATGCATGTTGGTCAGTGAGTGGACATGTCAAGTAAGGAAAATAATTAAGAGCACCTAATTAAATGGAACTGCAATACATAGCTGCTAAAATTTAAAAAAACATCAAATAAAATATTGCATAATCATAATCACAGCATACACACACTCACAAAAGTTCAAATCAATTCATGCAAAGAAGTCAAATGTCACGTCAAAACGGATGCAATGCACACGTATTCCTATGCCGTACGACCTAGACTGACACAACATGACCCAGAGCACCGGTTCTGAACCTGGTGGCTCTGATACCACTTATAGATGTAACACCCCGCACGTGAGGCGCCACATCCCCCGCACTATGACCCGACACGTGTACGAAATGGGAAGTCCGCACAAGCACCAAGTCACAGCGAACGGGTGACAAACAAAAACACACACACTAGCTAGGCGGTACCTAACCCTGTACAAAAGAAAATATACGAAACATGACAGCGGAAATAGTACGAAATGCCAACTTTCAAAAACTTTTACACACCAAGCATACAACGAAGTACCTACATCAGAATCAAATATACGGGTTCAACTAGTTCAGCAAACCTGTCCTATCCTGTCCCGAATAATTACACATCAAAACGGGTTCAACTAAATCGACCACCTGTCCTAACCTGTCCCGAATTCCATAAAAGCAATTCAAACATGCAAACCTGAGCAGAATATATCTTATACAAAATTTCAAAACATAAATCGATTCAAAGAGCTGAACAAACTCAGACAGACCGACAAACACGACAGACAGCCACCTAGCACGAACTCCAACGATCTCCAAAGCAAAGCCTGCAAACTAAAAACATAAAAGGGGAGGGGTCAGTCCAAAGACTGAGCGAGGGGCTACACACACATGCGTATATACATATACAGAGCACAACACATATCATAAAGGGGAGTTCGTGAACCAGGGCGTGGTTTTTGCATTCTAAAATATTTCTCACGTGATACTAGATATAGGAGAGTAAAAGAGTTAGGCCAAAGGCCAAAACAATCCCAATTTTATTAATTAGAAATCCACTCCAGTTTCCCGAACAATTTCCTAACAAACTAACTTAACGAAAACAAACACACCAAGCAAACGTTCAGACAAAAGGGGAAAATGTGCACAGGAGTAATACTCGACGCTCCGAGGCTCCTTACCCACATCCCGATGATCATGCACAGGAGTAATACTCGACGCCCCGAGGCTCCTTACCCATAATCACCGGGCCCCAAACAAAGCAGAGTCAAACCATCAAATCAGAGGGGAAATGTGCACAGGAGTAATACTCGACGCTCCGAGGCTCCTTACCCACATCCCGATGATCATTTACAGGAGTAATACTCGACGCCCCGAGGCTCCTTACCCATAATCACCGGGCCCCCAAACAAAGCAGAGTCGGAAACATACCAGAATCAGAGGCACAACAAGGTCCAAGGCAAGCGCAAATCATATCCGGAGGCATATCAGAGGCATATCATATCAGTAGTCAAAGCATAGGCATAACCATAGCATATTCATAATCCTATCATATCAGATCCTAGCATAATCAGATTCTAGAACATAAATCATATCAGGCGTATCCATAGGGCTTATATTCATATACATATCGGCACATATCATTAGGGCTTAACTATAACCTAACCTCACCTGGTACCAAACACAGCCGAACACAAAGCAGAAGGTCCACCCCGGAACCTGCACGACTCACTTGTCACCACCCCGGGTGCACCTGATCCACTGAACACAGAACAGCCCACAAAGCTCAGACTCAGATAGACAACCACACAGAGACGCACGGCAAATGCAGTCACATTATCTCGTATCGATTCATATATTGCACATTTACAAAGCAATCAAATCAAATTCCTATATAACATTTCATAAACTTGCACGTATTACAATGCCAAATAAATCATGTAATAACATGCTAGGAATTCATTTAAATCCACGGGGTCATAAGCAACTTCCAACTAAGTTACATAATTATTCAAGTTCTCATATTATATTTCATACAAATTTGCACGTATTACAAAGCTAAACAAATCGTAATAGCATGCTTCGAAATTTATATAAATCTCATGAGGTTACCTATTAATCCCCAATCATACCAAGTTCATATAATTCCTACGTGATATACCCAAATCATATGTTACAAAATGGATTCACTTAGCAAGGTTGAACAAATCAAATCAAACAATTTCATCCTGTTTCAAAATTACACAAACACCCCCTCTAATCTAATCAATTAGCATAAATTCAATAAATCGGGGTTCAATTTACGAATTACAAAGTCCATACTTATCACATTCCATATCATAAATGATTTCATACATAACGGAAAACATTTCGATCGGCAATTCAAGCATATGACAATTAATCAAATAATTCTCAAATACACAAATAAATTCGTAGAAATAAACCGAGTGTCCGATAGACGAACGGAAAGTGGTGTTGGACTCACCACAACGAGGTGGACATTCTGTCCGAAGCCCGCCGCATCACCGCCACTGTAGCTATTCCGACCGCCGCTAGGCCGCCACCGCAACGTGCCGGAAAAATCCCGAAAAAACACCCGTGCAAGGATTCGTCATGCTCAATCGAATTCCTCGATCAATTTCTGTAAATTCCAAGACAATCGTCACCAATTTCAAATCCAAGATTACGAAAACCCTAAAATCTTCAAACTTCAATTACTTTCAAACCGGTGAACCAAAGTGAGATCCGAAAGAGGCATCGGCTTACCCGTGACGAGCTTTACGAAAGCCCTAAGCTTTCTCGCCGGAAAAATCCTCGGAGGTGGTACCACAGGTGCGCCTCCACTGTAGCTACTGCGAACCGCCGCCAAACGGCAAAATCTGGAGTCGAGCAAATGGGGTTCATTAGTTCTCGTCGTTCCGAACAACTTTCGTGAAGGGCCCGAGGCCAAAAGATGATCGGAAAAGGCCCCCGTTGAGCTCCGAAGTTTTTTCCGCCACACACCACCCCGGAACCACCACCTACGGCCAGAAATGGGTGAAAACGATGCCGAAAATGGACTCAGGGGGTCGGAAAACCTTGGAAAACACTAACCTTGGTCGGAAAAAGTCGCCGGAGCGCCGCCGTGTCACTGTTCACGCGGCGGCGGCGTGAGCTTCAGGCGGCGCGTGCGCCGCCGTCCGGTGGCCAATGGCCGTGCCGCCAACGTCCCGCGCTGCGCCAGGAGGTCTTCTCTCAGGGTCTGGGGCGCGTGTCGCCGGGAAGTCGCCGGAAGCTGCCGTGAAAGGCCGGCAAAGTGGCGGCTCCGCCACCCCCTCCAAGCGCGACTGAAAATCGGCGAAAAGGTCCACCTCCGCTTGTCGGTTGGTAGAGTTCTTGGTACGGTTGCGACCGCGTCGTCGAGATAATTGAAAAGCACTATTGGATCGTCGAATTCCGTCGAGAAACGAGCGAGTTTGGGTTGTGTGTGAAATCACACCTCCGGTGTGTGTGTACAGTAAAAATCGTGGGAGAGAGGGAGAGACTGAGGTCTGCTGCGTTATGGCACGCAAAACGAGGATCCGGGGTATTTATCTCGGGTCCTCACGCACAAAACGATCGGTAGGAGGAGTAAACGACGTCAGAATAGGGCAAACTCAGAGTCTACGGACTCGTCTTGATGCCCCGAACGCGTTGAAGGGGTCAAAAAGGTCGAAATCTCGATCGAACGAGGAATGACCGAAAAACCCCTGAAAAGAAAAAATTGCAAACAAGCCCCCTAAACTCATGAAGAGTTCAAAAGAGTGTCACGCAAAGCACAGAATCACATAATTAAACACATAAAAAGGTTAAATAGTGACGTACCTTATAAGTTGGACGATCGGGATGTTACATTTTGTCACTAAATTAAGAGAATAAATTTGTTGATTTACAAATATATTAGGACAACATATTGTGGCAAATGAGATCACAACTGGTACATGAAAGTGGAATGTGTGAATTTTATATATTTTTTATAAGATCAAGATAATTAATTTGATGATATGTGAGTATAACAGATGTCCAATCAATTGTTCGACAGTCGTCTACCTTAAAACCGATAACTTATATTGGTCCATCGATATATGAGCGTGGTAGTACGAGTAATAATCCACTTCCTAATCAAAATTCAGGTAAAATTAGGTTGCACATTTAATTTCTTACAGAGATTTGGATATTAATGAGTGCCTTTAAGCTGAATAATTCTAATATGCATGTTAAGTATGAGGATATTAACTTTGTGCTTGATATGAATGATAACAAATATTTTATTGTTCAATTTCTATTATAATTTAATTTTTAGATATATGCCTTTCAACATGTTGAAGTTGTTATAGACGTCACACATGAATATATATTAAATAATAATAAAGAATTAACAAAAATATTTTAATGATAATATAATTATATCTTAGCATATATGTACATAAATATTATTATAAATATATGCATACATATACATATAAATACATAAGGAGAATTACATCTGACTACCCTGCATTTAGGCCTAATTACAATGCAGTCCATCATTTTCAAAAAATTACATTTTAATCCCTATAAATCTTGTTTGGTCTGAGGTCCCTTAACGAAATTTATATAAGTACACTTATGGCCCTGACGGTATTATGAGTGTTACATTGAATATATGACCAAAATTACAAAATCATCCCTAAAGTTTACAAATATAAACAAAACAATCCCTACAAATTATCAATTTAACAACAAATCAGGGGTATTTTTGGAATGATATAACGGAACTCTAGGGGCCACAAACTATTCTCAAAGTTAGGGACTAAAATGTAATTTTTCGATAATGATGGGTTGCGTTGTAATTAGGTTTAAATGCATAGTAGTTAGATGTAATTCTCCCTATATACATATTGATGGTTTATCAGTAATAAAACCTTCAAATAGATTTAAAAGGAAAGATAGAATTTTAGACAAATTAATTAATATTAATATTATTCTATTCTTTACTATGATAATTTTATAATTTATATGTGCAATTTAATATGTTTGAGTACATTAGTTAAAGTTGAAGTTGACATAATGTACCAGTAACACTTAAAAATATTTACTAAATGATGAAGAATTAATAGTATTAATGTAAAAAAGTTAATGATAATACTTATATATTTCTATTTTACAAGTCATTCCAAAAATAATTTTATTATTATTGAGTTAACTTTGTCATTCCAAAAATAAATTTTTTTATTATTGAGTTAATTTTGTCATTCCAAGATTAATAAAAAATCACTACCAAAGATTTGTTTGTTGTAGTTTGGCTATAATTTAATGTATTATGATTAAAATTTGCACAATAATTATTATTGATTGGAATTTTAGGTTATATGAGCTCATTATCTTTAATTTAAAGTTAAGGATGAACTAGCAATTCCACACATTCGATGTATATAAATGTCTTACTGTATAAACATACTGATTAGAAATTTTTATGAATATATATTTTATAAATTTTTTTAATATACTACCTAAATTATAATAAATAAATGATAGGTAGCATAATATAGTATCATATTAATAATTAAACTAAATAATTAAAAATATATGTTGATAGCGATAAAAACTATATAAAAAAGAAAAGAAAAATAATTGAAGGGATGAGAGAGAAAATAAAAATTAAGAAAAGGTGGTTGGAGTTATGAAAAAATAAAGAGCACAAGAAATAAAATTGGACAAAAATATTATTATTTAAATACAATTTTCATGTTAATATTTACTTTTAATTATCTTTAATATGATTATAAATAAATGAATAACTAAAAGAAAATAATATTAGGTTAATAAAAAATAAGATAAAATAGTAACTAAAAAATATGAGAAAAAGAATAAAATAATATAATAGAGAAAACTAGAGTGAGGTGAGAAAAAAATATGTTAAGAGAGAAATAAAAAACAATATGTGTGAAAGTAGTGAAAAAAGAAAGAAATATTTGCCAAAAAATAAATGATTACGAAAAAGATTAACGTTATAGGAGAGAAAAAGAGAGTTAAGAGATAATATGATAATAAATAAAAAAAAAAAAAAAAACAAGGAAGAAAAAGGTTAGGGGTAGAAAAAAAAAAAGAGTTCAAGACACCAAAACGGTTTTTATCTACCCCTTAATATAATAGTATAGATTATATTTTGAGAAAATTATCTGAATAAATATTTCAAAAGTTTATTTATTACATGTAAATAAATAATTAACCAATAACGATAAGAAATGGTATTAAGAGCATCAATCTTATCATATTTCTTTCTCTCCATCATATATACACCATGAATTCAATAAATAAGATTTGTAGGAGAACACGAACTCATTGATCAACTATTAGTGAAGGAAATGGAAGAACTAATCCCCAGCATTATTCATCCCGTCCACGTTGATATTATAATGTGGCAAGAAATTTCACTGAAAACATGGAATATGCAAGATACGTATTGCCAATGCCTAAATTATGCAAGTATTGTCAGGCATCATGGTGAAACTTCGCAACTTTGTTGCCGAAATGGAAGAGTATCATTGGAACCAATACCGACACCAGCTACATTACGTGAAGTATTTACTGCACTGTAGCACCCGAGTGCGTGACACCATAACCCCCGCACCAAGACCCGACCTGTAGATGAAATGGGGAATCCATACACGTGCCGAATCAGGGCGAACGGGGACACAACACACTCGCTATGGTAGGCGTGAGCTAACATGAGACAATAAAGATCAGAGCAATTCTATAAAAGCGGAAGCATATCGTAGAACATAGTATATACAATGAGCTTTCAAGCTTCAAATACCAAAAATAATTACGAGTATTAATGGCCACACGGCCTATCATATAAAAAATTCGCCCAAAGCGTTCATAAACATGATACAAAAATAATATCAATGTAAGCATGACAAAAGAAATGCTCAACCCGAATAGAAGATACTAAAAAGACTCGGATTCCCACCTAGCACTCCCTCCTGGAAGTAGAAACTAAATACAAAATACGTTCAGTCTAAAGGAGACTGGTGGATATAAAACAAAGCATAATACGTAAGTATCGCGGAATTTAAACATATACATGCAAGCTATAATCCCGTACGAGATTTTTATAACATTTCTCAAGTAGGTAAAATAAAGAAAAGCAACGAACGGGATTATAACAGTCATATTCATTCATTAGGTCATTCTTGAGCCTGGCGAGAGGGCTAAGTCTCCAACCTTCACCTTGTATAACCATTAACATTATTCATTAGTTATCACACACATAATCTTTCGTGCACATTCATTTGATTATTCATAATCGTTCATATACACCTTTTTCCTCTGGGTGGTGGACGGGTTTGCAAGGCCCGGCCACCCATTCATTATGGCTAGTGGGGTACATGAATCCCCAAGAGCCCGGTTCCTACTCCTCACTAATCTCCTAGCGAGGGCCAATATCGCCGTAGTTTTGGTGGAACTAGCATACGGGGTTCACCGTTAGCTCATGCTTCCCCTGATAGCCACGTATACTAAGTCCCAGGGCCTCCATTCAGTGCATTCATTCAACTCGCCAAAGCATTAGGTACGATACATAAAAGAAAAGGCTTTAAGTTAAAAATCATTTACTCTAAAAAGACTGGATATATAAATATAATAAGTTGGCTCAAAACTTTATACATTGGGGATATATCAGGTAAATTTAACTAGTAGAAGAGAAACCCACCTTGAATTCAAAAGGAATGGCACAACAACCTGAAGGACCGGTCTCGCCTCCGTTCGTACCAAAATCTGTGCAAAAGAGGTGAGTGAGACTTAATAGGACCAAGAACGACGCACGGTAAATGCAATGAACATGATATGAAATGCATATGAGACATTAACATGTTATGAAGATGTTCATGTGCACAATTAATATGACATAGACATATAAACGATTAATGCATTCAATATACAGAGAAATCGTATTCATTCATAACCATTTATTCAAACAATTTCCAATTCATGCCAAGTTTGTAACACTTAACCAAATTGCACGTATACGTATCAATTATATAACATATTCGTAATCAATCATAATATAATTTATTAGCATAATTAAGGCTAGAATAAAACATAAAAGAAATAAAATCAAACAATACATAAACACAAGCACAAAACGTGTATGCCCCCTTACTCCCCTCAAGAAAAAAAAAGGTGTAACGGGTGTTAATAGAGTCAAACATTTCCTCTTGCATGGTAACGGGGGTTACCATGCTGGTATGTTGTGTGGTTAAAGGGGGTTACCCCTGGCAGCAGCCCTCCTCTACTTTTTCTTCTTCAATTCAGGCAGCAACACACTCACGTCGTCTTCCCTTGTTTCTTGGCAACTATGGATGCAGCAGCAAGGCAACAACTTGGCAAAATAAATAGGAACAAAATGGATAAGAACAAGGTAGAAAATTCTCACACAACTTCACGTAACAATAGTTCAAAAGAAGGTAGGAAATAGATCATCAAACAAGCTTCTTCAAACTTAAGAAATCAAGCTCCATTAATGGAATCTCATTAATACCTCAACTACCATGAATCATAAGCTCACAAATCCAATAAACATGCTCAAGCGATCAATATTCAAGCTTCAAATCATCAAATAACTCAAAGAAATCCATAGATTGAAGAATTCTTACAAAACCCTTACTATTCATATCCAGCTCATATCATACTCAAGCATGGATGAAAAACAACCAACCAAAGCTTAAAATGACCACAAGGAGATGAAGAATACAAATATGTGCTTACCTTTCAAACTGGAGAAGAAATGGTGGAGAAATGAGCTCAAAATTAAAGAGGGTGAATAGTACTTTCTTCTTTCTCCATGGAGCTCAGGTTTGACTGTAACATTTCTCTCTTTCTTGGAGTGTGGCCAAAATGGAGCTAGTATGGGCTGATAGGGGAACACGTTAGGGGTATGTGGGTCCAAGTTTGGAGTGATTTGGTCAAGGGATGAGGGAGGTATGGTAAAAATAGTCAAGGGTGATAGTTTTGGCCAACAGGGCTCGGTTCGGTGGAATTTTGGAGGTGCAAACAGGTTTAGAAAAATGTGAGGCTTATTTCATTGAATCCAAATTATCGAAATGAGTCCAATGATGGTGACAAAAATTGAATCCGAATTCCCAAGCTCAAGTTATGCCGTCTGGAACCTAAGGTGCGCTAAATGCTCTTTAGCCCCTTTTTGGTCCCATTACTCAAAAACGATCCAAAACCAAAAAAAAAAAAAAAAAAAAAAAAAAAAAAAACTTAAAAACATGCAACAAACATATACACATATTCATGACACACATATCTCATGCATATCAAAATTTCACAAAAATCGAAAATCAATTAGAATGCAAACGAGGCAAGTTCATAATCATATAAGCATACGTTCAAGAATTAATATTATAAATCAAAACAAATATTTCATTTAATTCAAATAATAATAATAATAATAATAATAATAATAAAAGAATAATCAACATATAATAACATAAATAATAAAGTTAAAAGCACAAATAATAAACAAATACGGCATACTAGTACAGCTGAAAAGTTGGGGTGTCACAACCTCTCCCCCTTCAAAGAATCCTTCCTCGGATTCACTGCTTGCCCAAAAATAACTCGGGATGGAACTTCTTCATCTTATCCTCCATGTCCCATGTGGCCTCTTCCGTCTTATCACTTCTCCATAAGACCCTTACTAGTGGAATATGCCAATTCCTGAGTTCCTGAAACTTCCCATCAAATATCTTAATTGGCTTCTGAATGAAGGTGAGATTAGGCTCAAGTTCCAATACTTCAACAAGAAGAATCTCTGACTCATCCGGGTAGTAATTCCAGAGTTAAGAAACGTGAAACACATTGTGAATCCCAGTCAAACTTGAAGGTAGATTCAAACTGTAACGCCCCAATTTACCGGAAGTTCAGGTAAGCACGCCACGCGCGGGTCTTCGGGAGTTGGGGGTTTATTTTAATTATTTAATTTATTTATTTATAACTTTCATTACACTATTATGTATTATACTTCTATGCATTTATATCAAAGTTAGAGGCATGAATATTAAGGGGTTTTGATGATGAATTCTTGATGATTTGGTACATGTTTCATGGTTTGATTGTTGTATAATTGAGGTATTATGTGTATATATTATGTTTGAGCATTTGTTATGGATTGAAGTTTGATTTTTGGTTGGTTTTGCATGAGTTTCAAGCTGCCCTTGCTGCTGCCTTGTTTTTCGAGAAATGGATCCCAGCCGGGATCCTTGTTGCACTAAAAACCGTCCCGGCCGGGACTGGCCAGTAGGTTCCTCTCGTTAATTGTGTCCCAACCGGGACACTTTTGAACTGAAAAACAATCCCGGTCGGGACCTCTCTCTGGGCGAACAGTGGTTTTTCGTGTAAAAAAATTATTCGTTCTCCAATTAATTCTATTATACCTTGTATGTTCTTCATTGCTAAATTTGTGATAAATCATGCTTGTTTCAATAATGTTTAAGACATTTCATAATTGACCTTGTACGACATTTTAATTTGGGATTTTCTATGACGGGGGAGGTTTGTGTAATTTTGTGGAACTTTGAATTATGAATTGCATGCTTAATTTTTGTTATCTAATTGATAAATTGGACTCATTTATGACCTTCAATGATTGTAAGAGCATGATTGACATTGCATGACTTTGTCGTTCGTCATAATTGGTTCATAAAAGTCGAGTCTTATGTACACGTGTCCTTATTACACAGATCACGGTCCCGGAGACGAGGAGCAGGGTGTTTTCTTGGTTCTTTTTGTAGGTTAAGTTAAGGTGAGGTTAAATTCAAGATATATAGAACCTATATAACCCTATGTGATGTTTAAGCTAAAATATATCTATATATTTATAGTTTTCCAAACCTTATGGATTTAAACTAAATTACCGAACTCTATTGTATTGATTGATTGTTTTGGCGAGTTATTATATTGCACTGTGGGCCCCAGGGTAGTATATTGAGCCAATCGGGAAAACTTGGGGCTGACGGGTAACTCTTGCACTATCCTCACAACTTGGGATGATCCCTGAACCTGCTAGGAGATTAGTGGGAGAAGGAGTTCCAGGCTTAGGTATTCATGTACCCTCTGCCCAGATTGATTAGATGGTGGGGCCTTGTAATCCCACCATCACTCGGAGGAAAAAACGTTTATTGAAATTGCTAATTGTGCACTATAAATGGATTGCTTGATCACCTAATTGATTAATAATTAGATTATTGTACACAGTCGGTGTGACGCCCCGTCCGATAAATCGTACAGGTATGCGTCACGAGAGAGTTATGTTACGCATGTATGTTGTTAATTTCCTTTGATGTGTTTAAATCTCAACATTTATTAAATACGTGACTACTTGAATTTAATTATCAGTGTTGATTTGAAATAGGACTTGGGCCTATTTACAATTTTTAGAAGTTTGGGCCTAATTTAAATTAGGTAATTTTTGGTGTGTTGGGACCGATATGAGCTCGGGAATTTGAATTTGAATTCCGACACCACTATTGGACTTGATTCGGTGATTCGGATCCAACGGAATTTACTTTATATCTTTCGGAAACTGTTTAGACGTTAAACCTTTTAAATTTGACTTATTGGGCCGAAAGTCATTTATTTGAGTCTAAATCCTAATAAAGCCTCTAGCCTCATATTATATCTTGAAACCCTAACCTAGATCCCCTTTCTCATTTCACTTCAAACCTCAAAAATAGCCTCGTTGTGACAGCCATGGAGAAGCTTCAAGAGAGGATGAGATTTAAGCCATTCCACACCTTCAAGAGCTCATATCTCCCTCGTTTCTTCATCACTTCAAGAGCCAAGATAAGCTACGAATTTCCCTTGATGTGTATTTCATTTCTATCCATGAATCTTAGCATGAAATTGAATGTATGAGCTTATATGAGGAAGTCTTGTGAAAATGGTGATTTATGCCCAACTTGAAGAATATTACTCTAATGGTGAATCCTTGAGTTCTTGAGCATGAATATGTGTTTCTCCATGTTGAATATGTGCTATAGTTCTAATGGTATGATAAGGAGTGAGTTTGAACGCATCTTGCCATGGTTGAAGTTTGATTTTCATGAAAATGGGTTGTATGAGTTTTGGCTAAAATCACCCTTGTTCTTGAGCTAAATTGATATTTATGTGATAAGCATGATTTATGTGATAATATATATGATTTTCATGGAAATTTTATGGTTTAAATGGTGTGAAATCGGCCATTTTCGGCCATAGTTGTCTTCTTCCCGAAGTTGTGAAGTTTCTGCACAGACTGCACCAGATCTGAGGCCGGAACGGCTATTCCCGTTTGGCCTTGGTGCCCGGAAAGGCCCTTCCCGCTAAGGGCTAATGTCAACACGCGAAAACGGGAAGGGCCGTTCCCGTTTTTGCCTTGTGATGGGAACGGCCATTCCCATGCTCGCTAGGTGGCTTATGGGAATGACCGTTCCCATGCTTTGTTATTCATGGGAATGGCCGTTCCGGAGCTACTGTTACACTTTGTACTTGTCTTTCCCATGTTTGCTTGATCCGTTTGAGTTGGTTTATGAATTATATGTTATGATACGACTTCAATTGCATTCTTAGATGATAATACTTTATTCAATTGAATAATTTCGCATGAGTGCTTGTCTTATGTTATACTACTTGACCTATGTGTTCCATATCATTCCATGATACATTTCATACATGATTGTATGTTACCGTGCGTCTTACTTGGTTCATATAGAGTTTAAGTCTGGGCTTCTGTATGTCTTGTCACAGAGTTTGGTGGTGCCGGTGGGCCCGAGGTTTAGAGTGATTGGCGCTTCACACTCTTAGACTCTACTTGCACAAGGTGAGGTTTAAGATTTTATATAGCTATGCGACCTATGGCCTTTACATGCTGATTTCTACCCTTGCATGCGAGTATACCTTACTGTAAATACGTATGTGTTAGATATGAAATGTTTATGACCTTGTGCGTGCGTCCTGCGTGGGTGGGAGCCTTTGTGGCTTAAATTCCACAGCGTGGGGATATATAAAAATGAGTTTTTGAGGCATATGTAAGCCATTTTGGAAAATTCAGTTGTGTTATAATTCTGTAGCGAGTTGGCCATAATATATGGTACCTGTTCTATTCTATTCTGTTGTGGATTGGACGAGCTACGTGTAACGCCCCGAATTTCATTAATCACATTTTTATGTTTATTATAATTTTATAAATTATATCTTATTATACTTTCATGAAATTTTACGAATTCATATTCAATTTAGAATTTATTTCATAGCTTGAAAATATTTGCTACATAAAATAATTACCGAGAGTGCTTTAATTACCGAAATTGTCCCCACATATTCGTTTCTTTAAAATTAGGGACTTAATTGCATACATTTTCAAGGACTTGATTGAGCATATTTTAAAACTACTTATCCTCAATTGCATGACTTGAACACTTGAAGGATTAAATGGCAAATTGTGGCATTTCACATATTTCAAAAAGGGATGTAATGGTATATGCATCTCCAAGCTTCCTTGATCTCATTTCATCCAAAAATATCACAACATATTTGCTTCTTGTTGCTCGGTTTATTCAATAAGAGAAAGGAAAGAGATTTTCATCATTTTCATCAAGATTTTTCCCAAGAAATAATTCAAGTTTGGAGCTTAGACATCATCTTCAGCTATCTTCTCCATTTCTTTAGCTCAAGGTGGGTGTTTTGCATGAATTGATGAATCTTGTTCAAGTATGTGATAGCTAAGGTTTGAGGAATCATGGAAGTATGGATTATTTGCTGAGTGAAGTATGATTACATGGTTATACTTTGAATTATAGCATGAATTCTTGCCAAAATTTGAGGTTATGTGAAGATATGTGCATGAACTTGAAGTTATGATTCTTGATGATATCTTATGTTTAGGTGTTTAATTGACATAACTTCATATCTTGAATTTGTATGCTTGCATATTACCAGAAATTATTGGTTTATGGATCAAACTTGGGAATTTGTTGCCTTGGTGATGTCTCCCATAGCCATCCCCTATTTCTTCTCTGTTTTTCAGTTGCAGAAACTGGGAACGGTCCTTCCCACCTCAAGGCATTATGGGAACGACCGTTCCCACTCTTTTAAATCAAAGTAGGCTGGCGAACCTGGGAACGGTCGTTCCCATTTTGGCCTGTATGTCGGAAGGGCCGTTCCCAGCTAAAGTGCATTTTCAAAATTTAAAGCGTTGGCGCGTTCTCGGAAGGCATGGGAACGGCCCTTCCTATTTTTAACTGGGACCCGGAACGGCCGTTTCCAGCCCTGCGGCAGAACAAAAGTTACTGCATAAAATTGTAACTTTGGGATTTCAATCCAAGCATTTCTTGGACCCCAAATTGCTATTATATGATTGATTACATGCCAAAACATGATAATTATATGCTACATTCTACATTTCTTGTCATCTCGTTGCGTATTCGCCGTTCGTCATATTTGGTCCCTTTAGAGTCAAGTCTCATGTAAATATGTATCCCTTGCACAGATCCGCTTCTCGTGATGTGGAGCAGGGGTCATAGGCCGTGTCTCGACTTGCATTTTGTCGGTAAAGGTGAGGTTTAGTTATTAGTTATCTAGAACCATATATCCTTTACGTGGATTTTGGCTAAATTATATATATATATATATATAACAAACAAATGATTTACAAATTAGCCGTGTATCATGTTACAAGTTGTGTTCTTGAAAGCTAATCGTGTTCATGAAAAGCAATCTGTGTACCGTGTTATCGTGACTGAACCGTGATCATGTTTTGGCGAACTATCGTGTATCGTGCACTTTGGACCCGAGAGTGAGTGTTTGAGCCAACCGGGAAAGCATAGGGCTGACGGGTAACTCTTAAACCTCTCTCAAACCGTAGGGATGCCCCCTGAATCCACCAGGAGATTTGGTGGAGGAAGGAGTCCCGTACGTGGGAGTCATGCTCCCGACGTACATCGTGTTATCGTGGGTGGTTCGGGCCTTGCAAACCCACCACCATTGGAGAATGATGGAGTTCGTGTTATTAATCATGTGCACTATAATGATTCGTGTGATAACCTAATTAAGTGAAAATGTAATCTTTGTCCACTGTTGGGGTTTGGTTGCAGATCGTGTACTTCCCTCGCCAGGGCCACTGATTGTTATAATAAACGTGATTACCGTGTTAAACTTGGTAGTTGTAATCTCGGGCGAGTTCTATGTTATTCTTGCACTTATATTATTTTAGTTACAAAACCTTACCCGAGGTTATAACTTGCATGTTACTTGTGTTTATATATATGTATGCCCCTCACTCGGTCTTCACTGACTGACGCCTCCACATTTCAGGTTTCATTCGTGGCGTGCTAGGCGGGAGTCGGGTCGTGTCTTTTATCCAGCTGAGTCTAGCATAGCGTTTCTTTCCATGTATTAGCATTTCAGAGTATTATGTTAGTAGTTTTGAGTACTTGTATGTGAATGTTATTTGGAAGATGATAATGTATTGATATGATGAAACGATAATATTATGCTTCCGCTTTTGAGTTCATGTATTGGATTTATTTTATTTGAGGGTCTAGTCCCGCCTAGCTAGCTTGTTCTTTTATTTGTCACCCGTTCGCTATAGGTTAGTTCATGTACGGGGTATCCATTTCGTACGTGGATCGACCTATAGTGCGGGGGTGTAGCATCCCCACGTGTAGGGGTGCTACATCTTAAGTGGTATCAGAGCCCGGTTGCAAAACCGAGGTTCTAGTGTCGTGTCTCGTGAGTCTAGGTCGAACGGCATAGGAGTATCTGGCAAGTTGTAAGTCTTGTCTCTCATATGGGATTACTTGAATTTATCTGAGACAGATGTGTTATGTGTTATACTTGCATCTTATGATCTCAATTATGTTCACTAGCATTCTCTAATCCAACATGCATATCAAGTGTTTCGGTTACAGGATGCCTCGAGATAGATCTCGCCGTGATCATTCTCTTCGACATAGGAGACATCACCACGATCATTCTCCTCGTGCTCCTTCACCCTCTCCTACTCAGCCACAAGATTTCATGAATGCAGTGGTCGGGTTAGTCGATCAGAGACTTCGTGAACGGGTTCCTCCAGCACCACTTGTGCCATTAGCACCACCGGAGACCCCTATTTTTGCTATATTACGGGAATTTCAGAATCAGCAACCTCCCAAGTTTTATAGGGGCGATGATATTCAGGCCGAGATGTGGTTAAAGGAAGTGGAAAGGATTTGGCTGCTTATTTCGTGTAATACTCAGGAGAAAGCCCGTTGCACCCTTACTCTGATTCAGGGCGAGGCTTACTCCTGGTGGGAAAGTACTCAGATTGTATTAGAGGCTGCCGACGAAGCTATTACATGGGAAGTATTCATTCGGGAATTCAGAAATAAGTTCATTCCACCAGCTTCCCGCACTCGTAGGTTAAGGGAATTCACTTAGTTGAGGCAAGAAGGGAGATCTGTTGGCGAGTACATCGCAAAGTTCGAGAGATTATCTCGCTACGCTCCCAATATAGCGAGTGACGATTTTCACAAGGCGACACAATTCACACAGGGCTTTAGGCCGGATAACCAGGATGCCTTGAAAGCTTGCTAACACAAGCACCTGGGCCAAGGTTACTACCAAAGCATTGAAGGTCGAGGATTCAGACAATGCAAGGAGGTCTATTCCTCGCTTTGAACCGGACCCAGTTTCGGGATCAGGACAGGATTCCAATCTGATAAAAAGGTCCAATGCTGCTTCAATCTCACTCTCCCAGGAAAGGATCAAAAAGAAAAAGTCCCAAATTGATAGGTCAACTTCAGAGAAGGTTTCTGTTACGACATTGCCATCACAGTCAAGAAAGCCACTCTGCACTTACTGTGGATGGGACACACATACCTATGATGGATGTAGAAAGCGCCTGTGACTATGTTTCCGTTGTGGAAGTTTTGAGCATCAAATAGATGCCTGTCCGAAACGGAAAGAGCGGTCCACCGGGGGTCGGAGATCATTTGACAGGCAAGAACAACGGTGAATGGTACTTTCAAACATGCATATCACGAGCATCATGGATTTTACTATTATTATAACTTTTGCTAGCAACAAAGTGCTTCGTTAGGAAAGATAATTTAATGTGGTTGGCCTGACTATACCTGCTTCTTGTGTGATAAATGTTTCCATCATTGTTTCTTGAATTGTATTTGGTGTCCGAGAGACGGGGTTCTCTCATTACCTGTTGGGAGACGGGGTGCTCTCATGCTTATGGAGAGACGGGGCTCTCTCCTTCTTTGCTGAGAAACGGGGTTTTCTCATTTCTTGTTGAAAGACGGGGTTCTTTCGTTCTTTGTTTAAGAGACGGGTTCTCTTATGGCTTGTGCATCGTTTAAATTCGACAGTGGACCTGGGGACCAGGTCCTTTTGAGGGGGGGAGAACTGTAACGCCCCGAATTTCATTAATCACATTTTTATGTTTATTATAATTTTATAAATTATATCTTATTATACTTTCATGAAATTTTACGAATTCATATTCAATTTAGAATTTATTTCATGGCTTGAAAATATTTTCTACATAAAATAATTACCGAGAGTGCTTTAATTACCGAAATTGTCCCCACATATTCGTTTCTTTAAAATTAGGGACTTAATTGCATACCTTTTCAAGGACTTGATTGAGCATATTTCAAAACTACTTATCCTCAATTGCATGACTTGAACACTTGAAGGATTAAATGGCAAATTGTGGCATTTCACATATTTCAAAAAGGGATGTAACAGTATATGCATCTCCAAGCTTCCTTGATCTCATTTCATCCAAAAATATCCTAACATATTTGCTTCTTGTTGCTCGGTTCATTCAAGAAGAGAAAGGAAAGAGATTTTCCTCATTTTCATCAAGATTTTTCCCAAGAAATAATCCAAGTTTGGAGCTTAGACATCATCTTCATCTATCTTCTCCATTTCTTTAGCTCAAGGTGGGTGTTTTGCATGAATTGATGAATCTTGTTCAAGTATGTGATAGCTAGGGTTTGAGGAATCATGGAATTATGGATTATTTGCTGAGTGAAGTATGATTTCATGGTTATACTTTGAATTATAGCATGAATTCTTGCCAAAATTTGAGGTTATGTGAAGATATGTACATGAACTTGAAGTTATGATTCTTGATGATATCTTATGTGTAGCGCCTCCCCAGCACTACAACCCCGCACCGCAATACTCCCTGAGTGGAGGTTAGACCCATCACTCAGGAAATACTACGGCGAACGATCAGGATAATATATGAATGGAGTATGTGACACAGTGCAGTGGAAGATAAAGAGATTCAACTTTATCAATGAACGGGGAGGATAACGTACAATGAGTAAGGATTATCATTATTGATCAAAGTAGTTCGGAAAAGAGTATAACAGGTTGACATGCAAGGACAAAGTATGAGATGGTTTGTTTCTACAGAGAGTAGGCTCAAGACAGTGTACTCTTAGGATCGGATTCAACCTACGGTTATAGTGCTTCAAGATACCTCTAGTTATCGTTCATTGATTCCTGAAATCATGCATTTTAAAAATAGGCGAGAGGGTTAGTCAAAGTGACTAAGTGAAGGGGGTATAATAACTTATTGATATATGTATATATATATATATATATAAATATATATATGTATATGATCAAGAAGATCTTGATCTAAAATATTAACAATAGGATATAACAAATAGGAAACGGTTCATAATAATTGTAAAACAGGGATAGGGGTAGTTTGGAATATTTGTAGAAATATGAACCGTTTGTAACAAGAACATTAATGCCCGCAAGCTAGGCCTCTCCATCCATAACTCCTTAAATAATTGGTAAAATAGTATCGGGCTAATCAGGCTCCGATACTTCAAGAAAACCAAGAATATTAACTCCACTACTCCTTGATGTCAATAGGGAATCAAACCCTAGAGACCACGAACTAGATTCGGGAGGCAGCTATCTCTCGCTCATCCCTTGGCGTGGAGTAACTAACCTCCAGTTAAACCACTACCAAGAGGTGGTGGCAGTCCGCAGCACCAACAATACCCTCGGCCCGATACCTTCTGGGTAACTACTCGCTACAGATACAGCCGGGGCCCATAACATGAATCAAGAACAATATTTTGCTTGCATAACCCGGAATCAATGTTTTAATAAAGTGGACTTGAAATATATAATGTCTTAGTAAAACGTTGATTCCGGCATGAAAGTATTTTTCCCTTAAGAGGGACATTGTAGTACAATAATATGTATATAAGGCAGTAAATCAATATGATGGGTACGCTTGGAAATAGTTTTTATATAGATACATATGTATAGCATGATTCCAGTTGAAAACATTTTAACCCTCACCTATACCGGTAGTCAGACATTGTAATGTGGATTCCAGTGCGCCTGAAAGTATTAACTACTATAGGCTTAGAACTAAGTTCCTTATATTAATCAAATAAGCACATAAAACACATAATGTTCATGCATAAAAGGATTACATCAAGTAAACACATAAACTATATTATGTTAGAGAATTCCCGATAGACTATACTTTAAACCGTTTAAGGGAAATTAAGTAATTAATCAGGTTTCATGAATTCTTTAACCACTTAAATATTTATTAATCACATTATAATCCTAATTATAATATTAGAAATAGAATTTAGAATTTAATTTGACAATGTAGGTTATATTTTGAAAATAATTCACAATTTATCGATTTTTGGAAAAATCGGATAAAATCTTTATTTAAAAATTCCAAAACTAATTTTATAATTATTTTAATAATATTTTCGAAATTATCATGATAAATGTTGACCCAAAAGTCAAAGTTACTATTTAAAACATTTACTATTCAATTTCTTATGAATTAAACACTTTATAACACAAAATCGAACATACACACTCACACACTATCACACGTGCACTTAAAATTGATCAAGAACAACATGAACATGTTCTTGAGCCTATTTGAATATTCAAAGAAGGTATGTAACACACTTGATCATATTCATATTTATAACATAGAATTTGAAGCATAATATAGCAAAATATATTAATTCTCTATGAAAAATAATTCTAAATAATTTATTCTTGACATGACTTTAATCAAACAAGATCATGAATATTTAAACATATGAACACACTATATCATATCATAAATCATGTATTTAATTAAATAAAATTCATATATGTTACCACATTTTTCCTAAACTAGCATAAATAGCATATATTTCATAAAATAAATTCCTAAAGCATAATTTAATTAAATCTAACCATGCTATACTCATAAACACCCTAAGAACATATTATAAAGCATGAAATAATAAAAGAACAAGACTCATACCTTAGAGAAGAAAGGAGTGGCCGAACTAGGGAGAGAAAGTGAGTGATTTTGGTGTAGTTTTGGAAATGAGCTTGGAGGGGTATTTATACTTGGGATTTAGGGGCTTACCTTGCAATTTCTAAGAGTTTAGGGGAGATGTGGAAGCTTCATATCCTAGACAAATGATTGGTTGCTACTTAGGTAATGTGGATTAATTATATTTTAGACATATGCTTGGTAATTAGATAGGAAATGTGGGGAAAATATGTCCATTTATTTAAACTTTCTAGAAGGTCTAAAAATAAATATAAAATGGTATAAAATTTATTCAAGAGTCGAGAAATGAAAACTTGAAGTAGTAAATTAATGAAAGAATGAGTGAAAAATAAGCTTCGTTATGATTATAAATGTGGAATATTTAGAGTTTTCGTTTATAAATTATGAATATTAAAGATGATGAAAATCATAAGAAAATTATATAAACGAAGCTATGAAGAAGGTTAAAGGTTGTAAAAATTATCATATTTTAGAGAAAATTTCAAGAAACGTTTTGAGTAAAATTTCGAATATTGAATGAAAGCTAATAGTTTAAAATAAAATGACAATTTTTAAAAGGGAAAATATTTATAAAATATGCTATGGGTGGAATCGAGTTTTGGTAAATGCATGAAAATTCACAAAATAATTCAAGCATCATTTTGACTGTAATATTGAATATCGAAAGGTAGATGAGTAAAGAGTTATTTACGATCGAACTATAAGCTAGGGTTTTGCCGATTTTGTATGCTACTAGAGTTAGGATGGGAATTATGGTTCACGGAGAGTGTTAAGATCCTCAAAATAATGTGAGGATTCTTTTGGTCACAATATTGGATAGTAAAAGTACTTTAGGGAATGTAGGAAAATTCTAGGGTTGTAGGGGTATTTTCGTAATTTCCAACTTGCCCCTGTTTCGGGCTGTTACATTATGTTTAGGTGTTTAATTGACATAACTTCATATCTTGAACTTATATGCTTGCATATTACCAGGAATTATTGGTTTATGGATCAAACTTGGGACTTTGTTGCCTTGGTGATTTCTCCCGTAGCCATCCCCTATTTCTACTCTATTTTTCAGTTGCAGAAACTGGGAACGGCCCTTCCCGCCTCAAGGCATTATGGGAACGGTCGTTCCCACTCTTTTAAATCAAAGTAGGCTGGTGAACCTGGGAACGGCCGTTCCCATTTTGGCCTGTATGCCGGAAGGGCCGTTCCCAGCTAAAGCGCATTTTCAAAATTTAAAACGTTGGCGCGTTCTCGGAAGGCATGGGAACGGCCCTTCCCATTTTTAACTGGGACCCGAAACGGCCGTTCCCAGCCCTGCGACAGAACAAACGTTATTGCATAAAATTGTAACTTTGGGATTTTAACCCAAGCATTTCTTGGACCCCAAATTGCTATTATATGATTGATTACATGCCAAAACATGATAATTATATGCTACATTCTACATTTCTTGTCATCTCGTTGCGTATTCGCCGTTCGTCTATCAACCCACGGCCAATTTCTACAACAACCTCAATTTACCGCAAGCTCCTTTCACTTACTTTGAAGTTGTAAGGAATGCACTGGGGAACTTCATGCAAGAATTCAAGAGACATGGATTTTTCTAATTGGGTTTTAAGACAAGTGATAAGATGCGGAATATAAGGATCCAGGTTGGAGTAATTTACAAGATCTAGTGAGGTTAGGGGAAATTAAGGAAGGTGATGCTTACAAATTGCAAGATAGACACGTGGGTTACATTATAAAAGGGGCGGATCAACCGGGTTCGGGAGATTTATTCAACGTAAGGAAGAGGTGAAGATAATAACTCAAGTTTTAGATTTGTAATTGAATTGAGGATCTTCTGCTTGCTAGAACTAAAATCAAAGTGTGCGAAGAAGATAACTCAAGCGATTCGGGTCGAGGTAAAATTTTGGGGAACTAAGTTCAGGATGAGTCGAGATCCTTCGGGCCTTGGGATAGGATTTGGATCAACTTGGAAAAATTAAGAAATTGATCGATTTTGGGCTTATGAAAATAACAAATGGGAAGGATTGAACAACGAGGTAATGGATGTGGATCTACAAGAATTGAAATATTTTGAATTTCGGGATGAGAAAGAAGTCGGATGGGAAGAGTTAAAGAGAACAACTTTTATGGTGACTCCAAGTTCATGGTAAATTAAAGTATTAAAGATTCTATCTTTGGTCGGATTGAGTCTATTTTCCATATCCAAGCTAAATTATCGTGTTGTACGGTTGAATTAGAAGATATGGAGCAACAATGAAATCGGTAAAGAAAGGCAAGGAATTTAGAAAGAAATTTTATGATCAAGTGTAAGGAGTCAGAGGGTGAGATCATTCGGCTATTTGAACTCGTAAAGAATAAACATGGGACTTCAAGTGAGGTAACGGCTGGGTGAAGATTTAGGACAACAATTATTGATTAATTCTTTGGAAGAAGCAAAGTATCAATCGCATGAAAGTAGAAGCAATGAGCTCAAGAATCATAATTTCGATTAGAAAGTTATGCGAGGTGATACAAGGAAACTTTGATCAAGAAGATGCTTAAGGTGAAGGTTCGGGCAACACTTAGAAATCAATATTTTGGAAGGAATACTTGGGGAAGGAATCGAGTTCAAGAAATTTCAAGTCTCGAGTGATGGAGATGCATAAGTTGATGTGAAGGATTTTGAGGAATTTGAAGACCGTAGGTAACAAGAAGTGACCAACAAATGCGAGGCAAGCTTGTAATTCAACAAACAAGGAACAAGTGCTAAGCTAAATGATGCAAATACCGTGGCGGGTTCAACGCATTCATGAGCGTGTGCATCATACATTATTTAAATCATTTAAATTTCTTTAATTAGATACGCATTCTTAATTGAGCTTAATTGTTCCAACGTGTACATTTTATCACTTACAAGTGTGACACATGCATTGGCATATTAACCCGACATGCATTGTTAAGTGTTTACTTGATAGGAACTCTCCCCACCTCACGTATCAAGTATTACTTCAACTGAGACACAACTGAATTATGAGAAGGAAAATAATTGGATTGCAAAGTACGTATCAAAAGGGAGAGAGTTATTGAGAAGCCAGGAAAATTAGCCGAGAGTTAGAAGAGGAAGTGGGTCGCTATTCCTATCAATCGCTTCAAAGCGTTACGAGCCAACGGGGAAGAATTAGAAGACCTTGGCACTTGATGACTTCAAGATTTGGTTGAGAAAGTCTTGTGAGATTAATTTCGGAAAAAGGCTAAGTACTCCAAGAACCGGAGGGAGTATTCAAGCAATGGTGGAGATTTTGTGCTCGGATAAATTTCAAACCGAGGAGGATGAAGCTTCAAAAAAAAAAAATTGGAGGACGTGGGTAATTTAAGAGATGAAGTTATATATATTCAAAGAATGCTTGGGAATTGACTTAACAAGGTGGGGCAAAGGATTAGTGAGGGTAACTTTGATTGCAAGATCAACATCGTTAGTTTTCTTTCGAGATCTATACAAAGTCAATCTTTCAAGGGTGCAAGGATCTTTGTAACGCCCCGATTTTTATTTATTAATATCTTATGTTTAAAATAATTTTATAAATTATATTTTATGATACTTTCATGAAATTTTATGAATTTATATCAAATTGAGAATTTCTTTCATGACTTGAAAATATTTATGGCGTGAAATAATTGCCGAATAGGATTTAATTATCAACTTGTCCTTGAATGTTCATTCTTTTAAATTGAGGGACCAAATTGCATGACTTTCCTCAAGGATTTAATTGATCAATCTTCAAAGTCTTTCATCCTTAATTACATGATTTGAATACTTGAAGGATTAAATAGCAATTTAGCCATTTTCACACAAATCAAAATTGGTGAATCACGTACAAATGCATCTCCAAGCTTCCTTGTCCATTTTCATCCCAAAATCCATCGGTATTTACTCTTTTTCATCACCGAACCATAAGCCAAGAAAAGGAAGAAGAGATCTCATCAAAATCATCCAAGTTTTCAAGGAAAAATCCAAGGTTTGAAGCTTAGTATCTGTCCTCATCTTCTTTCTCCATTTCTTTAGCTTCAAGGTGGGTGTATGCATGGATACTTGATTTCTCGATCAATTATGTGAAAGCTAGGGTTAGAGGTTCTTTGTGATACATGGATTATATAGTGTTGGATGCTTGAATACATGATCATACCATGATTGAAGACATGAATTCTTGAAAGAATTGAGCTTATGTGATGGTTGGGTGTGTGAACTTGGAAGTGGAAATTCTTGGTGTTCTTGGGTGATTTAAGTGTTTGTTGGGAGTTCTATTGTATTTTAATCATGTATGCATGCTTATATCTAGAATTCTTGCAAATTAATGTGAAATTGATCAAGTTGTCAGGTGATTGTTTCGTTCCCGAGAGCCTCCCCTGTTCTGCTCTGTTTCTGTATTTGCAGAGGAGCGGGAACGGCCCTTCCCGTCCCCAGTTCATTCTGGGAACGGACGTTCCCACTCCTTTGAACTCTAAGACGGCGCCCGTATGGGAACGGCCGTTCCCATTTTGGCCTGCGAGCCAGAAGGGCCGTTCCCAGCAAAGTCGCCATTTATAAATGAAAAGCGCAGGGGCGTTTTCGGTGAGCCATGGGAGCGGCCCTTCCCATTTTACACTAAGGGCCGGAACGGCCGTTCCCATGCCTCTGACAGAACAAATGTGACTGCATAAAATGTGATTTTTGGGATTTTAATCCAATCATTTCTTTAATCCCAAATTGATATTATATGATTGATTATATGCTAAAACAGGTTAATTGCATGCCACATTGTATATTGCTCGTCATCTCGTTACATATTCGTCGTTCATCATATTTGGTACATTTAGAGTCATGTCTCACGTGTACACGTCTATCTTGCACAGACCAGCTTCATCGGGACGAGGAGCAAGCCCCGTAGACCGTATCCTACTCGTCTTTTGTCAATAAAGGTGAGGTTTAATTGTTAGTTATATAGAACCCGTATAACCATTATGTGGATTTCAAGCCAAAAGGTATATATATACTTATTTATAATGATTTCTAAACTTATACACAATCGCAAGCAAGCCATGTTCATGAAAAGCAAGCCATGTATCGTGATTTATTGATTGACCATGTTTTGGCGAGTAAAGCATGTCGCGTTGGGCCCGAGGATAGTAATTTGAGCCAACCGGGAAAGCGTGGGCTGACGGGTAACTCGAATGCTATCCTCACCACATTGGGATGACCCCTGAATCCTCTAGGAGATTAGTAGAGGAAGGAGTTCCGGGCTTAGGGATTCATGTACCCTCTGCTCAATGAGCATGGATGATAGGGTCTTGCAATCCTATCATCAACCGGAGGAAGAAGGAGACTGGGGACGGGTCCGGCACCACGGATTGTCCTCGGGTTATTGTCATAATTGCACTTATTGATTGTCTTGCCTGAATACACATGCACGATTGCACGATAATTGAATTGCATGATCACCTATTGATTAACAAAGCATGCACGTATTGTACACAGTTGGAGTAAGGTTAGAGAATTGCCCTCACTCGCCGGGCCACGTATTGCACGTATTAAAAGCATGAAAATGATTCAAGTATTTAATATTGATAGATGTAATCTCGGGCGAGTTCTATGTTATTATGAACTTATAATACTTTTAATTATAAAACCTTACCCGAGGTTATAACTTGCATGTTAACTGCGCTAATATATATATTTATTGCCCCTCACTCAGTCTTCCATGGACTGACGCCCCACCTTTCAAGTTGTCGTGGTCGTGTGCTAGGCGGGAGTCAGAGTCGTGTCTTGTCATCCAGCTAGGTCTAGCACTTCATACATTTCTATGATATTGCTTTTGTCACATCCAGAGTTAGTATGTTATAGTTCTTGTTATCATTTGGAGACTTCTGCTTGTATGACATATAGGAGATGATAATGTATTGATATCTGTTGGTATCTATTAGTATTTATATCGTTGATGTAAATATGGTACCTATATGTATTATTGAATTAATGCTTCCGCTTTTAAGTTTTATGTTTTGAGTTTGCATTGCTTTGGGGTATAGTCCCGCCTAGCTAGCCTGTTTCTTTTACTTGTCACCCGTTCGCTATAGGTTAGTTCATGTACGGATTGCCCATTTCGTATGTGGATCGGCCTATAGTGCGGGGGTGTAGTATCTCCACGTGTAGGGGTGCTACAATCTTGATGTGCAACGTGTATCCAGCCTTAAGGAATTCTAAGAATTGGAGAGGAGAATTTTAGTTGAGGAAAGCATAATATGAATAAGATGGATTACCGGTTCGTTGAATTTTTCCATAAGGAACCAGAAACACTATACGGGTTAAAAGACTAGACTTTGAGCTATTAAATGATTAGTTGGGTTCAAATAAAGCATGCACTCAAGAATTAAAATTTCCGGACCGTGGTGTTAGATAAGGTAAAGGACTTGATCACGGGTTAAAGGCCGAGTAACCACGAAGATATCTATATCCACCTCGGACCTTTTGGGGCATGATAGTGTGTTTAGAAGATAGATTGTGGAAGCAGGACTGAAGTGCCATTTAAATATTGGATATCGAGGATTATAATGTCCGACGCTTTGGGAAGAGGAATCTTCAACATCAAATCAAGGGGGTGAAATGAATCACTATCATGGAAGATTCCCGAACAACGGTAAACGGTACATTTAACCATGCATATCACGTGCATCATGGATCCTATTATTATGTATTTAATTTCTTGTTAATTGTAATTTGGTTGTATTCATGTGCTAGTTATGCGATTAACATGATTCTACTTGCCCTATGTGACAATTATGTGAATGTTGTACAATTTATTCTCTTGAATCATTGTTTTGTGTGTGTGTGAGAGACATGGGTTCTCTCATTTCTTGTGTGAGAGACGGGGGTTCTCTCATTTCTTGTTTGAGAGACGGGGTTCTCTCATTTCTTGTGAGAGACGGGTTTCTCTCATTTCTTGTTTGAGAGACGAGGTGCTCTCATTTCTTGTGGAGAGACAGGGTGCTCTCATTTCATGTTAGGGAGACGGGGCGCTCTCATTACTTGTCTAAGAGACGGGGCGCTCTTTGAAAACTCGACATTAGACCTGGGGACCAGGTCCTTTTAAGGGGGGGAGAATTGTAACGCCCTGGTTTTTCCATATATGTTTTATGTGATATTATATTCATGAAATTATCGTTAATGTGAGATTTATATGAATTAATTGATGATGTGACTAATTGTTCATATATGACCTTACTTGATCATTTCTTAAAAATGTGGACTTGATTGCATGACATGAATTAGAGTTATTTGATCATTTTCCATGGAATGAAACTTGTTTGCATGCATTCATATATTTCAAGGACCTAAGTGCAAAAATGGTTGAGTCATCATATTTTTTGGAAGACTTTGTAAATATCTATGCATCTTATATCTCTCGTTTCATTCATCAAATATCCCACACACACACACACATACACTAAAAAATAGGAGAAACACCAAGAAGAGAAGGAAGGAAGATTTCTTCATTTCAAGATTTAAATTCAAGGGAGAAAGTTGCATAAATTGAAGCATCATCACCATATCATCCTTTCATCCTTTCCTTCTTCATTTCAAGGTAGTATGAGAATTTGATTGAATCTCTTGAATATATATGATGTAGGGTTTGATGATTATGTGGAGCCTTCTTGTTTATTTATGGTTAGGAGCATGTTTAGGATTATTTTACTTCAAATCTTGCATGAATTCTCGAAGAATATGAGAAGTTGGTATCATGAGATTATATAGGGTTTTGTTGATTGATTCTTGATGATCTATACATGTTTCCATAGATTAAATGGTGCCTAATTGATATATATGAGCATATACATGTTATATGTTAGTTTGGAGTTGAATTCTTGCATTGATTTGGTGTTGGAATAGCTTGGGAACCAATTCCCGTGCCTATACTCTATTTTTCCCCTGTTTTTCACCCAGATCTCTTCCAAACGCCCGTTTGGGTTTCTAGTTATAACACCAAACGCCCGTCTGAGTTGCGACTGCCTTACCCGAGAGCTTTAAAACGCCCGTTTCTGCTTTCAGTTCATTTTTCAAACGGCGTTTACCCCCTCAAATGAAATCCGATTGACCTAATTTTTGAACCGTTGGAAACCTATTGAAGTCTAGAACAACCTCCTATTAGAATAATCTCAATATATTTTCTATCCTGTGAGTTATAATCAATTCTTTTAGGTGTCTCACTTTTCTGGAAAACTAAACTCGCCTAAATTCAAGCTTACGCCATTTTCTCCTCACTTTGAACTAGAAAACGAGCCATATATCATCGGAAAGGTATTTGTGTCTAGTTTCATATCCAATAAACAAATCTCAATTCCAACTTCTAGAACTCAAGATATTCCAGTTTTCCTACAGCATGCGTATTTCCTAAAATTGTCCGTTTTTGCCAAACTTCACTAAAACCTCTCTTATTGCATTCCTTTCACTTCCTTGGCTCCCGTATGTGAATTATATGAGTTATATACTTGGTTTATTGACAATTATGCTCCTACTTGACATTCAATGCTCCTACTTGACATTCATTAATTGTTATTGCATTACATATTGATCCATGACTTTACCGTGCGTCTTAAATGGTTCATACGAGTCGTGTCTCACGAACACTTGTTCTTGTTGCATAGATTTTCTTCCCGTTGACGAGGAGCAAGCTCCATAGTTGTATTCTTGTTAATTGTCGGCACAGGTGAGGTTTAATTCTAGATATATAGAACCCATACAACCCCTACGTTATATTTTCGGTCAAAATGTATCTATATATCTATAATTTTCCAAACCTTATGATTTTCAACTGATTTCACGGAATGGATTGATTGATTGATTGATTGATTGATTGATTGGGCGAGTAAAGCATGTTCACTTTGGGCTCGAGGGTAGTGTATTGAGCCAACCGGGGATGCAAGGGCTGACGGGTAACTCTTACGCTATCCTCACCAACTTTGGGATGACCCCCGAATCCACTAGGAGATTAGTGAAGGAAGGAGTTTCGAGCATAGGGACTCATAAACCCTATGCCCAGTGAGATTGGGTAGTGGGACCTTGCAATCCCACCATCATCGGAGGAGAAAGGGATTGAAACTGTTAATTGTGCACTGTAATAACTTGCATGTTCACTTAACCATGGATAATCTAAATATTGGTAATGTTCACTATCGGAGTAAGGTTGGAGAATTGCCCTCACTCGCCGGGCCACTGATTGAATAGAGTTGATAATGATTGTATCGTTAAATGGATTTAGTTGTAATCTCGGGCGAGATCTATTCTAATATTAAACTTATATTATTTCTTTTATTGAAACCTTACCCGAGATTATGGCTTGCATGTTAATTGCGCTAATATTTATCTATACCCCTCACTCAGTCTTTCATAGACTGACACCTCACATTTTCAGGTCTGCAGGTTGCACGCTAGGCGGGATCGAGTCAGGTCTTTACTTTTGAGTCTAGAATGTTCATTGTAAATTATTGATGCATATTTGTAATGTTATGAATTTCTGGGTACTTTTAAATTTGGAATAATGGTTTGTGTTGGAGGAAGTGGTGATGCTAATGAATTGAATGTATGTATTGTATGATTACGTTTCGGTTATGCATGTTGTATATAATTGAGGGTTAGTCCCGCCTAGCTAGTGTTTTTTTTTTTTATTGTCACCCGTTCGCTATAGGTTAGTTCATGTACGGACTATCCATTTCTTATGTGGATCGACTTATAGTGCGGGGGTGTGGCATCTCTACATATAGGGGTGCTACACGGTGTCTCCAGGCCACCGCACCGCGGCCTTAACCTACCACTACCATCCTCCTCCTCAGGTCGAATCCGATTTCCACTACCTCGGCCCTTCTCCTAAGATGGAATCAAATCTATAAAACCATCATCGTCGCCGCCACACCACCGCCACCATCACCGTCACCCACCACCTCCATCCTCTTCGGGTCGAACCAGATCTCCACCATCGCCGCCTCCCTCCTCCGATCGAACCAGATCTAAAAACCTCCATTCCCGCCACCACCCTCAGATCCAACCAGATCTGTAACCACCATCGTCGCCACCATCACCTACCAACTCCATTCTCCTCCTCTGACTCCCAAACCAATCTGGTGAGGTTCCTGCCCTTCAGCGAGATCTGAATCAGGGCATCATCTGCATTCCCCTCTTTTTTCATCGTCTTCTCTCTTTTTTTTTTTTTTTTTTTTTTTTTTTTTTGTCGGTGACCATCGTTGTGGTGGTGGTGTGCGGTGGTGGCATCTTCATCTCATCGGAGAAGACGACCTCCTCTTGGTTTTTCCATCACTGAGTTTGGAGTGCAGGGGGAAGAAGACGAAGTCTTCCCCCATTTTTTTGCTTCTTCTTTTTTTTTTTTTTAATTATAATTTTTACATAAAATTTTCAATGTCTTAATATGATTATGTATATTGAGTATTATGTATATATTAACTATTATTTATATTATATATATATAATATATATATATATATATATATATATATATATATATATATATATATGTATATATTAAATAATATGATTATTTATATATTAAATAATATTTAAAATATATATATATATATATATATATATATAATACATGGGTAAAATAGTCATTTTAGAAGAAAAAGTAAAAAAAAATTCAATCACGCTTGCAGTCATGGCGCGTGGAGTGCACGGGGATTTTCTGTGCATATTTTTGAAAATATAGGGTTTTTTTTTTTTTTTTTTTTTTTTTTTTTTTTTTTTTTTTTGTGACAGGGCTTTTGGTGATAATTTCGTATAACACAGGGTACCTGGATGCAAATTACCCATACATAAATATATATCGAGGAGGGGTGTGGGTATCTATATCTATCTGTATATATATATTCATTTATTTATTTATATATATATATATATATATATATATATATATATATATATATATATATATAATTTAATAACTATAATATGGGGTAAAATAGTTTTTTTTTACAAAAAAGTGAAGAAAATTGCAATTTCACTCGCAGTCAACGCGCGTGAGGTGCACGGAGGTTTTCTATACATATTTTAAAAAACATAGGGTTTTTCAAAGTTTTTTTTTTTTTTTTTTTTCGCGATTTTTCTTGCTACTTACATGGTGTAGCTGGGTGAAATTTTCTCAAAATAAATTTATAAAATGAAGAATTAACAAATACCTGAATTATATTGAAAATAATAGAAACGTTACGGTTTTTACAAAGTTGAATTCGAATCTCGAGTTTTTCTAGCTAAATACGGAAAATTTAGCTATGCATAATCATATTGTTCAAAAGACAAAAGAGAATTCATAGACAACAATCTCAACTAATTATGAAAACTAAACTAGAAAGCAAGAGAGGAAGAAAACTCTAAGAACTAAGCAAAGATGGCGTGCCAAAAGTTCTGTGTAACTCCCTCCAAAACCAACATTAAGTGCCTTCTATCTCTTCTCCAAGAAATCCACCCAAATCTCTCCAAAAATCTCCACTAAATGTGCCAATGAAGACAGGGAAAGAAGAATAGGTGTGAACGCAATCTCCCGAAGATATTTCCTTATCCATGTTGACTTTTTCTTCAAGACATAAAATCCTCCAACTCTCCCTTAGTAAAATAGGCGCTGATATGGCGAGAAGTCTCTAAAAAGAAGCCCGAGACCTTAGAAAAACGTACATGTATATGATAGAAAATCTGCAACTCAGCACAACTTTAGAACTTGGTCAAGCCTAAAGGTCAAGTCGTCGTAATTCCTTCCAAATAGCATGGGAAATACAGCACCTTTTTCTCCATAAACCCTCCAACTACAATAAAAACAAAGGAAATAAATCAATTTATTAAAAAGATATCAATTAAAAGCGCAAAATGGGGCAATTAACATATAAAAATTTGATAATTAAGCACATTATCAAATCCCCCGCACTTGACCTATGTTTGTCCTCAAAGATGACTCGAAATCAAAGCCTCAATCTATCAATCTATAATCAACCCGTAGTAAATTTGTGTTGTAAACTAGGAGAACTATCATTTATAAAAAAAAAAAAAAAATCATATGCAAGCATAACATAAAGTTCAATCTAAAATCAACTCTCAAGTGCAAAACTGTACAAGCTTAAGTCCATATTAAAAGTACACAAATTTAATTTCTCTTTGATTTGATCAATGTAAGGGAATGAAGCATGTTTAATGTGACTAAGCAATTTGAAAATAAGCAAGTTTCATTAAGGTGTCGAGAAAAATTGTAGAGGTGGTGAAGTATTGAAATCTCATCAACTTCGGTGTGTTGTTACTTATAAAAGTAGAACATCTTCACCAATTTATTCAATTTTTTTTTAATAGATGTAAACTCACGTTGTCACCATCCTAAGCTTGGACCTAAGAATAATAAAATTGATAATTATGGAGATGTGCTAGTTAGCCCATGTGGGGCTGAATGTACTGGATAAGGACAAATGTTTATGCAGGGGGTTCACCTAAATTCAACTCCAAGCTCAGAAACACAATGGCTCATTGATAGTGGAGCTACTGATCATATGACCAACACGGCTTATGATATCTAGACTTCTATGACCCCTCAAAAAGACTCAGTGATAAATGCAAATGGCCTTTCCTATCTGGTCATTGGGGCGGGGAACATCATTTTATCTGGAAAATTAAACTTATCTCATTGTCTTATGGTGCCCTCGCTCACTACTAAACTGCTCTTTGTTAGCCAACTCACTAAAGAACTCAATTGTACCGTGCTAATATTTCCCTCTTTTGCCTCTTATAGGATATTCGTACTGGGGAGATAATTGGGCGTGGTACTGAGAGAGATGGATTGTACTACATCGGGGATATCTCACAAATAGGCTCAAGTTTTTTGGCTCAGGGAAGTAGTCTATGGTTATGGTATCGTAGATTGGGGCATCCTTCATTTCAATACATGAAACAATTGTTTCCGAAATTAGTTTCAGAGTCAAGCTGTTTACATTGTGATACTTGTATGCTTGCCAAAATTCACCAAACTACTTATCCAAGTTTAAGAAATAAAACGACTCTGCCTTTTGCATTAATTCACTGTGATGTTTGGGGGCCAATCCCAAGTCATGTTAATTCTAGATTTCGGTGGTTTATTCTATTTGTTGACGACTGTACCAGATTCACTTGGGTGTACTTTTTGAAACAAAAATCCGATGTCCCATAGATAGATGATTAAGGACTTCTTTACAATGATCCAAACTCAGTTTTCTGTCTTGATGAAAGTCCTCCGTACCGACAATGGTGGAGAATTCATCAATCAAAATCTCCAAAGTTTCTTCTCTCAGAAGGGGGTCATCCACGAGACCACTTGCCCTCACATTCCACAGCAGGATGGTGTAGCCGAACGAAAGAACCAGTACATACTAGAAAGTGCTCGAGCATTTTTGTTCGAGGCCTACGTACCTAACTCCTACTGGGCCGAGGCCGTCTCGATGGCGGTATATGTTATGAACTGATTACCCACACAAGCTTTGAAGTATGGAACCCCGCTAGACATCCTCAGAAAATTTCACTCGATCCCATCTGTCCTCCTTCTAATTCCCCAGGTATTTGGGTGTGTGGCCTTTGTAAACACTCCGAAGCAGCTACGGACAAAACTCGACCCCTATATTGTTTGATGTGTCTTTCTTGGATTTAGCCCCACTCAGAAGGGTTACCACTGCTATGATCTAACTGCCAAACGCCATTACATCACCATGGACGTTGATTTTTTGAAAACAGAATATTACTTCAGGACAGTGGACACCCACCAATGCAACCCCTCAGGGGGAGAATGGTACAAATGAAGGAATGAATTGGATGTGTGAATGGTTGGAACCTCTCCACGAGTACACCCCGCTAACAGTACTGCCCGTAGATCCATCTCCATCTCACTCAACTGCCCCAGAGGAGCCCCCAATATCGAATATCCCTGAGGTAAGTAACCCTGACCCTCCTGTTTCTATTCAAAGCACATATACTTTACTTTCACGATAAAATAGGGGCATTCCACTAAACAGGTACAGCCCAAAAAGATCAAGTAGGTCCAAGTACCTGATCGCTCATCATGTTGCGTCCAAATGTTCACCACAGCTACAGGCATTCATCCACGCGGTCTATTCTCATGAAATTCCTCGAACCACCAAGGAAGCATAAGAAGCGCCGCTATGGAGACAAGCAATGGAGAAAGAGATTAATGCTTAGACAAAAAACCAAACATGGGGAGATATGTTCGCTCCCAGCATGAAAGCGCTCCGTCGAATGCAACTGGGTTTATGGTATCAATTATAAGATGGATGGTACGGTTAAACGTTACAAAGCTAGACTGGTGGCCAAAGGATATTCCCAGACCTACGGGATCGACTACACGGAGACCTTCTCTCCAGTGGTAAAGCCGGACACTGTTCGAATACTATTGTCCATTGCTTCCAACCACGTCTGTTTGAATACTCTTGTCCATTGACGTAAAGAATGCATTCCTGTAAGGTGACTTGGAGGAAAAAGTATACATGGATTTACCACCTCGGTTTGGAGATCACTCTCTGTTTATCAAGAGGGAGGACTATCTCATCACCTATTGGTCTTTTATGTCGATGATAAGGTGATAACTGGGAATAATACAGAAGAGATGGTCAACCTCCAAAGGAATCTATCACGGGAATTCAAAATGAAAGACTTGGGAGGACTAAGATACTTTCTTGGCATAGAAGTAATGAGATCGAACGAAGGCATTTTCATCTCACAGAAGAAATATATACTTGACCTTCTGACAGAAGTTGGACTACTTTACTGTAAACCGGCTGAGACTCCGATGAACCAAAACCACCAGTTGGGAATTTTCCCAGATCAAAGTCCAGCTGACAAAGAGAGATACCAAAAGTTAGTGGGCAAACTCATCTATTTTGGCCTATACTAGGCCAGACATTGCCTATGCGGTTGGAATTGTAAGTTAATTCATGCAGAACCCGAGCAAAGAACACATGGAGGCAGTCACGAGGATCCTGATATACCTGAAGTCATCCCCAGAGAAAGGGCTTATGTTTACCAAAAATGGGTATACTCAAATCCAGGCCTACGCCGACGCTGATTGGGTCGATAGCATCACAGACAGAAGATCCACTTCTGGATACTTCACCTTCGTGGGAGGAAATTTGGTTACTTGGTGGAGCAAGAAATAGAAAGTTGTGGCACTCTCTAGTGCTGAGGCAGAGTTCAGGGGAATAGCCCGAGGAATCATGGAAGTCCTATGGGTTCGAAAGATTCTAACAGAGATTGGGTTTCCTCCAAATGGGAGCATAGATCTATACTGTGATAATGAGGCAGCAATAAGTATCTCTCATAATCCAGTACATCATGATCGAACAAAACACGCAGAGATAGACCATCACTTCATCAATGAAAAGATCGAATCAGGGATAGTTAAACTTTCGTTTGTGAAATCAGAAGACCAACTTGCAGACATCTTAACTAAGGTAGTGAGCAACCAGAACTTTCACAAATTAGTGTCCAAATTGAACATGCTCGACCCCCATGATCCAACTTAAGATGGAGTGTTGGAGAATCCGTTAACTTAGGAAAGGATTTGACCTAATTGTATTTTCCTTACTCTTAACTGATTTGTAGGCTTGTAATTAGGCTTTATATCTTATTTATCCTGTACTTTATGTATAATATACATACAAGAAATAAAACGAATATGCAAAATCTTTCCTCCCAAATCACGTCTATTAATCTTAACAGAATACAGATTTACATAATTACAATCATAACTAAAACATAACACTTAACAAACCTAACAAAATGGCACAGACTCGACTAACACGACACACCACTGCCTAGCTCGAATACCACCAACCTGCACCTACAACTAAAAACATTGGTGGGACGAGGGCCAGTCCACTGACTGAGTGATGGGGCTGAACACACACGCGCAACATAAATATAGAGTATAGCATATTAACATAGATATTCATGAGCTGAGGATAGTTTTTGCACACTAAAACCATTTTTCCATTAAAACTTTGAAATTACATAACCACATACACATACATTACCATTTCATAACATTACTTATCATTAACATTTGATTCCTCCGATTTAATTAATCCCACAAATCCGGGAACTTCTCATATCCAAACTATAAGTGGGGACTTGGAGGAAGTTAAACAAGAGGATTAAATTGCTATATCTTCGAAGCTAAAACTGAAAAATTACCCCTAATATTCCTACATTATCTTGCAAGCTTCTGTCTTTGAGTCATGTGACGAAGGAATAAAACTTTGTGGTTCCAATATATTCTCATTTTTGCCTGATACAGGACATTCATACGAAGGAGATCATTGGGCGTGGTACTGAGCGGGATGGTCTATACTATGTGGAAGAAATGGAATCTCCGACAAAAGCCTTTCTGCCAAAAGGAACAGCTGATAAACAAATTTGGCTCTGGCACAGAAGTCTTGGACACCCGTCTACGGGGTATTTAAAGTTGTTATTTCCTACTTTATTTCAGAACAATCAAACTTTGAGTTTTTCTTGTCAAACATATTCCATTGCAAAAGGCCATAGAGCTTCGTTTAAACCCATAAACACTCGGGTTGAATCTATTTTTTGTTTAGTTCATTCAGATGTTTGGGTATCGGCCCCGGTTACGAATCAAAGTGGTTTTCGATATTTTGTGATATTCATTGATGATTTTTCTCGTGTAACTTGGATTTATTTTCTTCGGCACAAATCCGAAGTCTCTGACATGTTTGTGGCATTTTTTCATATGGTTTACACTCAGTTTAACAAGAAAATCAGGATTCTTTGCCCGAACAATGGGCGAGAATACGTTAACCAACAAATGGCGGACATCATAAAAAAACATGGTCTTATCCACCAAACAACCTGTCCAAACACCCCCCAACAGAACGGCGTGGCCGAACGAAAAAATCGAACCCTACTAGAAATGACTCGTGCCCTCTTGACAGAGTCTCACGTACCGAACCACTTCTGGCCTGAGGCAGTAGCCACAGCAACCTACTTCACAAACAGACTGCCCACAAAAATCCTTGCCCATCAAACACCACTCTCAGTCTTCCGAACACAATCCCCTGTTCTGCAGTCTCTCACTCTACCTCCACAAATCTTTGGATGCTCCGTCTTCGTTCGTATTTCGAAAACTGAATGCACAAAGCGAGACCCTTGTGCAATAAAGTGTGTGTTTGTTGGTTATGCACCTCATCAAAAGGGTTATTGGTGCTATAACCCCGTCACTCGACGAATCCAGGCCACCATGGTTTGTGAGTTTGTAGAGACCGAGTATTTCTTTCAGCACCAGCATAGTGCTCAGGGGGAGATTCTCAGTGATTCCCTATGCTGGCTCAGTGATCTAGACGTCGGCCTTTCTTCAGAATCAAATCAAAGCAACAGAGAACTCAGTACCACCACCAATCATCCTCCTCCATGATGTCCAAAATGAGGTAATTGAACCTGTCAGCCCTTCTTACTTCAGTTCATAATGAAGGTATACCTGTAGTTACCGCTAATCCTGCTTTAGATGATGCAGAAAGCAACAGGTACAACTTGCCACCCAGAGCCAACAGGGGAATAGCCCCAACCCGATACTCTCCTGATCAGACATCTCGTTCTAGCAGATATCCAGTGGGAAATATGGACAGGGGGAATATATCTAAACCAGTGAAGGAGTTTTTGGGCAATCACTATAAAGAGGAGGTTCCGAATACAGTACAGGAGGCTATTGGAAGTGAAGAGTGGTGGAAAGCTATGAAAATAGAGATGGAAGCCTTGGAAAAGAATGAAACCTTGGAAAAGTGTGAATTACCTCAAGGAAAGAAACAAGTAGGCTGCAAGTGGATGTTCATCATCAAACACAAAGCAGACGGAACGGTCGAGCGGTACAAAGCTCGACTAGTGGCAAAGGGGTGCACTCAAACATACGGAATTGATTATTCTGAGACCTTCTCGCCAGTGGCGAAGATAGACACAGTTCGAGTTCTACTCTCATAGCACTAACAAGGATTGGCCTCTCCATCAATTTGATGTGAAAAATATCTTCTTACATGGGGCTTTGGTAGAGGAAGTATATATGGAAGCTCCACCGGGATTCGCTGACCACTTCAGAAGGAATGAGTTCTGTAGACTTCGGAAGGCCCTATACGGACTTAAGCAGTCCCTACGAGTGTGGTTTGGGAGGTTCACATTAGCTATGCAGAGGTATGGGTATAAACAGAGTAACTCTGATCATACTCTATTCCTAAAACCCAGAGGAGATCTTATCACATTCCTGATCATATACGTTGATGACATGATCATTACTGGGAGTGACAAGGAAGAAATGGAGAGACTCAGGAAGAATCTGTTCGAGGAATTCAAAATGAAGGATTTGGGAGGAATAAAATATTTCCAATTCAAGTTAATCACAAACTCAGGATAGAAGAGAATGGAAAACCCACAGAGAAGGAAAGATATCAACGACTAGTGGGAAACCGATCTATCTCTCTCACACCAGGCCCAACATTGCTTATGCTGTGGGAGTAGTCAACCAATTCATGCACCAGCCTCAGAAGGATTATATATAGGCTGTGATGAGAATAATACGATACTTGAAGGGCTCAGTAGAGAATGGAATCATGTTTGGAAGGCATGGCCAATTGGATATTAAGGCATACACAGATGCAGACTGGGCTGGGAAACCCAAATGACAGGAGGTCTGCCTCTGGATTCTTTACTCTGATTGGTGGAAACGTTATGACGTGGAGGAGTAAGAAACAGAAAGTGGTAGCCCTATCCAGTGCAGAAGCGGAGTTTAGGGGAATCGCGAAAATGGTAACCGAGGTCATATGGCTACGAAAATTGATGATTGAGATTGGGATGGCTCCAGGGGACCGAGTTAGATAAAATGTGACAACAAAGCTACAATTAGTATCTCAGAGAACCCCGTGCAACATGATAGAACCAAACACATGGAAGTTGACAGGCATTTCATAAAGGAGAAGCTGGAGAGTGGTGCCATCGAGCTTCCCTTTGTCAGATCAGAAGACCAGCTTGCTGACATTTTGACTAAAGCAGTGTCTCCGAAGTTCTTTGAGGAAACATTGGACAAGTTAAGCATTGGCGACTCCATTACTTAACTTGAGGGGGAGTATTAGAAGATAAGGTTAATTTAGGAGATTATGTAATTACCTAAATTAGCGCATTGTCAATCCCTGACTTATAGGGATTAGCTGCTATTTATCTTGGGGTATCTCCATACTCTGTAATCATTCAACACAATGAATAATACCCGAATTCCCTTCCCTAATTTTCTGTGTCTTAGCAATATAAATATTTCAGTTAGTCATTTAAATATTAGAGTCAATTTAATATTAAAAGGTTTAATATTTTATGATATAATTAATAAATTGACCCTTCGCCGCCACAAGCAGTGGCGGAACAGGTGAGTGGGTGGTGAAAAATCATCTGCAAAACTATGTTGCATAAATATCAAAAAGATTAGGCAGGACTTTTGATGGGGTTTGACACAAAGACAAGGATTTCGAAAAAGAATGGAAAATTTGAAAGTCCCTCCTCCAATCCACCTTTCCTGACAGGTTTAGTTGAGTAAAAAAATTGAAAAAATTGATCCACCTTTCTCCAACAGCTTCTTGAATCAAATCAGATCCGCACCTCCTATCAACTTTTCTTCTGACTCCACAACAATCGTCTTCACCATAGCCACCACCAGCCACCGCCTTCAACGGCAAGACCAAACGTATTTAGATACACACAAGCACACATAGATATATACAAAATTGCTTAAATGTTGAATTTTTAAAAATAAATTTTCAGATCTGGGATTTTCTAAAAGGTTATGGGTTGTCGGTGGTGGTGCTTTATGGTAAAGATTGGCCGAAAGTTTATGGTGTTGTGTGGGGGGAGAGAGAAATAGAGTAGGGTGAGGGTAGTGGGTCGGCAGCGGAGGTGGTGCAACGTGGTAAAATGGGGTCGGCTAACTGTTAGGGTGTAGCGTCTGGCAGAGATGGTGGTCGGCGGTGGTGATGCTGCATCTGGTGGAGATATTGCTGCACGGTAAAGAAGCATGGCCAGTGGCGGGGGTACTGCTTTGTGGGGGGGGAGGGGGGAGAGAGAGAGAGAGAGAGACAATGGGTTGGTAGAGACAATGAAAGAAGATTAGGGTTTGTTGTAGGATTGAAAGCATTAAGTATGAGGGGTATAATTATCATTTTCATTTTTTAAAATAAATACTTTTTTTCTTGAAATATGACTCAAAAACTATTAGGGGTATTAAAGTCTTTTTATATTTTCCGCCAGGAACCTCAATTGAAACAGTGTTTATAGGGGTTAATATGTAATAAGCGAAACAAAAGGGACTAATTTGTAATTAGGGCAAACCTCAGGGGACCAAAATGAAATTGCCCCTTATAATTTAGTTCCTTTCATGCTCCAAGTCTTGTGAGAATAAACCATTAAATTCGTAACAATTTTATACATAGATACATAATTGCATAACTTACAACATTTGGTATATTTAAAATAATACATTTAAATTAAACATAACGTATTTCTTACATAATTTATTACTTATGTTTCATATAACCACATAAATAATTAATTTTAAAATATTATATTAACACCCCTTAAACAAGAAACATATTTAAGAAATGGAAATGAAGCGAGTCCAATAAATTCAATATATCAAGAATTTGGATCTTTCATATATCCTGACAAGTTTTCGAATATGATACAAGTCATAATTTCAATTCATGGTACATACACGGTCGATTTACAATTTAAAAACAATTAACAAATAAAAATACAATAACTTCAAAAATTCATAACAAATCAACTGGGCATCCAATTGACAAATGGAAATTGGCGTTGGACTCACCACGATGAAATGGACCTACAATCCGAAGGGCATCGGAATGCTGCTGCAGGAGCTGGCCGAACCGCCACCGGCAGCCGCCAGACCACCACCTCCAGAGGCCGAAAAATTCCCCATGAATGGCGAATCATACGTCGCAGCATGCTCATCAAAATCTCTCATTCAATTTCTGAAAATAAGAAACCCACCGGATTTAATTGAAGAAAAATAAACACGAATTAATCACCCAAACCCTAGAAGCCAAGAAACAAAATTAAATTCAAATCGTTGGGTGAAATGAAAATCCGAACATACCGAGGGAATGACCAAGCCGAGTACTTTGAAACCCATATGATGTTCCTCAAAAAAGCCATTGTTGACCTACGTGCATCGGCTTTGACCGGCAAATTCATCGTCAGCCGATGAGATTCGGACATCGGGACCTCTGGATTTGCACTCTACTCATCAAGACGTATCCGTCCGTGTATGGTTCGATTCGGTTCCATCACCGAAACTGAAACCCATCACCGGAGCTTGAAACCCACCGCGTCGTGGTCACATGTAGCCTGTTGTGGTCGTTTCTGGCCAAAACCAATGCTGGAAATAGAATCAGGGGATCGAAAAAAGGTAGGTTAGGGTGGTAAATCACCGGCGGCGAAAGGTGGCACAACTGCTGAATTTTTGGCCGGCCCCACGCCTTAGTCGCTCGTTTTTGGACAGCAAAATTGGTACCATCGTGTGCCTCTCGTCGAGTACGTTGATTTTGACTATACGCTCGTTAAAATCCGTCGAGAAACGATCGAGTTTGGTGAAGTGTGTGTTTGTGCCTGAAAGTGGTGTTGGAAGGGAAGAGAGAGATGCTGGAGAGAGGAGAGAGAAAGAGTTGATGATTTGATCCATTCATCCCTGGATCCATGTGTTTTATCCCGGGTCCTAACGCATAAGAATAACTCGTAGGAAGAGCTAACAACGTCAGAATTTGGCAAACTTAGAGTCTACGGACTCATTTCGATGCCCCGAGCCTGTTAAAGAGGTCGTTAGGTCAAAATCTCGATCGAACAATAAATGACCAAAACACCCCTGTAAAGAGAAAATTACAAATAAGCCCTCAAACTCTTAAAAAGCTGAAAATAGGGCCACACAACACACAAAGTCAAAAAATTAAACACATAAAAGGCACGTTAAACATCAAGCAAATGCAACTCAAATAAATAAACACATAGGATCGACCACACGTAGGGCTGGCTCAGACAATTCGAAAAAGAGGGGTGTCACAACCTCCCCCTCCCCCCCCCCCCCCCCCAAGAGAACTTGGTCCCCAGGTTCAGGTGCTGAGTTTAGAATAGCTTCAATCTCTTTGACCCTACCAATTCCCATTCGTCAAAGGAAGTTCATTGTTTGGATTCCTATCCAGATGTCCTTCATGCCATTGAAGTGTGTCTATGGACCCGATCACTGTTCGTTCGAGCTCTTTCGATTGCTCCTTGAACTGGATGGTTACTGTTGCACCAGATCTTGAAGTCATTGAAAACTTCCACTTATAATCCCAAAGGAGTCTAACGAGCGGTGTGGAACAAGCACAAAGAGATAATTCCATCTCTCGGCACAAAAGAGAAAAGGAGAGTCTCGTCTCCCAAACACATAATTGAGAGAACCCCGTCTCTCAACCTAAGTTTGACAGATTCCCACATCTCCCAAACATTCTAGTTTGAAAAAATCTAGCATTTCTCAAACCCCTAGATTCGAAGGAATCCAACATCTTCCAAATATCTAGCTCCAAAAGAATCCAACATCCCTTGCTCACATAATTTAGAAAGAATTTGACATATTTCTATCACATAAATAGAGAGAATCCCACATCTCTCCAGTACAAAAATAGAGAGAACCTAACGTCTCTCGTGCACATAGATTCACCTATACGGCACTCATACATACACACATCAAGCCAAACAAGATATAAATACTTATGTGATGCATGTTTGCAAATGCCATGAATGCTTAATGTACTGTTTATCGTGGCAATGGAGTCGAGGCCGACACTGTCTACGAATGCTTTCTCTTATCCATCCCATACCCTGAGTCTGTTAGTTCGATCATACATTTTCTGGTCAACCCCTATTCGGATTCCAATGATACTTCAAATAAAACAGCACTCGGGGATCACGTAGAGGAGACACCTAAAATATAACCAGGAATCTAATGCATGTGGGGTTAGGAATGTGAATGGCATACACTCGTAACCAACAAGGAAGGCAATCAAGCACGTAGGGCAAAAGTTCAAAATATTTACAGTTTGATCGAATACATGATGCACGTGCTATGAATTTCATGATACCTGTTTTCATAGCAATAACATCAGTCCTTGTTTGAATTTCTTTAGAGAGATGTCCTGCAATTCACAGATTGAATGAATATTCATACATGCAGGTTAGTGCATGAGTATGTCAAGTAATGAAAGCAATTAAGAGCACCTAATAAATGCGGATGCAACACGTAATTTACTAGAATTTAAGACACATAGGTTAAGAAATTTCAAACATTCCAATGCAATGCATACATTGACAATTAGTCCCTATGCCATACGACCTACACTTAACACAACACAACCCAGAGCACCGGTTCTGATCCTAGTAGCTCTAATACCACTTTAGGATGTAGCGCCCATAACGCAGGGCCACCACATCCCTCGCACTAAAGCCCGATCCGCATACAAAATGAAAAATCCGTACACGAACCAAGCAATAGCGAAAGGGAGACAGATAAGACCCGGCCTAAACTAGGCGGTACCTAGAACCTGTACAGCAGATAAAACAAGAACCTGAAAGCAGAAGCAAAGTCAAATACGAACTTGCAAAAACCATAAAAACATGAAACATAACAATTCAATAATTATCAAATAAATGGGTTCAACTGGTCCTAGAATCCAATGCTAAAATAATCACAAGTAATCCAGTGCAGAATATACATTTACATAATTACAATCATAAATGAAACATAACACTTAACAAACTTAATAGAACGACATAGACTCGACTGACACGACACACCGCCGCCTAGCTCGAATACCAACAACTTGCACCCGCAACTAAAAACATTGGCGGGGCAAGGGTCAATCCACTGATTGAGTGAGGGGCTGAACACACACACGCTACATACATATAGAGCATAGCACATTAACATAGATATTCATGAGCCCAGGATAGTTTTTGCATACCAAAACCATTATTCCATTAAAACTTTGAAATTACATAACCACATACACATACATTACCATTTCATAACGTTACTTATCATTAGAGTCTATCCTCATCTCACAAATTTACATTCTATTACATTATACCCGACGGGGACGGGCTCAAACCAACCGTTACACCTCATTAAACATTATACGTAAGAAAATTCATAAACAAACCAACCTTTACTCCTTTGATGGAAAGGTTGTGCGACCCTAGCTATCTATTAATTTGAACTTCCACGAAAGGGTCGCTATCCCACGACGCACCCTCCTCAGTTTTCACACCAAAGGCATCGAGAAGTAAGCCTCTCCAAACTCTCTAGGTCGTGCGTAGCATCCTGGAGGGGAACCATGTTCAGGTTTAGTCGGACGGCCCGCTACCGTACCAACTTCCCAACCCATGTTCCCAGGGCCCAACATTAACGTTATAGTACAATTTCATTACATTTCATTTCGTTACCCGCAACATTAAAAATAACATTACGTACTTCAACATTTATATCGTACCTTGCAACTAAGCATATGCTTAACGTACCTCTTTGTGTCATCCTAATCGTTAGCTTGCGTGAAAGCACACGATTTGGAGCATAGCCTCGTTGCAAAATATTTTCAAGCTTACATACGCTATAATTCGAAAACCATTAATCGTTTGACAAAGTCATAAGCATATCATACAAACACATAAATATAATTGAATAATTACATGCAGGCTTGAAAACAAGCACATAGGGTTATAGGTCCCTTTAACTAAAAAAAAGGATCCTAAAACCTCACCTAACACGATGAGAACGGAAAGCACGGGCAAAGTGATCCCACTGGAACCCAAACAGCTGACTAGCACTCCCTGGAGAACCCCTGAACCACTGAGCACACAGAACACAAGACTCAGACTCAGACTCAAACAATAACCATAAAGACGCACGGCCATACACGTGAACACAAATGATGCAACATATAATTTAACTCACATTTATGCAATCAAGTCATTCATATCAAATTAAATTCACTTTCGTAGCATCCATGACAAGAGCACCACATCCTCCACACTATGAGTTCGATCCACATATGAAATGAACTAATCCATACATAAACCAAACTCACAGCGAACGGAAGACAATAAAAAGGACTGTACTAGCTAGGCGGAATCTAACTCGGGAACAATTCAACCATATCAAGATGCAGAAGCAAGGCAATTATTTGTTCAGTATCAACAACATAAATGCAATTTCAGTAAGAATTTAAATACGGGTTCCACTAAACAAAGCACCTGTCCTAACCTGTCCCGAGTTCAATTCAATTCAAGGGATAGATCAATATAATAAGGGAATACAATATGCGGTGAGTGTACAAGTGACAGACTCGAATAAAGACCAACAACTCAATTCTGCCTAGTAACCACCTGTAAAGAACCTGGAAGAAAAGGAGAAATAGTCTCTAGAAGACTGAGTGAGCATGAACTATACATATGTATAGAAACATGCACATGAAGGTTGTAAATTCCGAGCAAAGTTTAGGTAAATTAGTTCCCATGAAGGCAAGAAATCAATTAATCAATACTCGGAATTTACAACTATCAATTTACACAATAAATTACAATTTACAGGTCTATCAGTGGCTCGGCGAGTGAGCGTGCATAATCTCCAACCAAACTCCGACAGTGTACAATGATTAAGTTTCAATTTAATAAAGGTGATCATGCAATCAATAGGTTTCAATCAATACAGTACAATCAATTCAGTAAAAGTGCATAAACAGTTTCATCCTTCTTCCTCCGGTGATGGGAAGGTTAGCTAGCCTTCAACCATCCAATCAGTGTGAGTATCAGGAGCATGACTCCAATACCCGAGACTCCATCCTCCACTAACCTCCTAATAGATTCTGGGTTTATCTCAACAATGTGAATGAGTGAAGAGTTCACCATCGGCCCGATACCTCCCCGAATTCCTCAATACACTCAACCCTGTACCCCAATCAATGTGCAATACAGTATCTCGCCAAAACAGGAAAGGTCAGTAAGTAACAATAACAGTAGGTTTAGTTTCAGTAAATGTTTAATCGATTACTATTTTGGAAACAATATAAGTATAATTATGGTTTTAGGCCGAATTCCATTCCTGCAGGTTTTAGGGTTATGTACGTAACTAGAACGAAAACACCCTCACCTGACAAGTGACGGGACAATACAAGGATGCAAGATAGTGCCTACTCGATCCACGATCTCCGCCCTGGAGAAGAACTGGACAAGAAAGGTAGCATTGTGTACTCGTGAGATAAGACTCAATAATGAGACCAAGTAAGACGCACGGCAATGATATGAGATGGCACGAGTGATATGACATGTGTACAAGAATTATAGAATGATTATGATATTTCACGAAAGTATTCCTGCACAATTAATGTCCCACATAACAATTAGATATACCATTAATATTAATTAGATCACTTGAGATGGGAAACAATCATCCGGATTTGATTCCTCGTAAGCACAAAGAACATTTAATCAAGTTTCATGAAATTTCAAGTCATGGAATAGGATTTCACAAATAATTAAATAATTAAGCATGTCTATCAATCATTTAATCCATATACGAAAGTATCAGAATGGAACCAACAGGAAAAATACACAAAGTTAGGAAAAAGGCCACTCAGCCGTATTTAACCATATAAAATTAGAATCGTGATCTCAAAACTCCACAGTAACAAAATAGGATAACCTATGGCTTAATCGTTGTTACGAAAATAGAAACATTGAAGAGCCAATTTCAGAAATAATATTTATTTCAAAAAACTTTTATAAAGTAATACTACTTTTCTATACTTTAAGAAAGTAGTATAAATTGCCATAACCAATGGCAACTTTGAATAGTAAAATTGTCATTCCCTATAGCGACTTTCAAAAATCGATAGACTTTGAGTTTTTCTAGATTGATAAATTACAACAGTTGGTACAATAGTTTCTAGAAATTATATTTCTAACCCAAAACAATTTTATAAAAAGGTCTATATATTTCTAAAAATATCAAATAAACCTCCAAAAATTTTTGCAATAAACAAAATATATTTAAAATAAATTGTAATGGACAAAACGTCAATTCACCCCCTGTCTAGATGGTATCAGAGCCTAGAAGACGATGTCTTTTGGGATAAAAAATATAAAAATTTAATAAAAATAATTCTAACGACTATGTATAAATTATTTGAAATAGGAATTATTATATGGTTCCAAATTCTAGATGAAGATAAAAGACTAGATGATTTAGAAAATGAATTAAATTATCTAGATATAGACGGATATTATACAGATGTATCTTATGATGATACAGATTGGCAATATCCTTCTCCTTAATATGAAAATTTTAAATAAACGCGAGTTAGCTAATTTATATAATTTTTATGACGATATGCTAAAATATTTTCTAAAAATGAATAAATTAAATCCTTCCAATTACTATAAAAAGAAGGTAAGGAAGTTTAGAATAAAAAGAAATTATTATTCAAATCTCCTTTCTATATGAATAGATATTGGAAAGATTGGATTAACAATATAAATAAAATTTTGGAATTAGATACTAAAATAGATAAATTAAGAGATGAAATAAAAACTTCAGTGGATAAAGAACTTTGTAATAAAAATAAAAATGATATAAAGAAGTTAAAAAATCTATTAAAAAAGGAAAAGAATAAGGCATTATTAAATAGAATAAAAGCTGGAAAAATATGGAAACGATAGATATAAACCTTCAATCTATAATAGAATCTGTTAATAGAATCAAAGAAGAAATGTTAAATCTTCAAGATTCTATAAGAGAACTAAAGAATGAAGTTCAACTAAATAGAGTTAGTGTAAAGCAGTTAGAAATAACTATTAAAGAAAGAGAAAAAAGATCTAAAGCTGAAAAATTAAAAGATATAGAAAAGGAAATAAAAACTCCTTTTAAAGTAATAAACTTAGAAAAAGCTAAACCATATGAAAAAGGCTCTTTTGATGATTATATGCTAAATACCATAGTGCCAAAAATGCTAAAAGAACAAGATGAGAGTTCTAAAAGAGATTTAGAAAAACTTAAGGCTAAAGGAACTATTACAGAAAATGAAAATAAACAAGAAGAAAATCAAAATCAAACACAAACATGAATGAAATAAATGATTTAATAGAAGACTTTGAAAAAATAAATTTGGATGATATAGTAGAGTATGAAATAAGAATGAATAACGCCGGTTCTTCGGGAACTAAAAGAGAAGATGGATCAACATTAGAAGATCCAGATGAATCTATGGGATCCAACGAACCAAAAAGTTATCCAACATATTTTAATACAAAGAAAAATAAGAATCAAGATAAAAGAAATAAAGGATATAATGCTAAATATCAACTAAATGATGATTATTCAGAACCTATAAATGTAAATGGAAGCAAATTAAATTTGAATAATAAGAGAGATAAAAGAAAAGCTCTAGCCAAATGGATAAATGATATGATTGCATATTTCCTAAACCAGGATGAAATATATGCTACAGCAACTAGAAGAACAGAATATATAATATCTACTTTTGATGGAATTATAAACAGTTGGTGGAAAGGAATTTCTTCTGACGTACAAGGAATAATGAGAACCGAAACCGAAACAGGTTTTGATCAAGATATTAGAACTGGAGTAGAGCGAATGGCTTACTATATAGCTGATGAATTTTTAGGAGAACCTTGGATAAATAATGCTGAAAAAGAATATTTAAAAGAAAAAGAAGAAGCTAGAAATGATCTTATAAATCTTTCAATATGCTCTATGAAATTCCTAAGAAATTATATAGAAGAATTTTGTGACTACTATTATAGACAATATTGGAGTGGAGAGTCACAAGACATATATCTTAAAATGTTCTATTCGAAACTCCCAAATCCATGGAATATACATATGAATAAAGTTTGGGAAAAAGAAAAGGAAAATGTAAGTAATAACTTAGGTGGAAAAATAAGAGTTTTAATAGATGAATTAAAAAGACTATGCTATGAACAAGATTTATACAAAAAATCTAGAAAAATTTCTGGACTTCATTGTTCAAAATTAGAGATGCCTACCCAATGGGGTTGTACAGATAAAAATAGAAATAAACCGTATAGAAAGAGAAAATTCAAAAGAAACAAATACAAAAAATATAAGAAGTTTGATAGAAAAAATATAAAACCAAAAAGAAGGTTTTTCAAAAGAAGGGAAAAAATTAATAAAAAATCTACAAAATGCAGATGCTGGAATTGTGACGAAGAAGGTCATAAATCACCAGAATACCCTAAACCTAAAAAGGTAAGAACAATAGAAGCTGAATTTATAGAAATTATAGACAAACTTGAAGAAGTTTCAGACATAGAAAATCATATAGGAAAAGAAATATATGTTGAAATAAGTGAAGAAAGTTCTTCAGAAAATTCTGAGTTTGAATCTGAATCTGATTAAATGGATTCTGAAATACAAAATTATAAGGAAGAAGAAATAATAGAAGATGAAAGTACAGCAGGATATGCTAAACGAATAACTTTTAGTCAAGAAACACTTGATAAAATAAAGAACTTAAAGTTAAGTGCAGCAAATCCAACAAATAATATATTCTCTGGATTAGCAAATCTAGTAAAGAGAAATAAGATAAATATCTATGACTATCATGAGGTAGAAAAGGCTATAAGTATAGAGAATACCTCTGGAAATGTCAAGATAAGTCTTATAACAAGAGGAATAGCTAATAATGCTATAAATAAAGTGAAAAAATCTCTTAAACCAAAGATACAATATATATATTTGGGGAGAGTACAATTTCTAGTTAAATCTCTATTCAGAGAATGCATCGATAGTCCATTAGTGCTATCTTTACATGACCAAAGATTTAGAGATGCTAAAACTAGTCATTTGGGAACAATAGAGGGAAACTTGTTTTATAAACAATTTCTTTTTGATGTTTTTCCAAAATATAGTATCAATTTGCAAGATGAAAATATAGATGAAGTCTTAAACTTACACTATAAGTTTCTAAAAGATATAGGTTTAAAGGATGGTAGCAAGGCTTTCACTATTTACTATAGAGCACTCTATGTGTTAAGCAATAGCAATTATGGTAAAACTTATCAAGATGAACCATACTTAAAAATAGATGAAGAATGTAAAGACATAGCTACAGCAAAACTGCCGCTTTTGGAAGAAATAAAAGAAATAGAACCATATCAAATAGAAATTAATAATAAACCAGAAATGGAAAGAAGATTATTACCTTCTAGTCTAAGTTTTCTAGGAAACAGACTATTAGGAGGAAGTTCTAAATATTCTCTTACGGGAGAAAGTTCTGGTATAAAAGTTGAAAGAAAGTTAACTGTTAATAAATCTCTTAGATATATAAATTCAATGATTATAGAAGGAGAATATTTTAATGGAACTGATAGAATATTTGGACCTAAAATATTGATAGATACAGGAGCTAGTGTTAATCGCTTTGCTCAAGTAAAAAATAAAGGACTAATAGGGATGATTACTAGCCTACCAATCCAATATACAACCTTTGATGGATTTAAGGCAACGTGTAATCAAGAGTTATATGTCCCAATTACTCTACAAGGAATAAAATTGAAAGTTAAATGTTGTATAGATACATACATGAATGGAGAGTTCTTTGATATAATTCTAGGAAATGAATTTCTCAATAATTGTGACTATTACAAGATAGAAAAGAATGGAGTTACACTCCAAATACAAGAAAATGAAATATTTTGCTCAAAATATGAAAGGAATTAATTTTCCTTTAAGTGTTTTTATACAATTAACACTTTTAAAAGGAAATATAACAACTTGTGCTTTGATAGATACGGGATCAGAAATAACAATATTTAAAACATTCTTAATTAAAGAATGGAAAACAGATAGCAATATAAGAATTAAAGGAATAACAGGACAATCTCAAGCTATTAATAAAGTAGTTAAAGATGTAGAAATAATACTTGGGAGTAAGATAATTCTTATTAAACAAGTATATGAATACAATTCTTTAGAAGCTGATATATTATTAGGAAATGATTTCCTGGAACAATTTCAATTCTATACACAAAACGTATACATGGTAACATTAAAAACATCTTGTGGGCATCTTCTTAAAATACCGCGAGTCAATAAACCATTCAGAGTTCAGCCAGCTGAGCGTGGTGGACGACAGGTATTTGAGAAAATTCCAATACAGATAAATACCATTTCTATAAAAAGGATAAACTTAGATGTTATTAAAAAGAAAATAGAAGAAAACTATAACAATAATCCATTAGCTTTTTGGAAAGAAAGTCATCCCAAGGCTAAAATAGAATTAACTGTAAATATAATTATAAAAGAAAAACCTATGTTATACACTATTGAAGAAAGACAAGAATTTAAAAAACAAATAGAAGAATTATTAAATAAAAAACTCATTCGAAAAAGCTTCAGCCCTTTCTCTAGTCCTGCTTTTATGGTTATGAATGAAGTAGAAAAGAAGAGGAATAAAGCTAGAATGGTAATAAATTTTAAAAGGTTAAATTATTTTACTAAAACTGATAGTTATCCTTTACCGAATAAAGAAGTTATTATAAACCTAGTAAAAAATAAGTCTTTCTATTCTAAATTTGATTGCACTTCAGGATTTTGGCAAATAAAAATGGAAGAAGATAGTATTCAATACACTGCATTCAGTGCTCCTCAAGGACATTACGAATGGCTTGTAATGCCTTTTGGGCTAAAAAATGCACCATCAATATACCAAAGAAAAATGGATAATATCTTTTCAAATTACCATAAATTTATGATAGTATATATAGATGATATCTTAATTTCTTCAGATACAGAAGAAGATCATAGAAAACATCTTTTACTATTTTCAAAAATTTGTAAAGAAAATGGAATTGCTCTCTCTGAGAGAAAAGCCATAATAGAGAAAAAAGAAATAGAATTTTTAGGGTTAAAATTGAGTGCTGCAGGAATAAAATTGCAACCTCATATTTCTCGAAAGATCTTAGAATTTCCAGATAAACTAGATAATAGAAATCAAATAGAAAGATTTCTTGGATGCTTAAACTATGCTGAAGGATTTATTCCAGAATTAGCAAAGAAAAAGCACGAAATACAAAAATTGCTTAGGAAAAATAATACAAAAGGTTGGAATGATAAACATACAGATATAGTGGTTAGTCTTAAGAAGGAATGCAAAACATTACCAGAATTAAGATTACCAGAAGATAAAGACAATCTTATTGTCCAAACTGATGCTTCAGACCTATATTGGTCTGCAATATTGAAAACAGATCTAAATGAAATATGTAGATATACCAGTGGAACTTTTAGTCAAGCGGAAGTAAACTATACAACACATGAGAAAGAACTACTTGGTATAATAAGAGGAATAGAAAAGTTTTCACTTTTTCTTTTACAAAAACCTTTTGAAGTTCATACAGATAATACTCAAATTCAGAGTTTAATACAAAATAAACTTCCAAATAAACCTCAATATAGGAGACTACATCGTTGGCAAGTTTTCTTGTCACACTATAATTTTAAGATAAAACATATTAGAGGAATGGATAATTTCTTAGCAGATTTCCTTTCTCGAAATATTGAATTCGGACTTGATTAAAGGCGAGTATATGCGTTTACATATACCTAGTCCATCTCAAACGGTAGATGGTAAAGACATTATCAAATCCGTTAATGGGTGATGATTTCCCAAAAATCATATTGAGACGAGTATATGCGTATACATATACCTAGTCCATCTCAAACGGTAGATGGTAAAGACGATAACAAATCCGTTGAAGGGTGGTGATTTCCCAAAAATCACTTCAAGGCTAATAAAGTTTTAATTCTTCTTCATTTTGCAGGATGAAGGACATACAGGAACTAGCCGAAATAAAGACAGAGGTTGATACATTAAGAGTAATCTCTCTTGATATAAATGAAGCACTAAATATCTTTGAAGACTCCATACAAGACAGTCTCAAAGTTTTATCTGATCTTGTCATAGAAAATGCTAATAGAATGGATAATTTATATAAAAGAATTGAAAAATTAGAGAATGATAAAGAAAAGGCAGAGTGTTCAGGCAGCAAAAAGCCAGAAATGCCTGTAAAAATAGAGGAAGATAATAAGAAAAAAGAAATAAAAGTCGAGGAAGAGAAAAAGACATCCTCTATAAGAACAATAAAAATAGAACCACTTCAAAAATCTGGTTCTTTCAAGACTGTTCAAATAAAGGGTGAATATATACCAAAACACTCCTATGATAAAGAATACAAGCGAATGTTTGATCTGGCATATAATTATCCAGATTGTGATGAAATCTTTTACTCAAGTGGAAACACAATATACCCAAGATTGACAGCAATCGATGGGGCTGATCCTAACCAAGTTCTAAAACTTGCTGAATTTGGTTTTCTCGATTTGATATACCTCAGCAAAGATAAAAAAGAAATAAGTGGATTTGAGGATACATTCAAGTCCAAAGTTTCTCAATTTGCTAAAGGAAGACAATGCGTCTTGAAATTTTACACCATATCTCCAGAATTGGATGGAAATAGATGGTATGAATCACTTCATATTGTCTCAATAAATCCGTTATACAGCAACGTCAGCTTGGAAGTTGGAAGAAAAGGCTTCAAGACTGCAATATACTCCCCTGAATGGGTTATTACTAGAAGAGCTCTTGGGATAAAAGCCATACAAAGTATCTCAGAGAACCTTCTGAATAAAGGTTTCCAAACCATCTTTGCCGCTGGTAACTGGTTACTGGTTACTAAAGGCTCTCCAAATGATCCAAAATCTGGATTACTAGAGGAATACTACAGGTGCCTTGTTACCCATAGAACTATTTGCTCCACTGCTACAAGACAGGAGGCGTGCAAATTAATTGGGTGTCATACAGACATACGGATGTGACTGCATAAAAAGAAAAGTCTAATAGAGAGAAGTAAGCAATGACGTCTGCCACCACTATAAAACTGTCGGCAGAATCTCAGCCGTTGAAGAAAAAGATAGATCTAGTGGCTACAAATACAAGTTAAGATTTCCTTATCTGAAGGAATCTTATCTCTTTACTCGTTTTGAGTTGTATAAATAAAGGTGGTCTGGAATATAGAAGATCATCGAAAAAACAGAGAGAAAAAAGTGAGAAAAAGTGTCTGTAAGAATTGTAATTCGAGTGTTTTTCTTTGTACTGAGTATGGAAAAATAAACCCTTAAAGGGGAAATAAAATCCTTTCTTTCATAAATCACGAATTTTATTTTGTTTTGAGCTTATTACATCTCTTTACTCCTTTTTATCTTTTCCAAAAAATATCTAGTTCCTATAAGCCGTAGTGAAATTTTCCGTTGGAGATTGAAGCTTGTTTCCGTTGATGTCCATATAGGCAGGAGGCCGTCAGGACTATGGGAATGTAGAGCTGATCGAGGAAGAAGAAGACGAGTCTTAGAAGAATCCGATAGATCTTTATAGAAGACGAAGGAGATAAAGAAAGGTAATAAACTTTACTCAAAATATTTTGTGAATTATGATTTCAGAATGGATTTTAGAGTACTCTTGTTAAAATCAATATTTGATGAATTTTGCTACTAAAATTATTCATTTCATATATAAGTTTTTGTTCACAACTATAAATTTTATATAATTATGAATGATTTTTCAGATAGTAATTTCAGAAAAGGATTAAACCTTGCTTATAAATTTGGCAAGTGCTTTGATGAAGATACATCGAATAAACATTTTAGACAACTGATAAAACCACTATTGAACTCTAAAATGAAATCATTAATACAAGACCATGTAGATAAACATAAATCTCCAGAAAATGAAGATTGTGATGAATATTGCAAAAATATAAATAAAAAACTAAATCTCATAAATAAAGTAATGTCTACAATAGAACAAATTTATGAACAAGAAGATTCTTCAGATTCATAAAAAATAAAATGAATTCTAGAGAAATAAAAGCAGATATAAAAAGATTAGGATTAAGACTAAAATCTATAATATCTAGATTTACAAATTCATGGATTATGATAAAAATTTTCGAAATACTTGATGAAGACAATAAATTATCAGAAGATGCAAAAGAAGAATATAAACAAGTTAAAACAATAAACAAAAAGCTAGTTAAGAAAATATATCAAAGAGAAATAAATGGTTAAAAATGGATCTATATGAAAGACAAATGAATAGACATCAGAGAATAAAAACAAAAGAAGCTATAAATTATAACAAAGAAAAATTAAAAAATATTAATAACCAATTTCAAAAGAATATACATGAAAATATATTAGAAAATTTGAGAGTAAAACAACAATATCTTATAAATGATATAAAAATTTCTAAAGATATGTTATTACGATTGGAAGATGGTAATAATATGTTAAAAAGACAAAATAAAGAAATAAAATGGTCAATGAAAACTATACCGCGATATAATTTAATTGATAAACAAATATTAGAAGATAATAATAAAATGATAGAATGGTACAATAATAAAATAAGAATAATTCATGTGCTTTCGTCAGCTTAATAAGTTTAATTATGAATACTAAAAATATGGGAAAAGGTTTAGAAACAGCTCTACAGAAAGAAAAGATTTATAAGAAAAATTATGAACGGACATTAAATAAAATTGTAATAAATAAAGATACAATTATACAAGGTATAAAAGAACAAGAAAAAATAATAAACAATATAAATAACAAGTTTGTAGGAAAAATATATGAAAGAAAAATTAATGGACCAAATTGAAACTATTTGGGTCTTTATAAAATCTCCGTATACACTTTTAAAACATTTCAAAAGTTTTGGGGATAAATATATAAATAACCCAAAGGTATAGGATAATAAAATAAAAAAGCTTTATACTACTATTCATAAACGCCAAACACTATGGCAACTTATAGTAGAAAATAAAGAATTTATAAAATGATATTACTTTATTAAAAAATAAAAAATTAAATATTAATTTTGAAAAAAGCCCAAACATTGAAACCAAAGTCAATTATTATTGGAATCTTAAGCATTAACAAATCCATGCAGTGAACAATTGCATTAATACACGATGTTTAAATAATAATAATAATAATAATATGTTAAAGAGACTCTGTTATCCTAATTCTTGATACTTGTTCAGCCACTAAATTGAAGCTTAGTTCACGCAACGTTAAAGAAATTATTTAACAATAAAAGTGATGCAAGATCTTTTCCAAATCTATACTATAATATATAGGAAGGGTATTTTTTTGACTAAATTAGTTCAATTTTGACCGAATGGTGAATTCTTAGAATTTAGAATTATTTTTAATTGATAAATAGTATTAATTGAGTCTAAAATACATGCAAAATTTTCGATTTTTCTAAATATAATACAAATTATTATCTCAAATTACGTTTTAATGGTAGATAGCTTAAATTAGGGATATTTCCATAAAAAGTCGCTATGTTTTAAATTTAAATTCAACCATTTAAATAAAGAAGATTAATCAGACTGCTTAAATTAAGCATCAAATTAATATTGAAATTTAATAATTTTCTTTATATATATACTATATCTTTTGCACAATAATAAAAGATTTGTTACCAAAAAAATTGAATACATATAAAAACCACTTCTTACCCCAACTTCCCTCCTCTGATCTCTTTGTCTAGCAAGAGTCTTTTTCATCTACAGTGTGTCTCTATCTACTCATTTCATTGTATTCTTTTATTTTGTTTTTCACTTAATTTTATAATTTTCTAATCTTTGTTTATTATACTTTGATTATAGTTTGATGTTGTCTGTTTATTTGAACATATTATGTTAGTGTTTTCACTTTCGTTTTGTTGTGTTTGCTCATTCGCTGAGTTTTTTATATTTTTTGTTATTTTAGTTTTATACTTTATTTGCTATTTTTATCTATATTATGATGCGCTATTTTTTAAATAAATTTATAAAAATAAAAAGTTACATATCTTTATTTGAACATATTATGTTAGTGTTTATAGCAGATTAACTCTTATCTATTATAGATAAGTTTAAAAAGTTAGTTTGATTTTTTGGCTAAACATGAAAATTACTATTTATTTCACAAAAAAAAATAAAAATTACTATTTTAAATGATATTTCACTTTATGAGATATATCAAACACGATAATAAGTGAAATTAGATGCAACTAAATTTATCAATTGAATGTATCAAACACAAAATTAATTTCTTATACGAGTACTTAATTTCACTTAATTCTCTACAAATAGATTAAGTGAAATAGGATAATCTACATTATCAAACGCTCTCTTATTATATATACTGTTTTTTATTCATTCAAGCTTTCTCTTTTTTCTTTTTTCTTTTTTGGTTTGCAATTATAATCTATCAACCAATATATTTTCGAAGTAAAATATGGTATTTGAAAAATCTTTTGCATTAAAGACAAATGATATGGAACCAGCTAGATTTCAATGATTTTGAAAACTCCTTCATTCATAATTTGTTAATTGTTTTTCTTTGAGATTTGTATTCAAATTTAATCAAAATAATGTTTAAATTCCTAACTTTTATGTGTTATGTCTAATAATTATTTAGAATTTAATATTTTTGTTTATGTTGATTATATATGTCACGTATTATAAAATTTTCACATTGAATTTATAATGTTATTTTCTCTTTGTTTCTCTTTAAAGTTTATAGTATATCTTTTTACTAATTTTTTATATCATTTTAAGTTAGCACATTTAATTTTTTTTAAGTGCTTCTTTACATATTTTTTTGATTTTATATTATAATATTAAAAATATTTGATGTGTTTGATTTTCTTATATTACATTTTCAACGTGCCAAAGTTTCTTATATTTTTTGTTTATTTTTTAAGAATTTTTATAAACCTTTTATATTCCACCTATTTTACTATTTTGTTTCGTATTTTTCATTTTCTTAATCTTATTTGTATTAGTTTTTTAATTATTTTAGTATTATTAATTTACTTCTCTATTCTATACGTTCAAAATGCTTTGAATATAGATAATCATAATATATAATATTCATTACATTATTTAAAGATATTTTTAAATTTTGATATATATATATATATATATATATATATATATATATATATATTATTTATATTATATAGTGTATTTCCTTGCATGTTACCTATTTTTTATTTAACTAAAAAAATAATATCAACTAAATAAATTAGTTTGTATACATAATTACTATATTACGTTTTGATCGAAATAAATACTTACTATATTATACTTCTATTTGGTTTAGTAAATTTAATTTTAATATTTACTTATTGGCTATGATTATTATTTTGTTAAAAAATTACATATAAATTCAAATTGTTTTCTAAAATAATTTATTTTTCTCTTATTTCCGTGCATAGCACGGGATTTACTCTAGTTCATTTATAACCAAACACAATTATACAATTAAAACAATTCCATTATTACTACCAATTCAAGATTTACATAACGTAAATCAAAATTTCACGATTAAGCAAATTCACATCTATACTATTATATATTTGAAAACCATGTTTGACTTTTTGTTGTGCATTTTGATGATGCGTAATTTTCTAGATTTTTTGAGACTTTTAATTAAATAGAAAACATATGATTCGTTGATTTTTATTTTATATATTATCTTATTATGAAAACAAAAGTAACTAAGGAAAATAATTATCTTTGGCAATATTTATGATATACTTTCTATGTATGAATTTCTTTTTAAAATTATATATATTTTTATCAAATAAATAAATGTCATAATTAATGAGTTTTAAGTTAAGAAAGATTGAATTGATAATTTTATATATCAAAACATCTACCCTATAATTAGGGTGACATTTAATACTATTATTAATTAGGGTTAAAAAAATTGATAGAGAAAAATTAAAATAAAAATCTTTATTTTGTATATTTTATTATGAAAATAAATATTATTAACGAAAATAATTATTTTTGATAATATTCAAAATAAATTTTCCATGTATGATTTTTTTTAAAATTATACATATTTTTATTAATCTATATCTATATCTATACTATAATATATATCAATTGTGTCAATTTTGACTCAATACTTTTTTCTCCTTTTTTTTTATTTTTTAAAAATTATTTGATTGGTCAATTGATTTTCCAAATCACATTAATTAACTTATTATTTTATAAATTTAGGAAATATCCCATTAATAATTAACCATAGAATCTTTAATATTTTTAAGACTTTTAATTAATAATAGTGTATTTATATTAAGTGATTAATCAACTTAATTAATTGATTGGTTTTATTAACTGAAATAAACTTAAAATATTTTGGCATAAATTAAGAGAATTAACCTTTTTTAATACTTTTTTCAATAAATAATAATTTATATAATATATGATGAAATCTTAATATTAACTAAGGAAATTTCTTTCTATTATCAACCATTAATTTATTATTTATAAGTCTTGACTTAATTAAATAGATTAACGTATTAAATATAGCTCAAAACTTCTATCTATACTATTATATATTTAAAAACGATGTTTGACTTTCAATTGTGCATTTTGCATGACGTGGAATTTTGTGGTTTTTTTTTAAGTTTTTAATTAAATAGAAAAAATATGATTGACTTATCTTTATTTTATATATTATTTTATTATGAAAATAAATAGTAACTAAGGAAAATAATTATATTTGAAAATTTTGATTGAATGGAATTAATTTTCATATTTGTTCTAATTAAGTAAGGTTAATATTATATGTGTATATTTTGATATTTCTATATTTTTGTTAAATTAATTTTAATGGCCGATTATTTGAATCATGGATACAATTTCCATAAAAAGTCAGTAATTTCAAATTTAAATTCAAACATTACAAAATAAAGATAATTGATTAAGTTGTTTAAATTACTCCATCAATTAATTCATTTTTTAAAATTTAAAATTAATAATTAATATATATATACACACACACAATTATATATAAAAATGTATTTTTTCAGACTAAATTGTGTCAATTTTATTAGAAATTTTTAGACTTTGAATTTTTTTATTGTTAAATAGTATTAATTGAGGTTAGTAATAATGTAGATTTTTTGGTGTTTCCAAAAATTGCATTTTTATGGCTAATCATTCGAATCATGGAAAACTCCCATAAAATATTACTACATTTCCAATTTTAAATTCAAATCTTTCAAAGTAAAAGGGATAATCAGTTGCTTAAACTACTTCGTCAAATTAATGTTGAGTAAAGAAAATTGTCATAAATATTGATATTACATTTCATACGTCTTGCATCGGCTAATATTGGTGTTTTAGTTTTCTTCTTAATTCATCTCTATTTGATATATTTTTTCATTTTTCTTCGTGACCACTACTTGCTATGAGAGAATCTGATGAATTCCAATAACATGTAAGTACTTCTACAACTAATTTGTAAATAATGATCCGTTTGATTTTTTTTTTTTAATATATTTTACATATTATGACTATATGTTTTTTTTTATTCGTTTTATCTTGCACCATCTTTTTTTTATTACTCATTATCAATCAGTATATTTTTTTAATTGAGTCAAACTTTTTTATGCAATGTTTAAATTTAAGTGAGTTTTTGTATTTCATACAACTACTGTTCTTTTCGTGAATTATCTCCACTTCAAGTTGTGAATTATCTCCACTTCAAGTGGAGTTGTTACTGTTCTTTTCGTGAATTATCTCCACTTCAAGTTGAGTTTTAGCAGCAACAGTTACTCTATTTTAAATTTCATTGATTTTTTGATATATATTAATTTTATTTTTCATTGATATATATATATATATATATATATATATATATATATTTTTTTTTTTTTTTTAACACACACCCCAAGTGGTCAGAGGTATTCGAACCCGTGTCTTTGCCTTCGAGAAATAACCCTCAAACCACTTGACCAATCCCCTGTTGGCATAAATTTTGTTGTCAAATGTAGTTTTAAAATATATTATGTAATTGTATTAACACGTGGAAAGGAAAGTTGTTAATATCAAAATATTGATTCACAATTTTATTTATTATTTATAATTCATTTAATTATATGATAATAATTATCTTTTGAATTTAGTATCTGATTTTGATTATTTGTTTTGAAGTATTTGTATCTTTTTGTGTCTATGAATTTACTCATGTTTTTTTAACTTTACAAAAATTGATTCAATACTATTTTTTTCTTTTTTGAAATTTTATATTCTTTAAAATTTATGTCATTGGTCAATAAAAATTTTATAATATTTAATATTTTGAAGATCTTAATTATTTACCAAGTCACATTAATTAACATATCAATCTCATAAATTTAAGAAAGTCCAACTGCCAATATTTTATTTTTGTCAAGTAATTAATTGATTCTACATAATAAAAAAATATTCAAATATAAATATTTTAATTAATTGATTGATCCAATAATTAAAAATAAATTTAATTTATTTTGAATTAATTAAGGGAATTAGATTTTTTAAAACTTATTTTCAACAAATATATGTGCACAATATAACGAAATCTTGATATAAATCAAGCCATCAAGGAAATTCAATTGAAGAAGAAAGCAAGGTTGGCTTCATTTTTGCAACCGTAATTTCCCTTTAATTATTTTATTTTGTACTTATAATTTATTAATATATGTCTTTTCTTTTTTTTTTTCATATATTATTATTATTATTAGTCAAACATCGTCGAGACTTATTCACAAATATACATTGCTACTTCGTTTTGGCAAATATATATATATATATATATATATATATATATATATATATACTTGAAAATAGAAAAAAAAAAATCCGATCCTATTCACTCACTAAATTTTAATTACATCAATTTTGACATAAACATTGAATATTTCGACTCTCTAAAATTTTTGAGTTTTATAGTTTTCATCAAAAGTGATAATGGTTTACATATTGTAGCCTTTTTTTTTATTCATATATTGTTTATATATTATTTTTGTGTTTTAATTTTACTTTCTTTTTATTACAAATTTTTAAGGATAAAAAGGATCGTTTATGTGTTATTCTATCATATACATTTTACGAACTAAGACGTCATGTTCTTTTCTTCCACCTTCACAATATACTTATATTCTAAATTTTTGTTACATTTATTTGTTACTAATTTATAATTTTTTCATTCATTCTTTTATAGATAAAATATCTTCTTTTGAAGATTTTGTTCAAGTATCGATTCTTAAAAGGTAATTTTATACATATTTATGTTCAATGATAATTATGTATTGTTTTTATATATATATGTATTATAAATTTTTTCTCCATTTTTTGATACTGATTGTGAGAAGGTAATATTATACATATCTTTGTTCAATAATAATTTATGAATTGTATATATATTCTTTTGGTATTAGCGTATTGACCCTACGACACACGAAAATATGCTTGCTTCCGGTTCCTTTGATGAGACCGTCGGAATTTGGAATGTCAAGTCTGGCAAATGCACGAAAGTACTTCCGGCTCATTCGAACTTTGTTACCTCCGTCCATTTTAATCTTGATGGGTGGATAAGTAGTTATGATGAGTTTTAGTAATGTTGTTGTTCTTTTTTTTTTTTTTCTTTCATAATGTTGGCAGTTTAATTTGTTTATTTGGGTCATATGATGTATAAAAAATTCCAACTCTAAAAATAATACAAACAATATATAATAAATCATTAAAAGTTATTTAAATATTCCTTAAAGATAATTTTATTTGTTAATATATGGACATATAAATTTATTTGTATAGTTTTATAATTTTAATTATATATCTTGCAAATTTGAATTATAGAAAGTATTGTATAAAATCGGTTAATAAATTTTAAAATAATTTGAATCATTTTTTCTTTTAAAAACTTATACCTTCAATTGGGATTCGAACCTCCACCCATTTTTTTTTTAAATTAGAAAACGTGAACCTCCGCCTTATTTTTGGCTTTAGAAATTAAGATCAACATTTTCATAAAATGTAAATACACAAAGTTTTTCGAAATGGCAAAATGAAGTTGACTTATAGTTTATTAAACTCCAAAAAACTTATTTAATATTTAAATTTTATTTAGAGTTTTAATTTATATATTAAAAGTTATTTCATTAGTTATGTTGTGCTATATGAATTTTTAATATTTTTGGATTTTATACTTTTAATATAACATGTATATTTTATAATATGATAATTTATTATTTTTTATAAAATAAAATCCACATCACTTATGTGATATTTTTTAATATTGAATATGAAGTTTTTTTAAGAAAAATAGAATTATAAAAAAAAAAAAAAAAAAAAACTATTTACATAAATTTTTTAGGTCTAAAACTCTGGTAAAAATTTAATATCGCTGGGAGTAAAAGTAAATTATTTGCATTTTGGGACCTTATTTTTCGGGAAAAAAATTAAAAGGATAGAACTTTTTAAAAACTGTAGGACAAACAAAAAAAAAATTGATCCGTGTTTTGTATATTTTTTGAGGCTTTATGCTAAATATTTTTTTTTAAATTTCTTTATTGTCATTTTTTTATCATATAAGATCAAGAAATTTATTTTATATTATTATAGTTTATAATATTTATACTTAATATTATACACTAAAACCGTGCATAGCACGGGACACACACTAGTACATACATATACAACAATTTACAAGATTCAATTAATAAGCCAAGTATCACATTCGTAATTATTCCCAACGCTAAACACTCATGCTATAACACGGATATATACAGTGCATCAAGCAACCTCAAATTACACTTTAATAACCTCCCATTCATAACAAGCTGCTAGGACATAATACTCAAGAAATAAGGATTCCAATTATCAAGCCTAATCCAACACAAAGTAAAATTATATAACAATTTCCATTAATCAAAATCAGAGGTTTGTATACAATTTGAAATTTCAGAAACAATTCAAACTAAATTAATTCAATTAAAATCATTCCAACATTCCTGGTTAATAATCAAACAATTCTCAAGTATTAGTTTATAATTCCTAAATGTACAAAACACATACAACTCTAATACAACAAAGTTCGTATGCAGATTGAAAGGGAAGGGCGCGGCCGATAGTTACCAATTCCTGGGGAAAAAGAATAATTCAATGAATGTCGATGTTGGAAGTTGCCATTAAGCGGTGATGGTGATCGGTGACGGCTGAAGTACCGGCCGCAGAAGGTGGCAGAGTAGCTATCAGTTGCTGCTGGGTTTCTCTTGTTCTGGCAGAGAGAGAAGACGAAGAAGGGATGGTCGAATTGTTATCGGCAATCGCCGACGGTGGCTAAAGGCTGCCGGCGATGTTGGTGATTCCAGTTGTTTCCCTTAGGGTTTGTTCTTGTCTGATTTAGACGAGAGAGAGAGAAAATAAAATAAAGGAGAGGGGGATGACGATGATGATGCCAGAAGTGTATAGTAGCGCTAGTGAGCAAGGTGGCCGGAGGAAGGGATGGCACGGCGGCAGTGGCATGGAGGATTGGCGGTCGCTGCGCCGCTGCTGCTACTTCTCAAGAGGAAAAGGAAGGAAAGAAGAAAATGACGAGAGGGCTAGGGATAATCGGATGAAAAGGGGATCCCACTTTCCAAATTGCAAATAAGCCCTCCAATAATCAAGTACTTCAATTAGCCCCCAGATTTTAGGACAAGGTCCAATTAAACCCAATTCAAAATTCATAAATTAGGAAAACAACCCCAAACATCTAAACAAAGTCCAATCAAGTCCTTGGCTCCTCATAAATAAAGATTGACCCACACAATTAGATTAGAGGTCAAATAGATACAAAACACATATTTCAATTAAGTATATATATTTCATAACTTTGCAATTAAGGACATGTATCAATTAAGGCATGCTCAACAAATAATCATGTACCAAATAAATACAAGTCATGCAATAATTCTCAAGTTGTAATAATTTCACATAATTATTTAACATTAAAGATTATAATTCACAAAAATATTAGGTATTGCATTACTTGAAAATTGGGGCGTTACAATCTCTCCCCCTTAAGAGGACCTGATCCTCAGGTCCAATCTGTTAGGAATAGTGCCCTAGAAAGCCGATTGTATATCCGCTTTGTGCTTTTCCTTATTGTAATCACAGGCAATCTTTGAATGAAATAACGAATTGAGGCAACACTTCTTTATATGCTCTTGTTTGGTATGCGTTTACATTAGCTGTGCATGTATGAGAACTCCCCTAATCCTGATGACTTTAGGACTCTACCATTTAGGTGAAATGGTTCATGAAACGAGCCCTATATCACATAAGTCATGATTAGTAAAATACTCCAAGCCGATGAGTCCTACAGACAGTGGGAGTGTCAACCTGACTCCTCTAAGGCTTGCTTGTGGGATCACGCCCTTAAGAAGGACCACCTTGTTTCACGGAGGTGCAAAGTGTATAGTTGATACATGCGTGATACATGAGGGTGCTTACTTTAATAAGTAAGTTCACTGAGGTGCCCCGTGTGAGAACATTCCTAAATGGGAAAGGAAGTTTCTATTTCATGAAATGGAAACTTCCAGATTAGGAAATATCTCACGAGTCATTGATGTGATTAATTGATCCTTAGACTTGAGGTTCCTTGTCACTTTATGAGTTAACTCTGTAGTCTTAGGTATAAGCTTTAAAGGGTGTCGCCTTAGACAACTGATTCAAGGCTTATGCTGGGGCTGCACAAGTGATTCATGAAAGTGAATGAGAATCAAGAAAGGACCTACACTTGCATTTGCAAGGTGATCTCTTATTGTGTAAGTCATTCATATGTCATATGGAGTCCTTGGCCAAGGCAGTAGATCAAGACATCAAGAAAATGGTTTCTTGGATTGAGATCAAATGGATATGAAATGCACTTAGCTTTAAGACCAGATTATTAGGGTTCTGATTATTCCCTTGCCCTAGATCTTGGTTGAGAGATAGTAAGTAGGAGGATTGTATCTCACATGAATCAATGACTTCAAGGTTCTGACGAATCCGAACATTCCAATTCAGCTAGGGGTTAAACACCTGTTGCTAGACTATGGTCGTTTAATCTGTGGACTGATTAATTAATTAGTGAATTAATTAATTAGGGTCACTGCTAATTGAATTGAGAACCTAGAGGGTCACACACAACAACTTGGTTACATGAGTTGAGGCTTTAAAATGATTAAACGAGTTAATCGAGCCTAGAGGGTTCCACACGTGTGAAACCACACGTGTGGGTCACGTGACTGGACACGTGTCATTGTGACACGTGTGCCACACGTGTGGGTCACGTGACTGGACACGTGTCATTGTGACACGTGTGCCACACGTGATTGTTTAATAATATATTAAATAATTAATTTGTTAATTATTTAATAGACTTTGGTTTAATTTTGAATTAAAAAGAAAGTCTTATTTTGGAGAAAAATAATCTAGTTAATTAATTATGAATTAATTAATTAGATAAATTAAGTTATTTATTTTAAATAAATAATGTATAAAATAATCCAAAATAGTTTGGATATTTTTAGCTCTCTTGAAAGTTGATTTGAATTAGAATTCAAAGTCAAAGTCAAAATTACTTGATGATCAAGTAATAGGAGAGAGGGACCAAATCCTTAGTCCATAAGGACTAGGTTCGGCCGCCCCTCCCCTTTCCTATATATAGGGGAGCTCATGCTCCCCTTTAGAGCTAATTGGCAATTCTTTTGGTTCATGTGTTGAACACCTTCCTTTCTCCAAGATAAAATAAAACCCTAGGTTAAGCCTAAACACTAACTAGAGAACTAGCATCCTTACTAGTTAGATTGTGATCAAGTTGGTGGACTTTCTCTAGAGACTTCAAGTTAGAAGTTTGAAGATTCGAGCTTTACCAAGGAGAGGGGATCAAGCCGCGAGAAGAGCGTTCTTGGGTGGCTTGAAACGCTTCAAGAAAGAACAAAAGAAAAGTAAGTTTTCTATCTTTACGAATTTGGTTACACGATTGCGAGTCCAAGGTCCTTTTGTTGGGAAAATTTTTTAAGTTCCGCTGCTTTCTGATTTGTGTTTTTCAACAAGTGGTATCAGAGCCACCTCGTTAATCGTGTTTCTGATTCGTCTCAATTATTCTGAATTTGGTGGAAATTCTTAGGCTTGATGCGATTGAGTATTTGTAATTGTTTTAGAAAGCCTGAATTACGAAACTGTAATTTTTTCCTGAAAGTTTCTGAAAATTGGTTTTTGCAAAATTTAATTTTTGAAAACAATTTTAGATTTGAAACTGTATAAACTGTTATTGGATTTCTTGGATTGGTTTTGCTTTTGAACGAAAACACGAAACGAAAAACCGAATCACGACGAACACGCGAAACCCCACGCGCGAAGGCGTCGCGCGCGCGGGCTTCGCGCGCCACCGCCCGCCTGTCCTAGGCGTGCGCAGGGCAGCCGCCCAGCACCTCCCGCACGCCTGTGCGGGAGCCTTCCGGCGCGCCCGCCCAGGGCGGCCGAGACTGGCCGCCCATCGCCCGCCGTCGCCCCGACAGGGCGCGCGCGCGGCATGCGCACGCAGTGCGCGCACTCGCCCGGCCTTGGCCGGGCGCTGTGCGTGCCTGCCTTGCAGGTCCGCGCGCGCTTGCGACGTGTGCGCCCCGTTTCGCGTACGGGCCTCGTTTTCCTGATCCGAACTTTCGTATTTCGTGCAATCCAGTCCCAATTTTTATTTTTAATTTTAAAATTTTATTTTGAATATTTATTTTAATTTTTGAATAAAAACTAGAAATTGGGATTTTTGAGAAATTGAAACGGTTTATATTTTGGGAAAATACAATCTTTGATAAAATTATTAATTTTCAGAAATTAATTGGAATTTTATTTGTTTTGGTAATTTGGGATTTATTGAAAACTTTTATAAATAAGACTCGCATCAAGTCGTGTTTTAAGTCATTAGGACTTGAAACGAGAATTTTAATTTATTGGCTAAATTTAAATTCTCGCAAGAGCATGTTAGGTGATCATGGGTTTAGATCTATGTATGGTTTTAATTTATGCACATGGATGGTTTAAATTGGGGTTGGAGCCCTATAGTTGTGTTTTTCAATTGAGGTTGGAGCCTCACTTATGTGCGTACTGTTATGTGATTTATTATGTGGCTTTCCATATTACTGTTTTTGAGGCCGGGGTATGCCCCGTGTAATTGTCTAAGGCCAATATGAAGATTGAGCCTTATTACTTTATGTCTTTTTCTTTTTATTGTAATTTGAGAGTAGAGATAGGTGGTGAGGTTTTATTTTCATTTTGGAGACAATGCACCCATGGAGTAAGATGGACCACATTCAAGTAACAAGGAGGCCATAAGTGAAGACCCCTCAAAATGTTAGGGAGGGGAATCTCAATTGTTAAATGTAATAGAGATAGGGCTCGTATTTTTGTTACCGCTTTCCCTTATGTGATTTAAACTGTTTATGTGGCATGTATGTTAGAACTTGTGATTGTGGAGTGGCTCCCACATATCACGCATAAGATAGGTAGAACCCATGATCATTACATGTTAGTATCATGCTAGGACATGTTATCTGTTTATGTGCTTGTTTGATATGCATTTAAGTGTACTTGCATTAATCAAGACTAATAAAATTGGATAACATATATGTTGGTGAGGTCGAACCGGACAACTCTCCGGTTGATTCGAAAATTCCCCTTAAATATTAAGCTAATTTCGAACAAATAGGTGTTTAATTCGAGATGCAAATTTTGAATTAAATTCCTAGCATTCCATCAATAGGTTTTAAGTTTAGTAAGTGAAGCTGGTTATTGTCCGCGAGTCGTGGGATAGCTAGTGGAGCTTATTAGTTCTTAGTTACCTAATTGATCATTTTAAATAATCAATATTTCATGGTCAATTTTAGCAAGGGCGATGTCCGCCAGTCGTGGGTCGTTCGAACTAAGTTTTGATCATGATCTTATGATTGATGGGTCTAGCTTAACGCCTAAGTAAATATGGATGTCGCACGAGTCGTGGGTCCATATTGAATGATAGGTGATGCAAAAACAATTACTAAGAGTTCTAAAGGTGTTATAATTGGTAAGTTGTACCTACCTAGGGTTCTTACTTAGAATGTCCGCGAGTCGTGGGTTCGAGGTAAAATGCCTAGGATCTTAGTACCCATTGGGAAACGTGTTCCTCTTAGATCTTTGGGAATTCTAGATCTTTGAAAAACAGTGGGAGCTACATTAGATTAAAGACCTTATCTTTTGTATATCGTTATAATTCAGCATGCTCACTAGTTCTCTATTTTACCATTTAGGTCGTAGATTCTGTGATTCTCTACGTGTTTTGAAATGGCAACCAAAAACCCTCTTGTATCGATCCTCGAGTCAAACAAGTTGACTGGTCCCAACTATTCTGATTGGCTGAGGAATCTAAAAATCATTTTAAATTATGAGAAGAGAACTTATGTTCTCTTCGAAGGGGAGCCTAGTCCCGAAGGGGAGGCTCCCACTCGGGCCGAGAGCGGACGCGATTCAGAAGTGGGAGGATGATAATCTCCAAGCCCGTTGCCTTATGTTGGCTAACATGTCTCCGGACTTGCAAAGGCAACATGAGGCCATGGAATTTGCTTGGGAGATTTACGACCACTTAGAGCAACTTTACCGCCCTCATGAACGTGTTACAAGGTATAACACTTCAAAGGAATTGTTCCACTTGAGAATGAGGGAAGGTTCAAGTGTCCATGAATATGGACTCAAGTTTCTTGCCCTTACTGAGAAACTTGCTTCCATGGACATGCCACTGAAAGATGAGCTTTCAGTGGATTTGTTGCTAGCTTCGCTCCCACCATCATTCAACCCATTTGTCCTTAACTTCAACATGAATCATGCTGGTGCTACTGTAGCTGAGCTGATTAGTCAGCTTGTGACTGCTGAAAGCACGATCAAGAAGGACAATAAGGTTTTGATGGTGAATGCTCCACCTTCCTCTTCTGGGCCTTCTAAAGGTAAGGGCAAGAAAGCCCAAAAGAAGAAGAAGAAACCCCTTAGGCCCACTGGTGGCATTTCGAAGGGAAAGGCCCAAAAGAAGAAGCGTGATCAGAAAGAGGATGTTTGCTTCCATTGTGGCAAAGCGGGACATTGGAGGAGAAACTGCCCAGAGTACAAGGCTACTGTAAAGAAAGGTATCTTTCTCGTTGAAGTAAATCTTTCTATTAATTCTAGTTCTTGGGTACTTGATACCGGTTGTGGAACTCATATCTGTAATGATGTACAGATGCTAAGTGAAGTCCAACAACTCAAAGAAGGAGAATGTGTCTTGAAGATCGGCGATGGCTCAAACGTTGAAGCTCGAGCTTTAGGCACAATTAGATTAGATTTAGGTAGTTTTGAGTTAGTATTAAATAAAGTCCTTTATGTACCGAGCATTATTCGTAATATAATTTCAGTTCCAATATTAGATTGTGAAGGTTATGAAACTTATATTAAGAATGGTAAATACTTTATCAAACGGAACAACTCTTCCGTTCATATCGGTACTCTAAGTAATGGACTTTACCTAACTCAAAATATCAATATTATGAATATACAACGAGAAACAAAGCGTAAGAGAGATGACAAAGTTTCGGCTCCCTTATGGCACACTAGATTAGGACACATTTCCAAGAACAGAATTAGCAAGATAAACACTTTAGGATCATTCTCTGAAAATGATCTCAAAGAGTTAACTTCTTACGAATCCTGTCTCAAAGGAAAAATGTCCAAAGTCCCTTTTAAAGGAACTGTGGAATGTGCCACTAAGGTTTTGGATTTGATCCATACTGATGTTTGTGGACCGCTTAGTGTAAGCACTAGAAGCAATCATCAGTATTTCATAACCTTTACTGATGACTTTAGTCGGTATGGTTATGTATACTTAATGAAGTATAAATCTGAAGCTTTTGAGAAATTCTTAGAATTTCAAAAGGAGGTTGAGAACCAAACTGGTCACAAGATCAAAGCACTTCGATCTGATCGAGGAGGCGAATATCTTAGTGAAGAATTCCTTAATCATCTCAAGGATAATGGGATTATCTCTCAGTGGACTCCTCCGGGAACTCCTCAGCTTAATGGAGTTTCTGAGAGAAGGAATCGAACCCTACTTGATATGGTTCGTTCCATGATGAGTTTCACTGACTTACCACCTTTTTTCTGGGGTTATGCCCTAGAAAGTGCAGCAAAGATTCTGAATCTAGTTCCCTCTAAGTCAATCCCCAAAACGCCCTATGAAATGTGGCATGGTAAAATCCCTAGTTATTCTTACTTAAGAATTTGGGGTTGTCCTGCTTACGTGAAGAGGACAGTGGGAGATAAGTTAGAATCTCGTTCTAACTTATGCTACTTTGTAGGTTATCCTAAGGAATCCATAGGATACTATTTCTATGATCAATCTGAGCAAAAGGTGTTTGTTTCCAGAAATGCTACTTTTCTGGAGGAACCGTTCCTTGAAGAAAAGAAAGGCAAGATCATAGAATTAGAAGAAGTACAAAATGACCCCACACCACCCACTGAAGAAACGTCCCACTCTGATCAACTACAACCAATCACGAATTTCGATACACACGAAAACCCTCCTCTAAGGCGTTCTGAACGCACTCCTAGACAGCCGGAGAGATGGTATGGATTCTTCCATGAAATCTCTCAAAAGGATAATGATCCTTCAACATATGAGGAGGCACTTTCAGATTCTGACTCTGAACAGTGGATAGAAGCCATGAAATTCGAAATGGATTCCATGAACTCCAACCAAGTTTGGACCTTGGTAGATTTGCCTGATGGGGTCAAACCCATAGGTTGCAAATGGATCTTTAAGAGAAAGCTTGGAGTTGATGGAAGCATTGCAGCCTACAAAGCAAGACTGGTTGCAAAAGGATTCACTCAAAGACCCGGCGTGGATTTTGATGAAACCTTTTCACCAGTTGCAATGCAAAAGTCTATTCGGATCATGCTTGCCATTGCTGCATATTATGACTATGAGATATGGCAAATGGATGTGAAAACTGCCTTTCTCAATGGTGACATTGATAAAGACATTTATATGGAGCAACCCATAGGTTTCACATTCAGTGGGAGTGAGCAAAAGGTTTGCAAACTCCAAAGATCAATCTATGGATTGAAACAGGCTTCTAGGAATTGGAACATTCGATTTGATGAATCAGTCAAAGCGTTTGGCTTCATCCAAATTACGAATGAATCATGTGTGTATAGAAAGGAATTGGAGACCTCAGTGCAATTCTTAGTACTTTATGTTGATGACATCCTTCTCATTGGGAATTCGAAGGATGACATGAAAGTGACTAAGTTATGGTTATCGAACCAATTCGAGATGAAAGATCTTGGTGATGCGTCCTATATCCTTGGAATTAAAATCTATAGAGATAGATCTAGAAGGTTAATAGGACTATCACAGTCGATGTACATTGACAAAGTATTGAAGAGATTCAATATGGAGTCAGCAAAGGTTAAGAACCTTCCTGTGAGGGTAGGAACATGTCTTTCAAAGAAGATGTGTCCTAAGACTAACCTTGAGAATGACAGAATGACCCATACACCTTATGCGTCAGCAATAGGTAGCATAATGTATGCAATGTTATGTACTCGACCGGATGTGGCTTATGCACTTAGTGTGACAAGTCGTTTCCAATCTGACCCTGGAGATGGTCACTGGGCTGCCGTGAAGAATATTCTTAACTACTTGAAAAGTACTAAAGATTTATTCTTAGTTTACGGAGGTCAGAAAGATCTTACTGTCGAAGGATACTGCGATGCAAGCTTTGCATCAGACTTAGATGATTTTAAGTCAATGTCAGGATACATTTTCTGCCTAAACGGCGGAGCAGTGAGTTGGAAGAGTTCCAAGCAAACTACCACTGCGGATTCGACCACTGAGGCCGAATACTTAGCTGCAAATGATGCAGCTAAGGAAGGTGTTTGGATTAGAAACTTCATTCAAGAGTTGAATGTTGTTCCTAGCATGAAAGACCCCATTACTGTGTTTTGTGACAACACTGGGGCGGTTGCTCAAGCAAGAGAACCAAGATCTCACCAACGGACCAAGCACATTATGAGGAAGTATCACCTAATCCGTGATATTATCAAAAGAGGAGATGTGCAAATCGAGAGGGTCACATCAGCAGAGAACGTGGCAGATCCACTTACTAAACCCCTTAGTCAAGAAGCTTTCCAAGGTCATCTTCAGAAGATGGGACTTAGAGTAGCTTTAGAATGGCTTTGACGGGCAAGTGGGAGATTGTTAGGAATAGTGCCCTAGAAAGCCGATTGTATATCCGCTTTGTGCTTTTCCTTATTGTAATCACAGACAATCTTTGAATGACATAACGAATTGAGGCAACACTTCTTTATATGCTCTTGTTTGGTATGCGTTTACATTAGTTGTGCATGTATGAGAACTCCCCTAATCCTGATGACTTTAGGACTCTACCATTTAGGTGAAATGGTTCATGAAACGAGCCCTATATCATGATTAGTAAAATACTCCAAGCCGATGAGTCCTACAGACAGTGGGAGTGTCAACCTGACTCCTCTAAGGCTTGCTTGTGGGATCACGCCCTTAAGAAGGACCACCTTGTTTCATGGAGGTGCAAAGTGTATAGTTGATACGTGCGTGATACATGAGGGTGCTTACTTTAATAAGTAAGTTCACTGAGGTGCCCCGTGTGAGAACATTCCTAAATGGGAAAGGAAGTTTCTATTTCAGGAAATGGAAACTTCCAGATTAGGAAATATCTCACGAGTCATTGATGTGATTAATTGATCCTTAGACTTGAGGTTCCTTGTCACTTTATGAGTTAACTCTGTAGTCTTAGGTATAAGCTTTAAAGGGTGTCGCCTTAGACAACTGATTCAAGGCTTATGCTGGGGCCGCACAAGTGATTCGTGAAAGTGAATGAAAATCAAGAAAGGACCTACACTTGCATTTGCAAGGTGATCTCTTATTGTGTAAGTCATTCATATGCCATATGGAGTCCTTGGCCAAGGCGGTAGATTAAGACATCAAGAAAAGGGTTTCTTGGATTGAGATCAAATGGATATGAAATGCACTTAGCTTTAAGACCAGATTATTAGGGTTCTGATTATTCTCTTGCCCTAGATCTTGGTTGAGAGATAGTAAGTAGGAGGATTGTATCTCACATGAATCAATGACTTAAAGGTTCTGACGAATCCGAACATTCCAATTCAGCTAGGGGTTAAACACCTGTTGCTAGACTATGGTCGTTTAATCTGTGGACTGATTAATTAATTAGTGAATTAATTAATTAGGGTCACTACTAATTGAATTGAGAACCTAGAGGGTCACACACAACAACTTGGTTACATGAGTTGAGGCTTTAAAATGATTAAACGAGTTAATCGAGCCTAGAGGGTTCCACACGTGTGAAACCACACGTGTGGGTCACGTGACTGGACACGTGTCATTGTGACACGTGTGCCACACGTGATTGTTTAATGATATATTAAATAATTAATTTGTTAATTATTTAATAGACTTTGGTTTAATTTTGAATTAAAAAGAAAGTCTTATTTTGGAGAAAAATAATCTAGTTAATTAATTATGAATTAATTAATTAGATAAAATAAGTTATTTATTTTAAATAAATAATGTATAAAATAATCCAAAATAGTTTGGATATTTTTAGCTCTCTTGAAAGTTGATTTGAATTAGAATTCAAAGTCAAAGTCAAAATTACTTGATGATCAAGTAATAGGAGAGAGGGGCCAAATCCTTAGTCCATAAGGACTAGGTTCGGCCGCCCCTCCCCTTTCCTATATATAGGGGAGCTCATGCTCCCCTTTAGAGCTAATTGGCAATTCTTTTGGTTCATGTGTTGAACACCTTCCTTTCTCCAAGATAAAATAAAACCCTAGGTTAAGCTTAAACACTAACTAGAGAACTAGCATCCTTACTAGTTAGATTGTGATCAAGTTGGTGGACTTTCTCTAGAGACTTCAAGTTAGAAGTTTGAAGATTCGAGCTTTACCAAGGAGAGGGGATCAAGCCGCGAGAAGAGCGTTCTTGGGTGGCTTGAAACGCTTCAAGAAAGAACAAAAAAAAAGTAAGTTTTCTATCTTTACGAATTTGGTTACACGATTGCGAGTCCAAGGTCCTTTTGTTGGGAAAATTTTTTAAGTTCCGCTGCTTTCTGATTTGTGTTTTTCAACAAGTGGTATCAGAGCCACCTCGTTAATCGTGTTTCTGATTCGTCTCAATTATTCTGAATTTGGTGGAAATTCTTAGGCTTGATGCGATTGAGTATTTGTAATAGTTTTAGAAAGCCTGAATTACGAAACTGTAATTTTTTCCTGAAAGTTTCTGAAAATTGGTTTTTGAAAAATTTAATTTTTGAAAACAATTTTAGATTTGAAACTGTATAAACTGTAATTGGATTTCTTGGATTGGTTTTGCTTTTGAACGAAAACACGAAACGAAAAACCGGATCACGACGAACACGCGAAACCCCACGCGCGAAGGCGTCGCGCTCGCGGGCTTCGCGCGCCACCGCCCGCCTGTCCTAGGCGTGCGCAGGGCAGCCGCCCAGCACCTCCCGCACGCCTGTGCGGGAGCCTTCCGGCGCGCCCGCCCAGGGCGGCCGAGACTGGCCGCCCATCGCCCGCCGTCGCCTCGACAGGGCGCGCGCGCGGCATGCGCACGCAGTGCGCGCACTCGCCCGGCCTTGGCCGGGCGCTGTGCGTGCCTGCCTTGCGGGTCCGCGCGCACTTGCGACGCGTGCGCCCCGTTTCGCGTACGGGCCTCGTTTTCCTGATCCGAACTTTCGTATTTCGTGCAATCCAGTCCCAATTTTTATTTTTAATTTTAAAATTTTATTTTGAATATTTATTTTAATTTTTGAATAAAAACTAGAAATTGGGATTTTTGAGAAATTGAAACGGTTTATATTTTGGGAAAATACAATCTTTGATAAAATTATTAATTTTCAGAAATTAATTGGAATTTTATTTGTTTTGGTAATTTGGGATTTATTGAAAACTTTTATAAATAAGACTCGCATCAAGTCGTGTTTTAAGTCATTAGGACTTGAAACGAGAATTTTAATTTATTGGCTAAATTTAAATTCTCGCAAGAGCATGTTAGGTGATCATGGGTTTAGATCTATGTATGGTTTTAATTTATGCACATGGATGGTTTAAATTGGGGTTGGAGCCCTATAGTTGTGTTTTTCAATTGAGGTTGGAGCCTCACTTATGTGCGTACTGTTATGTGATTTATTATGTGGCTTTCCATATTACTGTTTTTGAGGCCGGGGTATGCCCCGTGTAATTGTCTAAGGCCAATATGAAGATTGAGCCTTATTACTTTATGTCTTTTTCTTTTTATTGTAATTTGAGAGTAGAGATAGGTGGTGAGGTTTTATTTTCATTTTGGAGACAATGCACCCATGGAGTAAGATGGACCACATTCAAGTAACAAGGAGGCCATAAGTGAAGACCCCTCAAAATGTTAGGGAGGGGAATCTCAATTGTTAAATGTAATAGAGATAGGGCTCGTATTTTTGTTACCGCTTTCCCTTATGTGATTTAAACTGTTTATGTGGCATGTATGTTAGAACTTGTGATTGTGGAGTGGCTCCCACATATCACGCATAAGATAGGTAGAACCCATGATCATTACATGTTAGTATCATGCTAGGACATGTTATCTGTTTATGTGCTTGTTTGATATGCATTTAAGTGTACTTGCATTAATCAAGACTAATAAAATTGGATAACATATATGTTGGTGAGGTCGAACCGGACAACTCTCCGGTTGATTCAAAAATTCCCCTTAAATATTAAGCTAATTTCGAACAAATAGGTGTTTAATTCGAGATGCAAATTTTGAATTAAATTCCTAGCATTCCATCAATAGGTTTTAAGTTTAGTAAGTGAAGCTAGTTATTGTCCGCGAGTCGTGGGATAGCTAGTGGAGCTTATTAGTTCTTAGTTACCTAATTGATCATTTTAAATGATCAAAAATTTTCCCAACAAAAGGACCTTGGACTCGCAATCGTGTAACCAAATTCGTAAAGATAGAAAACTTACTTTTCTTTTGTTCTTTCTTGAAGCGTTTCAAGCCACCCAAGAACGCTCTTCTCGCGGCTTGATCCCCTCTCCTTGGTAAAGCTCGAATCTTCAAACTTCTAACTTGAAGTCTCTAGAGAAAGTCCACCAACTTGATCACAATCTAACTAGTAAGGATGCTAGTTCTCTAGTTAGTGTTTAGGCTTAACCTAGGGTTTTATTTTATCTTGGAGAAAGGAAGGTGTTCAACACATGAACCAAAAGAATTGCCAATTAGCTCTAAAGGGGAGCATGAGCTCCCCTATATATAGGAAAGGGGAGGGGCGGCCGAACCTAGTCCTTATGGACTAAGGATTTGGTCCCTCTCTCCTATTACTTGATCATCAAGTAATTTTGACTTTGACTTTGAATTCTAATTCAAATCAACTTTCAAGAGAGCTAAAAATATCCAAACTATTTTGGATTATTTTATACATTATTTATTTAAAATAAATAACTTATTTTATCTAATTAATTAATTCATAATTAATTAACTAGATTATTTTTCTCCAAAATAAGACTTTCTTTTTAATTCAAAATTAAACCAAAGTCTATTAAATAATTAACAAATTAATTATTTAATATATTATTAAACAATCACGTGTGGCACGCGTGTCACAATGACACGTGTCCAGTCACGTGACCCACACGTGTGGTTTCACACGTGTGGAACCCTCTAGGCTCTCATGTAACCAAGTTGTTGTGTGTGATCCTCTAGGTTCTCAATTCAATTAGCAGTGACCCTAATTAATTAATTCACTAATTAATTAATCAGTCCACAGATTAAACGACCATAGTCTAGCAACAGGTGTTTAACCCCTAGCTGAATTGGAATGTTCTGATTCGTCAGAACGTTTAAGTCATTGATTCATGTGAGATACAATCCTCCTACTTACTATCTCTCAACCAAGATCTAGGGCAAGAGAATAATCAGAACCCTAATAATCTGGTCTTAAAGCTAAGTGCATTTCATATCCATTTGATCTCAATCCAAGAAACCCTTTTCTTGATGTCTTGATCTACTGCCTTGGCCAAGGACTCCATATGGCATATGAATGACTTACACAATAAGAGATCACCTTGCAAATGCAAGTGTAGGTCCTTTCTTGATTCTCATTCACTTTCATGAATCACTTGTGCAGCCCCAGCATAAGCCTTGAATCAGTTGTCTAAGGCGACACCCTTTAAAGCTTATACCTAAGACTACAGAGTTAACTCATAAAGTGACAAGGAACCTCAAGTCTAAGGATCAATTAATCACATCAATGACTCGTGAGATATTTCCTAATCTGGAAGTTTCCATTTCCTGAAATAGAAACTTCCTTTCCCATTTAGGAATGTTCTCACACGGGGCACCTTAGTGAACTTACTTATTAAAGTAAGCACCCTCATTATCACGCACGTATCAACTATACACTTTGCACCTCCATGAAACAAGGTGGTCCTTCTTAAGGGCGTGATCCCACAAGCAAGCCTTAGAGGAGTCAGGTTGACACTCCCACTGTCTGTAGGACTCATCGGCTTGGAGTATTTTACTAATCATGATTTATGTGATATAGGGCTCGTTTCATGAACCATTTCACCTAAATGGTAGAGTCCTAAAGTCATCAGGATTAGGGGAGTTCTCATACATGCACAGCTAATGTAAACGCATACCAAACAAGAGCATATAAAGAAGTGTTGCCTCAATTCGTTATTTCATTCAAAGATTGTCTGTGATTACAATAAGGAAAAGCACAAAGCGGATATACAATCGGCTTTCTAGGGCACTATTCCTAACAATCTCCCACTTGCCCGTCAAAGCCATTCTAAAGCTACTCTAAGTCCCATCTTCTGAAGATGACCTTGGAAAGCTTCTCGACTAAGGGGTTTAGTAAGTGGATCTGCCACGTTCTCTGCTGATGTGACCCTCTCGATTTGCACATCTCCTCTTTTGATAATATCACGGATTAGGTGATACTTCCTCATAATGTGCTTGGTCCGTTGGTGAGATCTTGGTTCTCTTGCTTGAGCAACCGCCCCAGTGTTGTCACAAAACACAGTAATGGGGTCTTTCATGCTAGGAACAACATTCAACTCTTGAATGAAGTTTCTAATCCAAACACCTTCCTTAGCTGCATCATTTGCAGCTAAGTATTCGGCCTCAGTGGTCGAATCCGCAGTGGTAGTTTGCTTGGAACTCTTCCAACTCACTGCTCCGCCGTTTAGGCAGAAAATGTATCCTGACATTGACTTAAAATCATCTAAGTCTGATGCAAAGCTTGCATCGCAGTATCCTTCGACAGTAAGATCTTTCTGACCTCCGTAAACTAAGAATAAATCTTTAGTACTTTTCAAGTACTTAAGAATATTCTTCACGGCAGCCCAGTGACCATCTCCAGGGTCAGATTGGAAACGACTTGTCACACTAAGTGCATAAGCCACATCCGGTCGAGTACATAACAATGCATACATTATGCTACCTATTGTTGACGCATAAGGTGTATGGGTCATTCTGTCCTTCTCAAGGTTAGTCTTAGGACACATCTTCTTTGAAAGGCATGTTCCTTTTGGTATCATTATTGAGTCTTATCTCACAAGTACACATTGTTTCCTTTCTTATTCAGTTCTTCTCCAGGGCGGAGATCCTCGGTCGAATAGGCACCATCTTGCATCCTTGTATTGTCTTGTCGCTTGTCAAGTGAGGTTTAATTTCTAGTTATATAGAACCTATACAACCTTTACATGAGATTTCGGCCAAAAGGTATTTATATCTATAATTTTCTATGAAATTACTCACGATTTCAAGAAAGCCAAGTTTATTGAAAGCAAGTCATGTTCATCGCAAGCAGGCCATGTTATTATCATGAATCGTGCATGTTTTGGCGAGTAATCATGTTCACTTTGGGCCGAGGGTTAGTGTATGAGCCAACTGGGAAAGCATAGGGCTGACGGGTAACTCTGCACCCCCCTCATCATGTGGGATCACCCCTGAATCCACCAGGAGGTTTGGTGGAGGAAGGAGTTCCGTGCGTGGGAGTCATGTTCCTGACGTACACCATGTCGTGGCTGATGAAGGCTAGCTACCTTCCCATCATTGGAGGGAGAAAGAGACTGGGGTCGGGTCTGGCACCACGGGTTATCCTCGGGTTACTGCATGGATTTCATTCATTGATTTTATTGACTGAACACTATCGCACTACTGCACTATAAATGAATTACATGATCACCTGTTAATTAATAAAGCAAACATGTATTGTTCACTATTGGTGTAAGGTTGGAGATTTGCCCTCACTCGTCGGGCCACGTATTGCATGAAACTAAATGAAATAAAGTGTTAAATTGGATAGTTGTACTCTCGGGCGAAGATTATTCCATTCTTGAACTTATATTATTTTCCTTTCTAAAACTTTACCCGAGAATATAACTTGTATGTTATTTACGCTAATATGTATTATACCCTTCACTTAGTCTTCATAGACTGACGCCTCCACCTTTCAGGTTCGTGCAGGTGCATGCTAGGCGGGAATCGAGTCGAGTCCAGTCTTTGTAGTCGAGTCATGCACGGCGCATTTATTTACTCTTGCATATGATTCATTGTTATTGTTATTTATTATGTATTTTAGAGATGATAATGTATTGATAGTGGAAATAGCATGCTTTTGCTGGGAGGCGGGCCCAGAACAGTAGCGGTCGGGGACCACACTTTAAATTTTTTTATTATAATACAAGTATTAAAATATTTCTAAAATATTTTAATACAAAAGCGGAAGACTAGCCGGATCTACTCAAGTATATACATGCAATTGATAATAAATTTTAAATCACTTAAGCAGATAAATATCTAACATGCAATTAACACTTAAGAGCACATAATTTATCATACTTAAAATAAAACAACTGTAAAATATTACCGTACTGCAAACATGGCTATCTAACGGCATTTTTCCAGCCCCCGAATTCACCTCCCGTGAACCCGATACCCGATCTCCTCGTGAAACCGGCAGAGGTTCCCTGCAATAACCCCAGGGACACCCTCGGAGTGTGGGCTCTGAAAGTATTTCTCTAGATAATTAGAGAAAATAAAACTTTAAACTAGAAAACCCTTTTCAGGGTTTAATCTCCCAAAATTAGGCGTTTTATATAAACACCTAATTAAAATTAATTCCAAAATAAATCGGAATTAACTAGGAGAAAATGGGACTTGATTTCAAAGCCAAAATTTAGCCAAAATCATCCCAAAGATGTTATGAGAAATGAAGGAGGGGATCAGCCTATTTATAGGCAAAAACTAGAGGGCGTTTTGGTCATTTTGGATACAAAAGTAAGGGCAAAATGGTCATTTCACAACCCACTTACGTAGCCAACTTGGACACAAAAACCGATTTAACCACATTCAAGGTCTCGTCGCCACGAATCCAGTGCCACCGAGAACGCGCCAATAGGAGCACGCATCCTCCTCACGCGCCGTCTAAATGCGCCGCGTGTCATGTACTCTCGGCTAGGGTTTTGAGGCTGACATGGCCTCTTCTGAAGCGGCCATGTGTCCGGGTTTGGTCTGACCCGGAAGTGGACCCGGTCTGACCCTATCCGAGATCCGATTTGATGACCCGACCCGTTGACCTGGTATCCGACCCGTTGATCGGCCCGGCCAGATCTAATCTGGACAGTTTATACGAGATGACGTGGCGCAATCTCAGCCGCACACGCGGTGTGCCACTCGGCATCCAGTCAGCGCCATCTGGGCCCCACCCTGCTGATGTAGCGTGACACGTCAATGCCATGTCACCTGCCACGTCAGCATTTTTTTTTTTTTTAATTTAAAATTTTATTTTTTCCAAAATAAAATTCCAGGCATTTTCAACTCTTTGGAACTTGATTTATTTTCTTAAAATAAATCCCTTGGCTTATTTTCAAACACTTTGAAAATTCATTTCTCCTTTTAATATTTTCTCTTCGAGTTTTCAATTGGGGCTTACAGGGGGACCTACAGGACTAATTAATTTTAGCTCCAAACGGGTTAATATATTATCATCTCATGACAATAATTAATTACCGTTTAACAATATTTAATTCCACTAAATAAATATTGTTGCACTCTAAAATTAATTAAATTATTCACGAATTTCTTGATCTAGAATAATTTTGCATTTTACTCCTCCGTGTTGATATCCATGAAAAATAAATTGCAACTACTATCATTTATTTCTCATCTCTAATTTGAAATTTATTAGTTCGCCTTAAGTTCAAATTCTCTGTATGTGAAACACATTCAGCATACAACTTCGGTGACGTATCACGCGAAGTGCTTTGGCCAAAGTCTTAATTCGAACTTTTGCAAATCTATTTCAAGGATATCTCTTACCTTCCAGCAAGGCCACAGATTCCTCGATCAATATAACTCTTTAGCGCATTTCATATAATCACCAAACATACAAAGTATTTTGGCCACCCGTTACCGAGACCTCACTTCGAGTATGTTACAGTAACTAACACTACATGCCTAAAGCCGAAATATTATCAGGATTAAGAGTACAATACTTCCTGAGATTTTATTCATTTTAGATAGCAGTATAAAATGAATAATCTCAGTGGTCCAGTTCGATGTTTGCAATCATATTGAAAATCATCAACGTGTTATAATTGGAATCACCATTCCCTATGACGAAAGACTAATCATCTTATATAACCACGTTATAGTCTTGATAAGAACATATTCTTATCTTACCGACTAGAACTTTAATGACATGTGATTTCGGTATTCAAAGTCTTTTCCTATGAAACACATTTCATATGAGAATACCACCACACGTCATTAATTAACAATATGTGAAATACTCACAACTTGCTGTAAATTCAGTTTAATTAATTCAACAAATTGACTTTTCAGGGCACTAATGCCAACAATCTCCCACTTGCCCTAAATTCAATTTGGCTATACATCTAAGTCTTATTCCTCCCCCATGAGTGTCAAAACTCGTTTTGCACTCTTTTACGCTAATGCTTTGGTGAATGAATCTATTAGATGTTTCTCTGAGCCAATAACTAGGAAATCATGAATCCAATATATCTGGCTACCATATATTTAGTTTCCATGGCGATGTAAGCAATACAAGTCTGCTTAACATTCCTAGATTAACGGTTGCTCTTTCTAGAGTAAACACGTATTCTGACGTCAGACGTCTAGAATACAAATCAGATTGTAAATCCGAATCTCTATACTCTATTAAAATGAGCTCACCACTGTGGTAGAGAAGCATATAATCTCAAAGTCTTTCTCAAGTACTCCAATATATGCTTTCATTACTACCCAGTGTCAGATTCTAGGGTTTGACTAATATCTGCTGACTTAGACCTAATTTATAATAGACATCTGGCCTTGTACATAATATGACATAGACAAAGCTTCCGCTGTGGAACTCTAATTATATCTTCTATCTCTTCAGTTGTCTCAGGACACTAATCCCGAGATAGATAAATTCCATATCCAAACGGTAATGAACCTTTCTCGGAATTTGTCATATTATACCTTACCTGCATCTTATCTATATATGCTTCTTGTAATAAACCAATCCTTTTATTCTCATGATCACGATAAAAGTCTGATCCTTGGAATAACATCGGTTTCACATAGGTCTTTTCTTGTCAAAATGAATTGACGTTCGAATCTTGACCACTCACAAAATTCTTGCATCATTCCCAATGAGCAGAATATTAATTACGTACAAAGTGAAAATGTTACAACGCTAACATGATGTCATTTTGTACACTCATGATTCATAAGACAATTATACAAATCCAAAGAATTTAAATTGCCTTATAATTTTGATGCTCCATAATCTAGACGCTTGCTTAAGATCATGAATCGATCTATTATGCTTGCATTATATGCACCTGATTTCTGGCTGTGAAGCCTTCAGGTTGTACCATGTATCTCTTCTTCTTGAAATTGCCCGTTCAAGAACATAGTCTTTACATTCATTTATCTAATCTCATGATCGATAATGAGATAAAATGGAGAGGATAATGGACTTAAGCATTGCCATAGGCAAGAAGACCTCATAAATGATTTCTTCTTTCTGGGTAAAATCCCTTGCCATAAGTTTGCTCTAAAGTCTCTACTTTTCGTCCATTTCTCCTTTTATTTTCTTGTAGAACCTAATTGCATCTAACGGGTTTAATGCCTTCAGGCGCCTCTACAAGCTCAAGACTTTGTTAGAATATAGAGATTCTAACTTAGATTCCATGGCTTTTGACCAAACGGTCAGCGTCTGTATCTTCTACAGCTTCATTACACGTGACAGGATCAAATACGTCAGATTCAACCACTTGGGTTAATCTCAGGTATCTTGTCAGGTGTCCTGACAATCCTCCCACTACAATGATGCTCTCGTGTACACGTCTCTACATCACAGGTTGTATTTGGTACATCACATGTATCCAATATATTTTCAGTTGTCACAGGTTTATGGAAATCAGTATCTAATACTGTTATTTCTTTTAACACTACTTTACTTCTACCCTTTGTGGTTATCAAGTAATTATCTTTGAAATATTCACAAACATATTTTGTGATTTCTCAAATTACAAAATATACCACCTCTTGTTCTTCTAGGATAACCTTAGAACAAGTAAACCTTTGTTCTTTATTCTAACTTGTCAAGATCCATCCTTAACTCGTGGACCAGGCTACCTTAAATCCGAAGATAAAAGATACAGGGTTTTCACCCTAGCTACAGATCCATCAGTGTTTTAGGAACTGACTTAGATAGAACTAGGTTTGTCGTTTTGTGTGCAAGACCCCAAAACGAAATTCATAGGGAAGCATGACTCTTCATGAATCTTACCATCATTATCAGAGTTCTATTTCTCCTTTCTACCATACATCTTTGCTAAGACGTATCTCATATATATAGTTGAGATCTAATCTCATTTGAGAAATTCTATTTAACTCTGAACTTAGATACTTATCACTACTTCGATCTAATCGAAGTGCCTTGATGTTTTTCTGATTTGATTATTTGACTTCAGTCTTATATTCTTTGAACTCTTCAAAGTTACAGACTTAAGTCTCATCAAATAAACATATTTGTATCTAGAGTAATCATTCAAATGAATGATGAAATATCCAAAACTTCCTCTTGCTTGAACATTCATAGTATCATACGTTCGTATGAACTAACTCAAGCAAGTTCATGGCTTAATACCCTTTGTCTCAAAAAGGCTTCTTGGTCATTTTAACTTTCTAAATAGGATTCGTAGATTGATATTGTTTTCAAGTCAATAGAACTCAACAATCAGTCTTTGGATCCTATTCATATTCAATTGACCAATAGATAGGTGCCACGTTGAAGTTTTTCCTCTCAGAGGGTAAGTCAAGCTTCTTAATGTTAAACTTAAATTAGGGTTTTCTTTGAGGTATAAAAGACCATCTTTTATTGTCCTAGAGCAAATAAACCTTTTATTTTGCTTAACGGTAACCCTTTGTTCAAAACAAACAGTTAAACCACTAGTTATCAAATAACTTACAAAAATCAAATTTCTGTATATACGACACGTATAATATAAAACCCTATTGCCAAAATACGACTTTATTGTCCTTACTGCTAATACAATTACACTTGTATTATCCCCGAGCAGTAGTTGTGTGTTAGCCATTTTTCAAACTTTCTGATTAGTTTGAATCTTCGCAACGAATTGCAAATATGATTAGTTGATCTCAAGTTCACATACCAGTATTCTGGTGAATTTCCAACTAAACATATTTTCAACGAGTAAGATATCTTCATATCTGATCTAAACGGCGTAGCAAACAAACAGACTAAGTATTTTGGACAATTTCTTTTCCAATACCCCGTTACCACCGAAATAGAAACACTTTTCCATTATCGGATTTGACTTTCTATTTCTGAACCTTAGATTAGGAACTTCTCTTCTTTTTTTTTTCTTCCACTTACTGTCTTCTAGGCCGTGGATATTGATGTATGATTAAAGAGAACTTTTCCCTTAGTCTATATCACCTTTTCTGCCATATTGAGGTCGTTCAATGGTTTTAAAAAAAATTTATTTAAAATAATCTTGAACATTCAAATGACTTAGGCAGAGAGTATAGGATCGTATCCTATCTGTTAAGATTGTCTCTTTAAGCACAGAGGCTTTCAATCTCGTTCAGATCAGTTATTATATTCATAATATGATTCTGAAACTATGATTCTTCAAATATCTTTAACTGACAACCGTTTTCATGGCTCGTACCTTTGTACGACTCTGTCTTCAACACATGTTCTTATCAGTGGACATCTCATGCATCTGATTGTAACAGCCCAAAGCAGGGCCTGGATGAAAACAGTAAGTTGAGGCAGTGGTAAAGCGTTTATAGACCGTGATCCAACTTTTTGAATCATCATGCATTGCATTCTTACATGAACTTTGTGCTCGTATGTGATCTGACATGCTTTAAGGGGGAATTCTTGACCTTTGATTCAGTTTACTATTCATAACCCGAGCCTACTTTGTTCATATTGCTACTCGAACCCTAGAGGTTCATCACACATGTTTCCCAATCGTTTGAACTTGTTTCCCGAACTCAGAAAGTCTTTCTTGAGCCATAAGGGTATTTTTGGAACTTACCGACCAAAGTTACTATTCATCAGAAAATGATCTTTTGATTCTGATACCTTTTTCTACCCAAGTTACAGTCGAATCGATCCTTGAGTCGAGACGAGTCTTTTGAAATCATTCTTGGCTTGGAAATCCATTCCGGAACTTTGTTTTATTGAAAACGTTTTTGAAAACCCTAGTTTACTATTCCTTTTACGAACGGTTTTCATTCGGAAAATGTTTTCTCTTCGGATTTGCACTACTTGAGCTATTTTAAGATTTTTGAGATATTTTACAACTCTTGATTCAAGTCCTAGCTTGAAATTTTGAAGCGTACGTTCGTACGTGAGAATTCACTATTCATCCTACGTTTTCAACTTTTTAACGGTAAAACGTTTTATAGTCGATTTTGGACTCAAAACGCTTCTCGATTTATTTCTTGAATTTTAGAAGCAATCCGGACTTGAAAATCATTCTAGAAAGTTGTTTTTCACTCATGTCGAGTTTCGAGCTCAAAACTTTTATTCACTAAAACTAATGTATCTTTCAAACGGTAAATCCGATTTCGACGAATGAATATGCGTTTCGAAGCTAATTTTCTTGCCGTCGGAATGGTTAAACTTCCAGCCACTTATCCTCGAGCCATGGGGGACGAAATTACAGAAATACCCCCAGCAGCCCATTTTTAGCTTCAACATCCCTAAAGCTTCTAGAAGATACAAGTGGATGAACTCTTGTTTTGCTCTCCTACCCTTAAGCCCTCTCTAATTGCAAGGTGAGGGGCTTCCCAACACCTATATATACCCCTCTCATGGCATTTGAATCCTTGCTCAAAGTTGTGTTGACAACACCCTTTCTTCTCTCCCTCTCCCCCTCTTGCCGTCGGCACCCCCCTTTGGTAGCTAGGTTAGTTTGTTTTGTTTTTATGTTATGTTAGTTTAGTTTATGTTTTTATGTTATGGTATGTTTATATTATGTTTAGGTTGGGTCTTAGGGTCTTCCCTAAGCCATATAGGATTTTATTTTATGCATTTATTATATAGTTTTCATGATATGTTTGTGTAGATGTTTATATGTTTTAATTGTTTAGTATATGCATGAATATGTTATCAATTGCTCTAGTATATGCTATGATCATGTAATATGGTTGTTATATTATGAGAATTGATGCATGATTATGGAATTTGAATTATGTTCATGCATACTAGCTAATGGAATAGTGATTTACAATTTATTATGTCACAACTTGTTACATGTTGATATGGAATTAAATTGTTACATGTTACATGCCCAAAGGTTCATGATATATGTTATGAGATATGTTGTGACATGTTGTCACATTGTTGTATGACTCTTGAATTATGAATTGAGCTTATGATATGATTTGGATTAATGGATTAGTGCCTTGATTATGTTATACACTTTAATAGTGTCACATGTTATAACCTAAGATAGAATAGTGTTTCATAACTTGATCTTATGCCTTAATTAGATCTCTTAACCATAGGTTATAACTTTAACCTAGATCACACTTGATTATATTAACATGAACTTGAAACTATAGGTTTAATCAAGATCATAATTTGATTAGGGTGTGTGTGTGTGTGTGCATGCCGTGTGTGTGTGTGTTCGTGCATGGTGTGTGTGTGTGTACCGTGTGTGTGTGGGTGTGTGTATAGTAAGGGTTTGACCCGACCCTTTGACCCGACATGTGAATAGTAACCTGTGAATAGTAATCGTGAATAGTAATCTAGAATAGTAATCTTGAATAGTACTTTTGAATAGTGCTTTTGAATAGTAAAAATGAATTAAAACTTGTGCTTTCCCTATAGACATTTGCACCTAGGGTTTCCATATCCAGGGTCTAAAATGTGTTTTCAAAATGTGTTTTCCTTCGTGGACTTGTTTCTTAACCTAAGGTTTGCGATAGGATTCATAATTTGACTAAAGCTTACTCGGTTATAGTAAGATCATAGTCTAACGTTAAGAGTAACTCACTTTGACGTATTCCTTTGTGTGTTACCTTTCTTGAATACCTTAAATGGTATTACTCTCTTGTGTTACATGTTCTTTACATGTTCCTTGATTCATTGTTTCTTGCATTTCATATGCATCTTGGTTAGTAGTGGGTCTTAGTTCTTAAGCTCACTCTAGTACACCACCTACAGGAGTTAAAGTTTAGCACTGGGATCCCCAGGGCACCGCTTAATCTGTCTACCTCCCTTTTGGTACTATTAGGTGAGGTGAAGTTATAAATGTTTTCCAACTGGAACCACGATTATACTATCGTATCATATGTTTTGAAATTCAAAGCTAAACCTTGTTTTGAACTATCCCTTTTATCGGGACATTCTCTTGAAAGGATCATTCATACTTTAATAGTATACCTTGATCAACAGTACATGTTTTCCAAAGTTCTGCATTCTTGTTCAAAGACAGTTACATGTTTTGCATATGTTTTCAAAGTACAGTTTACAGACAGAATCACATGTTTTCAGACATAATCATATGTTTTACAGACAGCATCATATGTTACAGTTACAGTTTCACATGTTAGTTAGCATACTGGAGTGATACTCTGGTCACTGCTAATCTTAAATGCAAGCATACAGTTTACAGTTTGGGCCCGGCGGTTATGTGTGGAGGTGATGCTCGGGAGGTGAGCGCCAACGACATCACCAATACCGGCCGCCACACTTAGACTATTGACACCGACTTTTAACAGGAGGTTTGTTAAGTCAGGACAATTTGTCTGGGAACGGACAGCAAATCTGTTCCCATTACATGTTTACAGGTCGCCTAGGGCTAGCTACCCGAAGTGACAACCGGTGGAGGATGGTGCATGCTTGTATGCGTTGGTAAGAGTTGTTGTTGACCTTGGTCCGATAGTCTACTATGTGCGGAGTCGTTGTTGACCTTGGTCCGATGCTCTACTATATGTGGGGTTATTGTTGATCTTGGTCCGATACTCTACTACACGTGGAATTATCGTTGATCCTGGTCCGACACTCTACCGAATCATGTTTTCTGGAGTAAGGATGGAGGAGCCTAGCTTGCGGGCAAAATTCTGTTTCATAAAGGATGGTTCATATCTGAAAAAGTTCACTTTACCCTTATCCCGTTTTATGAAAGAACTATGAACCATCAACAGCATATGTGTGAGCGTGTGATAGCATTCATGAAAATGTTTTATAACGTGCATTCTTTTACAGCATCGCATTCAAAGAGTTTTACCAATCGAACTTGTTTCAAGTTCTTCTTTAAAGCATCGCATTTAACAGTTTCGAACTTTACTTCAAGTTCTTTAATTCAGTACTTTCTTTAAAGTATTCCCTCACTTAGTCCTTTTGACTAATACCTCTCCCGTTTTCTTGCCTCGTGGTTTCAGGTCTTGCAGCCGCAGTCTAGAGGTATCTTGAAGCTCTAGATTGTCATTTTTGTTTCAGTCAGGACTTAGTATTACTTTCTCTTTTGTGTCCTGCATATGTTTTATGGCTGCATCACTTTATGTTTCTGTATATGTTTCTGAATACTTGAGTATCTTTGTTATACTCTTTCTGCTACTCTGTTACCGATATTTCGAACTCTGTTATATCGGTACTTATATGTGGATATGTTATATGTTCTGACATGCCGAGTCTCTCTTACACGATCAATATGTTCTTGCTTGTTACATGCCATCACGCACTTGTTTTGAAAAGTTTTAAAATACTCTGATTTTCCGCTGCATAGCCACATCGTTGTACATGTATAGTCTGATAGACAGCCGTTCGCTGGAGTATTTCTTGAGTGATGGCTCACACCATTACTTGAGGGGTGCTTCAGTGCGGGGGTTGAGACGCCGCTCTCCTCTTGTTCTGGTACGGGTGGGGGCGTTACACTGATGCTCAAGAACATCTAAAACAGATGTCAGGATATAAGACTAGCCAGACCATCACACTTGATCTATTTGGAATAACCGTCTTTCTAATATATCCTGACTGGTTGTAGTTTCCGGAATTTTCGGATAAGGTTCAGTGAGTACGTAAAATTTTGTGTCTCAACACGATGTCAAGATTCATTTCCTAGTCAGCATAGTTGAACCCTTACTAGCCTATTTCCTTATTATAGACATATAGTATAGAGTGGGCTAAGAGAGATCGTTTTTATAAAACTGAAATAAATAAATAAATGCAAGTTATGATTATGTATTTCATTTTCTTCTGCGTCTAACCAATAAATGAAATCCACGTAAGCATTTTGATTTACGCAATGGTGACTTAACTAACAACAGTTGACTCCCCGGAGGCGAGGTCGAAAACCGCTTAGAAAAGCAAGAACTATTCTTAATTAACATGTCATCTAGGTAACTCTTACCAAACAATGTTAATCCACCACGTCAACCCTTGGCCTCTAAGTGAATGCAACATAGCTCCGAAGGGAGGTTAATACATTACTTAGTCAAGTGTGTACCATTACCTAGAAGTCCGAACGAGTAAGTCAAGACACTCCACGGAGGCGTGGTCGAGCTGACTTTCGTCGCATTTCATTCTATCCGTAGAAGTCTAATCTTGTATACCGCGAATACATACCAGCCGAAGGGAGTAGTATATATTCACTATACTATAGACGGGTAATGGAGGCCGTGAGAATCCAACTCTTTTCATCTCGCTCCCACTTGAATTTTTTAAAAGGTGTGGATTATCTTTTGATTATCTTATAATCACTTTTGGCGTCTTATTTTCGGAAGTAATTAATCTAATTAATACCCTCCCACTAGGATTATAAAATCACATTTATAATCCTAATAATATTTTAAGGCTTTAATAACAATTTATTAATTAGGCCAAAAATTATTAGTTCAATTATGCATCGTGTTCATGTTAGGAATAGTGCCCTAGAAAGCCGATTGTATATCCGCTTTGTGCTTTTCCTTATTGTAATCACAGACAATCTTTGAATGAAATAACGAATTGAGGCAACACTTCTTTATATGCTCTTGTTTGGTATGCGTTTACTTTATCTGTGCATGTATGAGAACTCCCCTAATCCTGATGACTTTAGGACTCTACCATTTAGGTGAAATGGTTCATGAAATGAGCCCTATATCACATAAGTCATGATTAGTAAAATACTCCAAGCCGATGAGTCCTACCGACAGTGGGAGTGTCAACCTGACTCCTCTAAGGCTTACTTGTGGGATCACGCCCTTAAGAAGAACCACCTTGTTTCATGGAGGTGCAAAGTGTATAGTTGATACGTGCGTGATACATGAGGGTGCTTACTTCAATAAGTAAGTTCACTGAGGTGCCCCGTATGAGAACATTCCTAAATGGGAAAGGAAGTTTCTATTTCAGGAAATAGAAACTTCCAAATTAGGAAATATCTCACGAGTCATTGATGTGATTAATTGATCCTTAGACTTGAGGTTCCTTATCACTTTATGAATTAACTCTGTAGTCTTAGGTATAAACTTTAAAGGGTGTCGCCTTAGACAACTGATTCAAGGCTTATGCTGGGGCTGCACAAGTGATTCATGAAAGTGAATGAGAATCAAGAAAGGACCTACACTTGCATTTGCAAGGCGATCTCTTATTGTGTAAGTTATTCATATGCCATAAGGAGTCCTTGGCCAAGGCAGTAGATCAAGACATCAAGAAAAAGGTTTCTTGGATTGAGATCAAATGGATATGAAATGCACTTAGCTTTAAGACCGGATTATTGGGGTTCTAATTATTCCCTTACCCTAGATCTTGGTTGAGAGATAGTAAGTAGGAGGATTGTATCTCACATGAATCAATGATTTAAAGGTTCTGTCGAATCCGAACATTCCAATTCAGCTAGGGGTTAAACACCTGTTGCTAGACTATGGTCGTTTAATCTGTGGATTGATTAATTAATTAGTGAATTAATTAATTAGGATCACTGCTAATTGAATTGAGAACCTAGAGGGTCATACACAACAACTTGGTTACATGAGTTAAGGCTTTAAAATGATTAAACGAGTTAATCGGGCCTAGAGGGTTCCACAGGTGTGAAACCACACGTGTGGGTCACGTGACTCCACACGTGTCATTGTAACACGTGTGCCACACATGATTATTTAATTATATATTAAATAATTAATTTGTTAACTATTTAATAGATTTTGGTTTAATTTTGAATTAAAAAGAAAGTCTAATTTTGGAGAAAAATAATCTAGTTAATTAATTGTGAATTAATTAATTAGATAAAATAAGTTATTTATTTTAAATAAATAAAGTATAAAATTATCCCAAAATAGTTTGGATATTTTAGCTCTCTTGAAAGTTGATTTGAATTTGAATTCAAAGTCAAAGTCAAAATTACTTAATGATCAAGTAATAGGAGAGAGGGACCAAAATCCTTAGCCCATAAGGAGAAGGGATTTTCGGCCACTCCCTTCTTATAAATAGGGGAGCTGGAGCTCCTCTTGGAGCTAATTGGCAATTCTTTTGGTTCATGTGTTGAACACCATCCTTTCTCCAAGATAAACGAAACCCTAGGTTAAGCCTAAACACTAACTAAAGAACTAGCATCCTTACTAGTTAGATTGTAGTCAAGTTGGTGGACTATCTCTAGAGAGCTTCAAGTTAGAAGTTTGAAGATTCGAGCTTTACCAAGGAGAGGGGATCAAGCCGCGTGAAGAGCGTTCTTGGGTGGCTTGAAACGCTTCAAGAAAGATAATTAAGAAAGTAAGTTTCTAATCCCTACGAATTTGGTTACACGATTGCGAGTCCAAGATCCTTTTGTTGGAAAATTTTTAAATTTTCGCTGCTTTCTAATTCGTGTTTTCCAACAAGTGGTATCAGAGCCACCTCGTTAATCGTGTTTCTGATTTGTCTCAATTATTCTGAATTTGGTAGAAATTCTTAGGCTTGATGCGATTGAGTATTTGTAATTATTTTAGAAAGCCTGAATTACGAAACTGTAATTTTTTCCTGAAAGTTTCTGAAAATTGGTTTTTACAAAATTTAATTTTTGAAAACTATTTTAGATTTGAAACTGTATAAACTGTTTTTGGATTTCTTGGATTGGTTTTGCTTTTGAACGAAAACAAGAAACGAAAAGCCTGGACTACGAACACGCGAAACCCCGCACGCGCGGGCTTCGCGCGCCTCTCCTAGGCGCGCGCAAGGGCAACCGCCCAGCACCTCCCGTACGCCTCTGCAGGAGCCTCCCGCATCGCCCAGGGTTGCCGAGAGTGGCAGCCCATCACTCGCCCAGGCTGGGCAACGATCCCGCAAGGCGTGCGGGATCAATCGCCCAGGCCGCCCGCACACACCCGGAAGGGACGCGCCCAGCAGGCGCGCACTCGTTTTTTCATAATTCGTTTTCGTTTATCGTGCAATCCAGTCCCAATTTTTATTTTAATTTTAAAATTTTTTTTTTATGAATATTTATTTTAATTTTTGAATAAAACTTAAAATTGGGATTTTTGAGAAATAGAAACTGTTTATATTTTGGGAAAATACATCTTTGATAAAATTATTAATTTTCAGAAATTAATTGGAATTTTATTAGTTTTTGTTAATTTGGGATTTATTGAAAACTGTTATAAATAAGACTCGCATCAAGTCGTGTTTCAAGTCATTAGGACTTGAAACGGGAATTTTAATTTATTGGCTAAATTTTAGTTCTCGCAAAAGCATGTTAGGTGATCATGGGTTTAGACTTATGTATGGTTTTAATTTATGCACATGGATGGTTTAAATTGGGGTTGGAGCCCTATAGTTGCGTTTTTCAATTGAGGTTGGAGCCTCACTTATGTGCGTACTGTTATGTGATTTATTATGTGGCTTTCCATATTACTGTTTTTGAGGCCGGGGTATGCCCCGTGTAATTGTCTAAGGCCAATATGAAGATTGAGCCTTATTACTTTATGTCTTTTTCTTTTATTGTAATTTGAGAGTAGAGATAGGTGGTGAGGTTTTATTTTCATTTTGGAGACAATGCACCCATGGAGTAAGATGGACCACATGCAAGTAACAAGGAGGCCATAAGTGAAGACCCCTCAAAATGTTAGGGAGGGGAATCCCGATTGTAAAAATGTAATAGAGATAGGGCTCGTATTTTGTTACCGCTTTCCCTTATGTGATTTAAACTGTTTATGTGGCATGTATGTTAGAACTTGTGATTGTGGAGTGGCTCCCACATATCACGCATAAGATAGGTAGAACCCATGATCATTACATGTTAGTATCATGCTAGGACATGTTATCTGTTTATGTGCTTGTTTGAAATGCATTTAAGTGTACTTGCATTAATCAAGACTAATAAAATTGGATAACATATATGTTGGTGAGGTCGAACCGGACAACTCTCCAGTTGATTAAAAAATTCCCATTAAATATTAACCTAATTTCGAACAAATAGGTATTTAATTCGAGATGCAAATTTTGAATTAAATTCCTAGCATTCCATCAATAGGTTTTAAGTTTAGTAAGTGAAACTAGTTATTGTCCGCAAGTCGTGGGATAGTTAGTGGAGCTTATTAGTTCTTAGTTACCTAATTGATCATTTTAAATGATCAATATTTCGTGATCAATTTTAGCAAGGGTGATGTCCACGAGTCGTGGGTCGTTCGAACTAAGTTTTGATCATGATCTTATGATTGATAGGTCTAGCTTAACGCCTAAGTAAATATGGATGTCGCACGAGTCGTGGGTCCATATTGAAAGATAGGTGATGCAAAAACAATTTCTAAGAGTTCTAAAGGTGTTAGAATTGGTAAGTTATACCTACCTAGGGTTTTACTTAGAATGTCCGCGAGTGGTGGGTTCGAGGTAAAATGCCTAGGATCTTAGTACCTATTGGGAAACGTGTTCCTCTTAGATCTTTGGGAATTATAGATCTTTGAAAAACAGTGGGAGCTACATTAGATTAAAGACCTTATCTTTTGTATATCGTTATAATTCAGCATGCTCACTAGTTCTCTGTTTTACCATTTAGGTCGTAGATTCTGTGATTCTCTACGTGTTTTGAAATGGCAACCAAAAACCCTCTTGTATCGATCCTCGATTCAAACAAGTTGACTGGTCCCAACTATTCTGATTGACTGAGGAATCTAAAAATCATTTTAGATTCTGAGAAGAGAACTTATGTTCTCTTTGAAGAGGAGCCTAGTCCCGAAGGGGAGGCTCCCACTCGGGCCCAGCGGGAAGCGATCCAGAAGTGGAAGGATGATAATCTCCAAGCCCGTTGCCTTATGTTGGCTAACATGTCTCCGGACTTGCAAAGGCAACATGAGGCCATGGAATTCGCTTGGGAGATTTACGACCACTTAGAGCAACTTTACCGCCCTCATGAATGTGTTACAAGGTATAACACTTCAAAGGAATTGTTCCACTTGAGAATGAGGGAAGGTTCAAGTGTCCATGAATATGGAGTCAAGTTTCTCGCCCTTACTGAGAAACTTGTTTCCATGGACATGCCACTGAAAGATGAGCTTTCAGTGGATTTGTTGTTAGCTTCGCTCCCACCATCATTCAACCCATTTGTCCTTAACTTCAATATGAATCATGCTGGTGCTACTGTAGCTGAGCTGATTAGTCAGCTTGTGACTGCTGAAAGCACGATCAAGAAGGACAATAAGGTTTTGATGGTGAATGCTCCATCTTCCTCTTCTGGGCCTTCTAAAGGTAAGGGCAAGAAAGCCTAAAAGAAGAAGAAGAAACCCCTTAGGCCCACTGGTGGCGTTTCGAAGCGGAAGGCCCAAAAGAAGAAGCGTGATCAGAAAGAGGATGTTTGCTTCCATTGTGGCAAAGCGGGACATTGGAGGAGAAACTGCCCAGAGTACAAGGCTACTCTAAAGAAAGGTATGTTTCTCGTTGAAATAAATCTTTCTATTAATTCTAGTTCTTAGGTACTTGATACCGGTTGTGGTACTCATATCTGTAATGATGTACAGATGTTAAGTGAAGTCTAACAACTCAAAGAAGGAGAATGTGTCTTGAAGATCGGCGATGGCTCAAATGTTGAAGCTCGAGCTTTAGGCACAATTAGATTAGATTTAGGTAGTTTTGAGTTAGTATTAAACAAAGTCCTTTTTGTACCGAACATTATTCGTAATATAATTTCAGTTCCAATTTTAGATTGTGAAGGTTATGAAACTTATATTAAGAATGGTAAATACTTTATCAAACGGAACAACTCTTCCATTCACATCGGTACTCTAAGTAATGGACTTTATCTAACTCAAAATATCAATATTATGAATATACAATGAGAAACTAAACGTAAGAGAGATGACAAAGTTTCAGCTCCCTTATGGCACGCTAGATTAGGACACATTTCCAAGAACAGAATTAGCAAGATAAACACTTTAGGATCATTCTCTGAAAATGATCTCAAAGAGTTAACTTCTTGCGGATCCTGACTCAAAGGAAAAATGTCCAAAGTTCCTTTTAAGAGAACTGTGGAACATGCCACTAAGGTATTGGATTTGATCCATACTGATGTTTGTGGACCGCTTAGTGTAAGCACTAGAAACAATCATCAGTATTTCATAACCATTAGTCGATATGGTTATATATACTTAATGAAGTACAAATCTGAAGCTTTTGAGAAATTCTTAGAATTTCAAAAGGAGGTTGAGAACCAAACTGGTCACAAGATCAAAGCACTTCGATCTGAAGGAGACGAATATCTTAGTGAAGAATTCCTTAATCATCTCAAAGATAATGGGATTATCTCTCAGTGGACTCCTTCGGGAACTCCTCAGCTTAATGGAGTTTCTGAGAGAAGGAATCAAACTCTACTTGATATGGTTTATTCCATGATGAGTTTCATTGACTTACCACCTTCTTTCTGGGGTTATGCCCTAGAAAGTGCAGCAAATATTTTGAATCTAGTTCCCTCTAAGTCAGTCCCTAAAACGCCCTATGAAATGTGGCATGGTAAAATCCCTAGTTATTCTTACTTAAGAATTTGGGGTTGTCCTGCTTACGTGAAGAGGACAGTGGGAGATAAGTTAGAATCTCGTTCTAACTTATGCTACTTTGTAGGTTATCCTAAGGAATCCATAGGATACTACTTCTCTGATCAATCTGAGCAAAAGGCGTTTATTTCCAGAAATGCCACTTTTCTGGAGGAACCGTTCCTTAGAGAAAAGAAAGCCAAGATCATAGAATTAGAGGAAGTACAAAGTGACCCCACGCCACCCACTGAAGAAATGTCCCCTTCTGACCAACCACAACCAATCACGAATTTCGATACACGTGTAAATCCTCTTCTAAGGCGTTCTGAACGTGCTCCTAGACAGCCGGAGAGATGGTATGGATTCTTCCATGAAATCTCTCAAAATGATAATGATCCTTTAACATATGAGGAGGCACTTTCAGATTCTGACCTTGAACAGTGGATAGAAGCCATGAAATCCAAAATCCATGAACTCCAACCAAGTTTGGACCTTGGTAGATTTGCCTGATGGGGTCAAACCCATAGGTTGCAAATGGATCTTTAAGAGAAAGCTTGGAGTTTATGGAAGCATTGCAGCTTACAAAGCAAGACTGGTTGCAAAAGGATTCACTCAAAGACCCGGCGTGGACTTTGATGAAACTTTTTCACCAGTTACAATGCAAAAATCTATTCAGATCATGCTTGCCATTGCTACATATTATGACTGTGAGATATGGCAAATGGATGTGAAAACTGCCTTTCTCAATGGTAACATTGATAAGGACATTTATATGGAGCAACCCATAGGTTTCACATTCAGTGGGAGTGAGCAAAAGGTTTGCAAACTCCAAAGATCAATCTATGGATTGAAACAGGCTTCTAGGAATTGGAACATTCGATTTGATGAATCAGTCAAAGCGTTTGGCTTCATTCAAATTTCGAATGAAGTATGTGTGTATAGAAAGGAATTGGAGACCTCAGTGCAATTCTTAGTACTTTATGTTGATGACATCCTTCTTATTGGGAATTCGAAGGATGACATGAAAGTGACTAAGTTATGGTTATCGAACCAATTCGAGATGAAAGATCTTGGTGATGCATCCTATATCCTTGGAATTAAAATCTATCGAGATAGATCACGAAGGTTAATAGGACTATCACAGTCGATGTACATTGACAAAGTATTGAAGAGATTCAATATGGAGTCAGCAAAGGTTAAGAACCTTCATATGAGTGTAGGAACATGTCTTTCAAAGAAGATGTGTCCTAAGACTAACCTTGAGAAAGAAAGAATGACTCATACACCTTATGCATCAGCAATAGGTAGCATAATGTATGCAATGTTATGTACTCGACCGGATGTGGCTTATGCACTTAGTGTAACAAGTTGTTTCCAATCTGACCCTGGAGATGGTCACTGGGCTGCCGCGAAGAATATTCTTAAGTACTTGAAAAGTACTAAAGATTTATTCTTAGTTTACGGAGGTCAGAAAGATCTTACTGTCGAAGGATACTGCGATACAAGCTTTGCATCTGACTTAGATGATTTTTAAGTCAATGTCAGGATACATTTTCTGCCTAAACTGCGGAGCAGTGAGTTGGAAGAGTTCCAAGAAAACTACCACAGCAGATTCGACCACTGAGGCCGAATACTTAGCCGCAAATGATGCAGCCAAGGAAGGTGTTTGGATTAGAAACTTCATTCAAGAGTTGAATGTTGTTCCTAGCATGAAAGACCCCATTACTGTGTATTGTGACAACACTGGGGCGGTTGCTCAAGAAAGAGAACCAAGATCTCACCAAGGGACCAAGCATATTATGAGGAACTATCACCTAATCCGTGATATTATCAAAAGAGGAGATGTGCAAATTGAGAGGGTCACATCAGCAGAGAACGTGGCAGATCCACTTACTAAACCCCTTAGTCGAGAAGCTTTCCAAGGTCATCTTCAGAAGATGGGACTTAGAGTAGCTTTAGAATGGCTTTGACGAGCAAGTGGGAGATTGTTAGGAATAGTGCCCTAGAAAGCCGATTGTATATCCGCTTTGTGCTTTTCCTTATTGTAATCACAGACAATCTTTGAATGAAATAACGAATTGAGGTAACACTTCTTTATATGCTCTTGTTTGGTATGCGTTTACTTTATCTGTGCATGTATGAGAACTCCCCTAATCCTGATGACTTTAGGACTCTACCATTTAGGTGAAATAGTTCATGAAACGAGCCCTATATCACATAAGTCATGATTAGTAAAATACTCCAAGCCGATGAGTCCTACCGACAGTGGGAGTGTCAACCTGACTCCTCTAAGGCTTGCTTGTGGGATCACGCCCTTAAGGAGGACCACCTTGTTTCATGGAGGTGCAAAGTGTATAGTTGATACGTGCGTGATACATGAGGGTGCTTACTTCAATAAGTAAGTTCACTGAGGTGCCCCGTGTGAGAACATTCCTAAATGGGAAAGGAAGTTTCGATTTCAGGAAATAGAAACTTCCAGATTAGGAAATATCTCACGAGACATTGATGTGATTAATTGATCCTTAGGCTTGAGGTTCCTTGTCACTTTATGAATTAACTCTGTAGTCTTAGGTATAAGCTTTAAAGGGTGTCGCCTTAGACAACCGATTCAAGGCTTATGCTGGGGCTGCACAAGTGATTTATGAAAGTGAATGAGAATCAAGAAAGGACCTACACTTGCATTTGCAAGGCGATCTCTTATTGTGTAAGTCATTCATATGCCATAAGGAGTCCTTGGCCCAGGCAGTAGATCAAGACATCAAGAAAAGGGTTTCTTGGATTGAGATCAAATGGATATGAAATGCACTTAGCTTTAAGACCGGATTATTGGGGTTCTGATTATTCCCTTACCCTAGATCTTGGTTGAGAGATAGTAAGTAGGAGGAATGTATCTCATATGAATCAATGACTTAAAGGTTCTGTCGAATCCGAACATTCCAATTCAGCTAGGGGTTAAACACCTGTTGCTAGACTATGGTCGTTTAATCTGTGGACTGATTAATTAATTAGTGAATTAATTAATTAGGGTCACTGCTAATTGAATTGAGAACCTGGAGGGTCATACACAACAACTTGGTTACATGAGTTAAGGCTTTAAAATGATTGAACGAGTTAATCGGGCCTAGAGGGTTCCACACGTGTGAAACCACACCTGTGGGTCACGTGACTCGACACGTGTCATTGTTACACGTGTGCCACACGTGATTATTTTAATTATATATTAAATAATTAATTTGTTAATTATTTAATAGATTTTGGTTTAATTTTGAATTAAAAAGAAAGTCTAATTTTGGAGAAAAATAATCTAGTTAATTAATTGTGAATTAATTAATTAGATAAAATAAGTTATTTATTTTAAATAAATAAAGTATAAAATTATCCAAAAGTAGTTTGGATATTTTAGCTCTCTTGAAAGTTGATTTGAATTTGAATTCAAAGTCAAAGTCAAAGTCAAAATTACTTAATGATCAAGTAATAGGTGAGAGGGACCAAAATCCTTAGCCCATAAGGACTAGGGATTTTCGGCCACTAAATAGGGGAGCTCGAGCTCCTCTTGGAGCTAATTGGCAATTCTTTTGGTTCATGTGTTGAACACCATCCTTTCTCCAAGATAAACGAAACCCTAGGTTAAGCCTAAACACTAACTAGAGAACTAGCATCGTTACTAGTTAGATTGCAGTGAAGTTGGTGGACTATCTCTAGAGAGATTCAAGTTAGAAGTTTGAAGATTCGAGATATACCAAGGAGAGGGGATCAAGCCGCGAGAAGAGCGTTCTTGGGTGGCTTGAAACGCTTCAAGAAAGATAATTAAGAAAGTAAGTTTCTAATCCCTACGAATTTGGTTACACGATTGTGAGTCCAAGATCCTTTTGTTGGAAAATTTTTAAATTTCTGCTGCTTTCTGATTCGTGTTTTCCAATAGTTCAATCTCTATTAAACATTATTATTTAATCACATTAAATAAAATATGCATAATTGAAAATATCATAATATCTCATATTATCATGATCATGCCATAAAATAAAATAATTAAGCATGCTTTCATATAATTATCACATAATTATCATGCTTAAAATAAATGGTATAAAGTAAACATGTTATAAATAAATTATCTCATGATTTAAATCATGTTTACTGATTCGGTAATTAACGAGGAAGATTATTGAAATCGATTCCCAGAAAATTACCATTCCACGTAAATTCCCAGGAAACACTGGAGGGTCACAACGGTCCCACTTAAAAACCAGCCTCCTTTGACAGAATTTACGTGCATAGTATCAGATTTAAAATTATGCATTGCATGCATCATATCAATGCATGTATATAACTAGAGAACGACTCTGATACCAGTTGCTGGGAGGCGGACCCAGAACAGTAGCGGTCTGGGACCACATTTTAAAATTTTTTATTATAATACAAGTATTAAAATATTTCTAAAACATTTTAATACAAAAGCGGAAGACTAGCCGGATCTACTCAAATATATACATGCAATTGATAATAAATTTTAAATCACTTAAGAAGATAAATATCTAACATGCAATTAACACTTAAGAGCACATAATTTATCATGTTTAAAATAAAACAACTGTAAAATATTACCGTACTGCAAACATGGCTATCTAACGGCATTTTTCCAGCTCCCAAATAGTGAACCCGATACCCGATCTCCTCGTGAAACCGGCAGAGCTTCCCTGCAATAACCCCAGGGACACCCTCAGAGTGTGGGCTCCAAAAGTATTTCTCTAAATACTTAGAGAAAATAAAACTTTAAACTAGAAAACCCTTTTCAGGGTTTAATCTCCCAAAATTATGTGTTTTATATAAACACATAATTAAAATTAATTCCAAAATAAATCGGAATTAACTAGGAGAAAATGGGACTTGATTTCAAAGCCAAAATTTAGCCAAAATCATCCCAAAGATGTTATGAGAAACGAGGGAGAGGATCAGCCTATTTATAGGCAAAAACTAGAGGGCGTTTTGGTCATTTTGGATACAAAAGCAAGGGCAAAATGGTCATTTCATAACCCACTTACGTAGCCAACTTGGACATGAAAACCGAGGTGACCACATTCAAGATCTCATCACCACGAATCCAGCGCCGTCGAGAACACGCCAATCGGAGCACACACGCGCCCCCACGCACCGCCTAAAGGCGGCGCGTGTCATGTACTCTCGGCTAGGTTTTGAGGCTGGCGTGGCCTCTTCTGAAGCGGCCACGTGTCCGGGTCTGGTCCGACCCGGAACCGGACCCGGTCTGACCCTATTTGAGATCCTATTTGATGACCCGACCCGTTGACCTTGTATCCGACCCGTTGACCGGCACGGCCAGATCTAATCTGGACCGTTTGTACGCGATGACGTGGCGCAATCTCAGCCGCACACGCGGCGCGCCACGAGGCGTCTAGTCAGCGCCATCTGGGCCCCACCCTACTGACGTGGCGTGACACGTCAGTGCCACGTTAGTTTTTTTTTTTTTTAAATTTTAAAATTTTATTTTCTCCAAAATAAAATTCTGGGCATTTCCAACTCTTTAGAACTTGATTTATTTTCTTAAAATAAATCCCTTGGCTTATTTTCAAACACTTTGAAAATTCATTTCTCTTTCTCCTTTTAATATTTTCTCTTCAGGTTTTCAATTGGGGCTTGTAGGGGGACCTGCAGGACTAATTAATTTTAGCTCCAAACGGGTTAATATATTATCATCTCATGACAATAATTAATTACCGTTTAACAATATTTAATTCCATTAAATAAATATTTTTGCACTCTAAAATTAATTAAATTATTCACGAATTTCTTGATCTAGAATAATTTTGCATTTTACTCCTCCGTGTTGATATCCATGAAAAATAAATTGCAGCTACTATCATTTATTTTTCATCTCTAATTTGAAATTTATTGATTCGCCTTAAGTTCAAATTCTCTGTATGTGAAACACATTTATCATACAACTTCGGTGACGTATCACGCGAAGTGCTTTGGCCAAAGTGTTAATTCGAAATTTTGCAAATCTATTTCAAGGATATCTCTTATCTTCCAGCAAGGCCACAGATTCCTCGATCAATATAACTCTTTAGTGCATTTCATATAATCACCAAACATACAAAGTATTTTGGCCACCCGTTACCGAGACCTCACTTCGAGCATGTTACAGTAACTATCACTACATGCCTAAAGCTGAAATATTATCAGGATTAAGAGTACAATGCTTCCTGAGATTTTATTCATTTTAGATAGCAGTATAAAATGAATAATCTCAGTGGTCCAGTTCGATGTTTCCAATCCTATTGAAAATCATCAACGTGTTATAATTGGAATCACCATTCCCTATGACGAAAGACTAATCATCTTATATAACCATGTTATAGTCTTTGATAAGAACATATTCTTATCTTACCGACTAGAACTTTAATGACACGCGATTTCGGTATTCAAAGTCTTTTCCCATGAAACACATTTCATATGAGAATACCACCACACTTCATTAATTAACAATATGTGAAATACTCACAACTTGCTGTAAATTCAGTTTAATTAATTCAACAAATTGAATTTTCAGGGCATTAATCCCAACAGCTTTCGCTGTTTGTAATTGATATTAAACATATTATGCCTCCGTTTTATTTTGATGCAAGATGGATTGATTAGTTGTTTTGGGGTTAGTCCCGCCTAGCCAGTGTCATTTTCTTTTATTGTCTCCCGTTCGCTATAGTTTAGTTCATGTATGGGCCGTCCATCTTATATGTGGATTGAACTATAGTGCGAGGATGTGGCATCTCTACAAAAAGGGGTGCTACACGCATCCATCCATGTACGGTTGGACCCGGTTTCATCGTCGAAACTGAAACCCATCGCCAGAGCTTGAAACCCACCGCGTCGCCGTCGCTGTATAGCTTATTGTGGTCATTTTCGGCCAAAACCAAGGCCGAAAATAGAATCAGGGGATCAAAAAAGGGAGGATATGGTGGTAAATCATTGGCAAGGTGGCAGAGGTGGTGCAACTGCCTGATTTTAGGCCATTGTTGCACCTTTGTCGCTCATTTTCGGACTGTAAAATTAGTACCATCGTGTTCTTCTCGTCGAGTAAGTCAATTTTAAATATTCATTCATCAAAATCCATCGAGAAACGGCCGAGTTTGGTGAAGTGTGTGCTTGTGCATGAAAGTGGTGTCGGGAGGGAAGAGAGAGATGTGAGAGAGTGGAGAGAGAAAGAGCTGATGATCTGATCCGTTCATCCCTGGATCTGGGTGTTCTATCCCGGGTCCTAACGCACGAGAATAACCCTTAGAAAGAGCTAACAACTTCATAATTGGACAAACTTAGAGTTTATGAACTTATTTCGATGCCCCGAACACATTAAAGAGGTCCGTTAGGTCAAAATTTCAATCTAACGATAAATAACCAAAACACCCCTAAAAATAAAAAATTATAAACAAGTCCTTAAACTTTTAAAGAGCTGAAAATAGGGCTGCACAACACACAAAGTCACAAAATTAAACACATAAAAGGCACTTTAATCATTATGCAAGTACAAATTAAATAAATAAACACACAGGATCGACCATACATAGCGCCAGCTTAGACGATCGAAAAAGCGGGGTGTCACAAAGAGACCGCATTGTAGAATGCTGAGGTGGTGCCAGCTGTGTTGGAGCTTGTGGCTGCATGGTTCTATAACAAGTTTCCACAATGTAGGTTGCGGTGGAAGAAGGCGAACTAGTTTAGGCGCTGTAACTGGTTGAGCCGAAAGTATTTCGATTAAGGGGGCCGTTTGGACGTCAATCCGGTAAGGTCTACTATAACTGAAGGTTTGTTCGACAGCAGCCGGTGGTAGCTCGTGTTGTGGATTCGGTTAGAGCATCGTGTGCCATGAAAGGTAACATATGGTGGTCTTTGTTGTATGGGTGCTGAGTTAGACGTCTCACTAACGGTGGTAGCAGTTGTCGAAAGGACGGCGTCGGAGAAAGATGCATTGGTGGGTGGTGGTTGGAGCTGCAGAGGGAGTCTGCCCCGGTAGGCTTGTCAAGGAAGGGTTTGATGCTCCGCTCAATGGTAGTGGATGGTGATGGTATGGGCGGCACTAGAGCAGCGGATGGCAGTGTGTCAGTTGTCACCACTGCAGGTGGTCGTGGATTACATTTCTTGGAGAATTTTGCCATGGTTAGCGGCGTAAAGGTGTGGAGAGAGGGATATGGGGCAAGGTGATTGTCGGTGGTCGGATAGAAGTGGAGGTAGCCGATGGCGATAGTCGGGAGGTAGGTGATTGGGATAGAGGTAGTCGTTGGCACTGGAGATGGCGAACTCCTGCGACGGTGGTGGCACGGTAGGTGTACAAGAGGGATATGATGGGGCTAGAGTTCGCTGAGTAGGGATTGGGGAATTTATTTGGGAATTAAGTGATTTAGGTGTAGGGGGTATTGAGGATTTAGGTCGGTTTCATGGGCAGGGCGGCAGGTCACGACTACAGATTATGGGCAAGGTTTACGGATCTAGGTTGAAAGGTTAAAGTTTGATAAAGCTCTAAGGTCAAGAAGTTTTTATTTTTATTTGTCTGCTATTATTTCCTAAAAATTGCTTGAGGCTAAGGCTTGGTCAAGCCTTAAGCTCATCTTACCAATAAATTACCATCAAACTCGGGGGGCAATCAACACGAACCTGAAACACACATGGAACACAGGAAATTAATAAAAAGGGACCACATGAAGAAAAATTAGAAAAAATAGAAAATAAAACAAAAGTGAGACGAGGCCTGTAGAAGTGCTAAGCAGCGAGAGGAATGATCTCCAAGCGAGTCTTCTCAATTATGCACAGTTGGAAATTTTCATAAAAAGGTTTCAGCAAATGCCCATTCACCTTTAAGACATTTCTAGTTTTGAGGTCCTTTTAATTGCTCCATGGTGATTGAGGTTGGTGATCACATATGGGCTTATCCATCTTGACCTTAATTTGCCCAGAAAGAGATGTAACGGAGAGTTGTAAAATAGAACCTTCTGGCCAACTACAAATTGCTTCCTTGAGATCATTATGTCATGAAAGTTCATTTTGAATTAAATTTTCGAGTTCTCATAAGCATCATTCTGGATCTATTCCAACTCCTGAAGTTTGAGTTTTCGTTTCTTGCCCGCTTCATCCGTTTGCAAGTTGCATTGTTTGATTACCCAATAAGCTCTATGATCTAATTCCATTGGGGGGTGACACGCTTTACCATACACCACCTAATAAGGAGACATTCCCAATGGTGTCTTGTAGGAGGTTTTATAGGTCCATAAAGCATCATCCAATCTCAAGCTCCAATCCTTCCTATTCTGGTTGATGGACTTCATCTCGCTGTTTGACACTTCAACTTGCCCATTCATCTGAGTGTTGTAAGCTGTGGAATTTGAATGTGTAACATGGTATTTGTTCAGTATCTGAGTGCTATGGTCATTGATGATAGCTTGAGAAGTACCAAACTTAGAAAAAATATGAGACTTCACAAACTCCACAACCACTTTAGAATCATTAATATAGGTGGCTTTAGCTTCCACATACTTTGAGATAGATTCAACAGCAAGAAGTGTGCAAGTATTAACAAAAGATACGGGAAATGGACCTATAAAGTCAATGTCTTGTTAGGGAAAAGTTTTAAATATATAAACCCTATACGCGTGCAAGTGTACACCGACAATTGTAGCACATAAGGTGCCGAACCCATAGGGAAGGGAAAACCAAACAATCACTCAGTATATTCTCCAATCGATAGACCAAACACAGAATTAGGGATTTATTAACTAAACTACTAAAGCAATTTAGACAAGTAAAGCAAGTATAAAAGTAAATAAACACAAATGAAAACAATAAGTAAATAGACAACCAGGGGATAACAACAATACAGTTCTATGTTTGAATCTATGTTATGTTTACTTAGGTTTTCACAATCCTAATCAGTACTAATATATATGCAGACTTCTCTCAAATGCAAACATGTGTGCCTAATCAAGTAAAACAGTCACTCTCGCGGTCAGTTCTCACTTTAACTAAACCAATAGAATAGGATTAGTGTAATTAAAAACTTTGGTAGCTTGGTAAAGAAGCAATTACTTATTTCTCAGAAAAAGGCTGAATCTCTTCGTACCTTTAATTCTAAGTGTATGATTCGCAATTCAAATTTACAAATGAGCTCTCGCTTCAATAGGTAAATTCTAAGATCATGCTAAAGGTGTACCGACTCTAACATGTATTGAGAACATAGAATCATAACATAAGAACCATAAGAAATCTAACATATATTCAAAACATATTAATGTGCATTTTTATCATCTCTTTAGCTTAAAGGAATTTAACTAAACATAATAAATAAAACAATAATAACAACTAAAATAAATAAACTGATAAATACGAATCTAAAATCTAATTAAAAGAAAGGGAAGGGAAAACTAAGAATTTGTCGTCTCCAGATCTTGATGGAAATCTTCATGAACTTCTCTCTAAATTTTCCCAAATAAGACTTACTTGGATGGAAATAAAATCTTGCAAATCCTCTTCCAAGGTTAGGGCTTCTCTTTGACTTGGAAAACAAGTAACTCCTAAAAATCTCGCTGGGACGATCGCGGCCGTTAATCCATTCTTTGTGGACGCCAAGAAAATACATAGCATAACTACTAGAAAATCACATTTGTCGCGGCCGCTAATATTTTGCTTAATAAACTTTTGAGGCTGCTAATCAACCTTCAGGGATCTTTCTTTGTGGGCGAGAGCATTTTGCGCCTGATTTTATGTTGTCCGCGAGCCTAAGCTGGAAATGGTGTATTTTTTTTCTCCTTAAAAGTCTCATTTATGCTTCAATTTCGCCATTCTCGATACTTTTTTTACTCCAAGGTGAAATAAACCTACAATGGAACAATTTATACGCAATATGGAGCATAAATGGCATAACACTAACGTAAATATATGCTCAAATCCTTACAAAATATACACCTAACAGCCCCACACATCAAAGTTTTCGCAAGGTTGGATGGGATTCAAAGGCATTTGATTTTTAGGACCTATGTTCCCCGTTCTTTGGCAATTCTCACAACTCTTACAACACAAATACACATCACGAAATAAAATAGGCCAAAAGAATCCATTCCAAGTACTAATAAAGCCATTTGTTTTGAGCCAAAATGCCCTCCACAAGCAAAAGAGTGACAAAATTTTTTAATATATTCAAATTCACATTCAGACACACAACACCTAATTATTTGATCCTAACACACTTTCCACAAATAAGGATTATCCTTGATATAGCACTTGGCATCGCTTTTAATTTGTTAAGAAGCATACCTACTACTAAGTAGTTAACAATGTTAGTATACTAGGGCGTGACCGTTGGACTTGAGCAAGCCTTACGTTCAAGTGCTGCAAAAGCTGCTCATCAGGAAACTCATCATTTATAGGCGTGGAATTAGCTATTTTCCCGGATTTCAAATCAAGTGATCAATAACAAGATTTTCACAGCCTTTCTTATCGTGAATTTTGAGATCAAACTTTTGCAAAAGCATATTCCATCAGATCAATCTGGCCTTCGCATCCTTCTTGGTAAGGAGGTATTTCAAGGCTACATGATCAGAAAAAATAACTACTTTAGTTCCCAATAAATATGAATGAAACTTATCTAAAGCAAAAGCAACAATTAAGAGTTCTTTTTCCATCGTGGTGTAGTAGATTTGGGCATTGTCAAGCATTTTGGAAGCATAGTAGATAACATGCGAATTCTTGTCAATTCGTCGCCCGAATACAACTCCAATACTCACTTGCATCACACATTATTTCAAACGGGTAATTCCAGTTTGGAGGCTGTATAATGGGAATTGAAATTAATTTCTCCTTTAGCAAGTTAAAGACGACCTTGCATTCGTCATCAAATTCAAACTCCACATCCTTTTGCAGCAGTCCGTCAAGAGGTCGAGTGATCTTCAAAAAATCTCTTATCAAATGCCTGTAAAAACCTGTGTGACAAAGAAAAGAGCAAATCTCCCGTACACTGACGGGATAAGGAAGAGAATTTACCATATCAATTTTAGACTTACCCACTTCAATTTCTTTACTCGACACCACATGACGAAGTATTAACCCTTTGTCCACCCTACAATGACATTTTTCAAACTTTAAAACTAGATTATGTTTAGCACAACATTTCAAGACCTTAGTGAGGTTATAAGGACACTCATCGAAAGAAACACCGTAGACTGTGAAATTGTCTATAAATACCTCTATGATGTCTTCAACATAATCAGAGAAAATACTGACGATACATCTCTAAAAAGTTGTCACTACATTGCACAATCCAAACGACATCCTTTTGAATGCAAACGTTCCAAATTAGTACGTGAACATGGTCTTGCTTTGATCTTCTGAGGCCACTGGAATCTGGTAAAAACTTGAGCAACCATCAATAATAGTGAGATTTACCGGCTAAATGCTCAAGCATCTGATCTATGAATGGGATGGAAAAATGGTCTTTTTTAGTTAAAGCATTCAAACCAAGGCAGTCCATACAAACTGTAATATCCCACATCGGATTGGAGGGTGGATTGAAGCTGCTTTATAAGTAGTGGAGTTCCCCTCCCCTGAGTAGAGGCCTTTTGGGCCACTGGGGTAACCGGTGGTTTGAAACGTAAAACCATGCGGCTTGGACCAAAGCGGATAATATCGAAGGGCGGGTCTTAGGACTGTTACTGTAATGGTATCAGAGCCAGGGCCCGGGTTCGGTGTGCCAGCGAGGATGCTGGGCCCCTATGGGGGGGGGGGGGGTCGATGTAATATCCCACATCGGATTGGAGGGAGGATTGAAGCTGCTTTATAAGTAGTGGAGTTCCCCTCCCCTGAGTAGAGGCCTTTTGGGCCACTGGGGTAACCGGTGGTTCGAAACGTAAAACCATGCGGCTTGGACCAAAGAGGACAATATCGAAGGGCGGGTCTTAGGACTGTTACTCAAACCTTCCAACTATTTTGTATTTGAGTTGGTAAACAACTGTTGCACCCGTCTTCATGGGCACAACCTGCACTGGCTTACACATTCACTGTCAAATAATGGAAAATTCACACTTACATCAAGAAGTTTTAAAATCTTCTTTTTTACAACCTCCATCATCACGGGTTGAGTCTATGTTGAGCTTGGTGTTTAGGCTTCGAATTGTCTGTAAGGATGATCTTATGCATGCAGGTCGAAGGACTTATACCCTAGATATCGGCTATAGTCCATCCAATTGCTCCTTTAAACTCTCTAGTGACCCTGATAATTTTTTTTTTTTTCAATTTACTAAGTGCATTGAATATAATCACCCGAAGTGTTTCTCTTTCGCCTAAGTAGGTGTACTTCAAGTGATCTAGCAACTTTTTGAGTTCTAATTCAAGGGCTTGTACAACGGAAAGAAGTAGTTTAGTTTTAACAATAGGTAAATAAAGCTTGGAAACATTCCCAACAATCGGTTTAAGAGTCTCTAATTCATGCATTACCTCATTTACCTCCTTAGGCAACTCTATGGTTTTTGACAAATTCATGAATTTTCAGCTTGTAAACTATTAAAAAAGTGCTTAGCTTAATACTTCTACATTGTCTAGCTCAAAATTTTCATCAATCAAGTTATCAATCACATCAATGCAAAACATAGTAGATAGCTTGTCAGGATGTTTCATAGCATCGTAAACATTAAATTTTACAATATCATCATCGTAAACATTAAACTATTATGAACATCTATCTAAAAAAAAGGTCGGCCTAATAATATGTTAGAAGATTTTGAGGATTTATTACCCTCTATATCCAACACAAAAAATTCAGCAAGGAAAGCCAAGTCACCAACTTGCACGAGAACATCCTCCAAAACTCTCTTCGAATATATGATAAATCGATCAGCTAACTATATTATAACACCTGTACCCTTCAAAGGACCAAGATTTAGTGACGAATAGAAAGATAAAAGCATTACACTAATAGATGCACCCGAATCACACATAGCCTTCTTAATACCAAGGTTACCTATTCTACATGGAATTGAGAACATATCTTGGACTTTGCATTTAGGAGGTAACTTCTTTTGTAAAACGGCGGAGACATTCTCTCCAACACTTACCCATTTATTACCTATCAACTGTTGGAAAACACGAATCAGAAAGTAGCGGAAATTTAAAAAATTTCCAACAAAAGGATCTAAGACTCTCAATCGTGTGACCAAATTCGTAAGGATTAGAAACTTACTTTCTTAATTGTCTTTCTTGAAGTGTTTCAAGCCACCCAAGAACGCTCTTCTCGCAGCTTGATCCCCTTTCCTTGGTAAAGCTCGAATCTTCAAACTTCTAACTTGAAGCTCTCTAGAGATAGTCCACCAACTTGATCACAATCTTACTAGTAAGGATGCTAGTTCTCTAGTTAGTGTTTAGGCTTAACCTAGGGTATCGATTATCTTGGAGAAAAGATGGTGTTCAACACATGAACCAAAAGAATTGCCAATTAGCTCTAAGGGGAGCTCGAGCTCCCCTATTTATAATAAGGGAGTGGCCGAAATTCCTAGTCCTCATGGACTAAGGATTTGGTCCCTCTATCCTATTACTTGATCATCAAGTAATTTTGACTTTGACTTTGAATTTAAATTCAAATCAACTTTCAAGAGAGCTAAAAATATCCAAACTATTTTTGGATAATTTTATACTTTATTTATTTAAAATAAATAACTTATTTTATCTAATTAATTAATTCATAATTAATTAACTAGATTATTTTCTCCAAAATTAGACTTTCTTTTTAATTCAAAATTAAACCAAAGTCTATTAAATAATTAACACATTTAATTATTTAATATATATATATATATATACAATATATATATTTACAAGTGTGGGACAAGTGTCACAAGGACACGTGTCACTCACGTGACCCACACGTGTGGTTTCACACGTGTGGAACCCTCTTGGCCTGATTAACTCGTTTAATCATTTTAAAGCCTTAACTCATGTAACCAAGTTATTGTGTGTGACCCTCTAGGTTCTCAATTCAATTAGCAGTGACCCTAATTAATTAATCAGTCCACGGATTAAACGACCATAGTCTAGCAACAGGTGTTTAACTCCTAGCTGAATTGGAATGTTCGGATTCGACAGAACTTTTAAGTCATTGATTCACGTGAGATACAATCCTCCTACTTACTATCTCTCAACCAAGATCTAGGGTAAGGGAATAATCAGAACCCTAATAATCCGGTCTTAAAGCTAAGTGCATTTCATATCCATTTGATCTCAATCCAAGAAACCCTTTTCTTGATGTCTTGATCTACTGCCTTGGCCAAGGACTCCATATGGCATATGAATGACTTACACAATAAGAGATCACCTTGCAAATGCAAGTGTAGGTCCTTTCTTGATTCTCATTCACTTTCATGAATCACTTGTGCAGCCCCGCATAAGCCTTGAAACAGTTGTCTAACGCGACACCCTTTAAAGCTTATACCTAAGACTACAGAGTTAACTCATAAAGTGACAAGGAACCTCAAGTCTTAAGGATCAATTAATCACATCAATGACTCGTGAGATATTTCCTAATCTAGAAGTTTCTATTTCCTGAAATAGAAACTTCCTTTCCCATTTAGGAATGTTCTCACACGGGGCACCTCAGTGAACTTACTTATTGAAGTAAGCACCCTCATGTATCACGCACGTATCAACTATACACTTTGCACCTCCATGAAACAAGGTGGTCCTTCTTAAGGGCGTGATCCCACGAGTAAGCCTTAGAGGAGTCAGGTTAACACTCTCACTGTCCGCAGGACTCATCGGCTTGGAGTATTTTACTAATCATGACTTATGTGATATAGGGCTCGTTTCATGAACCATTTCACCTAAATGGTAGAGTCCTAAAGTCATCAGGATTAGGGGAGTTCTCATACATGCACAGATAAAGTAAACGCATACCAAACAAGAGCATATAAAGAAGTGTTGCCTCAATTCGTTATTTCATTCAAAGATTGTCTGTGATTACAATAAGGAAAAGCACAAAGCGGATATACAATCGGCTTTCTAGGGCACTATTCCTAACAATCTCCCACTTGCCCATGAAAGCCATTCTAAAGCTACTCTAAGTCCCATCTTCTGAAGATGACCTTGGAAAGCTTCTCGACTAAGGGGTTTAGTATGTGGATCTGCCACGTTCTCTGTTGATGTGACCCTCTCAATTTGCACATCTCCTCTTTTGATAATATCACGGATTAGGTGATACTTCCTCATAATGTGCTTGGTCCGTTGGTGAGATCTTGGTTCTCTTGCTTGAGCAACTGCCCCAGTGTTGTCACAAAACACAGAAATGGGGTTTTTCATGCCAGGAACAACATTCAACTCTTGAATGAAGTTTCTAATCCAACACCTTCCTTAGCTGCATCATTTGCAGCCAAGTATTCGGCCTCAGTGGTCAAATCTGCAGTGGTAGTTTGCTTGGAACTCTTCCAACTCACTGCTCCGCCGTTTAGGCAGAAAATGTATCCTGACATTGACTTAAAATCATCTAAGTCAGATGCAAAGCTTGCATCGCAGTATCCTTTGACAGTAAGATCTTTCTGACCTCCGTAAACTAAGAATAAATCTTTAGTACTTTTCAAGTACTTGAGAATATTCTTCACGGCAGCCCAGTGACCATCTCCAGGGTCAGATTGGAAACGACTTGTAACACTAAGTGCATAAGCCACATCCGGTCGAGTACATAACATTGCATACATTATGCTACCTATTGCTGATGCATAAGGTGTATGAGTCATTCTTTCCTTCTCAAGGTCAGTCTTAGGACACATCTTCTTGGAAAGACATGTTCCTACACTCATAGGAAGGTTCTTAACCTTTGCTGACTCCATATTGAATCTCTTTAATACTTTGTCAATGTACATCGACTGTGATAGTCCTATTAACCTTCTAGATCTATCTCGATAGATTTTAATTTCAAGGATATAGGACGCATCACCAAGATCTTCCATCTCGAATTGGTTTGATAACCATAACTTAGTCACTTTCATGTCATCCTTCGAATTCCTAATAAGAAGGATGTCATCAACATAAAGTACTAAGAATTACACTGAGGTCTCCAATTCCTTTCTATACACACAAAACTCATTCGAAATTTGAATGAAGCCAAACGCTTTGACCGATTCATCAAATCGAATGTTCCAATTCCTAGAAGCCTGTTTCAATCCATAGATTGATCTTTGGAGTTTGCAAACCTTTTGCTCACTCCCACTGAATGTGAAACCTATGGGTTGCTCCATATAAATGTCTTTATCAATGTCACTATTGAGAAAGGCAGTTTTCACATCCATTTGCCATATCTCGTAGTCATAATACGCAGCAATGGCAAACATGATCCGAATAGACTTTTGCATTGCAACTGGCGAAAAGGTTTCATCAAAGTCCACGCCGGGTCTTTGAGTGAATCCTTTTGCAACCAGTCTTGCTTTGTAAGCTGCAATGCTTCCATCAACTCCAAGCTTTCTCTTAAAGATCCATTTGCAACCTATGGGTTTGACCCCATCAGGCAAATCTACCAAGGTCCAAACTTGGTTGGAGTTCCTGGAATCCATTTCGGATTTCATGGCTTCTATCCACTGTTCAGAGTCAGAATCTGAAAGTGTCTCCTCATATGTTGAAGGATCATCATCCTTTTGAGAGATTTCATGGAAGAATCCATACCATCTCTCCGGCTGTCTAGGAGTGCGTTCAGAACGCCTTAGAGGAGGATTTTCGTGTGTATCGAAATTCGTGATTGTTTGTGGTTGATCAGTAGGGGACGTTTCTTCAGTGGGTGGTGTGGGATCACTTTGTACTTCCTCTAATTCTATGATCTGGCCTTTCTTTTCTCTAGGGAATGGTTCCTCAAGAAAAGTGGCATTTCTGGAAACAAACACCTTTTGCTCAGATTGATCATAGAAGTAGTATCCTATGGATTCCTTAGGATAACCTATAAAGTGGCATAAGTTAGAACGAGATTCTAACTTATCTCCCACTGTCCTCTTCACGTAAGCAGGACTACCCCAAATTCTTAAGTAAGAATAACTAGGGATTTTACCATGCCACATTTCATAGGGCGTTTTAGGGACTGACTTAGAGGGAACTAGATTCAAAATCTTTGCTGCACTTTCTAGGGCATAACCCCAGAAAGAAGGTGGTAAGTCAGTGAAACTCATCATGGAACGAACCATATCAAGTAAGGTTCGATTCCTTCTCTCAGAAACTCCATTAAGCTGAGGAGTTCCCGGAGGAGTCCACTGAGAGATAATCCCATTATCTTTGAGATGATTAAGGAATTCTTCACTAAGATACTCGCCTCCTCGATCAGATCGAAGTGCTTTGATCTTGTGACCAGTTTGGTTCTCAACCTCCTTTTGAAATTCTAAGAATTTCTCAAAAGCTTCAGATTTATACTTCATTAAGTATATATAACCATATCGACTAAAGTCGTCCGTAAAGGTTATGAAATACTGATGATTGTTTCTTGTGCTTACACTAAGCGGTCCACAAACATCAGTATGGATCAAATCCAAAACCTTAATGGCACGTTCCACAGTTCCTTTAAAAGGGACTTTGGACATTTTTCCTTTGAGACAGGATTCGCAAGAAGTTAACTCTTTAAGATCATTTTCAGAGAATGATCCTAAAGTGTTTATCTTACTAATTCTGTTCTTGGAAATGTGTCCTAATCTAGCGTGCCATAAGGGAGCTGAAACTTTGTCATCTCTCTTACGTTTAGTTTCTCGTTGTATATTCATAATATTAATATTCTGAGTTAGATAAAGTCCATTATTTAGAGTACCGATGTGAACGGAAGAGTTGTTCCGTTTGATAAAGTATTTACCATTCTTAATATAAGTTTCATAACCTTCACAATCTAAAATTGGAACTGAAATTATATTACGAATAATACTCGGTACATAAAGGACTTTATTTAAGACTAACTCAAAACTACCTAAATCTAATCTAATTGTGCCTAAAGCTCGAGCTTCAACGTTTGAGCCATCGCCGATCTTCAAGACATATTCTCCTTCTTTGAGTTGTTGGACTTCACTTAGCATCTGTACATCATTACAGATATGAGTCCCACAACCGGTATCAAGTACCCAAGAACTAGAATTAATAGAAAGATTTATTTCAACGAGAAACATACCTTTCTTTAGAGTAGCCTTGTACTCTGGGCAGTTTCTCCTCCAATGTCCCGCTTTGCCATAATGGAAGCAAACATCCTCTTTCTGATCACGCTTCTTCTTTTGGGCCTTCCCTTCGAAACGCCACCAGTGGGCCTAAGGGGTTTCTTCTTCTTCTTTTGGGCTTTCTTGCCCTTACCTTTAGAAGGCCCAGAAGAGGAAGATGGAGCATTCACCATCAAAACCTTATTGTCCTTCTTGATCGTGCTTTCAGTAGTCACAAGCTGACTAATCAGCTCAGCTACAGTAGCACCAACATGATTCATATTGAAGTTAAGGACAAATGGGTTGAATGATGGTGGGAGCGAAGCTAGCAACAAATCCACTGAAAGCTCATCTTTCAGTGGCATGTCCATGGAAGCAAGTTTCTCAGTAAAGGCGAGAAACTTGAGTCCATATTCATGGACACTTGAACCTTCCCTCATTCTTAAGTGGAACAATTCCTTTGAAGTGTTATACCTTGTAACACGTTCATGAGGGCGGTAAAGTTGCTCTAAGTGGTCGTAAATCTCCCAAGCGAATTCCATGGCCTCATGTTGCCTTTGCAAGTCCAGAGACATGTTAGCCAACATAAGGCAACGGGCTTGGAGATTATCATCCTTCCACTTCTGAATCGCGTCCCGCTCGACCCGAGTGGGAGCCTCCCCTTCGGGACTAGCCTCCCCTTCGAAGAGAACATAAGTTCTCTTCTCAGAATCTAAAATGATTTTTACATTCCTCAGCCAATCAGAATAGTTGGGACCAGTCAACTTGTTTGACTCGAGGATCGATACAAGAGGGTTTTTGGTTGCCATTTCAAAACACGTAGAGAATCACAGAATCTACGACCTAAATGGTAAAATAGAGAACTAGTGAGCATGCTGAATTATAACGATATACAAAAGATAAGGTCTTTAATCTAATGTAGCTCCCACTGTTTTTCAAAGATCTAGAATTCCCAAAGATCTAAGAGGAACACGTTTCCCAATGGGTACTAAGATCCTAGGCATTTTACCTCGAACCCACGACTCGCGGACATTCTAAGTAAAACCCTAGGTAGGTACAACTTACCAATTCTAACACCTTTAGAACTCTTAGTAATTGTTTTTGCATCACCTATCTTTCAATATAGACCCACGACTCGTGCGACATCCATATTTACTTAGGTGTTAAGCTAGACCCATCAATCATAAGATCATGATCAAAACTTAGTTCGAACGACCCACGACTCGTGGACATCGCCCTTGCCAAAATTGACCACGAAATATTGACCATTTAAAATGATCAATTAGGTAACTAATAACTAATAAGCTCCACTAGCTATCCCACGACTCGCGGACAATAACTAGTTTCACTTACTAAACTTAAAACCTATTGATGGAATGCTAGGAATTTAATTCAAAATTTGCATCTCGAATTAAATACCTATTTATTCGAAATTAGCTTAATATTTAATGGGAATTTTCGAATTAACCGGAGAGTTGTCCAGTTCGACCTCACCAACATATATGTTATCCAATTTTATTAGTCTTGATTAATGCAAGTACACTTAAATGCATTTCAAACAAGCACATAAACAGATAACATGTCCTAGCATGACACTAACATGTAATGATCATGGGTTCTACCTATCTTATGCGTGATATGTGGGAGCCACTCCACAATCACAAGTTCTAACATACATGCCACATAAACAGTTTAAATCACATAAGGGAAAGCGGTAACAAAATACGAGCCCTATCTCTATTACATTTTACAATTGAGATTCCCCTCCCTAACATTTTGAGGGGTCTTCACTCATGGCCTCCTTGTTACTTGAATGTGGTCCATCTTACTCCATGGGTGCATTGTCTCCAAAATGAAAATAAAACCTCACCACCTATCTCTACTCTCAAATTAAAAGAAAAAGACATAAAGTAATAAGGCTCAATCTTCATATTGGCCTTAGACAATTACACTGTAGCACCCAGAACGCTAGGCACCACATCCCCCGCACTATAGCCTCAATTCACATATGAAACGGGCAATTCATACATGAACCGAAACTACAGCGAACGGGAGACAATAAAAAACAACAGCTAGGCGGGTACCCTCAATTAATATCACTAACAATTGTATCAATAAAAGCGAAAGCAATAACATTCAATACTTATAGTTACTATATTTACATATTTATTATTAGATACCAATATTTCATACATTACAATATCACCTCCAACATTTACATACCAATACATTATCATTCCCCAAAATATGCCAAAACATGCTACAAAATGTATCAAGTATCAATAGATGAACGAAATATGAGGTGAAGTGTGCTAGACCCAAACTAAAGACAAACTAGACTCTAATTCCCGCCTAGCACGAAACCTGCAAAACTGAAAAGTTGAGGTGTCAGTCCAACACGGACTGAGCGAGGGGTATAAATAAGTATATGCGCAATTACCATGCAATTTATAACCTCGGGTAAGATTGTATAAAGAAAACAAAATAAGTTGAAAATAACAAGAGATTCCCGCCCGAGATTATAACAATTCAATTTACAGTTAACAATCAATTCAATCACTCAGTGGCCCGGCGAGTGAGGGCAAATCTCCAACCTTTCTCCGATAGTGTACATTATTTCAATTTAATTAATGAATTAGGTGATCACACAAACAGTTCTGTGCACAATTAGCAATTTCAATCAATAAATCCTTCTTCCTCCGGGTGATGGCGGGCTTGCAAGACCCAACCATCCAATCATGGTGTACGTCGGGAACATGACTCCCACGTACGGGATTTCTTCCTCCACCAAACCTCCTGGTGGATTCAGAGGTGATCCCACAATGGTGAGGATAGTGCAAGAGTTACCCGTCAGCCCTTGCTTTCTCGGTTGGCTCAATACACTACCCTCGGGCCCAACGTGAACAATAGTTACTCGCCAAAGACAATCCGTCAATCACTCAATCAATCAATCAATCAATCACTCCATTTTCGTGAAATCATTTGAAAACCATAAGGTTCGAAAACTATAGATATATAGATACGTTTTGGTCGAAATCACATAAGGGTTTTAAGGGTTCTATATATCTAGAATTTAAACCTCACCTGAACCACCCAAAACAACCAAGGAATCAGCTCACGGAGCCTGCTCCTCATCACCAGGAAGCTGGTCTGTGCAAGAAAGACAACTGTCCGTGAAACACGACTCAAAATGAACCAAATAGGACGAACGGCAAAATGCAATGATCATGATATGAATATGTAAAAGATAAGATTAGGTTCAAGTGCACTATTAGGAAATGAAATCATATAATCAATTAAACCAAATAACAATTAATACGTAACCAATATATAACTCATGCACGTATAGTAGCATGTAAAACAAAATGCATGAAAACAGAGGGTGACACGCCCGTGTCACCAAAATACACTAAGCCGTGACACCCCCGTGTCACCCAACACAAAGCAAAGTTGACACGCCCGTGTCATCTGTGCGTAACAGAAAAACAGGGGAGAAAACAGGGGTTTCCATGCAAAACCAGCCCAAACCATTATATTCCAAATTCCAACCATACCAAATGTTGCAACACCTCATATATGCATCATCCTTCAAGTATTAATCAATTCAACCAAGAAATAAACATCAAAGTGGTAAAATTAACTTGAAACCCTCATGTATGAACATGCCTCCAACCCTCAATAATTCCAAGATTTTCATGCAATCCTTACTCCTTATAATCAAGATCATGCTTTCAACTTCAATCATGTAAGAATTCATCACATAATTCATGAACCCTACTTCTATGTCAATCAAGGAATTCATACAAGTTCATGATATACCTTAAATTCAAGCAAGATTTGAGATGAAATGAAGAGATAATGATGATGATGCTTCTATCCTCCCAATTCCTCCAAAAGTTAAGCTTGAAAAAGAGATGAAATTTCCTCCTTCTCCTTGGTGTTTTGATCGGTTTCTTGTGTGTGTGTGTGTGTAGAAATTTGATGAAAAATGAAGAATGTAATGTATGGAACAATATGTATATACAAGATATATTAAATCCTCCACTAAATAAGATGAATCACCACAATTTGCAAACAAGCCCCTCTACAATTTAAATGCATGCAATTGGGTCTCATTTCTACACAACAATTCACTTAGCTCCAAGTCATGAATTACAATTAAATCCAAGAATTTACACAAGAGAGCAATTAAGGACATTTAATTCATTTAGGTCACTTAGTTCATATAATTCATATAAAGAACGATTCATGTAAATGCGTAGAAATGTTATGCATATAATATAACGAAAGGGCAATTAATTGAATGAAATACTTAAATTTAACCTCCCAACTCCCGAAGACCCGCTCGTGGCGTGCTTACCTGAACTTTCGGAATTTGGGGCGTTACATACACGGGGCATACCCCGGCCTCAAAATAGTAATATGGAAAGCCACATAATAAATCACATAACAGTACACACATAAGTGAGGCTCCAACCTCAATTGAGAAACGCAACTATAGGGCTCCAACCTCAATTTAAACCATCCATGTGCATAAATTAAAACCATACATAAGTCTAAACCCATGATCACCTAACATGCTTTTGCGAGAATTTAAATTTAGCCAATAAATTAAAATTCCCGTTTCAAGTCCTAATGACTTAAAACACGACTTGATACGAGTCTTATTTATAAAAGTTTTCAATAAATCCCAAATTAGCAAAACAAATAAAATTCCAATTAATTTCTGAAATTTAATAATTTTATCAAAGATGTATTTTCCCAAAATATAAACCGTTTCTATTTCTCAAAAATCCTAATTTTAAGTTTTATTCAAAAATTAAAATAAATATTCAAAAATAAAATTTTAAAATTAAAATAAAAAATTGGGACTGGATTGCACGAAACACGAAAACGGATCACGAAAACAATGGGACCCGTACGCGAAAGAGCTGCGCGCGTCGCGCGCGCGCAAGGTACGCGCTGATGTGCGCAGCCCTCTCGGCCAGTGCGGGCGGCTGGGCGAGCAATCCCGCACGCCTTGCGGGATTCTCGCCCAGCGTGGGCGGACGACGGGAGGCTCCCGCACAGGCGTGCGGGAGGTGCTGGGCGGTTGCCCTTGCGCGCGCCTAGGCAGGGGGCGGTGCGCGCGAAGCCCGCGTGCCCGACGCCTTCGCGCGCGGGGTTTCGCGTGTTCGTCGTAATTCGGGTTTTCGTTTCGTGTTTTCGTTCAAAAGAAAAACCAATCCAAGAAATCCAAAAACAATTTATACAGTTTCAAATCTAAAATAGTTTTCAAAAATTAAATTTTGCAAAAACCAATTTTCAGAAACTTTCAGGAAAAAATACAGTTTCGTAATTCAGGCTTTCTAGAACAATTACAAATACTCAATCGCATCAAGCCTAAGAATTTCTACCAAATTCAGAATAATTGAGACGAATCAGAAACACGATTAACGAGGTGGCTTTGATACCACTTGTTGGAAAACACGAATCAGAAAGCAGCGGAAATTTAAAAAATTTCCAACAAAAGGATCTAAGACTCAATCGTGTGACCAAATTCGTAGGGATTAGAAACTTACTTTCTTAATTGTCTTTCTTGAAGCGTTTCAAGCCACCCAAGAACGTTCTTCTGGCGGCTTGATCCCCTTTCCTTGGTAAAGCTCGAATCTTCAAACTTCTAACTTGAAGCTCTCTAGAGATAGTCCACCAACTTGATCACAATCTAACTAGTAAGGATGCTAGTTCTCTAGTTAGTGTTTAGGCTTAACCTAGGGTTTCGATTATCTTGGAGAAAGGATGGTGTTCAACACATGAACCAAAAGAATTGCCAATTAGCTCTAAGGGGAGCTCGAGCTCCCCTATTTATAATAAGGGAGTGGCCGAAATTCCTAGTCCTCATGGACTAAGGATTTGGTCCCTCTATCCTATTACTTGATCATCAAGTAATTTTGACTTTGACTTTGAATTCAAATTCAAATCAACTTTCAAGAGAGCTAAAAATATCTAAACTATTTTTGGATAATTTTATACTTTATTTATTTAAAATAAATAACTTATTTTATCTAATTAATTAATTCATAATTAATTAACTAGATTATTTTCTCCAAAATTAAACTTTCTTTTTAATTCAAAATTAAACCAAAGTCTATTAAATAATTATCACATTTAATTATTTAATATATATATATACAATATATATATTTACACGTGTGGGACACGTGTCACAAGGACACGTGTCACTCACGTGACCCACACGTGTGGTTTCACATATGTGGAACCCTCTTGGCCTGATTAACTCGTTTAATCATTTTAAAGCCTCAACTCATGTAACCAAGTTGTTGTGTGTGACCCTCAAGGTTCTCAATTCAATTAGCAGTGACCCTAATTAATTAATTCACTAATTAATTAATCAGTCCACAGATTAAACGACCATAGTCTAGCAACAGGTGTTTAACCCCTAGCTGAATTGGAACGTTCGGATTCGACAGAACCTTTAAGTCATTGATTCATATGAGATACAATCCTCCTACTTACTATCTCTCAACTAAGATCTAGCGTAAGGGAATAATCAGAACCCTAATAATCCGGTCTTAAAGCTAAGTGCATTTCATATCCATTTGATCTCAATCCAAGAAACCCTTTTCTTGATGTCTTGATCTACTGCCTTGGCCAAGGACTCCATATGGCATATGAATGACTTACACAATAAGAGATCACCTTGCAAATGCAAGTGTAGGTCCTTTCTTGATTCTCATTCACTTTCATGAATCACTTGTGCAGCCCCAGCATAAGCCTTGAAACAGTTGTCTAACGCGACACCCTTTAAAGCTTATACCTAAGACTACAGAGTTAACTCATAAAGTGACAAGGAACCTCAAGTCTTAAGGATCAATTAATCACATCAATGACTCGTGAGATATTTCCTAATCTAGAAGTTTCTATTTCCTGAAATAGAAACTTCCTTTCTCATTTAGGAATGTTCTCACACGGGGCACCTCAGTGAACTTACTTATTGAAGTAAGCACCCTCATGTATCACGCACGTATCAACTATACACTTTGCACCTCCAGGAAACAAGGTGGTCCTTCTTAAGGGCGTGATCCCACAAGCAAGCCTTAGAGGAGTCAGGTTAACACTCCCACTGTCGGTAGGACTCATCGGCTTGGAGTATTTTACTAATCATGACTTATGTGATATAGGGCTCGTTTCATGAACCATTTCACCTAAATGGTAGAGTCCTAAAGTCATCAGGATTAGGGGAGTTCTCATACATGCACAGATAAAGTAAACGCATACCAAACAAGAGCATATAAAGAAGTGTTGCCTCAATTCGTTATTTCATTCAAAGATTGTCTGTGATTACAATAAGGAAAAGCACCAAGCGGATATACAATCGGCTTTCTAGGGCAATATTCCTAACATCAATTTCCTTTTGTTGGTATAGAGCTCCTTAAGAAACTTTTTTTGTTGGATGACATCTGGCAAGGGAATGTCCACTGCAACCCTTCGAAAAGTCTCTAGTATGCCTTGCTCTTTTTTCTTCTTCTTTGATTTGGCCAGGCATTGGGGGAACAATGGTGGTATCACAAATGGCTTAGGTTGGACAACAAGTTCTGAATCACTGTCATGACATGGGGTTAAGGGTTGATCAAGTCTTAAGTTCAAGTCATCCGTTTGATCAACCTTAGCATTATTCCTGCGTGTTTTAGACTTCTCCACTAGTGGGGGCAACTCTTTTCCACTTTAGAGTGTGATTGCACTTATATTCTACCTCAGATTCCCATTTTGCAAGGGAAGGTTCCCTTGATTCTCCAACCTACTCAATGAAGCTACTATTTGTCCCAACTGATTCTCAAAATTCTTAACGATGGACCCCAAGTTTTGCACGGTTGACTCCAAGATCTTCAATTTAGTAGCTTGTTGGAAAAATCTTGTATTCTATTGAACTTGTTGTTGAGGTGTTGGGGATTTGGGTTGGAAATGCCAGAAGTCGGGTGGTTTTGGTGCATAACTCAAATTAGGATGATCACGTCGATCAACGGGATTGTAAGTGTTGGAATATAGATTGTACTTCGAAGACTCCTACCTGACTGCATTTACATTTTCTATGGTACTTATTGAAGACATGGACATGCATCAATCGGATGGGCTTGGCTTGCATAAAGTACACACACTTTTGCCTGTGGATTATTGCCTGCATTCATGTTTTGAACCAAAGGGAAGAAGAAAACTGTAGTGCATTTGTATATATCATGGAGATCAATTCCCTTGCTTCTGCAGAAGTTCACTATCGCTCCTCCACTAGCAGCATCCACCATCCTTCACTTATTGGTTGCAGTCCCTCATAAAAATACTGAATTACTAATTGCTCAGAGATCCCATGTTGTGGGCAACTTGCTAACAATTGCTTATATTTTTCCCAATACTCGTGAAGGCTCTAGTACTCCTTCTGCTTGTTCTCACATATCTCTCGGTAAATGTTTGCAGCTCGTGAGATTGGGAAATACTTGTTCAGGAATTTTCTGCACATTGCTGCAAGTAGTAACATTTCCCAGTGGGAGGTAGTATAAGCCAATCCTTTAAGCATCTTGCAAAGAGAATGAAAAGGCTCGCAATTGTATTTGATCCTTCATCACACCATGCAGTTTTATAGATGAACACACAAGGTAGAACTCCTTTAAGTGCTTATGAGGATCTTCATTCTCCAACCCACGAAACTTGGAAACTAGGTGTATGAGCCCCAATTTCAGCTTAAAACCTTCAGCAACTGCAAGAAAATCGATACAAAGTGGTTGTTGTGTAGCATTGGTCGAGCTAGGTCGTGCGGTGTTCTGTTTTCATCTGCTATGGTTAGCGCTTGATCAAGTCTTGAAGTCAAATCGCTCTGTTCTTCTACCAGATCGTCCAGATCGGTGTCCGACTCTTCCTCTTTGATCAAGTTCGACGTTTTAGATGGTTGGTGGCATGACTCAGCTTGTTTCCTCAGCTTTTTCACAGTTTTCTCAATTTTTGGATCATAAAGACGATTATCCTTCCCGCGAATGCTCCTGTTCATCAAAAGAATAAAATCGATTAGAAACTAGTCCCTGACAACGTCTCCAAAATTTGACCAGTGTTGAACCCATTAAAAATAATTAAATTCTATTTACCGACTAACACAACAGAGTATAGCAGTAACATGGTCGATCCATAGGGATTAGGGAAAATAATTCTTTTGATTCACATAAAAGTTCACGAAGAATAATTTAAAAGAGGGTTTTAAGAGTTTTCAACTAACTACGAATAAAGCAATGAATAATTAAACTAAATTAAATAAAGAACTAAAAGCACTAATTGCAGATAAGAAATATCAATTAAAGGAGATATCTAGCCAAGGACGCTTTCAATTTAAATTCTTACACTGATCATCAACTCAAAGATGGACAGATTAGCTTTAGCCGAAAGAGTCACTCGAATTAATCTCGTTTCTACTTAACTTCTCAAATAACTAAGAGACACACTTAAATTATTTTCTCTAACCAACTTACAACCCTATAAAGTCACTCTTAAAATTTAATGAGTTAGCAACATTAAGAAAAAGTTGATGAGTTTGCAGCATTAAGAAACTAAACTAGAAAGCAAGAGAGGAAGAAAACTCTAAGAACTAAGCAAAAATGGTGTGCCCAAAGGTCTGTGTAATTCCCTCCAAAAAGAACGCTATGTTCCTTTCGTCTCTTCTTCAAGATATCTGCCCAAATCTCCAAAACTCTCCACAACATACCAAGAAAGAGAGGAGCAGAGGAATAAGTGTGAACACGATTTCCAGAAGATCTTTCCTTATCCAAGTTAACTTTTCCTCCAATACATAAAATCCTCCAACTCTCCCTTAATAAATTCGGTGCTGATGTGGTGAGAAGTCGCTAAAAAGAAGCTCGAGACCTTACAAAAACTTGTAGATATAAGATAGGAAATCTGCAACTTAGCCTAAAGGTCAAGTCGTCGTAATTCCTCCCAAATGACATGATTTGGCACTTTGTTCTCCATAAACCCTCCAATTACAATAAAACAAACGAAATACATCAACTTGTCGAAAAGAGATCAATTAAAATCGCAAAATAGGGCAATTAACATATTAAAATATGATAATTATACACGTTATCAACTACCACCAAATTGTGTAACTCAACGGTTCGGCGCTATACTAGCTCAATTAGAGGTCTCGAGTTTGAGTCCCTAGGTACACAACTACTATATATTTGTAGGGAAAACTTTATACCTAAGTGGTCCGACCCGACTCGATCTATAGAAATGGACTATCGAAAGGGGGGGGGGGGGAGGGGAAGGTTCCTTAGTCGGTTACTCCTTAGTCATAGTCTCCTAAGGGAATTTGGTCCCAAGGGACGCCAAACTCTTTTTTTAGGGAGATAACCCTCAATTTCTTTTCTCTTTTTTTTTATTCTCTATTAGTTTACGTGGACTCTTTATTTTATTTTATTTTATTTTTTTTATATTATCTCGATAAACGTGTTGAGATTCGAATTTCAGATCTAGATTTACTTTTTCTTCGTCTCACCTTCTCTCTCATTCATCTTTTCTCCTTCTCTCTTTCTCTCAACGCCGATTTGTCTTCTCTCCTTCTCACCTTCTCTCGCCGTCCGTCTTCATCGCCTCCGATTCGTTTTCTGCAATTGTCACCGCCGATTTGCCTTCTCTCATTCTCTCACCGTCCGCCTCCATCACCTCTGATTCGTTCTCTGCAATAGTCATCGCAGATTCGTTCTCTGCAATAGTCTACGGCATATTTCTTAACTACAATCGGTTCTGCATCTACGACCGGTTCTGCAATCGTGTTTGAAGGTCAAGAAATCTTATTCACTTTTTCTGCATATACGATCAGTTTTGCAATCGTGTTTGAAGATCAAGAAATCTTATTGACTTCTTCTATTCTTCTTCTTTTTTTTGTTTCTTCTTTTATTTTGGTTTGAATATTTTGAAGATTTGCAGCTTTGCAGCGATCTAGTGAATATTTTGAAGATTTGCAGCTTTGCAGCGATCTAGTGCTAGACCGCTGCACTAGATTGTAGTGATCTAGCACTAGATTGCAGTGATCTAGCACTAGATTGCACCGATCTAGCGATCTAGTGCTCGATCGCAGTGATCGAGCACTAGATTGCAGTGATCTAGCACTAGATCGCAACGGTCTAGCGCTAGATCGCGCAATCTAGTGCTAGACCGCTGCGATCTAGCGCTAGATCCCTGGAAGAAATATGGATCTTCAAAAAAATTAAAAAAAAAAAAAGAAAAGAAAAACGAATAAACAAAAATAAAAAATGTGAAGATATCTTCAAAATTCTATGAAGATCGAACACAGAGATTTGAAGATCTAATATGACTAAAAATAATAAATGAAAGTAAAGAAAAAATAAAGAATAAAAGAAAATAAAAAATAAAAGAAAATAAAGAAAAAAAAATTATAACGATCTAGTGCTAGATTGCAGTGATCTAGTGGTAGAATTGAACACGTGGAAAATAATTATATTTAATATTTATTTTATTAGATATAATTGAGAAAAGGGTTATATACCCAATTCTTTTGAAACTAGGGGTTACATAACGGAAAAAAGACTTATGAGGGTTATACAGTGAACTATCCCTAGTTTCCTGGTGCTTTTCGTTATTAGTGACACCCAAATATTTTTTTAGTAAGTTAACCCCTAGTTTCAAAAGAATTGGGTACATAACCCTTTTCTCAATTTTGTCTAATAAAATAAATATTAAATATAATTATTTTCCACGTGGGCAAATCGAGTAAGCGATCTCAGAAATCGCACACTCGATTTTTTTTTCTTTTCTTTTTTTCTTTTCTTTTCTTTTATTCTCTTTATTTTCTTTAATTATTTTTATTCATCAAGATTTCTTTAAATCTATTTTTCAATTTTTTCTTTATTTTCATTTATCATTTTTATTTTTTATTTTTTATTTTTTTAAGATCCAGATTTGGTTTATTTATTTTTCTTCTGCCATCGCGCACTCGATTGCAGAAATCGCGTGTGCGATCGCAGAATCTAGAAATCGCGCACGCAATTTCCATAATCGAGCAATCGATTTCTACAATCGCGTGCGCGATTTCTGAAATCGAGTGAGCGATTGAAGAAATCGCACACTTGATTCATGAAATCGCACGATTATAGAAATCACGTACTTGATTTCTTGAAAAAATCTGGAAAAAAAAAAAATGCAGAAGAGTAGAAGAAGAATACTATAAGATTTCTGGATCTTCAATTGTAGAATGCAGTCAGAAATAGTTGCAGAAGATAAAGATACGGCGATGCAGAAGACGAATTCGACGGAGGCCATTGTAGAAGATGAATCCACGACGAGAAGATAACTATGGAGGCGATTGCAGAAGACGTCGGCGGCGAGAGCAGGTGAGAAGACGAATCGCGATGAGAGAATATGAGAAGGAGAGGTGCAGGCGAGAAGACCATCTCTGTTTTTCACCGTTGAAGGAGAGAAGAAGAAGAGAAAAAGAGAAGGAGAGAAGAAGAAACGGCGAAGAAGAAACTAGGGTTTGATTTGGGTGGGAGATCTGGATTTGAAAGATATGACGTGATTATTAGCCACATCAGATAATAGAGAATAAAAAAAAGGAAAAATAAATTGAGGGTTATATCCCTAAAATAAGTCTTGGGCGTCCCTTGGGTCCTAATTGTCTCTAGTTTCCTTTGGTACAACTAATTGAAAAAATTAAAATAGAGTGCTAAAAGGACAAATATTACGTTATATCAATTATAGAGGGCTGCAGTATACATATCATATAGTTCGAGGGCTGAAGTGTAATTAATCCTAAAAGACAAAACGAAAGCGGTACTGCATCACCCATCTGCTACTTCAAGCTACTGATTGGATAAGAAAATCAATTCTGAGTGGCTGATTTATATTGACACGAGACAAAAATAAATCTCGGTTCTTCCACTTCCCTTCAGGCCATCACAGTTCACACATAGAGACGCAGTACGCACACGCGCACTTACACATTGACTGTTTTCCTTTCTATAATATTTCGACGGAAATGGATTCCGTGAGTCCGATGGAGTCAGCGGCGGTTGAATCGCCGTACGAGGGGTTGCTGAAGGCGGCGTTATTGATACCAATATCTCACTATATATTGGGATTGTCGTTGATCTTAGCTGTATTTTTGTATAGTTTCCTTGAAATTCATATACTCAGTGATTTACTCACCGGATTCAGGGGACAGCGGGTTGTTTTGACTTACAACTCTGCCTCGAAAGTCTACCGTGATGTTGTTTCTAAGTGTAGGATTCTTCATGGAAGGTATGATGATTGTGATTCTGTTATGTTGGTGTTCGTTTTTAATGGAGTTTTTGTTGCAATATAATCTAATTAGGCGTTCTGATTACATTATTTTGTTGCTTTTGATATTGTTGAGAATAGGTATTTGTCAACACCATGGTTGTGTAGTCCGCATCTTCAGACTGCTTTTCTGCAGTTTTTTGGAAATGCGCCTGTTGTGAATTATAGAAGGTGAGCTTTGATTGAATAATATGGTGCCTTTTTTACATTATATTCACATTTCAATTTAATAAATCGGGTGTGGAAGATATTTCATATATTTGAGTGTCTGAAGTCTGAACTTGTTCAAATTGCCGTATTGGATCAGCCAATTAGCTGTGCACTGGTGTTTTCATTTCAGAAAAGTAATACTAAGTCGATGCAGTGTGCAGACAGATTTTTATGACGTCTGATGGTGGAACTTTGGCATTAGATTGGGTCAAAAATGCTGAAGGTAACAAGCTTTTCAGTTTTGAGCCTCATCACATCGTCGTATTTTACAGCAATATCATGCTGCAGAGAATTGGTTCATTATTATGTAGCCCATGTTGTAATTCACAACAATAAATCTATGGTTTTTACTATAGTATCACTATGAGGACTCGAACAATTTTGTGTTTCATTGACTATGAATTTCCTAGACATTTTCTTTAATGATTCTAGATGTAATACTAATATCCAACTGGAAAGTTTACCCTGATAGGCTTGTAAGGATTGCCCTTTTGTTCAACATCACAGTTCAGTAACTGGAAAATACAAATAAGAAAGGACGAAGCAGAAATTTTTAGCGGTTCAGGACCTCTGGTTATTTTGATATTTCGAGTTAATTCTCCAACTAGCAGATGTCACTCCATATTCACCCTGTTATCCCCCGGATATTAGAACTCTCGCTTAATAATGATTTAATTGTACACTCTTTAGACGTCTATGTAATTTTACTGTCATCCATAGTTGATTTGCTTTGTTTTAACAGATAATGTCATTCATTTTAGAAGCTGACGATGCATATTTTATAACTTCTGGATGAGTTATTTCTTTCTCACAGTAGCTATTAGTTTTTTAGCTTTTTGTGTATTTTTGTTTGACAATTTTAACTAGGTTTTGCATTCTTTTAGTTAAGGAACCAGTCCGTCAAGTGAATGATGCAGTGAGGCTTGATGATACGACTCCCATTATAATCATCATTCCTGGGTTAACAAGTGATTCCAATTCTGCAGTAAGTTATCTAGATAACTTTACTATCCTTTTTCTGTTGTCTTATTTGGTATGTTCCCATTCCAGATAACTAGGATTTTGTGTGTGCATATTTCCTCTTTGAAAGTTTTCACACATTCCAGTTTGCTACAGGAGGAAAACTGGCGTTCTATTAGATTTTTCTACACACATGCAATTGTCTGATTTTCTATCTGTCTTCATGATCCTTTTTTTACAGTATGTCAAACATCTTGCTTTCAACATGGCCAAACATGGCTGGAATGTTGTTGTGAGCAATCATCGGGGACTCGGAGGTGTATCAATCACGGTGAGTATAATGCAAACATGTGGGTTTTAAGATACTGGTAAAGAGTTGAAAGTTTCTATTGTATGTAGTTGTTATTATCAACTATGATAGCACCTTCGGGATCTATATCATTCACTTTTCGACTATCCTATTCATGTACTAAATCCTAGTTCTGCTAGCATTATGTTTTAATTATTTGCGGGACCAGAAAATTAGGGAAGTCTGAGAGGAGTATGGGGGAACAATGTATTACCTACATTCAAGTTCATAATAAATCCCATTCAGTTCTATCTAACTGATAGAGTAACTGAATGGTGTAAATTTCTGCAACATCAACATTTATTCTGAGAAGAAGCTGCTTTGAAATGAACTCACATTGTTTTGTCATATTCAACTTTATCGCCCGTAAAAAATAGCATGAAAGTTGTCAATTACCGCTATTTCAGATTTGGCTTGTGCTGATGAAAGCTCTGCACGTTACATGTTTAACAGTCTGATTGCTTTTATAATGCTGGTTGGACGGAAGACGTAAGGAAGGTGATTGACAATCTTCACTGCCAATATCCAGGAGCACCTCTATTTCTCATTGGCACTAGCATCGGTGCTAATATCATGGTACAATGATTTCTCAGCTATTATTAATTTCTTGATAAGAATAAACCTTTTATTTTAATAGTAAGTTCTAGTTTAATTACTTTGTATGGCTAATTTTTCATTGAGATATTCTGATCATGTTTTTATTGTCTCATCTGAATCCTGAAAAAGGTATCTAGATATAAAAACCATGCCTTCACAATTCAAAAATGAGAATCTGTACATTTGGAAACTTTTTAGATGTAGATCTAGGACTACCTATAGCCTATAGGTGATTTTCAGGCCATAACTCCCAACTAATACCCTTTTTGTGTATCTATCATGTATAGTCCGCGAGGTTCTCTTTAATTTTTGTTACTCACCTGTCTATTGTGATGCTTTCTGCTCCCAGCATACTGTTACTGTATCCTACTTTGCTGTTGAAAGTTGAAACTGTTAGCAAGATTCAGTTTGACAGTACTCCACCTTCTTAATGAATATGACTCTTGATTTGCGTCGTTTGTACTTTATAGTTGATTGTTCCCTTAAACACTACACAGGACCAATGCGAAGCAGTATCATATCCTCCTTAAATATTTCAATGTCTCGTGGACTGTCCGGTCCACTCATATTAATTGTTATAGTGGTTAGTTAGAATGGATTTGAAAGTTCCTCTTTAGTAAATGAGAAACATGGGTCTGTTTATACTTGAGCAGTTTAATGTGTGCTTTCTATCCTCGTATGCTTAATTGCTTCTATGTGGTCTAATTTCAGGTTAAATATCTAGCCGAGGATGGGATAAATACCCCTGTAATTGGGGGTGCAGCAATCTGTTCTCCGTGGGACCTTTTGGTTAGTGTTTCAAGCCTTTTGTCTTATTACATCTCCTTGAATATATGAAATTACATTAAATCAGCATAGGACATAGGTATATCATCATCAGATTTTTTTTCGGTTATTCATTTTATTGTCTTACTCTATAATCAACAGTTCTGTTACCTCTTCTATATTATTTCAGTCTACCTTCAGTTATGTTTCCTTACGTCTTCCCTTACTTTCTTTTTACCTTTGTTGGTGGCCCAAACTGCTTTCTGGTTTGCCTTGATATATATTCTGTCCTCTAAAATGGATCGTCCTTTACTTTTTCCCAGATTTGTGACAGATTTATAAACCGCAGACTTGTACAGAGGTTTTACAACAAAGCCCTGACCATTGGCTTGAAAGGTTATGCTCATATGTATGTCTTCATAACCTTATTCTTCTATTTTAGTTAACAGCTCACTGTTTGCCATTGACAATTGTCACATAAATTGCATGACAAGAATATTGATACGCACTGTCACTTCCATTGATCTGGCTGACAAGATTGAATATGGATTTTTTAGGCACCAGGCTGTTCTTTCTCGCCTTTCAAACTGGGATGGTATTAAGAAGGTACTTCATGATTCATAAGTCTTTTGAAAGTTGAGACTGCTATGCATAGTTTTGTTATGCTAAACAGCTGTTTAAGACACGAGTTGTGGAACTTTTTTATAATGGACTCACTTTCAAAATTTCATCTGCCATTTCTCGTACGAAGTATTTTCTTTATTTCAACTGAAGAAATAAACTTCATGCACCAAGTCTAGAAGTTATACCAACACTTGAGAGGAGGATGTTAAAGGCCAAAGTTGGTAAATAGCCTCCTAAACAAGCAGTGTGATCAGTAGATTTGCTAGATGATACTGAGTATACGTAGAGACATGCAGAAGCAGCAAAGTATTACCTTTGATCAAAATAAAATAGACAGAACCTTATAACATGCACCATCTAGTGTGTGAATTTAATCCAGTGTACGGGAGAGAAAAAAAAAAAAAAAAAAAAAAAGAAAAAGGTAATACCCTTCTCGACCACAGTTGATTAATATCTCAAATAGTTATTTTGTATAGCAATGATCTTTTGTTGAGCTTTGAGCCTTTTAACTTTACCTTTAATCTGGATTCTTTAAAATAATTAGTACTTTATGTACAAAATGTCAAAAACAACAGTCAATCTGCCTAAGATGTATGTATTACGCACTCTTGAGGAGAACTGTTAGCATTATTTCCCATATGTGAAAATTGGCATAAGGATGAAAAATTTTTCCTGAAATATTTTACTGATACATCTGCTCACATATGTAAATAAACTCTACTTTGAAATTGATGATTTTGAAATCTAACAATTATTCTGATCTCTTACACAGTCACGTTCGGTTCGGGACTTTGATGACTCTGCAACTCGTGTTCTTGCTAATTACGAGGTACTAAAAATTAGCATCCTTTTCGTTTTGGCCAACTTTCGACTACTTGACCCATTTCACATTTCCCAGACTGTGGATACATATTACAGGCGTGCTAGCTGTTCGAATTTTGTAGGAAGTGTAATGGTACCCCTTCTTTGCGTTAGTTCTTTAGATGATCCAGTATGTACAAGTGAAGCAATTCCATGGGATGAGTGCAGGTATGTCACCCCGATGTCAACATTATGTACGTTGAAAATGCCTATTGATTGTGAGATTAGATTCTTTTAAGTCGCATCTTTTAAGTTGGTGAAACCAATACCCATTAGCTCCACCAAATATGAGTGAATTATAAATAGGGATAATTACGAACGCCCCCTGAGGTTTGGCGAAAATACAGATTCCCCCTTGAGGTTTGAAAAATTACGAACCCCCCCCTGAGGTTTAAACACATACTCTCACAAATTGCCCCAACCGTTAATAACGGTGTTAAATTTTGCTGACTTCAACAATATTATTTTTAAAAATTCCAATCATACCCTTAGGTATATTGTAATAATATTGAAAGTGTAATGATATATTTGTAATGTTGATTAAATTTGTATTTTTCGATTTGAAAATTTATAATATGATTAATATTTATATTTTATTTAGGGGCACTTCCAAAAAACTCCCATGAGTTTGGGAAGTTCCTTTTTACTCCCCATTTTCAAATACATCATTTGGGGTTTTAGATACGCGATTTTGGGATTTAGATACGCGATTCTGGGATTTAGATACTCCCCATTTTCAAATACATTATTTGGGGATTTAGATACGCGATTCTTGAGTTTTTATACATCATTTTTTAAATCAAAAAAAAAAAAAAAATGCTAGGTAAATACAAAATTCAAATACTTTGCTGACGTCAACAATATTATTTTTAAAAATTCCAATCATACCCTTAGGTATATTGTAATAATATTGAAAGTGTAATGATATATTTGTCATGTTGATTAAATTTGTATTTTTCAATTTGAAAATTTATAATATGATTAATATTTATATTTTATTTAGGGGCACTTCCCAAAAACTCCCCATGAGTTTGGGAAGTTCCTTTTTACTCCCCATTTTCAAATACATCATTTGGGGTTTTAGATACGCGATTCTGGGATTTAGATACGCGATTCTGGGATTTAGATACTCCCCATTTTCAAATACATTATTTGGGGATTTAGATACGCGATTCTTGAGTTTTTATACATCATTTTTTAAATCAAAAAAAAAAAAAAAAAATGCTAGGTAAATACAAAATTCAAATACTTACATAAACCCCCCCCCCCCCCCCAAAAAAAAAGAATTTCAATACTTATATTAATCTCCTTGCTTTTGAACTTTTATTACATATATCTCCCTGAGTTTTAGGATCTGAAGGGTAAAATAGTAAAATCACAAATTCCGTTAAATTTAACGGAGAAGATAACAGGCCAGGGGGGAATTCGTAATTTCTCAAACCTCAGGGGGGTATCTGTAATTTCGCTAAACCTCGGGGGCGTTCGTAATTATACCTTAAAAATATGGCATGTTGCAAAAATTTTATTCCCTATCATAAAGTTAGTATATGGGATCTTGAAAGAAACTACTGACAAGGTATTGCGGAACTGTTTACTAGACCTTTCAAACCATGCTGGCATTATAGTGTAAGAGGCTATGTGATAAACTTGATTGGCAGATGCTGCCGAAGGTTTTATATCTGAGGTTGTAGTTACCATGATTCTGTAATGTTATCATACAGAACCATCTATAAGTGCAAGTTGCAAATTTCAGAGTAAACCATTTCTTGAGGCTTTATTGATGGTTCCAAGATCCATTTTCTCATGAATTTCCTGAAAATAAGGTTTAGTATATTAGTACAATAAGACACTATATTTAAATTCAATAAAAGAGATCTAAGTAGGCAATATGAAGATGATATGGAAAGGGCAGCAGAGGAAGAAAATCTGATAGATGTAGAAGGAATCATATCTCAGCATCACCCTCGAAACTGTTGAACGACTAATTTGTGTTTATATAGTGCCATTGGATAAACGATATATGTTAAGAGAGACGTTAAACCTAATTTTGCTAAACAGGTTGTATTGAAGTGATGACAACATGCTATTGACTTATTGAGTTGTATGCCTGTTTAAATGTATATTGCACATATCTTGATATGTATGATGAAAATTGCAGGTCAAATCCTAATGTTGTCTTGGCTACTACACAACATGGAGGGCATTTACCTTTCTACGAAGGATTAACTGCAAAAACTGTCTGGTACACTCTAATTTCTGATCTGGATTATGAATCTTGCTTTTTAAATGATTGAAGGTTGTCTTCGGATTGATGAGTTTGAAGCTGCTACAGATCCTTAACTTATGTTCTGAGTTGCTCTTTTTAGTCCTTGTGGATGAATTTCAAATTTAGATAATATGGCTTTATTCGAAATTCTTCCTTCCAAATGCAACATAGTTGCTACAGAACTTGTAGTTGGTTAACTATATTCATGTGTCTTTCTGATTTTTGTTTCAGTCAGTTAATCCGAGACACTAATGTTCGTGGTGTCATGTCATAGTTCCATAATATAGCTTTAGCTTATCATGGGACATGAATTTTGTCCGGAAGATTTATTGATTTTTTTTTCTGTTGTTTCTCTGGATTTCCTTCAGTAATTTCGTGTTCTTGTAGGTGGGTAAGGGCTGTAGAAGAATTTTTTGGCGCTCTTCAGTTCAGTCCTCTGAGTCAACAGAAAAAAGAGGTAAAAGAAAACATTTCTTCACTCATTTTTATGATGCTTTATCCTCCTTAATTGTGTATCTGAATATTTCACCTGATAATAGAAGCTAAAAGCAACAAAAAATTAGACAAATAGGAACTCTTTCCTTTTAGGTCTCCTCAAAACTAAAATATGCAGATTGCCTGGTGTATTTTATCTTTATTTGCTGGTGATCAATAATTAAGTTGAAAAAAACACTTTTGAGTAGATTGTAATTCTTTTTAATATTTAATGATATATTTATCTTATAGTTTTTTTCCTATAAATTATAAAGTGTTCTCTTCCTTAAAATTATGTGGCTTGTCAAGTGCAGATTCCAGTTTCCAGTGTCAATCCTCTTGAAACATCCATCGATCAGGCTCCGTATGTGCATGTTTTGGAAGATGGCATGGTAACTGCATTGAGTGATGAAGTAGCTGAAACAGACCAAATCAAGACCGAAGACGCAACGCCACCTGGTGCAGTGAGTGTTGAGAAACAGAACACTGAAATCGAACTCACTAAGTCTCCAGAAATTACAAATTCCCCCAAACGAGATGGGAAAGACATTGTTGCTCCTGTGATGAAATGCTTAAATCAACTTACATGTCAAAATCGGAAATCGTTCTGGCTGCTTACGTACATTGCAATCGTTACCACTTGGCCAGTTGTGGGTCCGACTCTTGTGGTGTTCTTCAGGAAAAGATTTCAGCATCTTTTCTCCTGGTCTGCACTTAAAAGGTAGGAAGGACTCACGTCAAGTACATGTAACCTTATACATCCATTGTTGCTTGTCGAAAATGAAAGTATCCACAGTCGAGGATAGAAGGGGAAATCGTAATTGTTATCGAAGAACCCTTTCATGCATTATCTAGGTATCAAAGGGACGTACCTTTTGATGGATAAATGAAGCTGTACCATACAGCAAACAAATAGAAACACTGTGTAATAGAATCTTAAAGAAGCCGAGAGCCCAATTCAACTGATACATTCGAGTATGTAAGCCCCATACTGGAACATTCCGGTTGCGGTGGCTGCTCGAAATATTCTTTCATGGGTTTGGTGTTGGACTCGTATACGATCAACCAATCACGATTTATACATATTCTTTTTAATTATCCTTTTTTAAGTAAATCGATTGTTGAATAGATTATATATTGATCACCACTTCTAGACTGATAGTAACAAGAATTCGAAGCCATCGGTAAGTTGACTTGCTATCTCTTGTTTTAAATTTGTTGCACTCAAGTACACATGCCAAGTGTATTAATAAACAATGAAGATTAAGAGAGAAAAATAATAGACCGTGATAATTTACCTTGAATCGAGGCTTGAAACTCATTCCCAAATTTGCTCATTATTCCATAGAGACTATCTAATATTTATATTGTACAAATCTTGCCGTTGCTCGCACATCTGATTCAAAAAGTTAACCACAAAAAGAAGCAACAACTAACAAGGTAGGTACCCAAGTTCTATCATCATAAATGGCAAGAAATTAAACCATGCAAAGAGAAGCACCATTCTCACATGCCAGGCATTACCCAAAAGAAAATAGTCACTTTGCCAAACCATCCGCAGTTTTCAAGTGGAACAAAGAACTCAATGACACCTTCAAATGAAAAAAGAAAAAGGTCCCATATTTCAGAAGTTTTTCACTTCCAAGTTTCTATTCTACTCCTACTAGAGTGACAAGAAGCAAAAACTATTCCAACAACCATTCGCTAAACGAATCCTACTCTGCTTCTTCAGATTTGAACTAATAAAGTCTATCGGTAGCGATCAATGTCTACGGTACCGTTCCAGATGGTACAAATAAGATCTTCTGTTAATTGGGAAGAGAACAGAACCAAGTTCAAATGACAAAAACTGATACTGAGAATATAATGTCAAAAACCCGAGGTTTAGGATTTAATGAGCCTTAGTCATCTTCATCTTAGGCATCGCTTTTTTCATCTGTCGAGCACGTTCTTTAGCTTCTCTCTTGCGTAGAGCCTCGGCACTTAGCTTTGCTTCGGCCTCCTCTAATTTCTTTCTCTGCTCAGCCTTCTTTTTCTGCAGTGCTTCTTGTCTGGCATTCTGAAGTTCTCTGTATATCTCTTGGGCAACCTTCACTCGGGCTGCTTCTGTCTTAGATTTAGCCTGATGTGCATGTGGGAGTTCAGAACGCCATGCATTATAGCAAAATGGTTAAAATTTTCAGAATATTAAATAGGACAAATTACATTTATTATCCCTGAGGTTTGGTGTATTTACAAAAAAGTCCTTCGGGTATCAGAAGAGATGATACAATCCCTGAGATTTCATTTTTGGTGCAGAACATCCCTTGGGGGGTGTAGTGCAGTTTTGAAATTTCCATTGCGGATGTTTTTGCTTAAAAATGAAATATCAAGGACCTCATTGTTATTAATAATATTATTAGTACCTCAGGTATTATAAACCTCCAAACCTCGGGGGTAATAGTTGCTATTCGTCCGATTAAATATACTTACGTGGGAGCTGAGTTTGTATCGCCCAATCAGGTCGATGTAATAAGGTACAAGTGCAACCAATCGAGTCATGTCGGCCATGTGATTGGCATCAGGGAGAGCAAATTTAAAGACCAGTATCTTTTTGTGAGAGCCCAAGTGTTGATCAGAAAAATGCATTGAGATGAAACCCTTTCCAAATTTTTCGAAAGCTTTGTCTCCAAAAACCTTCAGGAATTCAATCAAAACATTATATTACATCTTCAAGAGAGCAGGGAATATCTTGAAAATGCATTGAAGGATAAAGATAACATCGATTCCTTTTTATGGTACAAAGAACTGATGGAGCAAAGCTCGTTTAAAACAGCAATACCTAGCTCACACATCAAAATGAGAAGTGACAGAGGATGAAGGTAGTTATACAAAGAATGTGATCATAAAACAATGAACTAAATATGGATATGGAAAGCAAACCCGCAATATTTCTGAAGATTGAATGGCAGTTTGGAATGCATGTGACATGAGAAGAGGACCAGATTAAAATTTTGAAACTAATTCTTTCAATTAAATTAAATTGAATTGCAGTTTTGGAATCAATCTGACAGTCTGGTTAGTGTAAAAAAAAAAAAAAAAAAGAACACGAATTACAAATATTTGTGTTCGTGTGTTTTCCATAACATAGATAGAAAATTGAAACAAATAACTTGCAACTCAGTTACAATTAATTATAGTAAATTGCATTGCATTGTCACCCTGTATATTACTTAAAACAAGAACTGAAAAATTAACTATTAAGCCACATATAGATAGTGGTATGACAGATATGCTCGCACAAAAGGTATGTTCTTTTGCAAAATTTTTGCATGCATCTAATACTATAATGCCCGTACGTACAAGAATAGTTTCTTCAAACATGATGGACCCCATGGATATCTTTTATAGGTAACCGTAGAGAGATTCATACATAGGACTACCAAGTCCCGTGCAAGAAATGATACCCAAAAGGGAATTACATATCAAGGCGTGGGCAGCATATTCAAAATGTTATGTTTTAATATTAGGAGTATTCTCCAAAGTTACCAGAAGCACCCTAGCTTCATTTCGACTGAATTTACCAGAAAAATTTTGGATTTGAGGAGGTGGAACTTAGGAAATAAAAGAAATTCATCAGGCATAAGAATTTTGGTAAGCATAGTAACTTGGAGCACCAGCATTTGCATTCCTTTCCCAGAGTCCCTCACTCAAAACAAAACTTTATACTTCCATTATATTCCTAGCCTATGAAATAAGATATATACTCTTGACCCATCAATTACTTCACTTTCGACTTCATTACACACTTCACTTCCCCTAAATCTACCCAAACATAGAGAAGGCACTTAATTCAAAGACAATATTATAAACGAAAAACAACACAAAAATGAAACACGAAAGAAGAGAAACCGTGAACCAATACCTGATCAAGCACAGCATCAGTGATCAAATCCCCAGCAACCTCCTTCGACTCCGACACTACCTGTAGCTCCTCCGTTACCCATTTCTTCCCGTTTGGCGGATTTACCAAACCCGCAAACCTCTGCAAATCTCTCATCTCCTTCTGCATCGTCTTCGCCAGCTTCTTTCTTGCCAATGCAAAAACAACTTGATCCATCGCATCATCATTCATATACACCTCAAATGTGATCTCATCCTTGCACGGCACCACCATATTATACAATCTTGAAATCAAATCATGCCTACTCTTCAGCTCCATTGTCGCCAGCAATCCCGAGCAAAATCTCCTACCACTAGCGTAGAACTTAAATACGTTCTTCCCTTCTTGCAATAAGAGGGGCGAATCTTCCGTCTCCCCCACTCCTAACAAGCTAAAGTTCTTATCAAAAATCGAATCTTTGGTCGCAAACTTACTAGCCCAAGCCAAAGCCAGATTCTCATTCTCCCTTTTCCCAGTAAAATAATTAATTGTGAACATAATCAAAAATGAAACACAAGCGATTTCAACCGAGTACGAACTAATCCTCTTCGGAACTTTGCTATCGGATTGCGAGTCCTTTTCTAAATTCTCGAAGCGCGAATCCGAATCAGATTCAGAACCGGCGGCAGCAGATTCAGGAGACGCTTGATTCTCCGGGGGCGAAATCGTCTGAGGAATCCCTTCAAATTCATCTTCGTCCCAGTAATCAAACGCCGATGTAGAAGCAGGCTTAGGATCGGACGGCGGAGATTGAATCTCGGATTGATCGGACTCCGGTGGGCCGTGCTGAGACTCCGGCGTCGAAGTGGAGAGAGAGATTGGTGGAGGCGGCGAGCGAAGAGGCGGAACGACGTCGTCGCCTTTGGGGTCTCCGATTCCAAAATCTTCATCTTCTTCGGCGTCGAATCCCTCGAAGTGGGGGTGGCCGGCGGCGGGGGAGGCGGCGAGGTGGTGGAGGAGGAGAGAAAAGAGGGTCAGAACGGCGAATAGGAATAGGAAAGCATCGCCTCTGGGGAGGAAGATAGAGAGTGGAGAGATGAGGAGAGAAGAAGAAGATTTCTTCGCCATTGTTGAATGAAATGTGAGAGCTGGATTTGATCTGTCAAGTGTTATTTTCTACACACTACACAAAGGGCAATCTATAATGAGAAGAACTACCTATCGGAGGCTACAATTATTTACAAAATTAATAAATAAATAATATAAATATCCATATTTATTTGTTTGTTTATTTTTGGAAAGGGTAAATATCTATATTTATTAATTTGTTGAAATGTTTTTTATTTTCAATAGAAAGAAATTATGAGATGCATCATAAATGTTTGCATTATATAAATACATTATTAAAGAAAAAAAAATTCTTAACTCGAATCGAATTCAATCGAACCTAAGTACTCAACTAATTATAATAGTTGTATTACACTTATTATTTGATTTATTACTCTTTCTAAATTTTCTACCAATCATACCGTAAATGTAAGACAATCGTTGTTCATTATATCAATTTGATCGAATCAGATTTGGGTTAGAATTATACGAAGAAGCAGCGATGATAATATCAAAAACAAACTAAAAAATAGCATGCAACAATTTAAAGAACTATTAGCTTCGAAATAAAAGTAAAAAAATAAATAAAAATTTGAAAATTACTAAAAATCAATCCACTCTTTCACTTTCTTTGACAAAAGCAATGACCACAAAGACTTCAAATGTTTATGATATCACAACAATTAAAGCTCTCATATTGACCACAAAACTCTCATTTTTTATTTTTTATTTTTTTCAGTTAAAATGAAGGGGAGGAGATACATAGAGAGGATTATGAAGAGAAGTTGAAGACACTTTGTTCTTGGAGAACAATTCCCCAAGAAGTGGAATAATGGGCTTCTTTTTCATCCATTTCCTCTCCTTTTGTCTTCTATGAAACAATTTCTCCTCATCCCCAACACTCAAAACTTTAGCCAAAATTGGAGGAGGAGAAGTAGTTGTAGTACTCCCTATTCTCCCAATCAAATCTCCTTTCTTGATCTCACCCTCTCTCATAGTAACACTTGTATGATCAAGACTCAATGCTGGCCGGAAGGAATCCGCAGCCTTACGAGCTGCAGTAGCCTCCGCCCTAGCCAGCCTAGACATGTTTCGATGCAGCTCGGCGTTTAGTGAGGCTAAGGCGACCTCGGTCTCGGATTCTCTCTTCTTGAGCAACTTTAGTTCGGCCTTGGTCTCTTCTAGCCCGGCCTCCAACCTTTTTAACGTGTTTGACAGTGTTGTGTCGCAACTGCAACTCGAGACTCGTGGACTAGGGGATGAGTGCTTTGAGGATATTGGTTCTATGTCTGTTATGGGATTCGGTGAATGAAAATGAAAAGACTCCTCTTTCTTGGGTGACGACAAGGGGTTTCTAGAAGATGTGGGCTCTAATGAGATCTTTTGTGCGAGAATGGCCACGGCTTCCTTGACCGAGCGAAATGGGCGGGAAGTATCCACATTGGAGCCGTGGCCACCGGCCTCGACCGGCAGTGGTACCACCACCGCGGCCTGGTTTTCATGATAACTAGAAGTAATTTGGAGCTCTTCCATCAAAGAAGTGAAGTGGTGTGTTGGTGATATTTGCAATTTTAGCCTGGGGATAAGACAGTGTAATATAGGATGATACATTTGAGTTATCTTTGCTTAAAAGTCAAATTTTGAGACAGGAATTGGATGGTGTAGTGTAGAGTATTACGTTGGTAGCCGGTGAGAAGTGAAATAGTGTGGTTTGAAGGTTAAGCCAAAATGAGTTCTTCTTGTTGCATAAGAGGGAGACAACTCAACTGTAATATAGATTTTATGCAACTTATATTTATTCATGTACTTATGTTTGCTAATGTACATGCATGTTTAAATTTGTCACAAATATTTGTGCAATCTAAAGGCCAACATTAAAGTGAAGATTGACATATTTAGATATAGGGACAGTGCATATATACATTTGGTGTAAGTTTATTAAATTACCAATATGTCCATCTTTTTGGAAATATTATGATAATCCAACTGAGTAATTTCAAGATTTTATTAACTTAAGAATTAAAACCTATGATGTACGGATACGAACATGATCTGATACGGATACGGAAATATAAATTCTTTTTTAAATTTTCCACGTGAGGAGTGACTGACATGGTGTTCGACACGAATATCTGATATGACATAATATTATAAAATAATATTTTTAGAAGTGCTCGTGTATTAGAGATGAAAACTAACAAAGTAACACTACTTTTTGGGAAGATGAAATCTGCCGGTAATTTATTAAATATAATTTTTCTTTACATAAGGAGAATTTTATGTTATTTTCTACTTTTAACCTCAATGAAGGCTAGGGTTTGAGTGACAAATTTTGTGATTTAGGCCAACTTAAAGGGTAGAGGTCATTTCACCAAAAAGACAAAATTCATCATACATGAAACATGATGAATGTGATGGACATTTAATGAACGGGTTTTTTGCAAGGAAACCCCTTGTGTCATGTGAAATGATTAAAAAAAACCCCGTGAAAAATAAATTCTCATATAAAACCCTATGTTTTCAAATTTTTGCAGAAAAAACCCTGAGATGCGTTTTTGAATCACACGCGCGTTTACTGCGTGTGATATTGGATTTTTTTTCACTTTTTCGCGTAAAATGACAAATTTACCCCAACATTATATTTGGGTTTTTTGCAAGGAACCCCTTGTGTCATGTGAAATGATAAAAAAAGACCCTGTGAAAAAAAAATTATCATATAAAACCCTATGTTTTCAAATTTTTGCAGAAAAAACCCTGAGGCGGGTTTTTGAAATTTCGGCGGAAGAAATCCTATCAACTTTTTTTTTTTTTTTTTTTGAAATTTCTTTTATATGTATATATATGTATGTATTATAAAGTATATTATATATATACATGTATATGTATAAAATTACTAATGTACTATATGTATTAAATATTATTTATAAATTTATTGAACATACATACATATATATATATATATGTATATATATGTATGTATATTCAATAAATTTATAAATTCTACCAAAAAAAAAAAAACTATAAATAATATTTTATATATATATATATATATATATATATATATATATATATATATATATATATATATATATATATATATATATTATAATTATTGTACTATACATATAAATAATATTTAATATGTATATATGTAATGTCTTTTTTTTCCTTTTGAAATTTCTTTTATATGTATGTATTATATAATATATTATATATATACATGCATATGTATAAAATATTAAAATTACTAATGTACTATATGTATTAAATATTATTTATAAATTTATTTAATATACATACATACATATATATATATATATATATATATATATATATATATATATAATTATAATTATTTTACTATACATATAAATAATATTTAATATGTATATAAATAATGTATATAAATATATAAATTATATTATATATTTATTATAAATCTTATAAATAAATATATATAATATTATAATGAAAATATATATGTATTGTACACTAATTATAATTATATTTACATATATATATATATATATATATATATATATATATATATATACATTTATATACATTATTTATATACATATTAAATATTATTTATATGTATAGTAAAATAATTATAATTATATATATATATATATATATATATATATATATATATATATATATATATATATATTATAATTTTTGGACTATTTAATTTTTTACAGGGTTTTTTTAGCTCATTTCATAAAACACAGGGTTGTGGGTGCATGTAGTTCTTTAAGAATGTATTGTAATGAAAGAAGGGCAATTTTGACAAAACACGTCGGTTCTTTGACTAAATGGTGTAAAGGGACAGTTTGCAAAAAATAAAAAATACGAGGTTTATTTTACTAATTTTTTTTTTACAGGGTTTTTTTGGCTCATTTCATAAAACACAGGGTTGTGGGTGCATATAGTTCTTTAATGAACTCAAATGTTGTCATCCTTGTAGTCTTGTAGCCAACCCCAAGTTTCTGAAAGACTAGAAGCCTAAACAAATTAGTTATTGTCAAAGTTAGGTGGTGTTTATAGTTTGAAAATTACAAGTTTTGTATCAACAAAAGTGTTAAATGCAACATTGGAAAAGGAATAATGTGATGTGATCCTATGAAATTTTGATGTTTGGTTTGCATTATTTGTGTTTTGGAAAATCATGAAGATGTGGTTTTGTGTTATTTGTAACACATCACTCAATATCTTTTTTATTATTTAATGACCTAGAAAACTAAATCAAAGATTTTATACTGTTTAAAATCATACCCATTCATATATGTTGACTAATTGATGTGGGAATTTAGCTAAATAGGCTTTTTTTTTTTTTTTTAATGTTCAAAAACAAAAACAAGATAGTGAACTCATCTAAGCTTCCTCCTCAGCGAGTCACCGACAAAATCCACATTCACCGGAGGGCGTCGCAAGTTTGCTCGTAGCCGTCCAGGCATTGTCTCAATGTAACCAACATATCCGTTTCATCATTAGCCTCACGTTTTACGTGTCTTGAAAAGTTCATTCATCAATATGATCCACGACAATATGTTTTAAAGGATGGTTTCGCACGTTCATTGTTTTGATCAACGTGGCCACAGTTTCGGAATCGATCTTCACTTCAGCCCAATGAAAACATCTCTCCCATGCTCTTTTAAGATCCTCATGAGTCATGAACTCCAAACATTCACCACTGTTATGAAATTATTTCCAACTTTTAGGGAGAAAATCAAATAACTAGCTACCGCTTGCATCTCCAACTGTATCAGCTGTTGCAGTCAATTTTATGTGAAATATAATAACTATCGCATGTAGAAACGAATTTAGAAATGAAACGAACATGAAAAATTAATGATATTATTATATTATTGCTTAAGATGGCCATGTTCAAGAAATAACAGGAAAAAAAAAAAAACATGTCAATATGAGTTGGTTTAAATCGTTAAAGGGTTAGTTCTTGAAGGCAAGACCCGAGTTCGAATCTTTCGGATCGTTTGGGGGTATTGTTAAAAAAAAGAGGAAAAAAAAAATAACGTTAAGAATTTATTTCAATTAAACATTGGGCTATTATAAGGGCCTAACTATAATTTACATTATAAAAAAGTAATATAAGGTATTAAAATTTCAATTAATTAGCAAAATTAATATTCCTATATTCCAATTAATTAAACTCAATCAAATTTAAAATTTTCTTCTTTTTAATATAAAGTTGCGTGTTGAATAAAACTCTCTCATTGTTCTATGAGAGGCAGCACTACAAATTAGAAAACAATAATAACAAGAAGAAAGTGTGGTCATAACAAGCCAAAAGCAGAGCTTGAAGAGCCAAGAACAACCAACCAGAAAAACATTGATTTTTCGCAGCGATGAGCGCCACCATGGCGGTGAATTCTCCGCCGTATGCTTATAATTGCAGCCTCCATCAAACCCTAGAACCCTCGTGCTCGCCTTCCTCATCCGCCGCCTCTCTATTCCCCCGTCCTCCGACTCCAAAGGTTTCTTTTTTTTTTTTTCCCCTTCTTTATGCGATTCACTATATTTTTCTGATTATGTGTTTTCCTATGTGGTATATTGGTTCGTAATCTGCGGTTGTTTGTGATTATTGGGAAATTATGACTGATTATTGATTTGACGCCAGGTTTCGAGCTTTCTTGGCAATCGAGTTTCGTTTTCCAGGAAGCCCAATCATGCGCGGTTGGATTCATCGCGTCGTCCGCGGCAGATGGGTAAGTCTTGGATGACTTTTTCTTAGTTTGATGTTTATGAGAGCAGGGTTTGGTGAATGAATTATATAATCAGCTGAGTTTGTAGGGTTTTTGATAAATCAATTGATCTCGTAATTTATTTCAGATTTAACAAGTGATGTGAATAGGTTTGAAACTGAGGAGGGGCTTTGGCCTTCTAATTTGTTTTGTAGTTAAATATGCACTGATACCTTGTTCTATGTAGAGAAAATGTTAACACGTTTGTATTTGCATTGCAAAGCTCCTCTTATGTGAGGCTGAAGTCCTGGATTTTGTGTGTGTTGCGATGATTTTCGATGTGTATTATTTCGTAGATAGTAAGCTTTTGTCCCGAAGTGCAATATGAGGAATGGGTTGCCATTGATTTTTCTCATGTTGCTTTGCAATCTCAATCTTGCACTTCTTTGTTTTAGATCCAGTGTATAAAGTAAATATAGATGTAGAGTTGATTAATGTTTAAAAATCTGCATTCTGTAGGTATAAAGGCAGTTGCAACTCCTGATTCTGCTGTGGAATTGCCACTTACAGCAGAGAATGTTGAGACCGTGTTGGACGAAATTCGACCTTATCTCATAGCGGATGGGGGTAATGTTGCATTACATGAAATTGATGGAAATATTGTGAAATTGAAGCTACAAGGAGCATGTGGGTCCTGTCCTAGTTCTTCAATGACAATGAAAATGGGCATTGAACGTCGTCTGATGGAAAAGTTTCCTGAGGTTGTTGCAGTTGAAGCAATACCAGATGAACAGACTGGACTTGAGCTAAATGAAGAAAACATAGAGATGGTAAGTATTTCTTCCAACTGGCTTTACTACTCTTTTAAGTGAAGAAAAAGTTCAACGGTGTACTCTAAGAGGGCAAGAGTGATTGGAATTTGGTGGGATGAAAGTTGTGGAAGATATGAAGAAAAGAAATTTAGATAACTATATTATCAAGCCTATTTAGCGGTAGGTGACGTGAATTGCTTATCATTTGTGTGGGCAGAGGGGGGATTAGGAATATGAATCCTCGCGCTGCGTAGTTTTCGTATAACCTGGAAATAAGTTTTCTTTTTTCATTTTGTATCTAATACAATATGGCTATATCCATCAATATTGATGTAATTGAGAAATAAGTTCTCCTCCACCTCTCCTCACATCCCACTTTTGTTTTCATCACCCCTGCATCAATTTGTTTTCCTGTTTTGTTAACATGCACGAGCAGTGGCACTTGTGACTACTTAATCGAGCCTGTTGGATCTGATGTCCATATTTTGCTCATATGCACAATGATTCGTTTCTGATAACTTCTCTTTTTCGTCCAGGTACTTGAAGAAATAAGGCCTTTCCTTGTTGGAGCAGCCGGTGGGGATCTAGAGTTAGTAGCAATAGAGGAACCAATAGTTAAATTGCGAATAACTGGTCCTGCTGCTGGTGTCATGACTGTTCGAGTTGCTGTCACTCAGAAACTTAGAGAAAAGATTCCAGCCATTGCCGCAGTCCAACTATTGTCTTAGAATTTGTTTGAAGATCTTTCCACATGCCTTAAAAATGGAAATCAAGATACAGGCTGGATAGAAGACATTGTGTAATAAGTGATATTTCCTCGTTAAATACGACGACAGTGTTACCACCGTAGCAGTGTGGGAGAGAGGGGCAAACATCATACTTAGTTTAATGCATTTGTTTCTGTCCGTATACATGCTGATATGTACATAATATGTATCTTGAAATTTTGAGCACAAATCTCACAGTTATTGTGCGAATTTTTTTCTTTTCTGGTGTTCAATCTCATTTACAATGACGAGTATTTTAGTTTTCGCCTTTGGGTTTTGAGTTCAGGCTCTAAATGTTGGGAAGATATATTATTGCTTCTTAATGCTTTGTTCGAGAGGTAATATATTCATGATTATCGTAATATTACACTTGAAATTATGTTAAGCTCGTTGGTATGTATGTGATTAAAAGTCCCTCTCCGAGGGATGTGAAAGACGAGTCCGTTGCTCAACCTTATTTGAAGGATAGCAAGCCCATTTGGAAGCTTGTATATATATTTTTTTTATTCTTGTTCAAGATTCATTTTATTACATCAATGACCAAACGCATCCATGTAAATAAACATTGTTTTTTTTTTTTTTTTTAAAGAAAACCAACTAATATATAATCAAATTAAAAAGTACAATTGAAGTGGCACAAATCGAAATAACGCAATCCGAAATTATCAAAAACAAATGGGCTACACAACACTAGCCGAAACTGCAATTTTCAAAAATGAATGGGCTGTTACCTAATTAGTCTCATGCTGAATATCAATTATCATAGGAAATACTGGATAATAATAAAATTGAACACTAACAAAGAAACTAAACTTCCATACGGAAAAGACAAAACAACTAAACTTCCATACCAGATCGGCCTAGATCTTAGTGGTGAAGCAGATTTGACGGACATTAGATTTAAAAGGATATATTTGAGAATAACATTAACTCAGAAAGGATAGAGAATAGCATTAGATCTGAAGATCTGAAAGTTTGAAAGGATAGAAACAAATCTCGGTGATGCAACTCTAAGAGAATGGCATTAGATGCAAAAGGATAGAAAAGCATTAGATATGAAAGGATAGAAACTACGTGAAACCGTCGAATCGAACAATAAACTTTAGTCTCTTAAAAAAATATAATATAGAGAACCAAGAGAGATTACTAGTGCAACCATCTAAGATCTAAAATTCAATTACAAAAGCATCCATGCAAATAAGCATTGTTCATACACAAAAACAACGTAACCATCGGCATCCATGCAAATAAACACATCAATACCATTGTGAAACATGTTCCTTCCCTAGATCCAACACTACGCTGACTTCTTGTCGGGTTCCTTAGAGGCCCTTTTCCTCGGCTCAACTGGTCTGAACCCCTTTCTCCTCCCATCAATAGAATCTGGGACATCCGCCCTACCAGGCCCAGAACGACAAGTCTCATCCCTAAACATTTCCTCAAGAACGTCATTAAGAGACAACAAGTAAGTGTAAGTCTTAGTCTTAGTCTTCCCTGTGAAACCCTTATAAGTCTTCTGTGCCTTCTGTGCCTCTGCATTATTATGTTCCAAAACAAATAAATAATTCATTTTAAAGACTTCAAATCTACCTTGTCGCTCTTCCGCCGAAGCATAAGTTTTCTCATACTTTTTGCAGCAATTTTCGAAGATCCGGCGGATCTCGCCTTCAGGGACATCAAGGCTGCCGCTGCTCTGAGAAAAAGCACTTCTCAGCGACGGCAACGCCGTGTGGTGCCTCGGCGGCGCATCCTTAATTAAAGCTCGCATGAGACTCACCGCTTGCTGTCTCGCCACCATGGTTCTTCTCCACTACGGTGGGCTTGCTATTCCTTTGGTTCTTCTCGAAAATTTTAGGTTTACAGTTTTTCAAATGGATTAGGGTTACAAGAAGTTCTGAGTCGGTTGGTAGCTTGTATATTGAACAAATTATATTTTTTGTCCTATGGAATTAGGTCTTTCAGAATTTTAGTTCCATATTTATGAAATTATGTAAATTTAGTCTCACTATTTTTAATTTTTTGCAATTTTGGTACCTCCTTCAAATAATGGACGGAAACCATTAAGTCATAATAAATAGGTTATACTTTTTGTCCCATACGATTTGATCATTCTCAATTTTAGTCCCATTTTTTTTACTTTTTGTGATGTCAGTCATGCCATCAATTTTTTTTGATGAAAATAGGTATTTTAGCCTTTAACTCTATTTTATATTATTTCTTCTTTAATCTTTTATATACAAAAAAATTCATAAAATGCATTTAACGTTTATTTTTAACTAAATATGCATATTTGTTCATATACTACGGTTATAGATTATATATAAAAAAAAAAACTAGTAATCTCGCACACTTATTGCATGTGCAAACGAAAATTTATTATTATTTAAACATATTAAAATTAATTTTTACATTAGTATATACTCTATAATTATTTTTAATATAATTACTAAAATAAATAAATGAATAAATAGCATAAGATCATATAATGTCATATTAATTAAAAGAGTTTAAAAATATTTAGTTAAAAAGAAAGAAATTATATAAAAAAGAAAATAAAAAGAATTGAAGTGAAGTGAGAGAGAAAAAGAAGTTAAGATAACATCGTAAAAGTGATAAAAAGCTATGACACCCCGACTCTTTGGCCGTACAGGTATGACGTAATTGTGCATTTAAATTCCTTAATTATGTGATTATATGTTTAATTAACGTTAATTGTTATTTTTTTAAAAATTATTTGAATTCATATTTAAATTCCTTAATTATGTAATTATACGCTTCTCTCGTTGGTATTTGCTCTGTTTTGTTCGTTTTCGATTCCGATTTTTGTGCTTATTTGCCACGCATGAAATATACTTGTTATGAACTTGAAAATACGCTCGTTTTATGTTTTGAGTTTGTTTGTTGAGCTTTTGGAGTGTTTGTTTCGTTTGGAACCTAAAGCAGGTTAAAACGCTTTAACGCACCTTGGGTTCCGGGTTGTGTATTTCGAGCTCGGGAATTCAGATTCGAATTCTGTCACTTCCGTTGACCTCATTTCGACAATTCGGAGTCAATGGACTAAGCCTTGTATTTTTATAACCTCGTTTGATACTCCGAAATTGGACCGAAAACTCACCTCGCGCCTATATAACTATCTTTCACTTATTTGCACATTAGTCCCTCATCTTTTGACCTTTTTACATGAGACTTGGTCCCACACTCCACCAACACAATACCCTTGCTTCCCTTTCTCCCTCATTCTCGGACAAGGCAACGAGAGAAGAGAGGATTGCTACACTTTGGAGATTAAGCTTCCATTTTTGCCACTATTCACCTTGAGAAGATTTTGAGCTCAATTCTTCATTTTCCTCCAACATCTTCAAGAAGTAAGTACATATTTGATATGTCCATGCTTATGTGATCATTTTTATCCATTAATATCATGTTTTGAGCTAAGTTTGATACATATATAAAGCATGGACTGATTAATAACGGTTTGTTGACCTCTTGCAACCTATGAAGTTATATTTTGGTTTGATTATATATATATATATATGATCTCTTATGCCTCCTTTATGAATATATGATCTTCTTTTTGTTGTTGGTTGAGTGTATGACATGTTGCCATTGATGAGCTTCAAGCTTTTGCATGAGATAGGTGGATATATGTTGCTTCCTTGCTCTCTTTGTCTTGCTTGGTGATTTGGGTGAAGTTGTGGCATGTTATTACATGAATTTGATGCATTTTATGGCTTGGTGATTGTTGCTTTGTTGAGCTGCTGCGTGCCCTGTCTTTCCCCTGTTTTCTCCCCTGTTTGATCAAAGCTTCGGTATATATTTTTTCAGAGAAGAAAGGCCAACACGGCCGTGTTAGCTTTGAACGCAAATTCGACATGGCCGTGTGGGAACTTCGACTTGGGCCGATTATTTTTATAAAATTGGACACGGCCGTGTCCATTTTGTACTGAAACCCAACACGGTCGTATCCAATGTTCAAGATTGGCCCCTGAATTTATTTTAATCGGACACGGCTATGTCCATTTTGAGCTAAAACCTAACACGGTCGTGTCATGTGTGTGCAGTGACTTCGATACCTTTCTCCGTGTTTTCTTGCTTCTTTTATGAATCGTATATAATGATAGTTTGTTATATTACGTGTTATATGCATGGTATTGAATTTGTGACTCTATTTGATACGAGTTTCCGAGTATGAATCTATATGATCTAATTGGTACGTTTATGCATTCCATTTGCATTCATTGCATTCATAAGCATCGCCGAGCATTTATTTGGTTCATAATTGAGTCTAAGTCTCGGGTCTTGCCTTTTTGTCTTTCAGAGCCTCTTGCGGACGTGCAGGAGTCCGAGGCTTAGGTGGTTGGTGTTGGGAATAGTGCCCTGAAAAATTCAATTTGTTGAATTAATTAAACTGAATTTACAGCAAGTTGTGAGTATTTCACATATTGATAATTAATGGCGTGTGGTGGTATTCTTATATGAAATGTGTTTCATAGGAAAAGACTTTGAATACCGAAATCACGTGTCATTAAAGTTCTAGTCGGTAAGATAAGAATATGTTCTTATCAAGACTATAACTTGGTTATATAAGATGATTTGTCTTTCGTCATAGGGACTGGTGATTCCGGTTATAACACGTTGATGATTTTCAATAGGATTGGAAACATCGCACTGGACCACTGAGATTATTCATTTTATATTGCTATCTAAAATAAATAAAATCTCAGGAAGCATTGTACTCTTAACCCTAACAATAATTCAGCTTTAGGCATGTAGTGTTAGTCACTGTAATATACTCGAAGTTAGGTCTCGGCAACGGTCGCTAAAATACTTTGTATGTTCGGTGACAACATGAAATGAGCTAAAGAGTTATATTGATCGAGGAATCTGTGGCCTTGCTGGAAGGTAAAAGATATCCCTGAAATAGATTTCTAAAAGTTCGAATTAAGACTTTGGCCAAAACACTTCACGTGATACGTCACCGAAGTTGCATGTTAAATGTGTTTAACATACAGAGAATTTGAACTCAAGGCGTATCAATAAATTTCAGATTGGAGATGAAAAATAAATGATAGTAGTTGCAATTTATTTTTCATGGATATTTACACGAAGGAGTAAAATGCGAAATTATTCTAGATCGAGAAATTCGTAAATAATTTAATTAATTTTAGAGTGCAACAATATTTATTTAGTGGAATTAAATATTGTTAAACGGTAATTAATTACTATCATGAGATGATAATATATTAACCCGTTTGGAGCTAAAATTAATTAGTCCTGTAGGCCCCCATGCAAGCCCCAATTGAAAACCCGAAGAGAAAATATTAAAAGGAGAAAGAGAAATGAATTTTCAAAGTGTTTGAAAATAGCCAAGGGATTTATTTTAAGAAATAAATCAAAGTTCCAAAGAGTTGGAAATGCCCAGAATTTTATTTTGGAGAAAATAAAAATTTCATTAAAAAATAAAAATAAAAATGATGACGTGGCATGTGGCTGACGTGTCAGCTGACTTGTCAGGGCACGTCAGCGCCTGAGGTGAGGTGGCGCTGACTCAGCGCCAGCACAGCTGCCACGTAAGCACAGAGCCCTAGGTAGCACGTGTGTTTCTGGCCGCGCGTGAGGGCGCGTGGAAGCTCCGATCGGTAAGCGGCCGGCGGCGTTGGACTCGTGGTGCTGAGAGCTACGACGTGGTCACCTCGGAATTCGCATCCAACTTGGCTATGCAAGTGGGGTGTGAAATTACTATTTTACCCTCGGTTTTTCCCCTATAAATAGGGGGCTTGGCTCTTCATCTTTTCATACAAGTTTGGGAGAGGGTTTGACTGAACTTTGGCCTTTGAAACCATATCCCTTTTCTCCTAGTTAATTCCTTATTATTTTGGAATTAATTTTAATTAGGTGTTTATATATTTAATATATAAAACACTTAATTTCAGGAGATTAAACCCTGAAAAGGGTTTTCCAGTTTAAAGTTTATTTTCTCTAGTATTTAGAGAAATACTTTCGGAGCCCACACTCCGAGGGTTTCTCCGGGGATATTGTGGGGAAGCTCTGCCGGTCTCACGAAAGGGAAAGGAGCTGGAAAAACGCCGTTAGATAGTTATGTTTGCAGTACGGTAATATTTTATAGTTATATTATTTTAAGCATGATAAATTATATGCTTTTAAGTGTTAATTGCATGTTACATATTTATCTGCTTAAGTGATTTAAAATTAATATCAATTGCATGTATATACTTGAGTAGATCGACTAGTCTTCCGCTATTGTATTAAAATATTTTAGAAATATTTTAATACTTATATTATAAGAAAAATTTTAAAATGTGGTCCCATACTGCTGTCGTTTTGTGCCCACCACCCAGCAGTTGGTTCCTTTCTGATCCTACTTCTGCTACTCTTTTTGTTTAAGGTGAGGTTAGGAACTTTGTATTAGATATCGACCTATGGCCTAATATGTGTTGTTTTACACCCCTTGTATGAATATATATCTTATGTATATATTAAATACGTATGTTTAAGCTATGATTATGATCTTGTGAAAACGTTTGAATCTTATGAAAATGGTATAAGTATAAGCATAAGTAAGCTTATGTTTTGAATCCTTTTGTGCGTTTATGTTATGTTGAGCGAGTTGTGCCCTGAAAGATGGGATTATGATCTGATATGGTATGTTAGGCCCCGGGAATTATGGGTAAGGAATGCCCGGGACGGCAAGGGCCGTCGGGTTTGGCCTGTGCGTAGTTCCCTTTGAGATATTCACTTGCGACTCTTGGAGGTTGGGAAGTCGTGGTATCTTGAGACCTCGGTTGATAACCGGGGAAAGCATATCGTGGGTTAGCTACACCGTATGTTTTTGTATTGCAGGTGGAGAGGGTTTGGTTCCCGAAACACCAAGGATGTGGTGATGGATTTGTGTTTATGAATTCGGTTTTTATAATATGTTTTGAGGAGTTAGTGGATGTCCGTACTTGCCGGACGTTCTTTTCTGTTGGGTATCGATGGTTATGGATCGAGATGGGATTTCTTTTATGTCTAATATGTTATTCTTTTGAAAATGATTTGGTATGAAAAACCCTAGTCTCGATTCATGACTATTCTTTTGATTTATGCTCTGTTATTTATATTTATACGTGTGTGGGTGTGCGTTTAGCCCCCTCACTCAGTCGAGTTGTAGACTGACCCTCTCTTTCACCCTTTCAGGTTGATCGAGTTAGGTCGAGTCGTACTTAGCTGTTTAGATCGAGTCTGCACCCATTTTGCATCTTTTGAATACTCTATCTCTTAGTATTTGTATAAGAATCTGAATACTTGTATTATTTTTGGGCCTTATGGTCATGGTATATATATATATATATATTATTGTATGTTGATCGAGCTCATTTGGATCCTGTTTGCTGCTTCCGAATTCTCCAATTTATGTTTTGCGCGCTCTGTTGGTCTCTAGCCCCTCTCAGCCTAGTGTGTGAGTGTAGGTCCCTGTTCGCTTAGACTTAGGCTTATGTATGGAGGTCCATTCCATATGTGGGTTCGGGTTTAGGTGCGTGGGATGTGTGTTGGAAAACGAGTACAGAAATGCAGCGAAAATTTAAAATTTTTCCAAAAGATTGATCATGGACTTGCAATTCTCGTATCGTATCACAGGTGTTTAGAAACTTACATAGGTAGAAGCTTTCTAGTGATGTCAGTCCTAGAACCCGATCAAGCAAGTGAGAATGCTAGTTCTATAACTTATGTTAATGGCTAAGGTTTTGCTTTGAAAACTTTTCTTTTAATTTTCTCAAAAACTTAACACTTTGTGAGTGTTGGTCTAAAGAATAAGAGAAGCACCACCCCTAGTACTTATACTAGGTGGTTCGAAAATCCCTAGGGTTCCCAAACCTAGTGGACTTTGCTTTCTTGCTCACTAATTAACTAATTAATTTTTAATTTAATTGGAGAAAATAAGTTCTCAACTTGTTCTCCAAGTCTTGCAAGAATAACCTTCTCTCTTCTACACTAGGAAGTTAGACTTTTCAATTTTCCTAAAGTTAAAAGTCAATATTCAATAAATTAATTAATTCCCAATTAATTATTTATTGGGTTAAGTTTATTTGAGAATAGTCTTAACAATTAATTTAATAATTAATTAAAAGACCAAAATTAATTAATTATAATTTAATTAATTAATTCTAGAAAAGAATTCACGTGTAATATAATTACACGTCAGAGCCACGCATCAGCCACGTGTACGTGACATGTAGCAGCCACGCAGGCATGTGTGACACGTGGCAGTCACCTGTCTTTGACACGTGGCAATGCCCACGTGTTTCAGCCCCATTTTCGATCAACTATTTTGATTCTTCTTTAATAATATTAACATCCTACCATAACCCTCGTGTCCCGGCATTTGTGTGTGACCCTTTAGGTTCATTATTCGATTAGCAGTGACAACAATTAATTAATTCCCTAATTAATTAATCACTTCACCGATCACACTACCGTAATCTAGTAATGGGTGTGTGACCCCTAGCCGAATAACGAAATGATCGAAGAACCTTTCAGTCAATAACATACAGTGAAATATGATCCTCCTACAACTTCATCTCTCAATCAAGAACTAAGGCATGGGAATATTCTTAGAGCCTAAATATTCTTGATCTTTAAAGTTAAGTTCGTTTCATATCCATTTAGACCTCAATCCAAGAAAACCCCATTTTCTTGATGTCTTGATCTTTTATCCACCTTGGCCAAGGGTTTAAGTTTAATGAACTACGAACAACTCAATTAGTAAGAGATCATTCTTGTTCTTGCAACAAGTGTAGGTCCTTTGTTGATTCTACTAATTCTACATATGCCACTTGTGTAATCCCAACATAGGTCGTAGTTCAGGTGTCAGTATGTCGACCCCCTCTTGAGCCTATATCAAAGATTACAGAGTTAGCTCATATGAGACATTACAGAATCTCAAGTCTAAGGATTAATGAATCATGTTATTGACCTGTGAGATATTTCCTAATCTGGAAATTTCTAGGAGACTTCCTTTCCCATTTAGGAATGTTCTCACGCGGGACATCTCAATGATGAAGTTCTAGTAACAATCACCCTCATGTATTATGAACGCATCATCGTATGCACTTATCACTCCATGAAACTGAGTGATCCTTTAAAGGGACATAATCACATAAGCAAGTCTCAGCAGAGTCAAGGTCGACACTCCCACTGTCTTTCGGACTCTCGACTTGGAGAAGTTTCTAATCCTCGCCTATGGAGTTAAGAACTTGTTTCATGTGTCGTTCCCATAACAACAAAGTTCTTAACGGCCTCATCGGATTAGGGGAGTTCAATACATGCAAAAACACAGTCAACCCAAACAGACATAAATAAGCACATAAAGAAGTGAATGCCTATGAACAAAATCACCTCGTTTATTATTCAAAGACTGTTTGTGATTTTACAAGGAAATAGTAAAGCCAAAAGCTGCTTTAAGGGCACTATTCCTAACAATGTGGTGGTCCACCGTTCCGGGCTCTACAAAAGCAATTAAAAAGAATAAAAAAGATAAATAAAATAATCCAAGAGTCCAAGAGAACAAAAGGCGATTTATTTCTGTCTCTCTTGGTTAATCTATGCTAGTAATTATACACACTCGACGCGTGTTTCGAAGGAAAAAAAATATTATTATTAAAATATATTAAAATTAAACTTTTTATATTAATAAAAATTAAATAATTCTTAAATATGTCTTAATATAGTAGCATAGATAAAAATAAATTAAAAACACAAAAAAAGAGCTAGAATCATTGTTTGCACTAAAAATTCGTGTTTATTAATTTTGGGTAAACACCGGATAAATGGTACAAATATGTTGTGAATTCAAATATCAAAGTGGTTTTCGATCTTCAGTTTGATTCTCTGATTCTTCCTTCAAGTTTAAAGTTGTAGAAATCTCCAAGCGCTTCTCGATGGATTTGGTGGTTTGATCTTCTTCAACTTCGAGTTTAGCTTTAATAACGTTAATCCGTAGGTCCTTCGACTTATTTATGAATCAAACGCCTGATTTTGGTGAATTTTGTCAAGAACGTCTTTGAACTCGCCGATAAAACTATGGATCTAACTTGAATATAAAGCCGATTCGCCTGTAACACCGTGGATCTAGCTTGAATATAACGCCAATTCGCCGGTATAACGCCTTGATTTAATAACTTCGGGGAAGAACGTCTTTGAATGCCTTAGAACTTCGTCTTGAACTTGTAGAGATAAATTTGGTCTTCTTTTTCTCCTTAGTCTTCTTGTATTTGTGTTGTGTGTTGAATGAACTACCCCATAACCCCTTTATATAGGTGTAGGATTCAAGAGATAAAATTCAATTCAAATTTATTTAATAGTTATCTCTTGTATTTTTTTGAAGAGATAATATCAAATAAATCATATAAATATTTATCTCTTTAATATTTTATTATTTTTTAAAGAGATAATATCACATAAAATCACACGAATATTTAACTCTTTATATTGCAATTTTTAAAGAGATAACTATCTTGAATTTGATTGGTTCGTGTGACGCAATACGCCACGTGTCTTCTTTGTTTGTTTGGTACAGGGTTAGATTCCGCCTAGTAAGTATTCTTTTTTATCTTTGTCACCTGCTCACTATTACTTGGTTTGTGTGCGAATCATCCATTTCCTATACAGACCGGGCTCTAGTGCGGGGAATGTGGCGGTTTGGCGTCTTAGGCACTACAGTCTCTATGATGCTTCATCTCAGAGATAGCCAAGCCTCGACCAACAGCTGATGCTTAGTCCAAAACTCCACGTCGGTCGAACTTAACTGTTGAGAAATCTGGGCAAAAACAGAAGCTAGACACGGGTAATCCCTGTCCTTAAAGTTTCTATCGCCCCTAACTTTCTGGGAAGTGTGCTTAAGGTTTCAGGCGATACACTTCCAGGATATATGTCAAGCTAATTTCTGGGAATGATTTCGTGTACAAGCACTGCACAAGAAACCGGATGAATGTGTTGTGTTTGTTTTCAGCTCAAGGATTGTATATATAGATATCAGGTGTTACAAAAACGGATTAAATCAAATTATGACTGTTGGAGAATTAATTCAGCATCAATTGGGCTGTTAGTGGCCCCTGAATTAATTTGTGGTTTAAGTCTCCTTGACCATTCAGTTACATTGGCCACTCAACAGTCACATTTGATTTATTGGACTGATTTAGGGTTAATTCTGAATGAATTTGGCCCAAAAAGATAGGCTCTGGGCTCGGAGGCGAGGCTCCTAGCGACGATGCTCACGTGCGAAGTGCGCCATCAAACGCCACATTCGCCCATGCCCAACCCACGGCCCCGGCCCCGTGCCCGAGCCCGAGCCCGAGCCCGAGCCCGAGCCCGTGCCCGCGCGGGCGGTGCGGTGCACCGCACCGCATGTGAGCCCATCAGTCCACCTCACATTTATTGAATTAATAACCCACTTAGTGTCTTAACTTATATAGTTGACCACACTTAGTTATTAATCCAATGTGGGACAGGTTTAGTTTCCCAAACACCTTTTCATATGCCTCTTTTGATATTTCCAATAAACCTCCATTAGCTTAATTTTGAAAGTATCAATGCATATTTCCAACAATCCCCCACTTGTTTGGAAAACTTCTCTTTCCCAAACCAGTGTCTGACTGGTTTTATTTAAAGATCACGTGCATAACAGAAGGTGTGACGAACATTGAACCTTCCCTTTAGTGTAAGTAGCTCAAAGTCACCCCGAAGTTGATGGTGTCCGCAGATTGAACCTCAACTCCTTACTGGTGTGACCGGAGTCACCACACACACGTGTTCTTTCTCACACAACAAGCACTCCACTGCTCGGCGCTTATCAAGCCATACGCCATATCCCGTTTCATGAACCTCTAAGAGAGTAAACCATAACTCTCTATAAGAAGCGGCTTCATTTCTAGTTCATATAGGCAAAATGTTTCTCGGGCACTAGTTGCAAATAGTGCAGCATTTTGTTAAGAGCATAGCTCAACCTTGTCACTTTGCAACCCACTGAGCTATCTTCTACTATATATGAGACCACTTGATAGCTCTAACCATCTCGTGACTTGTTTTTCCCTTTGAACCTTTAATCAGGGGAAACCTAGATTATAGGTAGGGTTACCATCACTTATGGTTCGGGTGGTTTAAGTCCCATATCTCTAGTAGTTGTAGCTACTAAGTCTCTCGTCAGAGGCTTAGTAAACGGATCAGCCAAATTCTTATTTGACCTCACATAGACAATCGTTATGATACCATCTTGTATCAACTGTCTCACAAATGCATGTCTAAGACCAATATGTCTAGACTTACCATTATAGGTACCACTGTACGCTTTTGTAAGCGTTGCTTCGCTGTTACAATACAACGAGATTGGAGGCATTGGATTTGGCCAAAGATCTATGTCTAACAACATATTTCTTATCCAATCAACCTCTTGCCCAGCTTGAGCTAAAGCTATAAACTCAGATTCCATGGTAGAGTGAGAGATTATTGTCTGTTTCTTGCTTGCCCAAGAAACAGCCCCACCGGCAAGAGTGAAAACCCACCCACTTGTGGATTTGTTATCTCCCACGCTAGTTATCCAACTCGCGTCTGAGTACCCTTCCAACACACTAGGGAATTTGTTATAGAACAAACCAAAGCTAATAGCTTTCCAATGATCAGCATTGGGACTGCTCGTGTATCTGCTAAGTTTTGAAACTGCAAAGGAAATATCTGGTCTAGTGCAATGCATTGCGTACATAAGGCTGTCAATAGCACTTGCATACTCAAGCTGTGCAATAGCTCTACCAGTATTTTCTTTAAGTTTCAGTCCGTTGTCAAACGGAGTGTTCACCTCCTTGATCTCGAAGTGACTAAACTTAGTCAGAACTTTCTCAATATAGTGAGATTGGTTTAGTGAAAAACCCCCACTATGTTTTTTAACTTTAATGCCTAAAATAGTATCTACTTCACCTAAATCTTTCATCTTAAAGACCGAGGATAGATACTTTTTAGTCTCGTTTACTCCAATCATATTCGTCCCGATGATCAACATATCATCGACATATAGACAGACTATCACCATATAGTCAGCCGTACTTTTGGAGTAAATGCACCTGTCAGCACTGTTATACTTGAATCCAAATTTCAAGATAGCAGTGTCAAACTTCTCGTGCCACTGTTTTGGTGCTTGCTTTAGACCATAAAGAGATTTGACTAACTTACACACTTTTTTTTCTGTTCCCGGTGCTACAAAACCCTCAGGTTGCTCCATATAGATTTCTTCTTTTAAATTTCCATTTAAAAATGCTGTCTTTACGTCCATTTGATGAACAAACAGATCGTAAAGAGAGGCTAAGGCAAGAAGAATTCTAATGGAAGCAACTCGAGCCACCGGTGCATAAGTGTCAAAGTAGTCAATCCCTTCTACTTGTCTAAACCCTTTGGCAACTAATCTAGCTTTAAAAGCTGATATAGTGCCATCAGTGTTTCGTTTTCTTCTAAATACCCACTTGCACCCAATGGGTTTAGAACCACGAGGTAAGTCTGCTAATACCCAAGTATTATTACCCAAGATCGAATCCATTTCATCGTTTACAGCTTCCTTCCAAAAGGAAGCATCTCGAGAAGCCATAGCTTCTGTAAATGTTTTAGGATCCGTCTCAAGTGAAAATACAAACGGTATTTCACTTACCACTTTATTATCTTGGTCCCCCTCCACCAAGAATAATAAGGCATCAGAAGAGATAAAGTCTTTATCCAAACTTTTCTCTTTTCTTGCTCTAGTACTCCTTCTAGGCTCAATTGGTTGTGCAGGAATGCTATTTTCCTCAACCGGCCTTACAGGACCTCTAGGCTCAATTTGGGATAGCCCAGAATCATTTCCAACATCTTTTGAAAATGTATTTTCGAAGAACTCAACATCCCTGGACTCAGTTATCACATTAGACTCCAAATCAAGAAGTCTATAAGCCTTGCTATTAAGAGCATATCCAACGAATACACTTTTAATAGCTCTGGCTCCTAACTTAGTCCGTTTGGGATCAGGAACCCGAAAATAAGCCACACACCCCCACACTTTAAAATAGCTTATGTTGGGTTTTCTGCCTTTCCATATTTCATAGGGACTAGACTTCACAACAGTACTAGGCATCCTATTTAGAATATGGCACGCCGACAGAAGGGCTTCACCCCACAAGTTGTGAGGTAAATTTGCATGATTTAACATGCAATTTATCATGTCCAGAAAGGTACGATTTTTCCTTTCAGCTACACCGTTCTGCTGGGGTGTATAACCGGCAGTTGTTTGATGTATGATACCACTTTCTTCGCAAAGTGTATCAAAGGCATTCAAACGATATTCCATGCCTCGATCAGACCGTAGAACCTTAATCTTCTTCTCAAGTTGGGTTTCTACTTCTGATTTATATTTCACAAACGAGCTAAGTGCTTCATCCTTAGTTCGCAAAAGATATACATAACAAAATCTACTAGCATCATCAATAAAAGTTATAAAATACCTTTTTCCACCTCTAGTTAAAATTCCATTTAATTCACAAATATCTGTATGAATTAAGTCTAATATTTGTGATTCTCTTTTAACACTTGGAAAAGGTTTTCTAACAATTTTTGACTTTGCACATATTTCACACTTATCAAGTTCATTTTTACCAATATCAATTAATCCCATTGCATGCATATTTTTCAAGTTCTTTGCACTAACATGTCCTAATCGACTATGCCATAAAGAAATTGAAGAAATCATGTAAGCAGAAACGAGATTCATATTATTGATAGACATCTTATACATCCCATTACAAGCATAGCCTTTTCCAACAAATTCACCATTTTTCATGATGATGACTTTGCCAGATTCAACAGAAATCTTAAAACCTTTCTTATCTAACAAATCAACAGAAATTAAACTTTTTCTAACATCTGGTACAAACAAGACATTAATTAAAGTTAATTTCTTCGCGGAGGTAAAGTTGAGCTCGACAAATCCTTTGCCTCCAACACCGGCTTTGGAGCTATTTCCCATCTGAACCTCTTGCCCCACAACTTCTTCAAAGGTCTTGAAAAGCCTTCGATCATTGTAAATGTGAACCGTTGCTGCAGAATCTAACCACCATCCAGAAAGTTCACTTGCCATGTTGATCTCAGAAATCATAACCACATCGAGGCTAAGATCAGTCACCATGGCAACTAGGTTCTCATCAACCATGTTTGCAACTCCGGATCCACTCTTCCGTTGTGGGCATTCTCTCGCATAATGTCCTGTTTCTCCACAAACATGACACTTGCCTTTTCTTTTGTTAGTAGCATTATGAACAGGTTTAGGTTTCTGCCCGGATTTCTTAAATTGCCCTTGATTCTTTTTAACCCCGAAAGGCTTCTTTTTAGAACTTCCAGCCTCAACATAATTCACGCTGGATTGTCCTTGAACCAAATTCTTTCCATCGAGTTTCCGAGCCTCCTCTTCAATACGCAGATGTTTCTGAATTTGTTCCAAGGACATATCCTCAGATTTATGCATCAATCTCTTTGCATAATCTTTCCAGGTAGGAAGGAGCTTTGAAATTATAGCTCCTACCTGGAAGGCTTCTGGAAGGACAATTTTCACTATCCGAAGTTTGTTGACAATTACCTGGAGCTCATGCACTTGCTCCAGGATTAGTTTATTATCAACCATTTTGAAATCGAGGTATTTAGATACTAAGTATTTGTTAGTACCTTCTTCCTCAGCCTTATACTTGTATTCCAGCGCCTCCCAAAGCTCTCTAGGTGATTTGACGTTTGTGTACAGATCATATAATCTGTCAGAAAGAGTGTTGAGGATGTGGCCACGAGCCAACTCTTCATCTTCAGCTATTTTCTTTCGTTGTTGCTGAAGTGTCTGTACTATTTATTGATGGATCTGCAAGGCATTCTGGGAGGGACCTGCGGCTGCAGTACTTGCAGGAGGATTGACAGGAGGAGCACCGCCTGCTGTAGTGGGATTGGCAGGAGGAACAACACCTGCTGCAGTGGTTGGTGGATCCAAATCAACAGGCTGCTGGGGAGCAGGAGGATCTTCTGGAATTGGTGGCAGACTGGGATCCAGAACATAGGCAAGCTTAAGGACAGTAAGCAGGAACTTCATCTTGTCCTGCCAGCGGCTGAAGTTGTTGCCATCGAAACGGTCTAGCTTTTGCTGGTTCATGATTCTGAAGGATTCAGACTCCATTTCTACGGATAGAAACTTTAAGATTGTTGAGAAATCTGGGCAAAAACAGAAGCTAGACACGGGTAATCCCTGTCCTTAAAGTTTCTATCGCCCCTAACTTTCTGGGAAGTGTGCTTAAGGTTTCAGGCGATACACTTCCAGGATATATGTCAAGCTAATTTCTGGGAATGATTTCGTGTACAAGCACTGCACAAGAAACCGGATGAATGTGTTGTGTTTGTTTTCAGCTCAAGGATTGTATATATAGATATCAGGTGTTACAAAAACGGATTAAATCAAATTATGACTGTTGGAGAATTAATTCAGCATCAATTGGGCTGTTAGTGGCCCCTGAATTAATTTGTGGTTTAAGTCTCCTTGACCATTCAGTTACATTGGCCACTCAACAGTCACATTTGATTTATTGGACTGATTTAGGGTTAATTCTGAATGAATTTGGCCCAAAAAGATAGGCTCTGGGCTCGGAGGCGAGGCTCCTAGCGACGATTCGCACGTGCGAAGTGCGCTATCAAACGCCACATTCGCCCATGCCCCGCCCACGACCCCGGCCCCGTGCCCGTGTCCGGGCGTGGACGGTGCGGTGCACCGCACCGCATGTGAGCCCATCAGTCCACCTCACATTTATTGAATTAATAACCCACTTAGTGTCTTAACTTATATAGTTGACCACACTTAGTTATTAATCCAATGTGGGACAGGTTTAGTTTTCCCAAACACCTTTTCATATGCCTCTTTTGATATTTCCAATAAACCTCCATTATCTTAATTTTGAAAGTATCAATGCATATGTCCAACATTAACTATCTAAGCGCATTGAACAAGGTGTTGGGTCAAGTGCGGGCCCTCTCCAATTAAACTTTCACTATATTGTTCCATTTCTAACTAATTGATCCACGACCACCTATTCCTCGCCTTGATGAAAACAAACTGGTCCTTCCATTCTTTCTTGTGTGAGGAGATGAGGGGCTCAAAGATCTTATTACTGGAATGAGCTTGAAACTTCAAAAAACCCTTCCCATCAGGCGAACCAACGGGATCAACGAAAATTGTGAAAAATTCCATCAGGTGGGCTAGGCTTATTTCCAGGCCTAACAACTTCTTAGCACCCGAAAAGATATCATCATAGCATAAGCATTGAGGAGCAGTTGGATAGGGCAGATGTCGAGCGTGTTAAAGAGCTCCAACCACTAGATCGATAAGGGTAGTCTGAATCCATATTTGATGGCAAGAATCGACACTGTGATGCAGTTGGCCGGAGGATCTCCCATTCTCTCACGCACCTTGGGTTTAATAACCTCATACCATTCCAGATCAAGCATCTGAGCCTCTTATCCGCTAAACTCCTCTCGGCCTCTATCACGTTAGAGTCAAACTCATAAAGGAATTTTTGGTCTTTTGGAGCCCTTTTCTTTTTCGGACCCCATCAGTATTTTTCTTCTTCTCAGAGGGCCTAGGGTGATGGCCGCACCGTCAAGATTTTCAGTTTCTTCCTCCTCATTCTCCAAGATCATCTCTTCCACCTCGGCGGTAAACTGGTCTACCTCTGCGGCACCCCCTTCTACCCGTTCAGTCTCATCATTGGATTCCCCCATCCTCTGCCTCCATTTCTCTACCTCTTCAAGTGATACCGCCCTAGACTCCCGGTGGGTCCCGTTCTCCTACCACGGCTACAAATTCAACTAAACTGTGGGAGTCCGAATCAGACATCTCTTCCTCCCTCATAATCATACTCTCATTTGGCGTTGAGGGTTAGCAGCCGAAACGGGATCATTGTTTCCAAAACTTGAAGGCTAGGGGTGAGGGGACGGTGCAATATTCTTGTTTCGGGGGGGCCATGGTTGTGGGTAGAATAAGAAGAAGAAAAAGAAAAAGAAAAAAGTTGCAAAGACTGAAAGATTGGAGTACGAGTACTGACCTCAAAGTGCTTGGGAAGGACTGGATGTAAAGGGTGGATGTTGCAACTTCTTGCCATATTCTTGTTCTCTCTCTCTCTCTCTCTCTCTGCGCAAATGCTTGAGTTCTTTGGAAGCATAAAGTGGAAGATGGAGCAGTAAGAAGGCTATTTATGAGAGAAAGGGCATATGTGCGTGTCTCTGGGAGTGAACTCCCTTTCTTCAGTCGTTAGGGTTTCTCAGAAAATGTGCCCATCAACATTTGAAATTCAAAAAGTACAATCATTGCGTTGAGGCGCATCGCCCACATGTCCAGTAGTTACCTCGCAATGCGCGTGGCCGCTCACTCGCGCGTCAGCCGCACATGGCACCTCTCAAACAATAAGGTCGACACCATCCGAGCTAATCGACCTGGGGGACTTATGACAAAGGAATACGAATATCTTGAGCTGCTAGTTGGCGCCACGTATTACCACGTGATGGTCCGCTGGAGACTTCGGTGGATGTCCACTCCATCTCGGATGCTCTGATCCTTAACCCTTTTCTTGAGCCGATACTTATAGTTTGGGATGTCTCCTCTATGCTACCAACTTGGTTGAGACTCCCTTAAATTCTTTCATCAACTTTAATTTGCGTTTAGCATTTAATGTTTACGTCCAATTTTATACATTTTAGAAAATGTTAAATATAGGATTTATTTGTGATATTATGTGAAATATGTTTATTAGTGTAACAAGTAGACTAAGTTTTAACCATAACAAAACAATTCATTTCGTTAAACTAAACGGAGTTATAATAATCTATTTTAAATAAGTTTGATTTAGCTGTCCAAAAAAAAAAAAAAAAAAAAAGGTAGTTTGAGTTCTGTGAGTAAAATATCAACATTATATGATTATCTAAGCTATAGATCTTGGATTATAATTAGGAAGTATCATCTTTTTCATCATTTGTGGATTACAATAAAGTGACGTGCAATAACTTTGAATTATGATATCAATTAATTTACAATAATGTTATATCTTATAATTATAATCATAATTAATTAATAATTAACATAAAAATTACTTCATATTAAAAAGATAAGTGAAACATTATTTTTTAAATATTTCAGTTAATTTAATTACTAATTAATAACATAATAATTATTAAAGAGACAAGTCGTCGTTATTTCATTACATTTAACGCTAGAAGTCCTAATTTTACTATATATATCATGGTGCAATGCTTGTTATCAGGTTGAGTTTCAATTTTCAGTGTTAAGCAGTATTTCGGACGTGTAAAAATAAAATTTAAAAGTTTGGCTCTTTAGAAAATATTTATTTTTTTAGTTTATTATCTAGTTGAATTTAATATGACCATGTTAAGATTTTATTAAATACCCAATTCAATTTGTTTACTATAATAGATTATCCTAGTTAATTAAAAACTTCATTTTGGAGTTGTTAAATAGCATAGCATATTCTTGTATTTTCTTGGACTTTACCAATAGCATAGGGCTCTTATAACATTTTAATAAATATAGAAATTGGTGTGTTAAATAACTAATACATCCATTTATAATAAAATAAACTCTCTCTTAGAGTTTGAACAATGAAAATTTAGAATTTTATAAGCAAGAATATATGATATCATCAAATTTTTGTGCAAGAGGTACTTTAGACATCAAAAACATGGAGACTTGAAATTTTTTAAATGACATACTACACTAAAAAGTGGTTTTAAATTCGCAGATTTATTGAGATTTTACAAGTAAAAAATTGATAATACATAATTTTTTAAATAATAAAACTCATAATTTATTATTTCTTAAAATGCGTGATGAAATAAAAATAATTTAAAACGGAAGATTGACGGAATTAGTACGACAATCTTTTTATCTAGAGAACATCGTCAACGTTGAAAATGAGATATTAATATATAATTATGACGAGACAAAATTTGCATAACTAAATTAAATAAAAAGAAAACCGAGCAATTTAATACATATGATATGATTTAATTCATAATGATTTGGTTTTATTAAAATAATTTTGTATGTATGCGTTATAAAAAGTCCTAAATAAGGTTTTATATTATTCTTAAAACATTAAATAAAATTTTGATACTTTAAATTATTTAATCATATAAATTTAATAATTAAAACTATTTAGATAAACAATATAATTGTGTGCAACACACAATTTGTTTTATTACTTATTATTGTTGAGGACCCAACTTCAAGTCCAATTGGGAAGTAGACTAAGGTTTGAGAGGCCCAACTTGTTAATCCTACCTTCTTAGAAGTTAGAACAATCCCAGAACTCAAACAGAGTATTACAATTTCTTGTTTTTGAAAGGCAAATAATTTGTTTTCTTGATCTTGGGGAAATCATTCTGCACCGCTTCGGAGTTCTTGAAAATGAAATTAGGTAATTTCTCTCGGAACCCATTTATGTTTCTGTCTGGTTTTCGTTATTTCAGTACAAGATCTGTGGAGAATTCCATTTCGCGTGAGAGAATAAAGATCGAGTTGGGTGCTGTTAATGGGTCGAGTGATGCACTTAAGTACAAGAGAATGACCAGAATGAGGCCTTTGCCTAGTGTAGTACAATTTACTCAATTGCTTTCGCGTCTGGTGAAGCTGAAAGAGTATCCCACGGCCATTTCTCTTTTTAAGGATATTTGCAAATCGGGGACATCAGTTAATCATTATACTATGAGCATTGCCGTTAACTGTTATTGCCTCTGTAACCGGGTTGATTTTGGGTTTTCGATTTTGGGTTGGTTCTTTAAGAAGGGTTTTGTTCCTAATGAATATACCTTTGGCGCCTTATTGAAGGGCTTGTTTAAGGAGAATAGGATCAGTGAGGCACAAGAACTATTTAAGAAGATAGTAAGAGAAAGGTTGTGCAGGCTAAATGTTGTAATATATGGGACCGTGATCGATGGACTGTGCAAGGCCGACAACACTATGATGGCCATTGAAGTTCTCAAAGTAATGGAGAGAGGGAATTGTAGGCCTGACGTGCATGTATACAGCATGGTTATTGATGGGTTGTGTAAAGACAACAAAATAGACTCTGCCCTCAAGCTTTTTGGTGAAATGTCTCAAAAAGGCATAACTCCTGATGTTGTTACTTACACTGCTTTGATTTGTGGCTTATTTAATATGAGCCGTGGTAAAGAGGTTGAGATCCTACTAAAGGAGATGGTAGACCTGAAAATTAATCCGAATGTGATTACATTCAATGTTATCATTGATGCTTTATGTAAGGAAGGGTCAGTGGATAAAGCAAAAGATGTAGTCCATTTCATGATGAGCAAAAATGTGGTTTGTGACGTAGTCACGTACAATTCATTGATGGATGGATATTGTTTGCTAGGGCGACTTGATGAAGCTAGAAAAATTTTTGATTCTATGGTTAGCAACAATATTGTTCCTAATACTGAGAGCTATAACATTCTAATCAATGGATATTGCAAGAAAATGAAAATCGATGAGGCCATGCATCTCTTTCGCGAGGTGGCTCGCAAAGACTCTAAGCCTAATTTGATTACCTATAACATTATACTGCAGGGATTATTCTCCGCAAGAAGAAGTTCTTTTGCACTACAAGTTTTTGATGAGTTGCGACTTGTTGGCCTAAAACCAGATTTCTATACGTATTGTAACATGTTGCACGGATTGTGTCAGAATGAGCCTGTTGAGCGAGCATTATCCTTCTTGGATGCAATGGAACACGAAGGAGTGAATCCTCATATCAATTACTATAATATTGTTATGAATGAGTTTTGTGAAGCTAAAAAACTGCATGAAGCACAAGCTATTTTTGATGATCTACCATCTAAAGGACTGAAACCTGATGTTGTAGCTTACAATATCCTAATAAAAGGATGCTGTCGAAACGGTCTACTGGAGGAAGCTAAGGATCTTATATTGAAAATGAAACATGAAAATTTGTTACCAAGTCTTGTTACATATGACCTTATTATTCGAGGAACAGTGATGATGGGCAAATATGATGATGCCGCAAACTTTCTTGAGGAAATGTGCGAAAGAGGACTCTCTCCTGTTTTATCGACGCTAGATTTGCTCCTCGATTCAATGGGAAAAAAGGAAAACAACACTCGTCTTCTTAAAGTGATTCAGAAGGTGGCCCCAAATACTCTCTCAAACTTCACGAGCCAAGACAACACATTTGCAATCATTTGTAAAAATCAAAAGTAGAAAATGGTTAGTCATCTTGCTCAGATACATATGCCATTCATTCAATAATTTTGTTTATTGTTTTAGTTTATACCTGAAGGATGCTTGTTGTGCCAGTTGAACCAAGTGAGCTATCTGTCTCACGCTCTCACGAAGTATATTTATCGTTTAATAATTATTTCTTTACTAAACAACTCACATCTATTCATTGTCACTAAAGTTTAGTCACTTGATATACTGAGCTAAAATTAACTGCTCAACTTTAAGTTATAAAACCCAAAATTCCAATAACCCAAACTATTTATTTAATTATTATTTTTGGTCAAACTGGAATGTGACTGATCTAGTGTTTTCCATGTGGTCCCCCTCTTTTATTAATCACCAAAAAAGTGCCCCTTATGTTATATAGCTTAGATCTCAAATTTAATCCTTAAATTCCATAGCAGACCGTTTCATTTCGTGATGAAACAACAAACGAGAACCTCCTCTCCCAGTTCATGCTTTTCATTTACTAACAAAGAGTTGTAAGTGCAGGAGCGACTTCATCTTCAACTGTAAACTAACGAAATGCTTTTCATGAAATTCCAGAAGGATACAGATGTAGTATAAACTATAAATGGAAAGACGGAATGCTCCTCTGTTATATGAAAGGTAATATCTCATTGATTATTCTTAATATTTATTTATTAATGACCCGTGTATGTTGGCGTAGCTATTGACATGGTACAGTATGGACGTGTTAGATAAACATAGCAATTATTCTATCAAATGGAAGGATAAAAAATAAAGCAAAAGCAAAAATCTTGAAGAAGATAACAACATCTGCATTCTGATTGACAACTGAAAGACGAGCTTCCAACTACTACATCGTTGGCCTATGGTTTTGAAAAGAAGAGCAATGGAACTGTTCTCCAGTCCAGTTTGCCTTTCATTACAGCCACTGCTGATGGTCCCAAAGATATTGAAACCACACTTACGTGGGCTAAGTTTGAAGAGGTATGCTAAGATTTGCTTGACAGGTGATTTTGTGGTATCTCATATTAATTTACAATGTCCTCTGCTGGATGTCTTTCCACTAACTTGGATAAAACAATGCATTATCCTTCGCAGATTCAAAACCCCTGTTCAAAGTTCCTTGAGAGTTGCAAAGCTCAAATTCTGTGATATAGATGAGATCATTCTAGTAGGTGTTTCGACCCGCATTCCAGTGTTCAAGAACTTGTTAAGAAAATGACTGGAAAGAACCCAAACATTACTGTCAACCCTGATGAAGTTGTTGCCCTTGGAGCTGCAGTTCAGGTTGGCCCCTTTCCTCTTTTATCTGTCTTAGATACTTATAAAGTTACATTTAGCTAATTAGATTTCACGATGATTTAATCTGTTTTAGGCAGGTGTTTGGCTGGAGATGTTAGTGATATGTCCTTCTAGATGTGTCACCATTATCTTTGGGGTTGGAAACACTAAGTGGAGTGATGACAAAGATCATTCGGAGAAATACAACATTGCCCACTTCTAAATCAGAAGTGTTCTCAACCACTGCTGATGGTCAGACAAGTGTTGAAATAAATGTCCTTCAAGGTGAGAGAGAGTTTGTTAGGGACAACAAATCCTTGGAAAGCTTCCGTCTTGATGGGATTCCACCGGCCCCACATGGAGTTCCATAAATTGTGGTTACATTCGATATTGATGCCAATGGAATCCTCTCTGTCACTGCCATCAACAAGGGAACTGGGAAGAAGCAAGATATCAGCATTGCCGGTGCTAGCACTTTTCCCAGTGATGAGGTAAGCATATGATTATATGTCATTTGAGTTCATGCTTCACAACCATATGACTTTGGTTAGAATCAAACTTATTTAGGTGGTGTTCTTAAACTTTGGAAAACAAGCTTTTTTTCTGCTCTTAGTATAAGAAGGCAGATGTTGAGTGTTCTGTTTTACTCATTCTGCTTAAAATAAGCTAAACAAGCTAAGAAAATGGAAGTACTTCAGCAGGTGCTTCTTGTACATTGGAGGTGCCTTTTTTTGTTACATAATAGCTATTGCTATAATAAGCTAGAAAATACGAGAACATTTGGGATTACTTCTTGCTGATTTGTAGTTCTCTAAGATTTAAAACTGTCTTTGTAGGTCCAAATACTCCCAGTTTTTACTACGACTACTAATATGTTTACAACTTGACCACTTTTTACAACTTTACCTTCTTTTCCAAATACTCCCAGTTTTTACTACTACTACTAGTAATACCTTTACAACTTGACCGCTTTTTACAACTTTACCTTCTTTTAAAAGCAGAACTTTCTATTTTTACTACAACCAGTTTATACAACTTTACCTTCTCCAAAAGCCCAAGTTTTACCTTTTACTACTACCAGTTTTTACAAATTTATGCTCTTCAAAGCAGCAGAAGTTTCTGTAATAACTCTACATATCTTCAGGTGGAAAGAATGGTGAGCTAAGCTGAGAAATTCGCAAATGAAGGCAAGGAGAAAAGAGAGCCATAGATACTAAAAACCAGGCTATATCTGTTGGCTCGACACAAACAATGAAAGATGCTGCGACTCCCCTAAATCAGGAAGTAATGCTGCTCGGTCAGTAACTATACAACGGTTACAACCAGCCAGGTGACAGGCCTACACCAGGCGGAGAAGCTGGTTCTTCTGAATCTTCAGACAAGGGGTCGGATGATGATGTCATTGATGCTTATTTCACAAACAGTAAGTGAGAAAGGTGGTATGTATACTGTGGTGGCTATTTTTTGACAGCCCAAGTCTTTCTTGTGCTGTGGCCTGTGTATAAGGAGTATTTTTGCTGGACTTGAATGTTGAGGGGTTTCTAGAAAAATTAGTTATGACACGGAAGAAAAATCATAGATGTTGGTTGTTATTGCAGCAAAGACTATTCTTTTTTAGCGTCAAAGATTTTATTGTTTCATCAAGATCTGTTTTTGGGCTATTGGAGATTTGCTTACGCTGTTTTACTTATTTATTTTGATGAATTTTGAGCTCGACTCTGTGACCAGGTTGTCTGTGATGTATTCTGCTCCATATAATCTATATATCTATATATTATTATTAGGAAGTGTTTGTTACATGAGAGTAGGGTCGTTAAGGCCATTTAATCTCAGTTAATAAAATGCTTGTTATCAATGATTAGCTTCATTCAGCCCGGAGAGGCTAATCTCCAGCCCGTCCAAAGCCCTCAACTATTCACCGATTAACTCCACCTTCTGAATCTCTGGGGGGAGGGTGAGATAAAGTCTTGCTTCCTCTCCCCAAAAATTTTCTGCCAATCTTGCCTTCAAACATGCAACACATTCTGTAAATTGAATTTCTGATCTACTCTTCTTGGTTTCAAATGTACAAGCCGCTCACTCAATAAATTCCACCCCTAGGCCTTAAGATCACGCATTTTTTGGGTTTTCGCTATAGAAGAGGTTTGTACAGTCCGACAGCTATTGAACCCGTAAAGGGGTCTTTTCCTTTTTATAAAACCGTGTTTTTTTTAGGTTTATGCAGATCCTAATTTTTCACCCTTTCACCTTCGACAGACGAGTCAGGCACTTTCTTCCAATAGTCTTTCGCACAACAAATGCTGCAGCTTAGTTCTCTTACCCTTAGTTCCACCAATTGGTTGATATGTGCTGGTTCAAATTAAATATGCTGGGTTTTATTCCTCTTTCGAATTTGCCCATTTTGTCTACAACATCCAATTCCTTTGCAGCGTTAGTTATTGTAAATGTGTAAAAAATTATTGTATTTTTAGGCCTGCAAATTGGTGCTTGTATTGATCAATCAAAATGAAATTATCTGTGCCTCTCTCTTTATCGAATTGAGACATGCATATTCTGATATACAGATTTTGTTCAATGTCTAATGTGCTCAAGCTCTTGGTTCATAATTGTGTGTGTTTCTATATTACAAGTTGATTGAAATTTTATGTCGCATAGTGGCTGCTGGTTGGTTTATTGAGTGATATAGAATGAAATCTGATTTAGCATTACACAATGGGGGTAGACTTCAACTAAGTCTATGTAACTATTTTGGTTTATGATCTGTTCTTATGCATGAATATTTGTGTAGCATCTGAACCTTATCTTGAACTGAACCTCTGGGACTTTGGTACTTCAAAAGACGATTGTTTTTTTGGCTCGACATTGGCGTTAAACCTTGGGCTCCAAACTTGGGTACAACTAGAAGCAAAGCAATGATCAAGAGATCATTTCCTAACAAATCTTTTGGTTTAACTCATTTGGACGCAGAACTCTACACTTTCCAATTGCATTTGTTTCCTTTATTTTGGCTTGTGCAATGGTGTGATGATCTTAGATTCTAAATTCGTTGATTTCATTTGAAAATTGAAAGCAAGAGCTATCGAAAATGAACTAAATCTTCAATGCGTGTTTCCGGAGTTTGAAAGCTAGAACTATCTTAAATTAACAAGCTCCATTGAAGCTCATCCTAGCGAAGCTGTGCAAGCAGTGCTTAAGTCCTTCTTGGGGATGAAAACGAAGCTGAGGATACTTGTGGACACTGTGGCTCAAGGATAGGAATTTGGGTAATATTGTAGTCCTAATTAAATCTTAACTATAATTGTAACCAAATTTTATTGAGAAATTTGATTATAATAATGCCAATCCAGATCTAACTTAAGTCTAATTACTATTAAATTTCATGCTAATTATATTTAAATTATTATCTATATAAAACATTTTATACACCGGATGAGTAATCTCAAGCGTAAAAATAATCTTTTGAATAATAATAAATATATTCTTCAATAGACTAAAATTGTGTATATCATTTAATGTCTTGAGTTCAATTTTATACACCTTAGGAAAGGGTAAGAGGTTGTATTCGTAATATTAATGTGAAAATATATATAAATGATCCATTACTGTAAAATAATTCATTTTGTTAAACTAAAGGGAGTTACAATTATCTAGTTTAAATTGGTTTAATTATTTTTGAATAAAATCTCAGGTTTATATGAATATCAAAGTCACATATCCTGAGAATATGTATGTATAATATTGGCGTGCAATACTTTTTGAATTATAATATCAGTTAATTCAGAATTACGTTATTTTGTAATTACAATCATAGTTAATTAGTAGTTTAACATAAAAATTTATTTTATATTAAAAAGATAAGTGATTTATACATACTTAATCCTGAAAATATTAATGTAATAGTGTCCAGCCGGTTTAATTCTGCAGCTAAACATAACAAGAAGCATGTTCGGCGTATTGTACCAACGCGGCGTTCAGAACTAGTCTTGAAATGAATGAATTAGAAAGAACGAAGAAGTAGGGAAATGTAAGGACACTTCTAAAAATATCTCGTGTCATATCGGACACTCGTATCGAATACCGTATCCAATACTCATCATGTGGAAAATTAAAAAAAAAAAAATTGTATCGTGTCTTCAAAAGAATGAGAGATGAATGCTTGAACAACATCATGGTTGTATACAATGAAAGAGAAATCTTCAAAAGAATTGATAATGAGACTATTCTAAAGCGATTTCAAGGGATGACGAATCGTCGAAAACAGTTATTATCTATAAGTTCTAGTGTCTCAGAAAAATTGTAAAAAAATCCTATGTAATTGAATATTTTATTTAATTTCAAGTTATTAAAATTTTTTAATATATTGAGGTCCAAGAATTTTCAGCCCCAGCTGTCGAGAAATTCTGGATCCGCCCCTAACCGTGTCCGTATCCGTACATCATATGTACCAATCATTATTTTATGGTACATCTGGGAGGCACGCAACAATGCAATGTTCAATGGAGTGAGTTTCAAGCCGAGCAATATTGTATCCCCTGTGTGGAATCACCTGTTTTTACTGCACAAGGTTGGACAACTTCAAGATAGGCATTGGAGTGGAAACTTACAGACAGCTAGAACTCTTGGTATTTCTGTGAATTGGTGGAGATCCAAGAAGGTGAATGTGGTGCAGTGAAACTATGTAGGACTGGATGAATAATTTGTGGATGGAACTTGATTCAACGGTGGCTTTGAATCAAATCACGGGGAACAAAAAGACTAATTAGGAGTATGATCATGTGTTAATGGATATTCGAAATTTAATACAAGGATTTTATGTGGACTCATATATAGAGAGAGGGGAACGCAGCGACAGACTATCTTGCTAACTTGGCCTGTGACAACAAATTAGATGATAATTTTGATAGTATGCAGGTAGAAGGGTTTGAACCAACTATAAATCTATAATTTCATTAGGATTTGACCCAACTATAACTAATTTTCATACTTCACGTAGTGTGAATGTAAATTTCTAAACCTTCGGAGGATGTAGGTGTAAGTAACCATATATGTATAATTTTGACTAAATTATTTTTAAGTTTGCATAAATAAACAAATAATAAATTAGATATTTTGTAATTTCTAAATTCTACAAATAGAATTTAGGTTCATCACAAAAAATATGGGGAGAATATGTCAAATAAAAAAAACTTAAAAACAAAATATTATAACTTTAAAAGTTTTCCATGTTTTTAACATATAACAAAATATGATAATGTGATGTCTACAATTACACCTTTAAATAACTTTCAAATTGTTGATGCAAGCATTACTTTAGACATAAAAAAAATGGGGAGATGAACTTTTTATAACAAAATGAATTAATTGTTCATTATTTGGTTTTATTAAAATAATTTCGTTTGCATACTTTCAAAAAATACCTAAATGATTATAATATGCTTAGAAAATTAAATGAAGTTTGATAATTAAATAAATTTAATAATTAAAAATATATAGATGAACAATGTGATTAATATTGTTGGGGATCAGCGATTAAAATTCTGTAAAATTCAACTAGAGAATTAGTGGCTACTCTCTCTCTCGTATGAGAGCCGTCCACACAAAACCCTACCGCACCGATTGTAGTTTTGGTCACCGCTCGCCACCAATTGCCGCCATCTCGCGCGTCGTTGCTTTCACCCATTCTTTGTTCCCTCTGCATGCTTGGTTTAGTGTTTGTTCTTCCTTTTTTTGCTTGAGTCTCTTATCGCTAACCTTCCTGTTTGTAGGTTTGGGTAGCCGCACAACGGAGAACAACAGGACCGTTTCCCATTACCCTATGACCTCGTCATCTTCCCATCAGCCTACCAGCCATGACCGGCGAGACAAGGAGCTCTCTTGTCTAACACAATCTCTATCGCTCACATCGAAGGAAACACGGGCTATTGAAATTTCAGACCCCTCTTGTGGTGTTTCGGAGTCGAGCTACCCACTCTCTCTAGTGGGTAGGGTTTTCACTCGACAAATAATGAGATTCCAATTCTTCAGATCCACTATGATTAGGGCAATGAATCCGGTGAAGGGAATGGAAATCAAGAAATTGAATGAGGAACAATTTTTATTTTCATTCAACCATAGATTGGACATGCAACGAGTCCTCGCAAGTACAATATGGTTCTATGATAAATATTCGATCATTTTGAAGAAAATTGGGGATGATGATACCCCCGCTGACGATGGGCTTAAAATTTTGTGACTTTGCGGTTCGCATTCATGGCCTTCCTGTTAATCTCTGTAACCAGGAGACGGCACGCCTGATTAGAGAAAGGATTGTCATTTTTTGTGAAGAATTGCAAGATATCTCTCAACCATCTGTTGCTAAGTTTTTCAAAGTTCGTCTAAAGCTGAACTGTTAGGAAAAGTGCCCTTAAAGCAGATGTTTGATTTACTATTTTCTTGTGAAATCACAAACAGTCTTTGAATAATAAACGAAATGATTTTGTTCATAGGCAATCACTTCTTTATGTGCTTACTTATGTATGTATGGGTTTGACTGTGTTTTGCATGTATTGAACTCCCCTAATCCGATGAGGCCGTTAAGAACTTTATCATAATGGGAACGACACATGAAACAAGTTCTTAACTCCATAGGCGAGGATTAGAAACTTCTCCAAGTCAATGAGTCCGACAGACAATGGGAGTGTCGACCTTGACTCTGCTGAGACTTGCTTATGTGATTATGTCCTTTTGAAGGATCACTCAGTTTCATGGAGCGATAAGTGTATACAATGATGCGTTCATAATACATAAGGGTGATTGTTACAAGAACTTCATCACTGAGATGTCCCGCGTGAGAACATTCCTAAATGGGAAAGGAAGTTTCCTGAAACTTCCAGATTAGGAAATATCTCACATGTCAATGAAGTGATTCATTAATCCTTAGACTTGAGATTCTGTAATGTCTCATATGAGCTAACTATGTAATATTTGATATAGGCTCAAAAGGGTGTCGCCATATAGATACCTGAACCACGGCCTATGTTGGGATTACACAAGTGGCATATGTAGAATTAGTAGAATCGATAAAGGACCTACACTTGTTAAGAACAAGAATGATCTCTTACTAATTGAGTTGTTCGTAGTCCATTAGACATTAAACCCTTTGCCAAGGTGGATAAAGATCAAGACATCTAGAAAATGGGGTTTTCTAGGATTAAGATCCAAATGGATATGAAACGAACTTAACTTTAAAGATCAAGAATATTTGGGCTTTGAGAATATTCTCATGCCTCAGTTCTTGATGAGAGATGGAGTTGTAGGACGATCATATTTCACTGATTGTCATTGACTGAAAGGTTCTTCGATTCATTTCGTTATTCGGTTAGGGGTCACACACCCATTGCTAGATTACGGTAGTATGATCTGTGAAGTGATTAATTAATTAGGGGATTAATTAATTGCTATCACTGCTAATCGAATAATGAACCTAAAGGGTCACACACAAATGCCAGAACACGAGGGTTATGGTAGGATGTTAATATGATTAACGAAAGATCAAATTGTTGATAAAAAATGGAGATTGTAATACGTGGGCATTGCCACATGTCAAGGACACGTGACTACCACGTGTCACGTAGCCACTGCGTGGCTGCCACGTGTCATGCACAGGTGGCACGTACGAGGTTTCATTTGTGTAATTATATTACACGTGAATTCTTTTCTAGAATTAATTAATTAATTTTAGTCTTTTAATTAATTATTGAATTAATTGTTAAGACTATTCTCAAATAAACTTAACCCAATAAATAATTAATTGGGAATTAATTTATTTATTGAATATTGACTTTTAACTTTAGGAAAGTTGAAAAGTCCAACTTCCTATTGTAGGAGAGAGAAGGTTATTCTTGCAAAACTTGGAGAATAAATTAGAAACTTATTATTCCAATTAAATTAATAATTAAATTAGTTAATTAGTGAGCAAGAAAACAAAGTCCACTAGGTTGATGAAACCCTAGGGATTTTCGAACCACTCTTGTATAAATACAAGAGGTGGTGCTTCTCTTATTCTTTAGACCAACACTCACGAAGTGTTAAGTTTTTGAGAAAAATTAAAAGAAAAGTTTTCCAAGCAAAAATTATCCTAGCTATTAACATAAGCCATAGAACTAGCATTCTCACTTGCTTGATCGTGTTCTAGGACTGGTGTGGATACGCTTTGGAGGCCTTCTACTTTGGAATCGACCATTCGAGGGACTTTCCGCTTGAAGGGTGTTCGTTAGACGGTAACGACATCACAAGAAAGCTTCAATTAAAGTGAGTTTCCTGTTATTTCCAATGTTACAGTACGAAAATTGCAAGACAACGATTAAACTTGTGGAAAATTTTTAAACTTTCGCTGCGCACTTTTTCGTGTTTTCCAACAAGTGGTATCAGAGCCACCTTGCAACGTCCGTATTGTATCTTTACTGCTTTGGAATTTTGATGAAAATTCTTGAATTTGAGTATATGTTGTGTATTCATGGGTTTTGTTTGAAATACGAAGTTGCCGGATCAATACTGTTTCTTGAAAATTTGTGAAAATTTATTTTCGTAAAATCTGGTTTTAAACTGTTTTAATTCAGATTGATTTGAACTGTTTTAATCGAAATTGGATTAATTGAATTTGATGAAATTACGAGATGAGAACAAAGGGGAACGGGTTTACCCGCATGTGAAAGCGCGCGGGATAGCGCGCAACACGTATGTGCAGTTACCGCCCCCACTTTACCGAGATCCGCGAGCGGCAGACACCGGACGCGCTAGGCGCTGCTGCTGCGCTGTTCCCCTCCCCGCCCGGCAACGGGCTGCGCATGCCACCCGGCCAGCGCGTACGGCTGTTGTCGGTCTGTCCTGGACTTCGTCGGGCTGTGTACGCAGGCGATTGCCTGCTCGTGTGCCTCGTGCGTGAGCTTGTGGGCGATCCCCGCGCGCCTCATGCAGTTTGTCCCGGGATTTCATTTTCATTTTGTGTTTTTCAAGTTTCGTAAAATCCTGTTTTGTAAAATCTGATTTTATTCTAAATTTTGATTTTAATTTTATAAAATTATTTATTTGAAATAATTATAAATTTAGGATTTTATGAATTGAAGTCAAGTTCTAATTTTTTCGAGAAAATAATAAATATCACTTTGAATGATATTTTAGACAAAAATTTAATTTTGAATTAATTGTGGTTTTGTCTTGATCCGGTGATTCGATTTTGAATAATTCTTGAATAATGAACTGTATTCAAATTACTTAAGTTAATTGTAACTTGAAGTCAAGAGAATTTGAAATTTAATTGGTAAATTTAAATTCAAGCGGAAGCATGCTAATTTAGGTGATCATGGGTTAGTCTTATGTATGGTTTTAAATTCTGCACGTGGATGATTTCAATTGGGGTCGGAGCCCCATAGTTACGCGTTTTCAATTGGGCTTGGAGCCCTACTTATGGGCGTACTGTTATGTGTTTATTATGTGGCTTTCCTTATTATTGTTTTTGGGCCAGGCTATACCCCGTGTACTTGTCTATGGTCAATATGAAAAATGAGCCAAATTACTTTATTTAAAGAGAGTAGAACTTAGGAAGTGAGGTTTTTATTTTCATTTTCGAGACAAGCACCCATGGAATAAGAAGGATCCACAAGGAGCACTTGAAGAACGGTGGCCATAAGAAGATCCCTCAAAATGTTTAGGAGGGTTTCTATTAATGTAATAGATAGGGCGTTTTATCCATTAAATTCTGTACCCCTATGTGATAAGAATTGTCTTATGTGGCATGAATGTTAGAACTAGTGATTTTGGAGTGGCTCCCAAATTCACATATAAGATAGGATACCTATGATCATCACATAATTAGTATCATGCTAGGACATGTTATCTGCTAATTGCTTCTGTGATGCACTTTATGTGAAACTGCATTAACAAGACAATTAAAATTTGGATAACATTATATGTTGGTGAGGTCATTCGAAAATCTCATTTAAATATTGAGCAAAATTCGAATAAATAGGTGTTTTATCACGGTAATAAAATTCCTAGCATTCCATCAATAGGATTTAGGACTTAATAAGTGAAACTAATTGCTGTCTCACGAGTCGTGGGGTAATTAGTGTAGCTTATTAACTCTTAGTTTCCTGATTAATTATTTTAAATAATTAATATTTCTTGACCATTTTAGAATGGGCGATATCTTACGAGTCGTGGGTCGTTCCGGACTAAGTTTGGTTGAGATCTTATGATTGATGGGTCCTACTCAACATTAAAGTAGATATGGATGTCTCACGAGTCGTGGGTCCATGATTGAAAGATTAGTGATGCAAAAATATTACTAGGAATTCCATGATTGAAGTCTTATGATTGACGGGTCCTACTCAACATTAAAGTAGATATGGATGTCTCACGAGTCGTGGGTCCATGATTGAAAGATTAGTGATGCAAAAATATTACTAGGAATTCCATGGGGATGGAATCGGCAATTCGTACCTACCTAAAGATTCTTAGACCTCTGGATGTCACACGAGTCGTGGGTCCAAAACTAAGAATGCTTGGGATCCTAGTACCCATTGGGAAAATAAGTTTCTTCTAAAGTCGTTGGGATTTCTAGACTTTCTAAAAACAGTGGGAGTGCATATTTCTAAAGACCTTGATAATATGTAACCGTTATTATTCAGCATGCTCATGATTTCTCTGTTTTTTCATTTAGGTTGTAGTTATGTGATTCTCTACAATTGAAATGGCAATCAAAAACCCTTTGGTATCCATCCTCGAATCAAACAAGTTGACGGGGTCTAATTAGGCTGATTGGCTTCGGAATCTAAAGATAGTTTTAGATTCTGAAAAGAGAAGATATGTTCTCTTCGAGGGAGAGCCTGTCGCTGAAGGCGAGGCTCCGAATCGGGCTGAAAGGGACGCGATTGCGGAATGGTTTGAAGATAATCTTCAAGCCTGTTGTCTCATGTTGGCCATAATGTCTCCAGACATGCAGAGGCAACACGAGTCAATGGACAACGCTTGGGAGATTTACGACCATCTCGAGCAATTGTACCGCCCCAAAGAGCGTGTTCTAAGGTATAACACCTCTAAGGAGCTCTTTCATCTCAGAATGAAAGAAGGTACAAGTGTCCATGAGCACGGTCTTAAGTTTCTTGCTTTGGACGAGAAACTGACCTCCATGGAAATGCCATTGAGTGAAGAACTCGTTGTGGACTTGTTGCTCACATCGCTTCCACCATCATTCAATCCTTTCATGCTGAACTTCAACATGATTCATCCTCATGCTACTGTAGCTGAGCTGATTAGTCAACTTGTGACTGCTGAAGACACGATCAACACGGATCGCAAAGTAATGATGGTCACTTCCTCTTCTGGGCCTTTTAAAGGCAAAAAGAAGAAAGTTCCCAAGAATAAGGGTTCTCTTAAACCCGATGGAGGGGTTAAAAAGAGAAAGGTCAGGAAGAAAAAGGATCAGACAGAGGACGTTTGCCACCATTGTGGCAAGAAAGGGCATTGGAAGAGGAATTGCCAAGAGTACAAGGATACTCTAAAGAAAGGTGTGTTTATTGTTGAAGTAAATCTATCTATTGATTCTAATTCTTGGGTACTTGATACCAGATGTGGAGCTCATATCTGTAATGATGTACAGATGCTAAATGAGGTCAGACAGCTTGAAAAAGGAGAATGCGTCTTGAAGGTTAGGAATGGATCAAGCGTTCAAGCTCAAGCCATTGGGACGTGTAGATTAGATTTAGGTGTCTTTACTTTGGTTTTGAAGAAAGTCCTTTATGTACCTTCTATTATTCGTAATATCATTTCCATTCCAATACTTGATTGGAAGGTTATGAGACTTTTTCTAGAAATGGAAACTTTTATCTTAAGAAGAATAAAACTTTCATTTTACTTGGTACATTATCTAATGGATTTTATACATCCAGAGACACCAATATTTTGAATATACAACAATCAAACAAACGCAAAAGAGATGACAAGATCTCGGTTTCTTTATGGCAGACATGTTTAGGTTATGTTTCTAAAGATAGGATTGCTAAGTTAACTAATTTAGGATCATTCTATGATAATGAACTTAAAGAGTTGACTCATTGTGAATCATGTCTTAAAGGAAAAATGGCCAAAACTCCCTTTAATGGTAAAGTGGAACGTGCCACTAAAGTATTGGATTGAATCCATACTGATGTGTATGGACCACTTAGTATAAGTACGAGAAACAATCATCAGTATTTCATAACCTTCATAGACGACTTTAGTCGTTTTGGTTATGTGTACTTAATGAAGTATAAATTCGAAGCATTTGAGAGATTCTTGGAATTTTAAAATGAGGTTGAGAACCAAACTGGTCACAAGATTAAGATACTTCGATCTGATCGAGGTGGCGAGTATCTAAGTGACAAATTCTTTAGTCATCTCAGAGATGATGGAATTATCTCTCAGTGGACCCCTCTGGGAACTTCTCAACTAAATGGAGTTTCAGAGAGAAGAAACAGAACCCTACTTGATATGTTTCGTTCCATGATGAGCTTCACTGAATTGCCACCTTCATTCTGGGTTTTTGCCCTAGAATCAACAGTTAAGATTCTGAATCTTGTTCCCTCCAAATCTGTACCCAAAACCCTATTTAAGATGTGGTTTGGCAAAATCCCTAACTATTCTTACTTAAGAATTTGGGGTTGTCCTGCTTACGTGAAGAGGATAGTGGGAGATAAGCTTGAAGCTAGATCAAGCTTATGCAACTTTGTAGGATATCCTAAAGAGTCGATAAGATATTATTTCTACGATCCTCTTGAACAAAAGGTCTTTGTGTTAAGAAACGCCACTTTTCTTGAGGACTCGTTCCTTAAAGAAAAGAAAGGCAAGATTGCAGAACTCGAAGAGGTTCGAGACCAAGGTCCCATGCCAAGTTTGGAGACTAAAGTCCCTCAACCAATCGCAGAGAGTGATACACGCGAAAATCCTCCTCAAATAAGACGTTCTGAACGCATTCCTAGACAACCAGAGAGATGGTATTGTTTTCTCCACCAAACATCTCAAATGGATAATGATCCATTAACTTATGAGGAAGCACTGTTAGATTTAGACTCTAAACAGTGGAAAGAAGCAATGAAATCCGAAATGGATTCCATGTACTCTAACCAAGTTTGGACCTTGGTTGATCCACTTGATGGGATCAAGCCCATAGGGTGCAAATCGATTTATAAGCGCAAGCTTGGAGTAGATGGAAGCGTGGGAACCTTTAAAGCAAGATTAGTTGCTAAGGGTTTCACTCAAAGAACAGGTGTAGACTTTGATAAAACCTTCTCCCCAGTTGCAATGCAAAAGTTCATTCGGATCTTACTTGCCATTGCTGCATATTATGACTATGAGATATAACAAATGGATGTGAAAACTGTCTTTCACAATGGAGACATTGGCAAAGACATTTACTATTGGAAAACACGAATTAGAAAGCAGCGGAATTTAAAAATTTTCCCAACAAAAGGACCTTGGACTCGCAATCGTGTAACCAAATTCGTAAAGATAGAAAACTTACTTTTCTTTTATTCTTTCTTGAAGCGTTTCAAGCCACCCAAGAACGCTCTTCTCGCGGCTTGATCCCCTCTCCTTGGTAAAGCTCGAATCTTCAAACTTCTAACTTGAAGCTCTCTAGAGATAGTCCACCAACTTGATCATAATCTAACTAGTAAGGATGCTAGTTCTCTAGTTAGTGTTTAGGCTTAACCTAGGGTTTATTTGATCTTGGAGAAAGGAAGGTGTTCAACACATGAACCAAAAGAATTGCCAATTAGCTCTAAAGGGGAGCATGAGCTCCCCTATATATAGGAAAGGGAAGGGGCGGCCGAACCTAGTCCTTGTGGACTAAGGATTTGGTCCCTCTCTCCTATTACTTGATCATCAAGTAATTTTGACTTTGACTTTGAATTCTAATTCAAATCAACTTTCAAGAGAGCTAAAAATATCCAAACTATTTTTGGATAATTTTATACTTTATTTATTTAAAATAAATAACTTATTTTATCTAATTAATTAATTCATAATTAATTAATTAGATTATTTTTCTCCAAAATTAGACTTTCTTTTTAATTCAAAATTAAACCAAAGTCTATTAAATAATTAATACATTTAATTATTTAATATATATATACAATATATATATACACACATGTGTGGGACACGTGTCACTCACGTGAGCCACACGTGTGGTTTCACACGTGTGGAACCCTCTAGGCCCGATTAACTCGTTTAATCATTTTTAAGCCTCAACTCATGTAACCAAGTTGTTGTGTGTGACCCTCTAGGTTCTCAATTCAATTAGCAGTGACCCTACTTAACTAATTCACTAATTAATTAATCAGTCCACAGATTAAACGACCATAGTCTAGCAACAGGTGTTTAACCCCTATCTGAATTGGAATGTTCGGATTCGACAGAACCTTTAAGTCATTGATTCATGTGAGATACAATCCTCCTACTTACTATCTCTCAACCATGATCTAGGGCAAGGGAATAATCAGAACCCTAATAATCCGGTCTTAAAGCTAAGTGCATTTCATATCCATTTGATCTCAATCCAAGAAACCCTTTTCTTGATGTCTTGATCTACTGCCTTGGCCAAGGACTCCATATGGCATATGAATGACTTACACAATAAGAGATCACCTTGCAAATGCAAGTGTAGGTCCTTTCTTGATTCTCATTCACTTTCATGAATCACTTGTGTAGCCCCAGCATAAGCCTTGAATCAGTTGTCTAAGGCGATACCCTTTAAAGCTTATACCTAAGACTACAGAGTTAACTCATAAAGTGACAAGGAACCCCAAGTCTAAGGATCAATTAATCACATCAATGACTCATGAGATATTTCCTAATCTGGAAGTTTCTATTTCCTGAAATAGAAACTTCCTTTCCCATTTAGGAATGTTCTCACACGGAGCACCTCAGTGAACTTACTTATTAAAGTAAGCACCCTCATGTATCACGCACGTATCAACTATACACTTTGCACCTCCATGAAACAAGGTGGTCCTTCTTAAGGGCGTGATCCCACAAGCAAGCCTTAGAGGAGTCAGGTTGACACTCCCACTGTCTGTAGGACTCATCGGCTTGGAGTATTTTACTAATCATGACTTATGTGATATAGGGCTCGTTTCATGAACTATTTCACCTAAATGGTAGAGTCCTAAAGTCATCAGGATTAGGGGAGTTCTCATACATGCACAGCTAAAGTAAACGCATACCAAACAAGAGCATACAAAGAAGTGTTGCCTTTATTCGTTATTTCATTCAAAGATTGTCTGTGATTACAATATGGAAAAGCACAAAGCGGATATACAATCGGCTTTCTAGGGCACTATTCCTAACATTTACATGGAGCAACCCATGGGTTTCACATTCAGTGGGAGCGAACAAAAGGTTTGTAAGCTCCAAAGATCAATCTACGGATTGAAACGAGCTTCTAGGAATTGGAACATTTGATTTGATGAAGCAGTCAAATCGTTTGGCTTTATTCAAAATCCGAATGAGTCCTGCGTGTACAAGAAAGAATTGGAAACCTCAGTTCAATTTCTGATACTTTATATAGATGACATCCTCCTCATTGGGAATGCGAAGGATGACATGAAAGTAACAAAGTCTTGGTTATTGAACCAATTTGAGATGAAGGATCTTGGTGATGCATCCTACATTCTCGGGATAAAGATCTATCGGGATAGATCTAGGAGATTATTAGGATTATCACAGTCGGTTTACATAGATAAAATACTAAAGAGATTTAGTATGGAAGATTCCAAACGTGGAAAACTTCCAATGGGCCCGGGAACAGTTCTTTCAAAGAAGCTGTGTCCCAAGACTAAACTTGAAAAGTCCAGGATATCCAAAATTCCTTATGCATCAGCTATAGGAAGCATAATGTATGCGATGCTATGTACTCGACCGGATGTGGCTTATGCACTTAGCGTGACTAGCCGATTCCAGTCTGACCCTGGTAAAGGTCACTGGACTGCTGTAAAGAACATCCTTAAGTACTTGCGAAGAACAAAGGATTTGTTCTTGGTTTACGGAGGCCAATAAGATCTTGTCATTAGAGGATACTGTGATGCAAGCTTTGCATCAGACATGGATGACTTTAAATCCATGTTAGGCTACATATTCTGCCTGAACGGCCGAGTAGTGAGTTAGAAAAGTTCCAAGCAAGCAACCACTGCGGATTTGACCAGTGAGGCCGAATACTCTGCAAACGATGCTACTAAGGAAGGTGTCTAGGTAAGAAACTTCATCCAAGAGTTGGGTGTAGTTCCTAGCATTAAAGACCCCGTTACAGTGTTTTGTGACAACACCGAGGCGGTTGCTCAAGCAAGAGAACCTAGATCTCACCAAAGGACCAAGCACATTTTGAGGAAGTATCACTTAATCCGTGATATCATCAAGAGAGGAAATGTGCAAATTAAAAGGGTCACATCGACAGAGAACATGGCAGATCCACTTACTAAAGCCCTTAGTCAACAGGCTTTCGAAGGACATCTTCAGAAGATGGGTCTTAGATTAGCACCTGAGTGGCTTTGACGGGCAATTGGGAGATTATTAGGAATAGTGCCCTTAAAGAAGATGTTTGCTTTACTATTTCCTTGTGAAATCACAAACAGTCTTTGAATAATAAACGAAATGATTTTGTTCATAGGCAATCACTTCTTTATGTGCTTACTTATGTCTGTATGGGTTTGAATGTGTTTTGCATGTATTGAACTCCCTTAATCCGATGAGGCCGTTAAGAACTTTATCGTAATGGGAACGACACATGAAACAAATTCTTAACTCCATAGGCGAGGATTAGAAACTTCTCCAAGTCAATGAGTCCGACAGACAATGGGAGTGTCGACCTTGACTCTGCTGAGACTTGCTTATGTGATTATGTCATTTTGAAGGATCACTCAGTTTCATGGAGCGATAAGTGCATACGATGATGCGTTCATAATACATAAGGGTGACTGTTACAAGAACTTCATCACTGAGATGTCCCGCGTGAGAACATTCCTAAATGGGAAAGGAAGTTTTCTGAAACTTCCAGATTAGGAAATATCTCACAGGTCAATGAAGTGATTCATTAATCCTTAGACTTGAGATTCTGTAATGTCTCATATGAGCTAACTCTGTAATATTTTATATAGGCTCAAAAGGGTGTCGCCATATAGACACTTAAACCACGGCCTATGTTGGGATTACACGAGTGGCATATGTAGAATTAGTAGAATCGATAAAGGACCTACACTTGTTAAGAACAAGAATGATCTCTTACTGATTGAGTTGTTCGTAGTCCATTAGACATTAAACCCTTTGCCAAGGTGGATAAAGATCAAGACATCTAGAAAATGGGGTTTTCTAGGATTAAGATCCAAAAGGATATGAAACGAACTTAACTTTAAAGATCAAGAATATTTGGGCTTTGAGAATATTCCCATGCCTTAGTTCTTGATGAGAGATGGAGTTGTAGGACGATCGTATTTCACAGATTGTCATTGACTGAAAGGTTCTTCGATTTATTTCGTTATTTGGCTAGGGGTCACACACCCATTGCTAGATTACGGTAGTATGATATGTGAAGTGATTAATTAATTAGGGAATTAATTAATTGCTGTCACTGCTAATCGAATATTGAACCTAAAGGGTCACACACAAATGCCAGAACACGAGGGTTATGGTAGGATGTTAATATGATTAACGAATAATCAAATTGTTGATCAAAAATGGAGATTGTAACACGTGGGCATTGCCACATGTCAAGGACACGTGACTGCCACGTGGCACGTACGAGGTTCCATTTGTGTAATTATATTACACGTGAATTCTTTTCTAGAATTAAGTAATTAATTTTAGTCTTTTAATTAATTATTGAATTAATTGTTAAGACTACTCTCAAATAAACTTAACCTAATAAATAATTAATTGGGAATTAATTTATTTATTGAATATTGACTTTTAACTTTAGAAAAGTTGAAATGTCCAACTTCCTATTGTAGGAGAGAGAAGGTTATTCTTGCAAGACAAGGAGAATAAGTTAGGAACTTATTATTCCAATTAAATTAATAATTAAATTAGTTAATTAGTGAGCAAGAAAACAAAGTCCACTAGGTTTATGAAACCCTAGGGATTTTCGAACCACTCTTGTATAAATATAAGAGGTGGTGCTTCTCTTATTCTTTAGACCAACACTCACGAAGTGTTAAGTTTTTGAGAAAAATTAAAAGAAAAGTTTTCAAAGCAAAAATTATCCTAGCCATTAACACAAGCTATAGAACTAGCATTCTCACTTACTTGATCGTGTTCTAGGATTGGTGTGGATACGCTTTGGAGGCCTTCTACTTTGGAGTCTAAATCGAAGGACCGTTCTAGGGACTTTCCGCTTGAAGGGCGTTCGTTAGACAGTAACGACATCACAAGAAAACTTCAATTAAAGTGAGTTTCTTGTTATTCCCAACGTTACAGTACGAAAATTGCAAGACAACGATTAAACTTGTGAAAAAATTTTAAACTTCTGCTGCGCACTTTTTCGTGTTTTCCAACATGAACATCATAGAACATTTAGCTAGATGTTCAAAGCTGAATATATCTGGAAAAGAACTGATCCCTACCTTCACCTATGAACGCTTGTCAAACTTTTGTTATCTATACGGGGTCTGTGGTCACGTTGACAAGTTCCAACCGCTAAGATACGAAGATGACTTTATTGACCCATCCCCTTACTTCCCCTATGGCGATTGGCTTCGCGCCTCCTCCACCGAACCCTCACCTTTCGACAAATCAACCAAACTCCACAGTCAATCCCCCTCAACCCCACACCATAGCTCCACAACTGATCCTCATGGGTACCGGATTGAGGTCCCTCTACCGCAATCACTCACCCGCAATCATAACACCAGCCACCAACAGAACACAAACCTACCACACATACAAGAGTCGCCCTTAACCTCATCCAGACTACCATTGAACATCACTCCACACTATCCCATCCCACCTACACAAATAAACTGTGCCTCCCCGGAGCCTATACTCCTGAAAACAACCAGTACGTCCGTCATCATCGCCCTTTCCCTTACTACCTCAATCCTAGGAACACTGCCCCCTAATAGTAACAACCTCCCCCCCCTCCCCGGCGTCCCGCCCGCTCGTATCCCAAACCTGTCTCCTCAATCAAGCCACACAATCTGTGCGCGTTCCCCGAACAGTAGCCCTAGCCCAACAAAGCAACATCATAAGATCAACCAGAACACGAACTTCACCAAAGAAAACTTAGGCCCACCACATACCAATCACACAAATGAGAGCTCCCCTCACTCCCAAAGCTACACACAATATTTTCCAACCCTGGATGAAAACTTTATCAATGTACTTCTGTCCCCAACTCCAACACCGATCCACCCATTCCATTCAAACGTTGGAAGTTCCGTAGCAAACACACTCCTCCCCAAACCAATACTAACCCCAAGAATTCAGCCCTGACCCTGATCACTAGCTCCTTAACCTCTATATCGAATGATCATATCCTAATAGATATCACTAATATAACAGTAGCCCCGCCGAGACCAATGAGTTGCCTAAGCTGGAACTGTCAGGGTTCCGTGTTAGGAATAATGCCCTTAAAGCCGATGTAATAGTCCGCTCTGTACTTTTCCTTTTGTAAATCACAGTCAATCTTTGAATAATAAATGAATTGAGGTAACACTTCTTTACATGCCCTTATTTAATTGTATGTTTACTTTGACTGCACATGTAAAAGAACTCCCCTAATCAATATAACTTATAGGACTCAACCATTTAGGTGAAGTAGTTCATGGAACGAGCCCTAAATCACTTAAGTCAAGATTAGAAATCACTCCAAGTTGATGAGTCCAAAAGATAATGGGAGTGTCGATATGACTCGTTCAAAGCTTGCTCGTGTGATCACATCCTTAAGAAGGACCACCTTGTTTCATGGGGTACAAAATGTATTGTTGATACGTGTGTGATACATAGGGGTGCTCACTTATTCTAAGTGGGTACACTGAGGTGTCCCATATGAGAAGATTCTTAAATGGGAAATGAAGTTTCTATTTCTGGAATAGAAACTTCCAGATTAGGAAATATCTCACAAGTTATTGATGTGATTCAGTAGTCCTTAGACTTGAGATTTCATCGATACTTTGTGGGCTAACTCTGTAGTCTTAGGCATAAGCTTTAAAGGATGTCGCCCGAGATAGCTGATTCAAGGCTTATGTTGGGGTTGCACAAGTGGCACATAGAAGCATATGAGAATTGATAAAGGACCTACACTTGCATGAGCAAGTTGATCTCTTATTGTGTAAGTCATTCATATGCCATCTAGGAGTCCTTGGCCAAGGTAGTGGATCGAGATCAAGAAATGGGTTTCTTGGATCGAGATCAAATGGATATGAAATACACTTAACATTAAGATCGAGATTATTAGGGTTCTAATTATTCCTTTGCCCTAGATCTTGATTGAGAGATAGGATGTAGGAGGACCTTATCTCACATATGTCAATGACTTAAAGGATCTTTCGAATTGAGACATTCTTATTCTGCTAGGGGTCACACACCTGTTGCTATAGACTATGGTAGTGTGATCTGTGGACTGATTAATTAATAAGGTATTAATTAATCGGGGTCACTGCTAATTGAATTAAGAACCTAGAGGGTCACACATAAATGCCCGGTCACGAGGGTTAAGGTTTGAATCGATCAAACGAGTTGATCGAACCAACGAGGTATTGGTAAGGGGCACACGTGTGGGATATGTGTCCGTACGTGACACGTGTCACGTGATGATTGATTAAATAATTAATATTGATTAATTATTTAATAAACTTTAATTTAATTATGAATTATTATTAAAGTTCTAATTTGGAGATATTATGTCTAATAAATAATTAGTTGTAAATTAATTAATTATTAGCATCAAGTTATTTATTATGAATAAATAAATAATTAAATGAAATATCTAAAAGATTAAGATATTATATCTTGCACGTTAAGTTGGTAAAATGGAGACTTTGGTTCAAAGTAGAGAGTCTTTCTCTCCAAGCAAGAATTCCCTTAGCTAAAAGGTTTAGGAAACCTTGTCCTACAAGAAAGAGGGGTTCGAACCCCTTAGCTTATAGGTTCGAACCCTATAAGAGATTGATAGAAAAATCTCCTTATCCAAATTATATCACACAAACCCTAGAGCCTAAAAACTAAACATAGAACTAGCATCCTCGCTATTTAGATCGTGATCGAGGTTGGTGTGGGTTAATACTCTAGAGGGCTGATATCGTGGAGTCTTCAAAGATTCAAAAGGAGCTCATGGGACTTACCGCTTGAAGTGCATTTGAGGGCGACTCAAAACGTGTCAATAAAGCATCGATCTAAGTAAATTTCTTGAATCTCTACGAATCGAGAATAGGAATTGCAAGTCTAGATCTTGCTTTTGGGAAAAAAATTCAAATTCTGCTGCCTTACTATTTCTTTTTTCCCAACACTCGGGGGGTCCCTGGCAAGTTCACAACCTCCGATCCTTCATTCGGGATCACAACCCCTCGATTATTTTCCTTTCGAAAACTAGATGTAATCATAAGAGAATTGATAATTGAAAGTCTTTATTCAACCTCAGTGGTATTGGAGTTGACTCTATTGCAAAAGTGGTAGCTTGGCTTTGTTTTGGCGTAAAGATATTAATGTTACTCTTCTAAGCTATTCTAAGAACCATGTTGATGTGATTATTTCTGAGCCGAATTCCGGGGATGATTGGCGTTTTACGGGCTTCTATAGGGTACCAAAGAGACAAAATAGAGATATGTCCTGCGATTTACTCCGCATTCTTAGCCACTAATGTTCTCTCCCGTGGTTGGTTTTAGGTGATTTTAATGAAATTCTCCGGAACAATGAAAAAGAAGGAGGACAGAATAGAAGTTTTTCTCAAATGGAACGTTTTGCCGAGGCCCTCAGTAGCTCTAACATTTCGGACTTAGGATTTTCTGGGTTCCCCTTCACTTAGACTAGAAACAACATTACTCCGGAGATAATTCGTTCTAGACTGGATAGATTGGTCGCCTTTGACTCCTGGTGATCACGATTTTCTGAAGCAACGGTAATTCATCTTTCTTCTTCATGTTATGACCACCTTCCGATACTTACTCGACTGTCTCCCCGTATAAAACGACAGTGAAAAGGTCAGAAGCCTTTCCATTTTGAGGTCTGTTGGATCAAAAGCTCTGTTTGTCGTGATATCATTGAGAACACTTGGAATTCTTCTTTGGCCCCTTCGTCCACTGATAAAGTCATGGAGGGTATCGAGTTGTGTAAAGTTTGTTTTCTTAACTGGAGATAACAACAACGAAACCAGGAGATTGAGAAAGAAAGTTGAGAGTCACGGTTGAATGCTCTTAAAGAAGGTCCGATCACGGAGGAGTCGAAAGCAGAAGAATTAATTCTGAAACAGAAACTAGGGCAAGCTTTTCTTGAGGAGGAGATAAGGTGGAAACAAAGGGCTAAAATCCATTGGTTATGTGCAGGCGATAGAAACATAAGGTTTTTCCATCAGAAAGCTTCCCAATGTCAGAAAACAAATCATATAAATTCTCTCATGGACAGTTCGGGGATTACTCACTCTCCGGATGAGGGAATAAAGAATATTATTGAATCCTATTTTAGGCATCTTTTCAAGTCACGTAGTTGCTCCTCTATAGAATTGGATTCGGTTTTCAAGTAGTTCCCCATAGGGTAACGACTGAAATGTAATCCAATCTGTTGTCTCTGTATATTCGTGGTGAGGTTATTCTTTCTCTTAAGTCTAGGACCCCCTAAAATCCCTGGGCCCGGATAGCCTTCCCCCGTTATTTTTTCAGCATTATTGGGATGTTGTTGGTCGTAATGTAGTGGGTTATGTTCTTGATTTTCTTAATAGGGGAGTGTTCGATAGTAAACTTAACTTCACTCATATTGTCTTAACCCTGAAATGCAAGAATCTGGAATTAATAACACAATTTCGGCCTATCAGTTTGTGTAACGTGATATATAAGATTGTTTCTAAGGTACTCGTGAATTGTATTAAAGGGCTTTTGGATAGGATTATCTCTCCCACTCAATCAGCTTTTATTTCTAATCGCCTTATTAGCGATAATGTGCTTGTGCCTTTTGAGGTTAACCATTTTATCAAGCAATGCAACAAGGGAAAGAATGGCTATTTTAGTTAGGGGTGTCAATCCGGGTGGGTCGGGTGGGTTCGGGTCGGGTTGAGATAGGGGTATTACATGAAAATTCCCAACTCGAACCCGACCCGACCCGACCCGAATTTGAACCCGAAAATCCCAACCCGAACCTAACCTGGTCGGGTTCGGGTTGACCCGAACACTGTTCGGGTCGCCTAATAACCCGGTCAACCCGAATAACCCCGACCCCGACCCGACCCGAAACGTTTTTCTTTTTCCTTTTTTTTTTTTAAATTCTAATTTATGTTTAAAGTGTTTTAAAACTTGATAACAATATATAAAAATATATAGTTTGTAAGGTTTGACATAATTGCAATTAATATAAGATAAAAAAAATTAATATATAAATATTATTAAGTTCTAATTCTAAGTGTAATTATAACTAAGTTCTACATCAACTCTATTTAAATTCCTATTTATATAAATTCAATCAATAAGGTAATTATGTAAAATAAAAATTAGTTACATAAACATTATTTATATCGAATAATATATTTTCTACTAAACTAATTATAATGCAATTCAAAATTTTTAAGTCCAAATAAATACATCTCTTTTTGTCCATAAACTCCGTTTAATTCTAATGATATTACAGTCATATATGTCTTTCTAATGAACAAAACTATACAATTTAGACAAATTATATAATATTGACATTATAAATCACATTTTTCTCATATAATAATCACATGTCTATTATATTATATTATAAAAATACGAGTTAATTTTTGAATTTTTTTGAAATTTATTGGTCGCCAAAATATCCTTACAATAATGATTGCCCACAAATTTGTTAGAATTGCAGTCTCGAGCCTGCGTACTTTGATTGTCCCTTTGTGGGTAAAATGGATCCAAATGTGTAAAATTGATCCAAAATGGGTAAAATATGGATAAAATTGATTAAAATTGGTAAAATGGATCCAAAATGGGTAAAATGTGGGTAAAATGAAACCAAATGGGTAAAATGGATCTAAATGGATAAAATGGATCCAAATGGGTAAAATGGATTCAAAATGGATAAAATATGGGTAAAATGGATCCAAAATGGGTAAAATGAGTCCAAGTAGGTCAAATGGGTACAAAATGGATAAATTGAATCCAAATGGGTAAAATAAATCCAAGTGGGTTAAATACGTTCAAGTGGTAAAATGGATCCAAATGTGTAAAATATGGATAAAATTGATAAAAATGGGTAAATGGATCCAACTTGGTTAAATGGATTCAAAATTGGTAAAATATGGGTAAAATGGATCCAAGTGGATAAAATGAACCTAAATGGACAAAATAGATCCAAAACGGGTAAAATGAATCCAAATTGATAAAATGGATCCAAATGGGTAAAATGGATTCAAAATGGGTAAATGGATCCAAAATGGGTAAAATGGATTCAAAATGGTTAAATATGGGTAAAATGAATCCAAATGGGTAAAATGGATCCAAATGGGTAAAATGAATCCAAAATGGGCAAAATGAGTTCAAGTGAGTAAAATAGATCCAAAATGGGTAAATTGGATCCAAATGGGTAAAATGGATCCAAGTGGGTTAATGGATCCAAAATGGGTAAAATATGGGTAAAATGGATCCAAGTGGGTAAAATGAACCTTAATGCACAAAACAGATCCAAAATGGGTAAAATGAATTCAAATAAATAAAATGGATCCAAAATGGATAAAACAGATCCAAATTAGTAAAATGGGTCCAAATGGGTAAAGTGATCCAAAATGGGTAAATTGGATCCAAATGGGTAAAATGAATTCAAAATGGGTAAATGTAGGTAAAATGGATCCAAGTGGGTAAAATGGATCTAAATGGATGAAATGAATCCAAAATGGGTAAATAAGTTCAAGTGGGTAAAATGGATCCAAGTGGGTTAAATGGATCCAAAATGGGTAAAATGGATCCAAGTGGGTAAAATGAACCTAAATGCACAAAATAGATCCAAAATGAGTAAAATGGATCCAAATGGATAAAATGGATACAAAATGGGTAAAACAAATCCAAATTGTTAAATGGATCCAAATGGGTAAATGGATCCAAAATTGGTACATTAGATCCAAATGGGTAAATGTGGGTAAAATGGATTCAAATGGATAAAATGAGTTCAAGTGGGTAAAATGGATCCAAAATTGATAAATTTGATCCAAATGGGTAAAATGGATCCAAGTGGGTAAAATATGGGTAAAATGAACCTAAATGCACAAAATAGATCCAAAATGGGTAAAATGAATTCAAATGGATAAAATGGATCTAAAATGGGTAAAATAGATCCAAATGGGTAAATGGATCCAAAATTGGTAAATTGGATCTAAATAGGTAAAATGGATTCAAAATGGATAAATGTAGGTAAAATGGGTACAAGTGCGTAAAATGGATCTAAATGGATAAAATGAATCCAAAATGGGTAAAATAAATTCAAGTGGGTAAAATGGATCCAAAATGGGTAAATTGGATCCAAATGGGTAAAATGGATTCAAAATAGGTAAATATGGGTAAAATGGATCCAAGTGCGTAAAATGGATCTAAATGGATAAAATGAATTCAAAATGGGTAAAATAAGTTCAAGTGGGTAAAATGGATCCAAAATGGATAAATTAGATCCAAATGGGTAAAATGGATTCAAGTGGGTTAAATAGATCCAAGTGGGTAAAATAGATCCAAATGTGTAAAATGGATTCAAAATGAGTAAAATGGATCCAAAATATGCAAAATATGGATAAAATTGATTAAAATGATTCTAACGGGGTAAAATGGATCCAAGTAGGTAAAATGGATCCAAAATGGGTAAAATATGGGTAAAATGGAGACAAGTGGATAAAACGGATCTAAATGGATAAAACGGATCCAAAATGGGTAAAATATATCCAAATGGGTAAGATGGATCCGAATGGATAAAATGGATCGAAAATGGGTAAATTTGATCCAAATGGGTAAAATGGATTCAAAATGGATAAAATAAGGGTAAAATGGATCTAAATGGGTAAAGAGGTAAAAAACGAGCCTAAAACACGTAGAACAAGTACAAAATAGGTCGAACAGGTTGAAAAATGGGTGAGATGGATAGGAATTTGGTTACAAGTCTAATTTTAATCAAATTATAAATCTAACTCAAATAAATTGTATCCACATTACAAACTTATTTATAATCTTAATTAAGATCTAATTCTAAGTGTAATTATAATTAAGTTTTATATTAACTCTATTATATAATAAAATTCAATCAATATGGCAATTATGTAAAATATAAATTAGATACATAAAATTATTTCGATCGTATAATATATTTTCCACTAAACTAATCATAATGAAATTCTAATTGTTTAACTTTAAACAAACGCATCTCTTTTTGTCCGTAAACTTTTGGTTAATTCTAATTATATTACAATCATGTATGTCTTTCTAATTAACAAAATTGTATAATTTAGACAAATTTATATAATATTAACCTTATAAATCAAGTTATTCTCATAATAATCACATGTTTATAGAAAAAAATTATTTTACTAACCATTTTTTTAATATTCTATTATATTATAAAAATACGAGTTAATTTTTGAATTTTTTTTTTAAATTTATTGGTCGCCAAAATATCCTTACAATAATGATTTCACTAATGTCTAATTAAGTTAATTATGTAAACCAATATGTATTATAAATTATTATTGAAATTTTATAAGTACTTAATTATGGATAGAAATTCGGTTACAATTCTAATCTTAATCAAATTCTAAATCTAACTCTAATAAATTGTACCGACATTAAAAACTTGTTTATAATCTTAATTAAGATCTAATTATAAGTGTAATTATAATTAATTGTTATATCAACTCTATTTAAATTCTTATTTATATAAGTTTAATAAAATTCAATCAATAGGGCAATTATGTAAAATATAAATTAGATACATAATAATTATTTAGATCGAATAATATATTTTTTACTAAACTAATCATAATGCAATTCTAATTGTTTAAGTTTAAATAAATACATTTCTTTTCTTTTTTTTTTTTTTTCCGTGAACTCCGTTTAATTCTAATCATATTACAATCATGTATGTCTTTTTAATTAACAAAATTATATAATTTAGATAAAGTATATAACATTAACATTATAAATCACGTTATTCTCAAATAATAAATTAATTATTATTTTTTAAGTATATCTAATCGTAAACCAATTATCATTTCATAACTTTTTATCTAATTATAATATTGATGAGGTAGAAATACACTCGTTCCCGTTTCGACACGTGGCACCTCAGAGATGATGACACTTGTCTCTCTAAGATTGCATCCGACATGAACGAGCGCACGATCCCTCAAAACGTCGACGTCCCTCCAAGACACGCGTCAACTCCGATACTGTTACACGTGTATCGACGCTACTGCTCTTCCACGAGCGCTACTCCAACTACATGGCCAACGTTCCAATCGGCTATGGGAAGCTCCTCTTCGAGCGTTGCATCACCTAAGAGAAGCTTCCACCTCCGCTCATTATACAAGCCTTGGCCCTCATCCCCTAGCGGATTTCTTAGCCTCCAAGGTTTTCGGTTGTCAGGAGCGTGCTCTCAGGCCCTCGTTACCAACCTCCCCAAACGGCTCTCTGACACACCGTACATGCCCGCGCACTTACCACTGTTGCCAACACTAACTTTCAGCGGCTTTTGCAGAAGATTCCTCCTAGGTTTCTCTTTCGCAGCGCCACGTGTTAGGGCAACATTCGGCAAGGACCACATGAGGCAAATGACCAAAGGGTCCCTGACCCTCAACTATAAATAGGAATCTTCATCTCCTTCACAGTAAGCAACTTCCATTTCTGCAAATTTACATTTAACTTAGGCTTTCTCTTTCAGATCATCATCTGACTTGAGCGTCGGAGAGCCAAACTGGGAATCACCCCCAGTTCCCCCAGCTTGGCCTTCTGACTTGTTTACGTGTTTGTCCTAGCAGGTAGAACCCTCAACTTTTCCGGCGAACTTTCGACGGTTTCCTCACGAAAACAAATCGTAAAGTGATCGGGATTTGTGGCCCATACCCAGAACCCATCATGTTTGGCGCCGTCTGTGGGAAACCAGTTCTCAGCCTCTTTCTTCTCTTCTGCTAGTTGAAAAGCAAACACCCAAAACCATTACAATCATGGTCGCTACGAGATCCGGCGCTGTGGGAGGAGGAGATAACATCTCCCCTGGTGTCAATACCATTATCCCCTCCACCTCTATTGGCGGAGCCCCACCTCCTTCCGTCGTTAATGGTGGAGCACCCCCCGCCTTAGGAGTGACACTACAGACAGAATCTTCAGTTCCTCCACTAGCACCGCCAGTTTCCGGCACCGCCGGAGAAATTTCTCTCTTCGCTCTTCCACAGTCTCCCCAAGCTCAATGGGTACATACCCATGCGAACCCAGGAGGTCAGAGTTGCATGATGCCACCGCCTAGATATGCACTCACTCACACCCTCATGATGCCGCCTGTCCAGCCCTATCACGCCAGCCAGATCCAACTCCCGGTGGTAATCCCCAGGGAGATTGAAGGAGTGGAGCTGCCTCCTCTGACTCCCCAGCAGTTGAGGGCACTTTACGCCCAATGTGAGGTTCAGGCGGCCCAGGGGGCATGGGAGAGGTTCCACTCCATGTACTTTCCCTCTGGGCAGGCCACTGAAGCAGCCGCCCCACTGGGAGGACTGCAAACTTACCCGCTCAGGGAGGCCCAGGCCGTCCTAAGGGCGCAACCACCGCCACCGCCAGCCAGAGAGACGCCCCAGCAAGGCGACAATGAGTGACCCCAGGAGGGCTTCCCGTGCCGCCAAACATGGAGACAGGGACGGGGAGGCTAATCCTAATATCCTCGCGGCTGTGCAAGACCAGCTGCAGGGTTTAAAGGACATGGTTGGACAGCTCTCTCGAGCGCGGTCTCAGATCTCCCATAGCAGGGATGAACGAGCCGACGCCAGAGACGCTCGTCACAAAGACCGCCAATTATAGTTCCCCCATCATAAAGAACAGGAGGAGAACTTCGGCACGTATGAATACCATCCGTTAGCGAGGGGCTCCCCCCTCGTGGAAGAAGTTTTGATGGCCCAAGCAGGAACGGCCAAAATACCCACTTCCGTCAATCGCTACGACGGAACAACTGATCCGGCAGAACACTTGGATCATTTTCTGCACTTGATGCACCTTTACGAGCATTCAAGTAACTACTGGGCCAAGGTCTTCGTCAGCTCTCTGGTAGGAATGGCTCAAGAGTGGTATAAGCGATTGTCGGCACGCTTGATACACTCTTATGAAGAGTTGGCCAACGCTTTCCTCAACCACTTCAACTCTTTGAAAGCTCCAGTCACAGCGCCCACTGCCCTCTACAACATAGTACAAGGCAAGAGCGAGACTCTTCGCTTGTTCTTTGCCCGCTTCAACAAGAAAATCCTGTAAGTAGAACGGTCGTCCATGGATTTCTTGATCCCAGTGCTTTTTCAGGCTGTGGATCACAAACAATACGTGAGCAAGAAATTTGCTGATGCCATTACGGAGAGAAGGCCAGGAACGCTCATGGCCTTAAGAGAAGTTGCCGAGCCCTTCTTTGCGCTCGAAGATATGTATGGGACGAATGGTCCCCGGCATCACAGCCCCTCGAGAAACAAGCGCCACCAAGAGCGGGGCCGGGAGGTTATTGTAAAAAAGGAGCCCCACCTAGAGCGCAAGAAATCGCCCCCTCCCCCTCGGCGTTTCGAGCGCATCCCGCTCACTAGGCCGAATTCTGAAGTCTATAACCTCTCTGACAAAAAACTCTTCAAGAGACCCGTCAAGATGAGGGAAACAGAGTCGCTTAGGCGCTCGAATAAATACTGCGCTTTCCACAAGCAGAAGGGACATGACACGGATGAATGTCGCCAGTTGGAAGCTAAAATTCAGAGGCTCGTCGCGGGGGGCCATTTGAAGGAATTTGTGAAAATTTTGGAGCACTATGACGAGCGCTGTCGGGGCCGTTTAAGGTAGAGAAGGAGAACCCCTTCGCGGTCAAGAAGTCCGAGGGGGAGAGGCCCCCCCGAGAAAAGTAGCCACCGCAACAAAGGAAAGGCTCCCGAGCAAGAAAATACTCCTTTCGCGGTCATCAACATGATAGCAGGGGGTTCCTCGGGGGGGAGATTCCAATGCCGCCCGGCGGCGGTATGTCCAGAGTTATGATCAACGCTCATCCGTGCCCAAATCCATCTACGCCATTTAGAAGGCGGATGATCAGCGCTCCAAAGAAAATGATGGAATAGGCTTTGATGATAGGGATTTAGGGCACATTATAACACCCCATGGGGATGGTGAAACCTCTGATTGCCCCATGGTGGTTAGCGTAGATGTCCATAATCACGTTGTAAAGAGGGTATTGGTTGATAGTGGAAGCTCTGTTAATGTTTTGCCTTACTCCACATTATTGAAGATGAATGCCAACCTCCCACTAGAACCCCTCAAAACAGCTCTCATTGGCTTTGGAGGATCAGAGGTTGTCCCACGAGGGCAGATTCGCTTAGCCACTTCATTCGACCGAGCCCCTCAGCATAAAACGCTCGTAATTACATATGCTCTGGTAGAGATTGATATTCCCTATAACATCATCATTGGGCGCCCCGCCCTCGTTGAGTTCAAAGCTATCATCTCCACCTACCATCAGAAAATCAAATTCCCTACCCCCGAGGGCGTGGGAGAAGTGCTGTGCAACGTACGTGAGGCTTGGGAATGCTACATGTTGTCCCTCAAAAAGCCTAAGGGGGAGAAAACCTACCAAATCGGATCTACTAAGAAGTCTGTTAACTTTCCCAACTTAGACGAGGATGGACCAATTTGCAAAAGGGCCAAGTTATACAAGAAAAAGAACAAGAAGAGGGATCCTAGCACCAAAGACTCCCACGAGAGTGCCCCACTAGGGACGGTTGAAGAATCTTCCTCAGAAGGAGACGAGCGTAATGGGGACGAGCCCCTTAATGATGGACAACTGACAGGAAAAAAGAGGGCCCTCAGAGAAGTTTCTTACGATTGAGTTGGAGCCTGGGAACAAGGATAAAACTACTCAAATCGGGTCCAACCTCTCGGGGCCCTCTCAGATTATGATGATTGACTTCCTTAGAGAAAACATTGACGTATTCGAGTGGAAAGCATCTGATCTTACAGGGATTGACCTGAGCGTTATAGTCCATAGGCTGAACGTGGATCCTTTGTTTAAACCATAAAACAGAAGAAGCGGGATGTACATGGTTTTCGAAAAAAGGTCATCGAAAAAGAAGTTAATAAGCTTTTGGAGGCGATGGACAACTGACAGGAAAAAAGAGGGCCCTCAGAGAAGTTTCTTACGATTGAGTTGGAGCCTGGGAACAAGGATAAAACTACTCAAATCGGGTCCAACCTCTCGGGGCCCTCTCAGATTATGATGATTGACTTCCTTAGAGAAAACATTGACGTATTCGAGTGGAAAGCATCTGATCTTACAGGGATTGACCTGAGCGTTATAGTCCATAGGCTGAACGTGGATCCTTTGTTTAAACCATAAAACAGAAGAAGCGGGATGTACATGGTTTTCGAAAAAAGGTCATCGAAAAAGAAGTTAATAAGCTTTTGGAGGCTCAGTACATTGAGCCATCCTGTACCCAGAATAGTTGTGCAACATGGTGTTGGTACCTAAAAGTGCGAACAAATGGCGCATGTGCAATGATTTTACTGATCTCAATAAAGCCTGCCCTAAGGATCCTTATCCCTTGCCACGAATAGACCAGTTGGTGGATTCGACCACAGGGTGTGAACTCATGAGTATGATGAACGCTTTTCAAGGGTACTATCAGATCTTCATGGCCCCAGAGGACCGCCCCAAAACTTCGCTCGTTGTTCACTTGGGGGTATACTGTTTCTTAGTCATGCCTTTTGGACTCAAGAACGCTGGAGCCACATATCAGCGGCTTGTCAACAAGATGTTTGAGAAGGAAATTGGAGGATCCATGGAGGTTTACGTAGACGATATGATTGTCTAGAGCGAGCGTCAGGGCTCGCATCTGGAAGATCTCAAGCGCACTTTTTCAATCCTGCGCCAGTTTGGGATGAAGTTGAATCCCTCAAAGTGTACCTTCAGAGTGCGAGGGGGAAAGTTCTTAGGCTACATAGTCAGTCAACGGGGGATTGAAGCCAACCCAGAAAAGATCAAGGCTATCTTGGAGATCCCCTCACCTCAAAATCTCCGAGAAGTGCAAGTGTTGGTAGGAAAAATTATCTCCTTAAATGCTCGCATCTGGAAGATCTCAAGCGCACTTTTTCAATCCTGCGCCAGTTTGGGATGAAGTTGAATCCCTCAAAGTGTACCTTCGGAGTGCGAGGGGGAAAGTTCTTAGGCTACATGGTCAGTCAACGGGGGATTGAAGCCAACCCAGAAAAGATCAAGGCTATCTTGGAGATCCCCTCACCTCGAAATCTCCGAGAAGTGCAAGTGTTGGTAGAAAAAATTATCTCCTTAAACTGGTTCATTTCGAGCTCGGCGGACAAAAACCTTCCTTTCTTCAAAATTTTGAGGAACGCAAGAAATTTCACTTGGACGGAAGAATGTGAAAAAGCACTGCAGGACATGAAGGCTTACCTATCGAGCGCTCCACTGCTAACCAAACCCGTCGAAGGCGAAAGGTTATTTATGTACCTATCTGTTTCAGCCGAGGCTACGAGCGCGGTGTTGATAGCTATGCGAGAGCGAAAACACTTGCCTGTTTACTACTTAAGCAAAACATTACAGGGAGCGGAGAAGAAGTATTTGGAGATTGAAAAATTCGTGTTTGCTCTCATAAACGCATCGAGGCGGTTGAGGCCTTACTTTCAGGCACACTCTATAACGGTCCTTACTGATCAACCCTTGAAACAAGTTTTGTCCAAACCAGACGTGTCAGGAAGATTAATAAAATGGGCCATCGAATTGAGCCAATTTGACTTATGCTTTGAACCCAGAACTGCAATACAAGCTCAGGTTGTAGCTGATTTGTTAGTTGAGCGCTTTGGTTTAGAGCCCGTTGTTCCAGAGGACGAGGGATTATGGGTCCTGCACAGATGGTTCCTCAACCTCTCAAGGGGGAGGGGCAGGGGTATCCCTCAGAGACCCCAATGGGATTGAGCTAGACTTCGCAATCAGGTTGGATTTTCAGGTCACCAATAACGAAGTAGAATATGAAGCCCTTGTACAGGGATTGAAAATTGCTTTTCAGAATGGAGCTTCCAGAATTACTGTTTATGTGGATTTACAATTAATTGCGAGCCAAATTGAAGGAGCTTATGAGGCTCGAAAACCACCATGGTGCAGTACTTAAGCAAAGCCAGGGAGATCATTGGGAGGTTCAAGGAATTTAATTTACTCCAAGTACCACGAGCAAAAAACGAGCGCGCCGACACTCTATCTAAATTTGCTTCGGCATTGGAAGGCACTTCCGAGCATTCAGTAACAGTTCTTAGAACGGAAGAACCTCTGATTAAGGAGAGAGTTGCCAAAGAGACGGTCGCTATGATTGATCCACACGAGCCATGTTAGCTTGATAACATCATCAGGTTTCTTAAAGATGGTGTTCATCCCACTGACAAGGTAGAGGCTCGAAAAATTAGAAACAAGGCCCCACGGTTTTCTATAGATTCTGAAGGAAGGTTGTTCAAGAAGTCGTTTCAAGGGCCCCTTTGAAGTGTTTGAGGCCCTCGTAAGCAAAGGAAACACTCGAATTTATTCACAGTGGGAGCTGTGGGAATCATTCAGGAGGGCGTATCCTGGCTAAGAAGATCCTGAGGAGTGGGTTTTATTGGCCCACGGTCCTCCAAGACGCCATTGAATTTTCCAGGAAGTGTCCCAAGTGCCAGTTCCATTCAAATCTCCCTCAGTTGCCAACCGCTCAAATGATCCCTATAGATGTCTCGTGGCCCTTTGACCAATGGGGAATAGACATTGTTGGCCCCTTGCCCATCGCAGCCGGACAGAAGAAGTTTGTTATTCTGGCTGTCGATTATTTCACCAAATGGGGCGAGGCCGAGGCTGTAGCAAAAATCACCTTCAGGGTTGTGAAGGAATTCATTTGGAAAAACATTATCTGCAGGTACGGGATACCGAGGGTGCTTATCTCGGATAATGGATCCCAGTTCATAGCCGCTGACACCCGTGAGTGGTGTTTAGAATTGGGGATCGAACAGCGCTTTACCTCCGTAGGCCATCCCCAAGCCAATGGACAAGCAGAAGTTACCAACAGAATCATTTTACAGCACTTGAAAAAGATGCTGGAGAGTAAAAAGAGTGAATGGGTAGAAGAATTACAAGGGGCACTTTGGGCTTATCGCACTACTCCATGAGCGGCCACTGGCGAGACGCCTTTCGTGCTCGTGTATGGGTCAGAAGCAATGATACCCGCCGAGATTGTAAACGAATCCACTCGTGTAGCTTATTTTGAGCCTCAACTTAATGAAGGTAATAGGAGATGGGAGCTGGACTTACTGGAGGAAATAAGAGAAAAGGCCTGGGCTAAAATACACAGATATAAGGCCACTGTGGCTCAATAATACAACAAGCGCGTGAGGGAACGAACTTTTCAACTGGGAGACTTAGTTCTGAAGAAAGTAGAAGTATCCAGACATGTGGGGAAGTTGGACCCCAACTGGGAAGGTCCATTCAAAGTCATACAAGTCAGAGCTAACAACACCTACACCCTGGAGACACTTCAAGGGGAGCGCTTGCCTCGCCCTTGGAACGCATGTAACCTCCGACGGTTTTATGTTTAAAAGTTCTTTGCGAATGATGATGTAACCACCCCGTTAATGGGTTCTATGTACCTCAAATCTCAAGTAAGCCGCAATGAACGTTCATTAATATATATGTACTTTTGTTCCTTTAAGCTACGCGAATGAATGAGCCCCATGTCCCTCGTCTCAACGAGCGTGGTTGGCAATTCGTTCCAATGCATACACTGTTATTGCACATGGGTTACGCTTGCCAGCACTCTACTCTACGTGGGGGGACGCCCTCACAAGGATAGACTGGTAATGCTCATAACCAGCTTGTTAAATAAGAAGAAAATGTGAAGAAAATCCTAGTAGGCCTTGGCCGTTTATTACAACGCCTTGCGCTCGAAATCGGGATCGTTTTCACATTATGGAAGGTAAACAGGCGCGGTAACGATCGATTACTGGCATTGCCACTAAGAAGTAATTTCACAAGTCTTGAACGAGGGAAGTCACTCAGTAAGACCCTCGTGATCACTCAAGACTTAGCAAAATCTCCTGAGATTAAGAAGAAATAGCACAAGTCTTGAATGAGGGCATTCTCACAGAAAGACCCTCGTTACTACTCAAGACTTAGCAGAATTTTCTATCAAGACTTAGCAGAATTCTCTAAGTAAAGAAGCAAAAATTTGCACAAGTCTTGAATGGGGGCATCCTCTTCATAAGACCCTCATGATTACTCAAGACTTAGTAAAATTTTTCCAAAACTTACAAGATTCAATGAAATCTTTCCGGTATCAAAACTTATTCAGGCAATGCCATTTTCACTATACAATTTTTACTAAAGTATGTTACACACAGCCTTGTTATTACAAGATCTGTTCACAACAAACGCCAAGTAAAAATCCACATTCAGAAAAGGAAAAAGACAGTGTCACGGAAACAAAAGACTTCATTGATGATAAGGCCTTTGCCAAGAATTACAAAATAAGGGCTCGGAGGCCCACAACATCATTATTACAACAACAGAGAAAAACATCTAAACTAAGGAAAAGAGGAGTTGCAAAAACAGAGTTGAAGAAGAGGATCCTTATGCTGCAGGGGCCACATCCTCATCAAGAACCACCAGGATGTTCTGGGCAACTGGGCCATAAACAGGACCTTTAGGTTCTTGAGGCGCTGCTGCAGGAGGCTCAGGATTGTTGTCCCCAGGCGCTTGGTGGATGACTTGCTCGTTGGCGTTGGGCTCATTAGCTGGGGCAGGGATGTTCTCACCAGCTGGAACAGGCGCTTGGGGCTCATCTTCAGGAGGATTGTCTTGTGCAGCTTGAGGAGCATCATCTATAGGATGGGCTACCACATACTCCTCCTGGATAAGTTTGACCAGGAAAGAGTACTCAGGCTCAGCAATGGTGTCAGTGGGGTCATCCCGTTCCTCTTCATCTTCCTCACAACGCTCGTTGGACACGAGCCCCGTGCCCTCAGCCCCTCCCATTGCCGGATCCGTCAGCCCTTTGGGGATGCCTTGTTCAATGGCCAAGTCGAAGGCCTTTTGAGCCTCGTCCAAGCAGTGTAAAGAGGCGGCGAAGTTGAAGGCTTTTGAGTGGCAGAACTTAATGAGGGCCTCCTTATTCGCTCGTTCAAGGCTTTGAGGCCATTCATTCATCGTGTCATTAAACTTCCTCTCAGCCTCCTGAGCCCTCGTTCTCTAGCTGTCGCACTCGGTCTCCAGGTTCTTATAGCCCTCGCTGAGGTGGGCCAACTTGCCACTCAAACTGCTTCGAGCGCTCTCTACACTTGCAAAATCCTCCTTCAACTTCTTCAAGTCATCCTCTGCTTTCCCGTACAAATCCTTGAGGGATTCATACTTAGCTTTTTCAGTATCCAGTTCCACTTGGATTTGAGCCGGATCATTCGCACGTGCCATCTTTTTGTACTTGGCCTTGCGATCAGCGTAGACCGAGGCGCGCATCTGAATGTTCTTGGCCCTCGGAAGTACTTGCTGCACACACTCGTAAATGGCAGGAATGTTAGCAAGTACGTTGAGGAATAGAACTACCTTTCCCTAAGAGAGTGAAATCACAAAAGAGAAGAAGAAAAAGACTTACCGAAAGAATGGCGTGCACCATATCGAGTGTCACCTGCTCGACAGACTCTGAAAACAGGCGCTTATGGTCAGCGGTGAATTGAGCCCTGTCGTATAAACTCTCGCTGACGGTCTGTGCGAGCATTCCGGATCTCAACAGGACCTCACCCCCGTCCGTGGCGCCTGAAAAATACCTATCTCCTCGGCGAGAGAAGCCCCACAAGTGTTCCTCCTCTGAGGAGGAAGTTTCCCCATCACCTTTGGGGCCCTCAACAACCTGTTTGCCCTTGCCTGTTATAGCAAGGGTGTCCGGCATCCTCTTCCTCTTGCGGGAAGGTTGAGTGGAGCCCTCGGGAACCTCGTGTATTCTTACATTGGTGGTGGGCCTCGTTGGGTTGGCGGCCTCAGGGTTGACCACCCTCGAGTCTACGGTGGGTGGTGGCCGTACCACCAAGCGGTTCTCAGTGTTAGCCGCCCGGTTTTCCCCTCGGCCTCGTTGGTTTTGAGCGCCAGAAGTCGCGCTCGAGCTGGCATCTCGCTGGATACCCCGAGCGTCCCCTCTGCCCGCTCCACGGCCTCGGGGGCATTGTTGGTCTTGCTGGTTTTGGCGTCTGTTATTGTGGGCAAAACGAGCGGCATCTCTGATTCCTCCTGCCATTGCTAAAATGGATGCTCCTGCATGAAGGGAAAAGAAAAGGGTCAGAAACCCTTAGGCAAAATATTACAAAGTTAGAAATGCAAGTTGCAAATGTAAAGGGGCAGTTAGTATTCCTATCTACAAAGTTAGTGCCCTAAGGATCTAACCGTCTCTCTCCATATTACGAGCCGGAGGGTGGTCAAGGTAGTGGGGGTCATCAGAAAGACCGCACAGGAACATGAGCTCCGCATCGTCTATCCAGTCTTTGGCTTCAATAAGATGACCCTCATCCCCCAGGGCCTCGGCCAAACTCTTAGCCCAATCCTTTGGGAGGGCAGGCTCCAAACGATTCTTTACGAGCGAGCCTTTCCCATGGGAGATCCAGTTTGACGATACCCCAAACCCTTCCTCTGTGGGGGCCTTGACAAAAATGAATTTTTCCTTCCAGTTTGGATCGTAAGTGCTGGAGGGAGAGTTGATCAACTTCATATGGGCCTTTGCCTGGATATAGTAGAAACCCGCCTCCGGAGATGAGCATGATGAGCTGACTACTTGGAAAAGGGCGTTAAAATTCTGCAAGAAGGGCTTATAACCAACGCTCTTCATCAGGATCACGAAACATGTTATCAACGCGAGGCCATTGGGCACCACTTGTGAAGGGCAAAGGTTTAGATCGTTCAATATGTTGGCCACCGGGTCGAAAATTGGGAACCTCAAGCCTCTAGAGCTGATGGCATCCACATAAACTGCCATCTCACCGAGGGACGGATGGTTGGCACTCTCGTGTTCAGCTGGGATTCTCCATGTGTAATGCTCATCCCAGAAAATGGGCGCCAACATTGTCTTCACCTCCCCTAAAGTGACTGTGCTGGGAGTTTCATCCGGGGTCCGCTCAGTAGCTTGCAAGCCCGAGCCTTCACCCTTGTTTGGCCCTTTGGATTTTTTGGTTTTTCTGGGCTTTTGGGGCTTCTTACTCTTACCCTTATCACGGACTCTCTCAGAAGGTCCCGCTATTTCCTCGGCCTTGGGCACCGGAGCCGCGATTGCTACTGTTAAGGTATGACGGTGGGGGTGGGTCGCACTCTCAGTCACCGGAAGAGTAACCCCCTGCCTTTCCGCCTCCATGACCAAGTCCATCTCTTCAAAAATGTGCTCTACCCCGCCTGGGTTTCTTTCTTCTAAGGCCCTAACAGCCGCACCCAATTCCTCGTCTATGGGGGAGTTTGGAGAAGATGAATTTTCAATGGCCATCTCTTCAACCTCACGGGCAAACTCCTCGACATGCTGATCGGCCATGGTAATATTGAGACTGGCGAAGGATATGGGGATTCTGGAAGAAGGGATTTTTCTGAAAGAAACGGGGATTGATGGAGAAACGAAGCCTGGGAGATCATTCAATCCTAATTATGGTCCTAAGGTTAGCAAAGTTAGCAAAATTCGTTGAAGATTACCTTGAAATCTCTGGAAAGAACTTGAAGGAAAGGTGGAATGCTCTGAAACTGGTATGCGAAGAGTTTTTCTGCAAAGGGATGCTTTGGAGATAAGTTCGCGTAAAAGATGGAATGGTTTCAGAATCCCTTATTTATAGGGATGGGAGTTGGTACTTTTTTGGCAAGGAATTCAAAATTGTAATCATTTTCCGCCTAGGAAACCGTCCACTTTGCTGAACCGTCTCATACTTCCCCAGATCCACGCGCCCCACGGCATCAGCATTTAATGCCCAGACGCTCCAAGTGGTCAGAAAAAAGTACTGCATTTAATGCCGAGCGGTCAGTTGAAAAGACCGCATTAATGGTGTAATCAGAAGAACGATTGTTCGACACGCTCAGTTCCATACGAGCGCCTCTCTCATAGGATTGTACATGCTAAATTCTACAGCCCTTATCACTAAGGACTATAGAATTGGGGGGCAAAATGATGAGGTAGAAATACGCTCGTTCCCGTTTCGACACGTGGCACCTCAGAGATGATGACACTTGTCTCTCTAAGATTGCATCCGACATGAACGAGCGCACGATCCCTCAAAACGTCGACGTCCCTCCAAGACATGCGTCAACTCCGATACTGTTACACGTGTATCGACGCTACTACTCTTCCAAGAGCGCTACTCCAACTACATGGTCAACGTTCCAATCGGCTACGGGAAGCTCCTCTTTGAGCGTTGCATCACCTAAGGGAAGCTTCCACCTCCGCTCATTATACAAGCCTTGGCCCTCATCCCCTAGCGGATTTCTTAGCCTCCAAGGTTTTCCGTTGTCACGAGCGTGCTCTCAGGCCCTCGTTACCAACCTCCCCAAACGGCTCTCTGGCACACCATACATGCCCGCGCACCTACCACTGTTGCCAACACTAACTTTCAGCGGCTTTTGCAGAAGATTCCTCCTAGGTTTCTCTCTCGCAGCGCCACGTGTTAGGGCAACATTCGGCCAGGACCATATGAGGCAAATGACCAAAGGGTCCCTGACCCTCAACTATAAATAGGAATCTTCATCTCCTTCAAAGTAAGCAACTTCCATTTCTGCAAATTTACATTTAACTTAGGCTTTCTCTTTCAGATCATCATCTGACTTGAGCGTCGGAGAGCCAAACTGGGAATCACCCCCAGTTCCCCCAGCTTGGCCTTCTGACCTTGTTTACGTGTTTGTCCTACCAGGTAGAACCCTCAACTTTTCCGGCGAACTTCTGGCGGTTTCCTCACGAAAACAAATCGTAAAGTGATCGGGATTTGTGGCCCATACCCAGAACCCATCAAATATACCATATAATTTAAATATATTAAATATATATTAAATATATTTTTTAAAAAATTCGGGTCGGGTCGGGTCGGGTCGGGTCGGGTGGGTTCGGGTTGTTGGGTCCCCCGTATAATTTTTCGGGTTGAATCGGGTCAACCCGAACCCGGCTTCTCTCATTCGGGTCCAACCCGACCCGAAAACCCCCAACCCGAACCTGATATTTTTCGGGCTGGGGCGGGTCGGGTCACAATTTGACACCCCTAATTTTAGTTTGAAGCTCAATATGAGCAAGGCCTACGATTGCACGGAACGGGGGGTTCATCGATCAAGTTATGACCCGGTTAGGCTTTCCTCATTTATTCATTGATCGCATTATGACCCGTGTGTCCACTGTTTCGTATTCTTTCTTGTTGGATGGTATGGAGTTTGGGTCTTTGGTCCCGGAAAGAGGTATTCGCCAAGGTGATCCCTTTTCCCCTTATTTATTTCTTTTTTTATGTAGAAGTGTTATCTCTACTCATCCAGGATCAGGAGAATAGGGAAAAGTTGGTTGTCATGGCGGTGGGCCGCGGAGCCCCGAAGACATACGATCGAGTGTCGGGACAAGAGATTAATGGGGCCAAATCTTCCATTATTTTCAGCCCTAAAATCTCGGAGGAGTTTGGCATCGTTCTTGCTAGTGGGTTAGGTGCTCGAAAAGTGAGCTCTTTCTACGAGTACTTGGGTCTCCCCTCGATGATAGGGCGGTCCAAGAAAGCGGTCTTCTCGAGCATTGTGGATAAGATTAGGAGGCGCATTGGGGGTTTCTCGGAGAAGTTGTTATCGAGGCGAGGAAAGAGGTCCTCATTAAGGTTGTTCTTCAAGCCATTCTCTTGTATACTTTAAACTGCTTCTTACTATCGGATTGTATTGTGAGGGAGATTGATTTAGCTATTTCTAATTTTTGGTGGAATGATCAGGATAAGAATCGAATTCATTGGATCGCGTGGAAGAAATTGTGCACAAATAAGTTTGTTGGTGGATTGGGTTTTCGGACGATTAGATTGTTTAACTTAGCTATGCTATCTAAACAACTTTGGAGGTTCGTGCACTATCCGGATTGATTATCAGAATTATGAAGGCTAAATACTTTCTAGATTTTGAACCTTGGGATACGAAGTTGGGTCAGTCACCTTCGTATGCTTGGAAGAGTCTTTGTGAGGTGAGATACCTCATAGCGGCGGGCACAATGTGGTGGATTGGAAATAGGTCGTCGGTTTATATATGGCGCGATAGGTGGCTACCCAAAACTCCAAAATTTAAACCCAAGTTCGGGAGCGATGCTAGGATCAAACCGAAATGGGTGGAGGAGCTTTTAAAACTGAATGTGAACGAATGGGATGAGGAGCTAGTCCTAAATTCCTTTCATCCAGATGATGCTCGGACCATTCTTAGCATTCCTTTGGGGGCCTCGCGGAGAACAGATTCGATTGTTTGGCACTTTAATACAAATGGGATTTTCACCCTTCGAAGTGCATAGCACCTTGCTGTCCAAATAGCTGAGCGGGGGAAGGCTTCAACTTCCCTTGAAGCCCGACATGTTGTTTGGAAGAAGTTGTGGCAGTTGGAAGTACTACCCAAGATTCGTGTTTTTCGTTGGCGCTGCGGGCATGATATTTTGCCCACAGGATCTGTTCTTCTCAAAAGGCATTGTGGCGATGATGCTACCTGTATTCATTGCGGGCATCCGACGGAGGACCTGAATCATGCTTTGTTTTTACGCCACTACTCATGCTAAGTATAGGCACTTTCTCAAGTCCCTAACTATGTTGTTCAGTAGTTATCCTCTGACCTCAAGGAGGGACTACTTCGGGCTTGCAGGGAATTCTCGCGGGAGGCTTCCAAGCGCCTGGCAACCACTATGTGGTGTTTGTAGATGGCTCAAAATATTCGAAAAGCGGAAGGGAAATACCAAATCCCCCTTGAGGTTGCTAACTCAGCAACTACTTTTGCGGCGCCTGTTCAGTGGTCTAGGCCGGGGGTGGGATGGACTAAAATAAACTTCGATGGCGCAGTCTTCTCTGAGGAGTGCGCAGTGGGTATTGGTGTGGTTACGCGTAATGCAGATAGAGAATGCATAGGATGGGAAACGGATAGGAAGAGAAACATTGCAGACCCCTATGTCTCCGAGGCACTCGCTACCCTCTCGATTGTGAAAATGGGTAGGGACTTTGGGTGGCGAAAGATTATCTTAGAGGGGGATAACGCCAATGTTATCAACTAGCTCAAAAATGGCGGCAAGGACCTCTCGCCTATTGGAAACATCATTCCAGACGTCCGGGCTATTTGCTCGTCGTTTGAGTAAGTGAAGTTTTTGCTATTCGTCGTGGTGCCAATTGTGTGGCCCATAAACTAGCTAGGAACGCGGCTTTGGCCTACATTGGTTCTTTTGAATTTCCTGTTTATGTTGTTGATTTGCTTTCGTTGGACTTGAGTTGATGTAACCCTCCAAGGGGGTTGGTTCTATATATATATATGTGTGTGTGTGTGTGTGTGTGTGCGTGCAAATTTAGTCTCACTGTTTTCAATTTTTTGCGATTTTGGAACCTCTTTCAAATAATAGACGGAAACCATTAAATCATAATAAGTAAATTACACTTTTCGTCCCATACGATTTGATCATTCTCAATTTTAGTCCCATTTTTTTTAATTTTGCAATGTCAGTCATTCCATCAATTTTTCTGATGGAAATAGGTATTTAGCCGTTAACCTAATTTATATTATTTCTTCTTTTATCTTTTATACACAAAAAAATTCATAAAATGCGTTTAACGTTTATTTTTAACTAAATATGCATATTTGTTCATACACTACGGTTATAGATTATATATATATATATATATATAAAACTAGTAATCTCACACACTTATTGCATGTGCCAAAGAAAAACTATTATTATTTAAATATATTAAAATTAATTTTCATATTAGTATATATTCTATAATTATTTTTAATATAATTACTAAAATAAATAAATGAATAAATAGCCTAAGATCATGTAATTTTATATTAATTAAAAGAGTTTAAAAATATTTAGATAAAAAGATAGAAATTATATAAAAAAGAAAAGAAAAAGAATTGAAGTGAAGAAAAAAAAAAAAAAAAAAAGTTAAGATAACATCATAAAAGTGATAAAAAATAATTAAAAAAATAAAAAAGATAAATAAAATAAAATAATCCAAGAGTCCAAGAGAACAAAAAGCGATTTATTTCTGCCTCTCTCGATTAATCTATACTAGTAATTATACACACTCGATGCATGTGCTCGAAGAAAAAAATATTATTATTAAAATATATTAAAATTAAACTTTTTATATTAATAAAAATTTAATAATTCTTAAATAGGTCTTAATATAGTAATATACATAAAAACAAATTAAAAACACAAAAAAAACAGCTAGAATCATTGTTTGCATTAAAAAAAATCACGTTTATTAATCTTGGGTAAACACCGGATCAGTAGTACAAATATTTTGTGAATTCAAATATCAAAGTGGTTTCCGATCTTCAATTTGATTCTCTGATTCTTCCTTCAAGTTTAAAGTTATAGAATCTTCAAACCTATGATGCACGGACACTTCTAAAAATATCATTTTGCCGTGTCGTGTCATGCCGTGTCGTGTCGGACACTCGTGTCCGACACCGTGTCCGACACTCCTTACGTGGGAAATTCAAGAAAAAATCCGTGTCGCCGTATCCGTGTCGTGTCGTGTCCGTATCCGTGCATCATAGCTTCAAACGCTTCTTGATGGATTTGGTGATTTGATCTTCTCCAACTTCGAATATAGCTTTAATAACGTTAATCCGTAGGTCCTTCGACTTATTTACGAATCAAACGCCTGATTTTGGTGAACTCCGTCAAGAACGTATTTGAACTCGCCGATAACACCATGGATCTAACTTGAATATAACGCTGATTCGGGGATAACACCGTGGATCTAGCTTGAATATAACATCGATTCGCCGGTATAACGCCTTAATAGCGAATCAAACGCCTTTGAATGCCTTAAAACTCTGTCTTCAACTTGTAGATAGAACTTTGGCCTTCTTCTTCTACTTATAGTCTTCTTGTATTTGTGTCGTGTGTAACCAACCCATAACCCCTTTATATAGGTGTGACTTGTGAGATTCAAAAGTTAGAGTTCAACTCAAATTTATTTAATAATTATCTCTTCTATTTTTTTGAAGAGATAATATCAAATAAATCATATAAATATTTATCTCTTTAGGCCTCCTTTACTTATAATGTCATGTTTGCTCATGACGTGATTAGAAGTGTAGTGATAAGAAGCCAACATACGTTTACATCCATTTTGCACCATGTGTTAAAATCTCGTTGTTTGTGATTAACATGTTTAGGTTTCATGTCATGAATCTAGTTAATCAATAAAATTACATTGCCACCCCTCATAATATGCTTTTTTTCTTTTTTTTTTTTTTTTTTTTTTGTTAGTTGGGTTCCCATTTTTTTTTATTGATCTCATTCTTTGTATCCAAAATTGTCTCAGACATCGGTATTTAGAAATTAATATAAGCAATAAAAACGACATATTTGTATTAATTAAAAAATCACGAAAAATAGGAATGGAATTATTTCTTTGGCAAAATTAGAAATCTAGAAACGTTATATTGAATGTTTCGATTCTATTTCTTCAATGCAAATTTATAATGCGTATAAAAATATATATTAAGAGAAAATTATTATTTTCATCTCGTAATAATATAACCATTTTTAAATTTTGATCCCAAAAATTGTCATGTTATCACAATAAACTGTTTTACGTGTAAAAATATATATTAACAGAAAATTATCTATTTCATCCCGTAATGTAACCATTTTTAAAATTTTTAAATATATATAATACACGTATAAATTATATATCTAATTTATAATATTATTATAATAAATAAATAAATATATGGGAAAAGGAGAGACTTGAAATATAAAAAAAAAAAAAAAAATTCAAGTATGTGGGAAAAGGCGAGACTTGAAATATAAAAAAAAAAAATTTCAAAAATTTAAATATCAAGAAATTAATCCGCACATTTGAGTTTTTTTTTTTTTTTTAAATACGTCCAAAGTCAACTTGATTTATTTCGAGTAGAAGATGGACTTTTGAATAATTAGGAATTTCAAAGATCAAAAATTCCATGCACAAAGATACCGTCTGCTTTAATTAGGAAAACTCACGCAGCCATGTTCCATAAGAGTTTCACTATGCATGGACTTTCCATGCAAAACACAAAGCATCCACGTTTTTTCTTTGACATCGATGATTATGATTTTTTTTAATTAAGATTTAAACTTGCAATTAGACATGGTCAACTAATGCATGCATAAGGTCGCATTACTGGCCGAACGTTTCTTCTGATATATTCCTACTAGGAATTAGGAATTACGAAGTTAATGGAATTAGGACTCCTAATCCGATAAGGACCTTCATCCCCTTAACCCTATAAATAGGGGTGCCTCTAGCCCCCATAATTGCACCATAATCACAACTCAGCATTGAGAAGTCCGAGACATTAATTCGAAGGGCAGTTGGTGATCAGATTTTCAGCATTAGTTTTGGCCAAATTCGTCAGGCTCGGTTCAGTTGCAAATAGCGAATATCAGGTAACTCTAGATTTTCTCCTTTTTCTTATCGTTTGATTCTTATTTTGGCATTTTTTTTTTACTTTTTTATTTTTTATGTTCTATTCACAACTTGATTTTTTTTTCTTTTTTTTTTTTTTTTTTTTTTTTTTTGATTCGAAGATCATCAACTTCATCCACCATCAAGCACTTGGCGATTCTTGACGCCGAGAGACAATGCGAAGAGAAAGCTATATGCTTGGAGATATACGATTCTTTACTTAGTCCATACGGAGGTCGTTGGCTAAAGTTGACTACATCGATATGCTTAAACGAGTGGTCCCAAAGAGTTACCCTAAACAAAACATCAAAGGTGTGGGCTCTATAGGCTGCACACCCTTTCGTTTCTCTCCTTCATTTGGGGTTTCGGCGTCAAGCAACTTCAAGTTGATTAATTTGGTAATGTTCTCTTCGAAAAAGTTGCCACGAACTTTTGACCACAATTCATTGTAACTGTTAGAAAAAAATCTCTTTGCATTTTGAGGAATCGCGGGAAAATACGTCAAGGACATGGAATTTGCTAACGTGCAAACACGACAGTGGTTGGTTCCTTCCTCTAAAGTACAGTACCTGATATTGTTTTTGATAACTCCAGGTACTTCTTGATAAAAGCCAAACTGATGACTAAATCGGTGAGGACTGTACGGCTCAATGATAAATTGTCTACCCCTCCTCAAAGTTAGATAACGGATCGAACTGCTGCAAAGTAATGCTGTTTGAGTTCGTCGCCACTTCCATCATCGATATGTCGAAATTCTCCCCATTCCTTAACCATATTGCAAGTCCAAGATACAAGTTAAGCTTTATGAGTCTTCTTCCGAGCTTGTTTTGCATCATATTATCGCACACCTCCTTCGCTGGAATATTGAGTTATAGGCGGACCGCGTACATCTTGATTAAATGGAAAGTGGGTTTTGAAGTAATGTGCTAACCAACCGTAAACGAAGTGGATAGGGAACAGAGAGTAAACTCTATTAGATCACGAATTCATTGATAATCTGTTAAACCTTTTGTAAATGCTTGCCAAGACAGGAACTGCTAACTCCACCTTTCGACCAGCCGCCTTGGTACTTGCAATTTTAAAGGTACTTGGACGGATCATGCCAGCAGTGTCGCAAGGTAAGGCAAAGGCACAAATCCAACAGGAAAAAGTAAGCCGCCAAGTTTTGGCAAAATTTGTCAAGCTTGAAGTAAGAAGTACCTTTAAAATTGCAAGTACCAAGGCGGCTGGTCGAAAAGTGGAGTTAGTTGTTCTTGTCTTGGCAAGTATTTACAAAGGGCTTAACAGATTATCAATGGCTTCGCGATCCACTAGAGTTTACTCTCCGTTCCCTATCCACTTCGTTTATGGTTGGTTAGCACATTACTTCAAAACCCACTTTCCACTTAATCAAGATGTAAGCGGTCCGCCTATAACTCAATATTCCGGCGAAGGAGGTGCGCGATAGTATGATGTAAAACAAGCTCGCAAAAAGATTCATAAAGCTGAACTTGTATCTTGGACTTGCAGCTTGGTCAAGGAATGTGGAGAATTTTGACATATCGATAATGGAAGAGACGACGAACTCAAACAGCATTACTTGGCAGCAGTTCGATCCGATTATCTAACTTTGAGGAGGGGTAGACAATTTATCATTGAGCCTTACAATCCTCACCGATTTAGTTGTCAATTTGTCTTTTATCAAGAAGTACCTGGAGTTATCAAAAACAATATCCGGACTGTACCTTAGAGGAAGGAACCAACCACTGACATGTTTGCACCTTAGCAAATTCTATGTCCTTTGCGTATTTTCCCGCGATTTCTGAAAACACAAAGAGATTTTTTTCTGACAGTTACAAAGAATGGTGGTCAAAAGTTCGTGGCAACTTTTTCGAAGAAAACATTACCAAATTAAACAACTTGAAGTTGCTTGACGCCGAAACCCCAAATGAAGGAGAGAAATGAAAGGCACCGATTGTTCTTGCCGAAGGGAGTGGTGATAGCGAAACCGAGTGCCATTGGAAAAGGCAAAAGGAAACAAGTAAACCTTCACTTGATCGGTTTGTTGCTGAGGTTGAATTTTCTTCATTTTTTCTTTCTTCAACTTTATCTTTACTTGATCTTTATGCTTATCCTTTATTTATACTTTACTTTTTCTTTGCAGTTGGAAAATGAGATGATAAATATTGAATATAGTCAAGAGTCTCAATATAGTCAAGGTTCAGTAGTGGGGCCAAATTCCTTGGAGGCAGATCAGATTGCAACGAAGCCTATTGAAAATAAGCAAAATTCACCCCATCCTGAGGTATTGGTATCTTAGGGTGCAAAATTTATCAATGATCGAACAAAGAATTCCTTAAGTTATTACGGGATGACCTTTCGAAGAAGGTATCTGACACGCCACGACTCAATTTCCTCAATCAAAGATGAAGGTTACTTGGTGATTGCAGAAATGAAGAAACTTGATGCATCTTATATTTCCCATATAGATGACTCCTTGAAGATCTTGTTCGGAAAAGCAGCTGCTTATGATGAGGCAAAGTCAAAATCTTCAGAAAAGACATCTGAAATACTTTCCTCCCAACAGTTAAATAAAGCCAAAGATCACCTCAAGGATGCACAAGCAAATCATGCTAACGAAATAGACCACATCAAAGCAACTAAGAATGATCTAAAGTGCATCAAGAAGGAGATTGTTGATTTAAAGAAGCAAAAGAAGGACTTGTTGTTATCATTAAAGCGACAACAACTTTTACTCAAAGGTGCTCAGGGCCAAATTAGTGAAATTGAACAAGAGATTACCACCCTCAAGAAAGCTTCCCTGACAAATGATGAAATGCTTGAAGATGTGAAGAATGCCTCTGATCTTCTCGAAGTAGCCAAGGAGACCTTGAGGGATTTAGACCCGTTTACTTGATGGTAGTTTAGGTCCCCTTTTTTTGTTCTTGTGCTTAGGATTTGTTTAAGAGTAATTAGGACCATTGTGTTTATTATTATTTTTTTTCTTTGACTTTGATATGCAATGAACTTTTCTTACTTTTAAGGTTACTTAATAGAAATATATTTATTTTTCTATCTCGCAACTTTCGAGTAATATATTTTTTCGTTCATAGCATTAGCATAATGAATCAATTATCCATATGGAATATATAATTCATCAAAAAAAGAATTAACACAACTTTCGAGTGCTGATGTTCATCAAGAAGTAAACAACACTATTATTCCTTCACTTACTCAATTTGTAGTTTAATATTTTCTTGAAGAACTTTCAATTCAACAGGAAAACACAAATCAAAGCAAGGTTGTGGACTTATTTCAATTTGATATTTACTTGAAGAGCTTTCAACTCAACAAGAAAACACAAATCAAAGCAAAGTTGTGATTGAATTCAACTTATTTACTTGAAGATTCTTCTATCCAACAAGAAGATACAAATCAAAGCAAAGTTGCGACCTTATTCAACTTGTGATTTGTGATTTGATATTTACTTGAAGAATTTCTAATTCAACAAGGAAACAAAAATCAAAGCAAAGTCGTGACTGAACTTAGAAAATATCTAAGCTGCTTACGTACCCTTTCAAAAGAGATCAAGTCATAACGTAGTTCAAATGGTCAAACTTTGTTTGAATGGTGGGGCCATACACAGTTTATACTCATGCGGACCACGTTTATCTATTGCTTAACCACCCTAGAGAAGGTGGAGTATTTATCATTTTAACCACATGAAATACTTTTTAGTGGAGTAAGTTAGCAGTTTAGCTACATACATTACCATTGGTCGTTACCGTTAGGGGTGTAAACGGATATTAAACGGATCGGATGTATGATTACCATATCCTTATCCTTTTATGATTCTGACGGATACGGATAATATCCTTTTAAATCGAATTCGGATAATATCCTTTTTATACGGATACAAGGCGGATTCGGACGGATTCGGATTTTAATCGGATTTTCAACTATTCATTTTGACATAAATTATTTAACTATATAACTTTGAATTTTTAATCAAATTATCAACTACTCATTTATAAATAAATTATTTAATAATTATATGACTTTGAATATATATAGATATATTAGACAAAGAGAGAAATAACAACTATATCTATATATATTAATTTTATTTTTTAATGAATGTATAAATATGTTGGAAATTATAAATTTCATCATATAATTAATTTGAAATATAATACTTTTATAAATAACATAATATATGTTACTTATATTATCTCAATATAAATGTTGAAGTAAACATATGGTTGCTATTAAAACCTAAGATTTTTTTTTAATAAATGCGCTAAAAAAAATTCTTAATACTAATAATTTATCATACATACACAGTTGTGTGTATATATTTTAATATAATATATTATTTATCGGATACGGATTACGGATAAATCGGATAACGGAAAATCTAACGGATAATGAAACGGATCGGATGCTAAACGGATCGGATGTCTTATTACCATATCCTTATCCGTTTATAATTCGGATGTCTATTATCGGATACGGATAATATCCTCTTGAGACGGATTCGGATAATATCCTCTGTAAACGAATTCGAATGCGGACGGATATCGGATTTTCGGATATCCATTTATAGCCCTAGTTACCGTACATAGTTTGTACTCATATAGGTCAGGAATGACATGCAGTTTAGGCTCGTACGTCAAGGAGCAACATACTTTATCATGTGTGGTACTTCTTCAAGAATTTACCATTTACAGGCCCGATGCGCAAGCCGTCCTTGTCAAGCAACTTGTAGGTGCCATTTGTATACACTTCCTTTACCACATGCGGACCGTACCATTCGACGTGAATTTGTTTCCCTTACGCTGAGTGATGGTAAATGGTCTTCTCACTGCTAAGACCAATTCCCTGTTGAGAAATACGAAATAGTAACGTAGCGGAATTTAAAATTTTTACCAAAAGCAAGATTTAGACTTGCAATTCCTATTCCCGATTCGTAAGGATTTAAGAAACTTACTTAAATCGACGCTTTCTTGACACGTTTTGAGCCGCAATCAAGCGCTCTTCAAGTGGCAAGTCTCTCGAACTTCTTCGAATCTTCAAGACTCCGAAATGACAGTCTTCTAGAGTAATAATCCACACCAACCTCGATCACGATCTGAATAGGGAGGATGCTATTACTATATTCAGTATTTAGGTTCTAGGGGATTGTGTAGTGATTTGGAGAATTTTGTTATCATCTTTCCATGGGGTTCGAACCCCACCCTTAAATAAGGCTAGGGTGGTTCGAACCCCTTGTCTTGTTGGGCAAGGATTCCTTATCCTCCAAGACTTTGAATTACTTGCTAGATAAGAAAGATTTTCTACTTTGATTAAAAGTCTCCTTTGATCAACTTGTCTTACAAAAAATTCTATCTAACTCTCTTATCTATTTTATGAGATATTTTTATTTATGCATAATAAATAAATTAATGTCAATAATTAATTAATTCACAATTAATTATTTATTGGACATTTAAACTCCAAATTAAGACTTTATAATAATTCATAATTAAATTAAAGTCTATTAAATAATTAATCAAGATTAATTATTTAATCAACCACACAAGCGTGACACGTGTCTCACCTAGACACGTGTCCCACACGTGTGGTCCCACTTTTCAATTCTCAATTGGTTCGATCAACTCGTTTAATCGATTCAAACTTAACGACCCTCGTGATCGGGGTATTTGTGTGTAACACTCTAGGTTCTTTATTCAATTAGCAGTAAACCCGATCAATTAATTCTTAATTAATTAATCAGTTCACAGGTCACACTATCATAGTCTAGCAAAAGGTGTGTGAGCCCCAGCTGAATAGGAATGTATAAATTCGAATAACCTTTAAGTCATTGACATATGTGAAATAAGGTCCTCCTACAACCTATCTCTTAACCAAGATTTAGGGCAAGGGAATAATTAGAACCCTAATAATCTCAGCCTAAATATTTCATGCATATTTATTCCAATAAAATATGATAAAAAAATTACAGATTCAGCTTTATGTTTATGTCTTAGTTTTATACATATTTTGCATAAGTTTATTTAAACTTTGTTAGTTTAGAATAATAAATTTTTTTAATAAAATAGAAAATCATAACAAATACGTTAAATTCACATAAATATCCATTAGAATTATTTAAACAAATATTTCGAATGTTGGCGATTTCTAATGCATGTACTTTAAATACAAGTAACATTCCAATATAAACATTCATGCCCAATTTATTTTTTTCAAGAAAATATTTGGTATCCATAAAATTTAAGAATGAAATTAGTTCTTTATTAAAATGTCAAAATATTATTAAGTAGTATTTTTTGCTAAACCAAAAAAATATATATATTAGGTAAACACAAAATTTAAGTACTTATATCAAATCCCCCAAGAATTTCAATACTTACATTAACCTTCTTGCTTTTGAACTTTTATTACATATATTCCCTGAGTGTTAGGATTTGGAGGTAAAATAGTAAAATTACAAATTCTGTTAAATTTAACGAAGGAGATAATGAGTCGGGTGAATTCATAATTTTTCAAAACTTAGGGGGTATCTGTAATTTCATCAAACCTCAGGAGGCCGTTCGTAATTATCCCAAATTTGAAATAATGAACTTCAAGCTCAAGTTCGAATTCGGAAGAATAATTTCCTCATAATTCCAACTAGACAGCTCGAGCCCTGTTTCAGTTCCTGCCTAAAAGAATCCTCCAAATTCCAGCTTGAATATATGCCAAATCACAAAATCTCGACAAGGTCACAGGCATCTTCTTTTTTATGCCCTCTTGCAAGTAAATAATCCTCCCACAAAACCTTATATGTTACATGCATTACAATACTTGTCCTGGAAAAAATATAATACAGTAGCCATGGCCGCTTGTAATTGACATCAAGTTTTAGTGATACAACTACCAGAAGCTCTATAGCAAGAGATGATTAACCAACTCTATATTTCTGAAACATATAATGCCATAAGAAAAAAGCAACAATGTCGAGATCACTTGAGCATATTTTCTCCAAAGGTGATCAGGAACTGTTGGGGTCCAATTACAACCCCAATGTCGAAAGAAGCTGACGCCATCTGGGAGTTTCCTCGTCAAAGATGTAGGTCAGAGGAGATATCAGAACCCCACTACCTCCAATCTGAAAAAAGAAATTATATCAGCATAAAATGGAATGCATCCATTGAATGGTGGTGTTTTAAGAGAGAGTTTGACAGAGCTAAACCATAAGGGAAACATGTGTAAGTTAAACCAGAAACATGATACAAAGGAGAACACACAACCATAATCTGTCCCACTGACTAATCAATAGCAGAAAAAACTCCTCAATGAATGATTTCAGAATCATCATGTTAACCCATTCAGTATGTAGACAGCAAAATGAGAACAGGCTATCGATGTCAGATAAATCATCAATCAAAAATTTGGGAACAGTTCAACAATCGACATAATTGCATGAGAATGGGGTACCGATGAAACAAATAGTATCAACCAAGAACAAGATGGTTCGTGCAATGACAAAACCCAGCTCCTAACCTACTTGTTCATTGAAGGCTTATAGATGTATAGTCTGAAACCATATTTAACAACTTGAGCATGAATAAAGATACATAGAGAAAAATAAAATTAATACTCACCGCCCTCAGCTGCTGAACTGATTTGTAAAGTTCTTTCTTTGGCACACAAATAACTATAGCGAAATAATCTGCTGTTACCCCACCGTTGCGCTTACAAAAAACAGGGCTTACAGTAGGTCCCTGCACATAAAAGCATGCAAAATATGTGAGAACGTTTGGTATTGATAAATGTGGGCCGTCAATACATGGTGACAACACCTAATGTGATGCCACATAATTGGGTATGTATACAATGGTGTTGTGAGCCATTAGATTAAAATATGAGGATGGCTAAAGTAAATTGATGATATTATCATGTCTGATCTAATGGCACAACCCAGTTACATGAGCCGTTGGCCCGTTGCCAGCCGTAGGTAGTTAACAATGTAGACAACCCCAAAGCAATATGAATAGGACAAGTTAGCCAGACCTGCAACCCGGATAAAGATGGTTGGCTTAGCACTCGCTCAGCCACTTCCTCTGCACTGCTTCCCCTCATGTTGGCAGTCACCTGAAATGGGAACCGTAAACAACATGAATAAAGGTAAGAAGATTAACATAAATGTAAAAAGATTCATACCGTGAACTGACCAACGGCCCTCAGATGTGCTTCCAATCTTTCAAGCATTTCGTGAGTAATATCAAGTACACCTTTTCGTTCGATCAGTGACCTTCTGCTAGCAACAAGTACAGCCTGAAATGGTAAACCTAGGTCAAAGGAGTATGAGTGTGCAGTAACTCTACTTTATTGTTACCTGCTATTCCTCATCAGAAATAAAAGTAAGTTCTTCAGGTTACAAGGTCTCAAAAGAACAATGTGAAGCAGTTACCTGACTTTCCAAGATAACTCCACCTTCAATTTCTTTCAGATTATTCTCTCTCAGTGTAGTTCCACTACTCACAAGATCCACAATAGCATCAGCTATCCCCATCTATAAGGAAGTAAAAAGGAATAAATTAGCATTTATTGGATGAATGAAACGTGAAACCTAAAATGCATATGTAGGTAAGTAAGCTCACATCCATACAGCAGGAGGAAGTATCTCAGAGAATATTGCAGCATGAGACAGAGAACCAAAACATCACATTATAAATGAAAAAGATGCAGAACAACTGATAGCATTTAATTTGTCCTGATTTATGCTTCATATAATTGGGATGTTAGTTAAATGAAGAAGGCTTTCTTGTATTGATCAGCCAGATTCTAGACCCCTCTCATCCTCCCTCCCTCCGTCCCTCTCTCTCTCTCTCTCTCTCACTCAACCTTTTTTGGTTGTGATAGGCAGCAATTCATGCTCTGAGATTTGCCACTCCACTCCAGCATCTTGGAAATCAGATAGCTAAGAGAATGTGGATTGACACATACCATCAACTTAAGGCATGGAAAACACTAAGATCAATTAAATTCAACAATCAATTCACGATAGCTCCTGAGTTGAAATCATTGAGAATGCATGTTGAGCCAGAGTGACAATTCCAGATGAAGTATTTCAAGAAAAACTTTTCAAAAGATCCACTCATGATATGGAGCAACACAGTCGTGTTCTTCAAAAACCAAACTAGTATATCGCACTCTATCAAGATACATACGGAGTTATTGTGTACTTACTGCCGGAGCGGCTTCCAGAGCTCCATCAGCAGTTGAAAAGGTCACATGATTGAGTCCATTCTCTGTCAGAAACTTAGGACCCAACTGCAAGTGAAAAACCTTTGTCAGATAGAATCTTTCCAACAAATAAAGCATCAAAGCAGGATAGAGGGAGTTCTTGTATAGATCATACATATGTGAAGCCAGTCGCAACTCTTAGAGGTCTCTCAGGTGTCCATTGTGGCATCTCTGCTAGCTCTTTCAAAGAGTTTACATTCTCAAATATGCCATACTTGGGAATCTAACAAACAGAAATATATTATATCAAAGGTAAAATTTAGAGGACGTAAAATTCAGCAGTTTGTATGGTATAGTTATATACGAATTACTTACAGCTAGAGATAAACGGCAATCTCCATAGTCAAGAGCATCATGGACAAGAATGAGATCTTCATTGCCCTGAAAAGAAATTCAAATCAAGAGAATCTAATAAAAATCTTGCAAGGCACCGTTTCCACAAAGGCACGAATCCATATTGCGAAGAGAGCTGAGTCCAACAATGGAAAGCATTAAAGACTAAATGTTATCAGTCAAACATGTAGCAATCTCATCAGAGCTCAAACTAACCGGAATTTTACAAACCTATCATCTAGTATTCTCACTCCAGTGAGATTGTAAAAACTACTTTTGAGTTTTGATTATTATATAAAGCATTCATAAAGCACTTCTCCAGAACAACAAGTTTCCTGCCACTTCTTACCTGTCCATATTCCTTTACAATGTCCAAACCAACAATTCCAAGGTCTAGATCTCCAGATATCAATTTCCGAACAACGTCTTTTGGGCGTTGAAACCAAACTTCTAAATTAGAAATCTGCAATATAGAAAGGTTATATTTAGCTATCATATGGATCAAGTCAAAATTCTCATACCAAAATTAACACATCAGCGAATAAAGAACACATTTCCGGTTAGCAGATATTTACTATACACAAAGTTGCACCTGTAAGACCCTCTAGACCATATTCTAATTCGCTAAAATATTTTTACAGGTAATACTATCATAACCTTCTAATATGAAGTTCTGGTTTAAACGCACACACGCACAGATATATCATGTGAAATCTGAAGGATAATGTTATCACCAAGAAAAAGTACACACCAATTACTTATAGCATTCAGCGTTTAGTTTAAGAGCAACAGCGGCCAGCCACCTTCTAAACCCAACTACTTCGAGGAGGCACTGCCTCATGAGTCATGACCACCATACCACCATGACAACAAAAACAAATATACAAGCACCTAAGCTACACAAATTTCAATCTAAGAAAGATATCAATGTATCTCGTGTATATAAAATGTGCAACCCACAAAGATTTGCAATCCCACCAACCGATACGCAGCTCATGCGACAAACTCCCACTGCAGTGTCAAATATCCCAATAGCTAAAGCCTAAAAACAATAAATACGGTGCTAAGAAAAAAATGACGTACCTGAGGAATTTCTGCAACATACTGACGCGGATTCACCTGCCTCACTGACAATTGGCAATCCTGCACATACAATCACCACCAGAAACAAAATTCGATCATTTATGGAAGCTCACATAAGAACCTTAAGGGCTAACACTATAAAATATCTTCAATACACATAACCACACACAAACATCCTTATTACCTTGAGGAGATCGAGAGTGTCAGTAGCCATTCGGCCTTTACTCGGCAATCCAAGGCGCACCTCATTTCTCTGAGGCGGATTCCTATCCACGTTCCCATTAACCACGGCGGCCGGTGACGCAACTGAGCAACACGAAACGGCGAATTTCACTGAAACTGGATAATTGGTTGAAGAAGATGAAGTCGACAAGTGCGAAATCGATGGGCATTGCAGGAAAATCGTCCGCACCATAGACATTTTTCGGTTTTGTCTTCTCTCGTTGTGTGTGTAATAGAGAGAAAGAGCCAAAGAGGGCGACGCAGCAAGTGTATATTGCTCCGGACTCGGAGAGAATATATGAATAGGTAGATACGGTGGAGGATGCCTCAGTAGGAATCTTTACACTCGGCTTTTGTGGATGTTCCTACTTTATTAACCATATATAATAGTATATTTTAATGTTAATTATTGAAACTATAGTTGAAAAAAAAAAAAATCATTTAACCATAATTATATTCTATATAGATATTCGATTTCACCCGGGTTCTATAAGTTTTTTTTCACAAATGCTTGATATGATTGAGAGATTAGAAAGTATTGTTTTTAGTATAAGTGAGGGATTCACCTATTTATATGACTACCTTAAGAAAGAAAGAATCAGTGTTCATGTAGTTCCTTGACACGTGTTTCCAAATATGCATCACAATCTTGTACTAGTTGTCAGGCGTGGTACAATTTGCTCCCTTAATGTCAATACGTAGTGGTGCATGAGAGTAGTACGGTGTACCGAATATTGTTCCTTAGCTAAGGGTTTGGCTCCAAAATCTCGTGGGAGGTATAAGCTCGAGGTTTGGAGGAGACCTCAAAGTTTTGGTGGTTGCTCATAGTCATCAAGGGAGTGACCCTCTTGGAGACGCCTCAAGAGTGACATGACTCGCAAGGATGACTTTAGAATTTTGGTGTTGGTGTTGGTGTTGGTGGGATTCTGAGTTCATTGGTTCCAATTCTTGAGGTTTTGGGTTCCTATTCAATTTTTGGGATGAGAGAAAAATTAAAGGCCTCCTTGTGTCATCAGAAGATTATAAGATGAGGCACGTTGTTGATATCATCTGTTAGAAATTGAGCATGAGGTGATATTACCATTGGTTTGTATCAGTCAGCAGCAAAGATAAAGAAATGATGCACAAGATGATTTAGAGTGGTTTGGATTTAAAAACTGTGAAAACACAAGTTTAAAGGATTACTCACTAAGGTTGTTAAGTTTAGGATTTTAAAAAAAGAATATCATTAAGATGAGAGACATAAAAATCTGATATACAATACAAAACAATTGAAATGCCCGGTACCCGTACCAAATGTCAAACTCCATAGGAACGCCTCGTACACTCAGTACCGTAGTCAAGTTCCAGGACGCAACTCAATAACTCTTATCCATACTATTACAAGTCTAACGCTATGGCTCGATTTACTTTGAAAGATTCTTATCCGTTGGGAATAGATTATGAATAGTAAAATTATTGACTATATTATCCACCACCCTATTTACTTTAAAAGAAATCTTAATTTCAGAGCAATCTATTTGCCCCATGTCTTTTACTTTGATGGTTTTAAATCTTTCATTCTACTAGTTAAGTGACAAAAATGCTCCCTCCTTATGTGGAAAAGGTCACTTGATTGCGCCCTCACCCCAATCCCATTTTGTACCCTCGTTTGCAAAAATATAATTCTAATAAAATAAAAATTTTAAAAAATGATACATTTAAAATATAAAATAAAAAGTAAAAGTAATAAAATGAAAAAATTATTAAAAACAAAAAATCACAAATTTATTAAATTAATATAAAATAAAAACGGATATTTAGAGTTAAGTCTTGAATAGTTCTACAAATTCAAATACAAATAATTCATATTAAGAGAAAAGTTCTTCATTTAACATCTAACCTGTTGCATAACACAATAATTCCTTAACATTTAGATATAGTTTTACAATATTAAGAGAAAAGTTCTTCATTTAACATTTATCCGTTGCATAACACAATAATTCCTTAATTTTTAGATATAGTTCTACAAATTCAAATATAAATATTTCATATTAAGTCAAAAAAATTCATTAAGTCATTCAACTACCAATTGCTGAATAATACAATAATTCCTCAAAATGCAGATATTATTCCACAAATGTATAAGCGAATATTTCATATTAACATAAAAGTTGTACATTCAATAACAAACTATTGCATGTCACAATAGTTCTTCAAAATCTAAATATAGTTCTACAAACTTGAATGTCATTACTTCATATTAAGAAAATAAAGGGTAAATAGATAATTTATATTCATAGGGAGTAAACTAAAAATTTATTTGAATTATGGAATGAACTAAAATTTTTTAGTCAAACATGAAGTTTACTAACAAACTTTCAAATAAAAAATAAAAAAATATTTTTTTAATAAAATAATAATTTTTTTAAAAAATTAAAATATAAAAAGTATAAAAAAGTAAATATTAAAAAAATAAAAAAGAAAAAAGAAATTAAGGGATAATAATTCTAATAAGTATATAAGGGACAATTAATTCATTACATCTCATCCATGGATAATGGATTAAATAGTAGCTCCTTCAAGGAGCTATTTTTTAGTAGACCCTCCATATTCTTTCAAAGTAAACCCTCCGTATGAGAATACACTATCTTCATATGCTTCCAACAGCTAATGCAATAGGAGGAAGTAGAAGCGTTATTGCATGAGTGAGTAAAAAAGTTCAGCCAAAGTCGCTATAAATAACCAAAAGTGACCGTTGGAGAGCTGTAAATTTAAATTTGAAAGCACTTTCCATAACAGTTTTGTTCCAGGTGTCACCCATTATCTCTTCTCCAATATTTCTACAACAAAGACTTTTAAAACAAATTCCAACGGTAAGACAAAGGATGATAAATCAATCCAAACTTTTATATTGAAATTTGTATAAAAAAACATTTTTCGAATTTATTTTGTCGGCTTTCAAAATATTAGCAAGTTTATTCTGTTAAGGTTCTAAGGCTAACATCATCCATGTAGCTCTCGATTCGATGTACATGTCCCATGATGAAATTATCTCAAATCATTAATATTTGTTTTGCAACATTATATATCGCCTAAAATAACTTTGATTGTCTCCGTCCGCGTTTATGTGTTAGTAACAAATAAAAGAAAATTGTTCCCTTTGGCGGGCTCATACCAGCCTGGGACTGAAACTGCTTCACTACCTTCTTGAAATAATATTTTTGCACACAAAAATTGAAGTTGCTGAAAATTTAAAAAATTATTTATTTATATATATTCTAAAATTTTAAACATTTCCACTTTACAATTTCCAACTGTTGTTTTACTATTTTTGTTATATTTGTCTTTTTTTTCCCTAAAAATATCAAATTCTAATTTTTTTATTGAAATTTAGTATCAAGTATTAACTTTCAAACTCATATATGTAACTGACTGTCTAACTGCATTCCTTTTTCTGGACTGTTCTATAACATCATTTAAACTATTTTTTAATAAAAGTTTACAATTATTTTTGAATTTTTATTATATAAATACATTGACTTAATATGACACTAGCGATCGGGGCACACTCATTACGTGTGCAAGGTAAAAATAATATTATTCGACATGATATCTAAATTGTACCTTATTATTAATACAACATTTAATAAATAGCAGTTTGTCATAATTTAAAAATATTTTTTAAAATATTAAAATATAATGTATTTATATAAAATCTTTTATCAAAATCATCCAATACATAAAGAAAAAGTAATGAGAAAGATTTAAAAAACTCATCCATAAACAAACGCAAACTATAATGAAATTATTATTATTTAAATATGTATTAAATAAAAATTTTACGTTAATATTTATTTTATAATTATTTTTAATGTAATTAAACATATAAAAGTTAATACAAAATAGAAATAAAAATATGGAAAAAGAATGAAGATATATGATAAAAAAAAAAAAAGGAATAACGTGAGAGAAAAAGAAGCAGTTAACAGACAAATACAGAATAACTTGTTGAGAAAGTGATTAAAAAAATATAAATAAAATAATTTTAGAGTTCAAAAGATCAAAACGATTACTTTAAAAGTGTCCCACTTAATATAATAGTATAAATTAACATCACCGTACCACATTGTTATACTAAAATAATTTACAAAAAAATCTTAAAAATATATCTTAGCCCGATTAGAAACTATTCATCTATCATTTTATGAATATTTTTAAAAAAAATATTGTTTAAACCTTTTGTATTGTGTGTTGCGTAAAATATTCGACTACGGGTATCGAATATGTGGTAAATAATAAATTAAAAAAAAAAAAAGGTCATATTCACAATTTAGCATTTGGATTTTCTAACTTAATTCATTCTCCTTTATAGCATAGTTGACTTTTTTCTGATTAAACCTCGTTATCACCGCATTAAATGAAATAAAGCTAGCCCGTAAGAGACCTTTTTAAAAATAATACTTTTTTCAAAATAAATTAATAAAATAATATTTCTTTTGTAAGAATTAATAAAATGATACAAATCGTAGACACCGTCCACGACTCCTAAAATATTATTTTCTAAAAGTATCAAATAAGCCCCTAAATTCAAAAAACTTATATACTATCATATGGATGATAATTCCGATGATGATTATAGTAGAGGGCTACTCCTTGCGTGTAATTTTTGTAAATGTTTTGACGGAAATACATCTAATAAACATTTTAGACATTTCGTAAAACAATTCTTAACTGATAGAATGAGAAGGTTAGGAAAAGAACATACAGAAAAGCATAATATAAACCAAATAGGCTGTGATGCAGATTGTGCAAAAACAAATAAAAAATTAAATTTTATAATAGCTATAGAACAAATTTATGAACAAGAAAATTAATTTGAAAAAATAAATAATATGAATAAAGAAACCTTTAGAGCTATGGTTTTTAATATATTAGATGCATATATACAGTTATATCATATTCGGCCTTTAACAATTGAAGAATTATCATTTTGTTTTTATTTAGAATTTGTTTGGCACAATTTATAAGTATAAATATGCCGAGTAAATATTACAAAAGAATCCGTGAATTAACACGAAATATACAGATAAGTATAGATTTTCAACGAGCTAGAATTAATATAGAGAAAGAAAAATTACAACTTATTAGTACTATTAATAAAGATAATTTATTTCATGTTGAAGAATATCATATCATTAAACAAATAGAGTTTCATGAAGCAATGTTAGCTTCTGAAATAAGAAGACTAAAATATATTGAAAAAGCAATAAGCTAATTTATAAATAATCTTGTTTAATATCATTTAATATCATGTTTAATATCACCCAAATACAAAATATATTCCGCGTCTACGTGGTATCAGAGCCATATAATCCAAATAAATAATAAATAAAATGAAAATATTTGATAAAAGGAAGATAATTGAATCTATAAAATATTTTGATTCAATGTATAAATGGTATAAACACCAATATAAAAAATATCCTAGTAAATATTATTATGATAGGATGAATAATCATAAAAAAGATAGAGATCATTATATAAATCTTTTGACTATATAAATGGACAGATTATTAAAACCTAATCAAGTTAACCATTTAAATAAATGGATTGATAATATAAATAATATTTTAAGATTAAAAACAATATTAGAAGAATATAAAAGAGAAAATAAAAGTAAAAAAGAAAATAAAGCAATAAAAAATAAGATTAAAATGTGTAAACAAAAAATAAGAAAACAGAAGGAAGAAGCCACAGAAAATTGGCAAAAATGGAAGAGATCATAAAACCAATAATAGAAAGTTATATAATAGGAATATTAATACACACAGCTTTAATATATTTAAATTTTTGATCAGATAAATGGAATTTAAATGAAACATATACAGAAGGAGGATATGAATCCTACGATGATACAGATTGGCAACTCGCTTCACCATAATGAATCATATTGAGTCAGTTGCAAATGCTATAAATACATTATTAGAAGAATTAGTAAAATTAAAATCTGAAATAAAGAATATAAATACAGAAATTCAAGTTATTAGAATTGAAATAAAGCAATTAAATAACCTTATTCAAGATAATATTAAAAAGACAAAATTGGATAAGAAAAGAGAAATTGAAAAAATAATAAAAATACCTACAAAGATTGTTACTATACCAACAGAAAAGAAATATGAACTTGGATCATTTGATGAATATATGTATACAATATACCTCCCTAGATTAGGGCTGCAAACAAGCCGAGCCAACTCGCGAGCTTGACGAGTCGAGCTCGAGTTGGCTCGGCTTGAAATCGTGCACATACGAGCTCAATCCGAGCTACAGCAAGCCCGAGTTGCCCAACGAGTCGATCTCGATCCTATTGTGCCTGGGCTCGCGGCTTGCGAGCCAGCTCGCGAGCCTAGGCATATATGTAATTTTTTTATAATTTTTATATATATATGTATATTAAATTTTATATTATATATACATAAAACATATATATAATATATATTTCACTTATAATATGTTATACATATATATAAAATAATATATTTAATTATGTAAATATACATTTATATATCATATAATATTATATATATATATATCTTAAAATTTTAAAAAATATATATGTTTTATCAATGTACATAGTTTGACAAGATAATATCAATTATGTATTATAGGATGTGTCCTTAATAATATATGAGATAATAATGTATTTGATTTAACAATTAAAATAATATATATTAATATATATTATACATCTTAATAGGTTAAATCAATATATAATATGTGTACATGTGTTTTTTATAATGGACCAAATATATTTCATCATTTCATATATTTTATTTTATATATTTGTAACTTGTGTATCAAATTCTTAATTATAGAATTCACTAACATACTAACTACTATGGTTTAATGAGATAATATGTAATTATGTATCATATATTATAATGAAATATATATGTGTGTATTGATAGTATACATGATAAATACACATCATGCCTTAAATTTTAATAACATTTAATTTAGTACGTGTATGATCTAATAAGATAATATATAAAATATATCATATAATATAATAGATTTATGTAATATTATTGTACGTGCTTTTAATAATACATTAAACTTATCCCATATATAATATATTTATGTTTGATACAATCTTACTTAAGTTTATATATTTTACTATATATAATATACATTTCACTTATAATATGTTATAAATACTATATTTTATACATATTATAGACTATAGTATATCACGTGTCTTAAAAAAATCTTATAATATTTGATTTTTTAAAATATATAGTTTGACAAGATAATATCAATCATAAATTGCTTTATACAATATTATATATGTATATGTACTTTTAAACATAAATACATTTCATGTATTACATCTATGTCTCAAATTCTTAACTATATAGTTTACTTACACGTCACTAAAGCTTAGTAAAATAATATGTAATTATGTATCATATATTATAATAAGTTTATTTTATATTATGTCACATGTCATAAATAACTTAGTTTACCAACCCATATGATTTAAACCTATACAATATTATAATTATATAATTTGCGAAAATGTATGGTGCTATAATAATAATAAGTTATTTTGTATCATATATATAATAGTATATGTATGTGTATCAATAACATGTCTTATTAATAACATAATATATGTGATAAATATATGTTATGTTGTAAATCTTAATAATATTCACTTTAAAAACCTATATGATCTTCTTTTTTTTCCAAACTTATATGATCTAATAAGATAATATATAAAATATATCATATAATATAATAATTTATGTTGAATTTTTTTTATTAATGAATTAAATACATTCCATCCGTTATATACGTGTATTAAATTCTTAATTATTAATTTTCTAACATATGTATGATACTATAATTTAATAAAATAGTATGTAATTATGTTTTATATATTACAATAGCATATTATGTTTAATAACATAATATATATAATAAATATACATTATGTTGTCAATCTTAAAGTTTACTATAACATATACGACCTATTTTTTTTTTTACAAACTTATATGCCTTAATAAGACAATATTTAAAAAATATATATATAATATAATAGGCTTATGTTCGGTTTAAATTATATTATCTCATACATTATTATTATTATTATTATTATATATATATATATATATATATATATATATATATATATATATATATATATATATATATATGATATGTATATAATATACTTACATTCCATTGAAAACAAAAAAAAAAAAAAAAAAAAAAATTTAAATTGAAATTTTGTCTGTTGTAGCCCTATACTTGTGAAGACTACTGATATGAATTCCGCCGCCTCCCAACTTCTCAAAACAAAAGAATTATATTGAAACTTAACCCCTAAATCCATTTCAAGAATTCCATCGCCTCCTCCGCCGCCCACCATGTTCGGCGGTTTTCGAAGCTTTATTCAGCCGCCGCCAACCATCACGGGCAGTTTTTGAAGTTTTCCTCTGTCGCCGCCCACCACATCCGCCAGCATTCGAGGTTTCCTCAGTCGCCGCCCACCTTCTTCGCCAGCCTTCGAGGTTTCCTTCGGCCGCCGCCCACCATCTCCGTCAGCATTCGAAGCTTTCCTCAGCCGCCGCCCATCAACTTGAGGCAAGATTTTACCTACAAATTGTAGATGAAGGATCCCTTTAATTTTTTTCCCCAAATATCTATACGTTTCTTCCCCTCTTCCCCTGAGAATTCAGAACTCGTCGAGTCGATCCCGAGTCGATCCCGAGTTTCCATCGAGTCGATCTCAAGCCGTCAAATTCCGGGCTTGTCGATCTCGATCCCGAGTTCGAGTCAGGCATCCAATTTTCGATCTCAAGCTCGAGTTTGATTTTTTGGGCAAAACTCGGCTCGGCTCGGCTCGTTTGCAGCCCTACCCTAGATTATTAAAAGAACAAGATGATAGAGAAAATAAAATAAAGGAAGAATCAAAATTAAAGGAAATTATAGAAGAAGCTAGACTAGAAGAAAATTCTGAAAATAATGAATGAAGTAAATGATTTAATAGAAGAATTTGAAAAAATAAATCTAGATGATATAGTTGAATATGAAGTTAGAATGAATACAACCGGAGGACCTTCAAGAGTAACTAATGAAACTCCAGAATCCTCTATGGGTTCTAACGATAATTACCCTAAAACATATTATAGCCCCAAGAAAAATAAAAAACAAAGTAAGAAGAATATATCTTATAATCCAAAATATCAACCTACCGAACAATATAGTGAACCTATAAATCTCCAAGGGAGTAAATTAAATCTAGATTGTCAAGTAGATAATAGAAAAGCGATAGTAAAGTGGCAGAACGATATGATAGCCTTTTTATTAACCCAGGATGATATATATCGGGGAGCTAGTAAAAAGAGCGAATATATTATAACTACCACTACAAGAAAACTGCCAATTTCCGACGGAAATTTCCGACGGAATCAAGTCCGTCGGAAAATTATTATTTTCCGACGGAATACCGACGGTTTTCCGACGGAATTTGTTCAAAAATATAAAAATAAAAATAAATATTTTCCGACGGAAATTCCGTCGGTAATCCGTCGGAAAATATAAAAATATAAAAATAAAAATGAAAATAAATATTTTCCGACGGAATACCGACGGTTTTCCGACGGAATTTGTTGGAAAATATAAAAACAAAAATAAATATTTTCCGACGGAAATTCCGTCGGTAATCCGTCGGAAACTATAAAAATATAAAGATATAAAAATAAAAATAAATATTTTCCGACGGAAATTCCGTCGGTAATCCGTCGGAAAATACAAAAATATGAAAATAAAAATAAATATTTTCCTACGGAAATTCCGTCGGTAATCCGTCGGAAACTATAAAAATATAAAGATATAAAAATAAAAATAAATATTTTCCGACGGAAATTCCGTCGGTAATCCGTCGGAACATATAAAAATATGAAAATAAAAATAAATATTTTCCGACGAAAATTCCGTCGGTAATCCGTCGGAAACTATAAAAATATAAAAATAAAAATAAATATTTCCGACGGAAATTCCGTCGGTAATCCGTCGGAAACTATTAAATTTAATTAAATAATTTTTTTTCTAATTACTAATTTTATTTTTAAATGTACAAATATCTTATAATGTAACTTATAATTAATATATTAATTTTAGAAAAAATTCTTATTATCATACTCTATATATTTTCTATAGATCGGAGAACTCTTAATTCTAATGAGTTTTATTTTCATTTGAATAAGTACTTTTAAAAAATTCCAATAAATATGATTATATTTAATTCATATAATCATATATTTAAAATTTTATATTTTAAATTAATAACAAAACGTATTTAAATAATTATTTGAAATAAGTATATAAATATATTTAAAGACAAAATATTAACAATAAGCAAGTTAGCCAAGTTGGTAAGGGGGTCACCATTCTCTCTTGGAGACCCGAGTTCGAATCCCTGCGAGCGCAATAATCATGGGAATTAATTCTCGCATTGGGTTGGCTCGCCGAGCTCAAGCTCGGCTCGTGGCTCGTCTGAGGTGTTGGTGTGGCTTGTTTCGGGGGTGGTTCGGGTCTCACAAATAATTTTTTTATTTTTTTTAGATTATTTACTTTTATTCTATTTTCCGTCGGAAAAGTCGTTTATTATTTTTAACATTTCGTTAAAATTTCCGTCGGAAATCCGTCGGTAATCCGTCGGAAATGTTTCCGACGGATAATTCCGTCGGTAATCCGTCGGTAAATTTTTCCGAGGACTAGTTATGCGACAACAATCATCCGTCGGAAATCCGTCGGAAATTCGTCGGTATTTGATGTTTCCGACGGATTTCCGACGAACAGTGCCGTCGGAATTCCGCTGTTTTCTTGTAGTGTACGTTTGATGGAATAGTTCTTAAATGGTGGGAAGGAGTATCTCCTGATATACAAGGAATAATGAAAGTAGGAATGGAAACTGGATTTGATATAGATATAAGAACAGGAGTACAAAGTATAGTTGCAAATATATCTGATGAATTTTTAGGTGAATCATGGATAGCTAATAAAGAATTAGAAATAGAAAGAGAAAAAGATGAAGCAAGAAGTAATCTAATAAACCTAAGCATACTCTCAATGTGTAATATAAAAAATTATGTATGTGAATTTAGAGATTATTATTATACCCAATATTATAGTACAGAATCTCAAGAGATAATGCTAAATATGTTTTACACTAAACTTCCTTATCCTTGGAATAATCACATGAATAAAGTATGGAGAGAAAAGAAAGATAAATACCCTCAAAATCTAGGAGGAAGAATAAACGTATTAACATCAGAACTTAAAAGAATATGTAGTGAACAACAATTATATAAAAAATCTAAAAGAATAACTAGACTCTGTTGTGATACAGTAGAATTACCTACACAATGGGGAAGTAATAGAATGACATACCCTAAAAGGAATAAAAGAAAATTTTATAAGAAAAAATATAAAAAATATAAAAATTTCCAAAGGAAAAATATAAAACCCAGAAGAAAGTTTTTTAAGAGAAATAAGTATGAAAATAAACCTAATAAAGAAAGAAATAAAAAATTAACGAAATGTCAATGCTGGAATTGTGGAGAAGAAGGTCATAAATCACCTGAATGTCCAAAACCTAAAGCTAAACATATTAAAAATATAGAAATTGAATTTTTAGAAATAAGGGATGAACTTGAAGAAATTTCCGATATAGAAAACTATTTTGGAAAAGAAATATATATGGAAGAATCAGATCTATCAGAAAATGAAATATCTTCAGAATTAGATACTGAATCAGAATGAGTTCTGAAATAACAGAATTATCTGATGAAGAAATAGATATTTATGAAGGACCAGAAGGATATGCAGAACGCATTACCTTCAATAAAGAAACTTTAGATAAGATAAAGAAACTAAAATTAAATGCTACTAATCCCAGTCAAAGTATATTTAAAGGGATATCAAGTCTTATAAAAAGAAAGAAAATAAATATATATGACTACCATGAAGTAGAAAAATCTATAAACATTGAACATACTTCAGGGCAAGTTAAGATCAACTTGTTAACTAGAAACACAATAAATCAAGCTTTGAATAAAATAAAAGATAAAAAGGAAAAAGGTAAAATACAATATATATATTTAGGAAGAGTTCAATTCCTAGTAAAATCATTATTTAGAGAAGGAATAGATAGTCCTATAGTACTTTCTCTTCATGATCAGAGATTTACAGATGCGAAGAGAAGTCATCTAGGAACAATAGAAGGAAATCTGTGTTATAAACAAATATTATTTGATTTATATCCTAAATATAGTGTGAATATAAATGATCATAATATAGACGAAACTTTAAGTTTACATTACAAATTCATAAAAGATATAGGATTAAAAGATAAAAGCAAAGCTTTCTCAATTTACTATAGAGCATTATATGTTCTAAGCAATAGTAATTATGGAAAGATTTATCAAGATAAACCACATTTAGAAATAGATGAAGAATGTAGGGAAATTGCTTTGGCTAAATTACCTCTTCTTGAAGACCCTAAGGAAATAACAAATTATGAATTGAAAATCATAAATAAGCCTTTAATAGAAGAAGGATCTTCTAGTAAAACTCCTCAAATAGAATTTGGAAGAAATAGTATAGCTAGGAGAAATCAAAAAATGAATATAACCAGAACCTTAAGTATAAATAAAAATTCAATAAATAAAACAATGATCATTTTGGGAGAATACTTTAATGGTCAAGAATATATTAAAGAACCAAAAATATTAATAGACACAGGAGCAAGTGCAAATCACTTTGCTAAGATAAAAAATAAAGGGTTAATGATAGAAACCTTAAATGAGAGTTTCTACTATGAAAACTTTGAAGGAAAGATAGTTACTTGTAACCAACAAATATCTATCCCAATAAACATTGATAAATCCAGAATAATTGTTAAATGTTATCTAGATGAAAATATGACGGGAAGTTCCTATGACATAATTTTAGGAAATGCTTTCCTGGATAGTTGTAATTATTATAAGATAGAAAAAGATGGAGTAACACTTTGCATAGAAGACAAAGTCATATATTGTCCGAGAATAAAATGAAAGGATATAACTTTACAATTAGTGTTTTCATTCAGGTAGGAATAAGAGAAACCCCTGAAAATGAAATAATAACTTGTGCTTTAATAGATACTGGATCTGAAATAACTATTTTCAAAACCTTCTTGATTAATAAATGGAAAGAAGATGGGAAAATCAGAATAAAAGTAACTGGAAAATCACAGGATATACATAGATCAGCAATAGATGTTGATATTGTCTTAGGAAGTAAGATAATAATGGTTCCTAGAATATATGAATATAATGAACTAGAAGTTGATATATTATTAGGAAATGATTTCCTACAACAATTTCAATATTATATGCAAAATGCATATTCTATTGTGCTTAAAACAAAGTGTGGTCATTTGTTAAAACTACCACGATTAAACCATCCTTTCAGAGTTCAGCCAGCTAAGCGTGGTGGACACTCCATATATGAAAAAATACAAATACCAATAAACAAAATAGTTATAAAAAGAATAAACTTAGAAACGGTTACTAGTAAGATAAAAGAAAATTATAGTGACCATCCATTGGCTTTTTGGAAAAAAGATTACCCAAAAGCTAGAATAGAATTAACTGATAATATAATAATTAAAGAAAGACCCATGAGATATACTTTAAGTGAAGAAGAAGAGTTCAAAAAACAAATTAAAGAACTTTTAGATAAAAGATTGATTAGAAAAAGTTTTAGCCCCTTTTCTAGTCCAGCATTCATGGTAATGAAAGAAGCTGAAAAGAAAATAAATAAAGCAAGAATGGTAATAAATTTCAAAAGATTAAACCATTTTACTAAGGGTGATAGTTACCAATTACCCAATAAAGAAGTATTAATAGACTTAGTAAAGAATAAATCCTATTACTCAAAATTTGATTGTACATCTGGCTTTTGGCAAATAAAAATGGAAGATGACAGTATCCAATATACAGCCTTTAGTGCCCCTCAAGGACATTACGAATGGTTAGTAATGCCATTTGGATTAAAAAATGCACCATCAATATATCAAAGAAAGATGGATGATATATTTAGCAAATATAGAGAATTCATGGTTGTTTATATAGATGATATTCTAATTTGTTCAGATACTATAGATAAACATAGAGAACATCTTTTGCTCTTTGCTAAATCATGTAAAGAAAATGGTATAGCCCTGTCTGAAAGAAAAGCAGTCATAGAAACTAAAGAAATTGAGTTTTTAGGATTAAAACTGAGTGCTGCAGGTATAAAATTGCAACCGCATATATCTAGAAAAATAGTTGAGTTTCCTGATAAATTAGAAAATAGAAAACAAATAGAAAAATTTTTAGGATGTCTTAATTATGCTGAAGGTTTCATACCTGAGTTAGCTAAGAAAAGACATGAAATACAAAAGTTATTAAGAAAAAATAATACAAAAGGATGGGCTCCAAGACATACAGAAATTGTCATAAAGTTAAAGGAAGAATGTAAAACTCTTCCAAAATTAAGGCTTCCTGATAAAAATGATAATTTAATTCTTCAAACTGATGCTTCTGATTTATATTGGGCTGCAATCTTGAAAACAGATCTTAATGAGATTTGTAGATATACAAGTGATACTTTTAAATCAGCAGAAATAAATTATACTACACATGAAAAGGAGTTATTAGGAGTAATAAATGGGATTAAAAAGTTTTCACTTTTCCTCCTCCAAAAACCTTTCATTGTTCATGTGGATAACACTCAAGTTCCAAGTCTTGCAAAAAATAAATTACCCAGTGAACCAAATTATAGAAGGTTACAAAGATGGCAAGTTTTCCTATCTCTCTATGATTTCAAAATCATTCCCATAAAAGGAACTAATAATTTTTTAGCAGACTTTTTATCCAGAAATATAGATTTTGGTTCAGAATAAAGACCAATATATGGGTTTACATATATCTAGTCCATCTCAAACGGTAGATGGTAAAGACAAAATCAAATCCGTTAATGGGTGGTGATTTCCCAAAAATCACTTATAGAAACTTAGAAGACCAATATATGGGTATGCATATATCTAGTCCATTTCAAACGGTAGATGGTAAAGACAAAATCAAATCCGTTAATGGGTGGTGATTTCCCAAAAATCACTTATGGAAAATCTTGAAAAGAAATTTAATAAACCTTTCTCTCTTTTACAGATGGAGGATAAAATTGATATTTCTGAAATAAAAGAAGAGATCTCATATATCAACAGCATGGCTGAAGATCTCTATGAAGGAACTGTGGTTCTTGAACAATATCTATACAAAAATCTCCCTCCATTGATAGATTTGGTAACTGAAAACCTGGAAAAGGTGAATAAAGTGACTCAAAGGTTAGAAAAATATATTGAAAAATTTGAGTCAATAAAAATAAATGAGGCTGAGTCATCCGGTGAGAAAAATAAAGAAGAAGCCAAAAATAAAGTTCCCTCAGTTATTGAAATAAAATTGGAAAGAGAGTCTTCTTCAAAGGAAATAAAGATTGAAATAGAAAAATATGTTCCTAACACTGAATGGGAACATATGTATGTTCATACAGTTGATGAAGTTTATAGTATGGAAAATACAGATACTATATTTTTCTCCAAAGGAAAAAATATATATCCAAGATTGACCTGCATCATGGGAGCATGCCCAGAAGCAGTTTATAGATATGCTTGTTTTGGGTTCCTTGATATAATCTACCCAAGTAAAGATCTCAAAGAAATATCCAGATTTGATGATACCCTAAAATCTCAAATCAGTAAATTTGCCAGAGGAAGACAGGTGGTTCTCAAGTTCTATACCATATCTCCAGAACCAGAGAAGCATATATGGCATGAAGCTTTCTTCATGATCACTGCAGACCACCTTTCTGACACCATAAAACTTGAGCAAGGAAATAAACCGTTAAGGAAGATCCAAGTTACTAAAGAATGGATTGTCCAAAGGCGTGCCTTGGGAATAAAAGCTATTCACAGTGTTGCAGAAAATCTGTACAAATATAAGTTCGAAACGCTGATGAGTAAAGGAAATTGGATTCTACTCACCAAAGGAGGAAAAATATGCTCTCCTCTTTTAATGGAATTCATAAATAAATTTGAAAAACATGAATTTTTCTGCACTACAGAGACTAGACAAGAAGCTTGCAAGATGATGGGATGTAACCATCAGTGATGTAAGCACATACATCAGCAAGGAAATGACGAATGCCATGACGTCATACTCCAATTATCAAGTGGCAGATAGAAGTGTCGGCAGAATCTCAACCATAGAAAAGTGTCGGCAAGATCTGGATCGTTGAAGGATAAAGCAGCGGATTCCAAATAAAAATTTCAAGTCCAAACAGTAGCAAGAATATAGCCTATAAATAAAGTTCTCTTGTATGATGAAAAACACCTTGTCTTGAATCCAGAGAGTCATATGTAAAATAATCTTTGAGTCTTTCAGTTTCTGAGTGTTGAGTGTTGTATTTCAAATAAATCTTTTTTCAGAATATATCATGTCTGTATAAAACCTTTTTTGAAGGAAATAAAATTCTCCTTGTCATATACACGAGATAAATACTTTGTTAAGAGTTTTATTAAACCTTTTTACTCTAGTATATTTTCTACAACCCTTTTGTTGAAACTTACAAGCCGTAGTGAGATTTTCCGTTGGAGGTTGAAGTCTGTTTCCAGTTGATGTCCGTGAAAGCAAGAAGCTGTAAGGACTTCTGGAACAAGAAGGGCTAACCGAGGAGGAACGAAGACGAGTCTTGGAGGACAAATAAATCAGAGTTGTAGAAGAGGAAGGAGATAAAGAGAGGTAATAAAATTTTTACAAATTATTTGAGTGTTTTATGGATTATAGGATGAATTTTAGAGTACTTCTATTATTAAAGCATGATTAATTTCAATGTTTATGCGTACTTTCTTGATATTATCTATAAAATTATACTTTATATACCTATCTAAAATATTTTAGAAGTATTGGGGTCACTTTTATAATTAATACAAAATACATAAAATAAAAATAAAATTATTTCCTATAGTCGTTGGACTCATCCACGACTTCTATCAAAAAATTAAAACAATTGATAAGGATGTTACTTTATTAAACTATTAGAGTTTAAATATTATTATTGCAAAAGCCTCTAGCCTGTAAGCTCCACTAAACTTAAGGAAATATTTTATATATTTATATATCTATGATATCAGTGTGCTTGTCGCAGCATAAGATGGATTTTCTTGAATGTTTCATGTAAAAAATAGGTGACTTTTTAATTCTAGTGTACTTTTAAAACACATTTGTAAAACTAGGGTACTTTTTTAATATAGTGTAAAATTAGTATAAGAAGCTTATCTGAAAAGCGTCTTCAAAAATTCATGATACAGTTGATATTTTCTTACAAATCAATACAATAACTTTTGAAAATTATATTTTTAACCACAATACTTTTCATGAAAAAATATACTGAATATTTAACAGATTTATACGAAGAATATAATAATCATAAAAACTTATATTTAGTAGCTAAAAATAATGGACATTGGTATATCACTAGATATCATGAATATTGGACAGAATATTATAAAGAACAAATACAAAAAACTATTTCAATACTAAAACGATTTGAAAAATAAATGGATAAACAAAGAAAAACCAAAAACGATATAAGAAAATTAGGAAAGAAATTGGATGTTGCAACAAAATACGATTCGATTATGAAAGAAATTTTTGTATTTCCTAAAAAAATAAAAAATATAACAGATAATGCTAAAAAAATTAATATAATAAATACAAAAATAATAGAAAAAATATATCAAAGAGAAATGAATGGATAAATATGAACAATATCAAAGACAATTAATACGTGAAAGACTTACATTTTTCTACAAAAAGAGAATTCAGTTTGAAAATATATAAATTTTTATTGTAAACTTTTAATCAGTTGTAATGGACAAAACGTCAATACACCCCCTGTGTAAATGGTATCAGAGCCTAGAAGACGATGTCTTTTGGGATAAAAAATATAAAAATTTGATAAAAATAATTATAACTAATATGTATAAATTATTTGAAATTGGAATTATTATATGGTTTCAAATTCTAGATGAAGATAAAAGATTAAATGATATAGAAGAGCAATTAAATTATCTAGATATCGATGGCTATTATACATATATATCCTATGATGATACAGATTGGCAATATCCTTCGCCTTAATATGAGAATTTTAAATAAACGAGAGTTAGCTAATTTATATAATTTTTATGAAGATATGTTAAAATACTTTATAAAAATGAATAAATTAAATCCTTCCAATTATTATAAAAAGAAGATAAAGAAGTTTAGAGTAAAAAGAAATTATTATTCAAACCTCCTTTCTATATGAATCGTTATTGGACAGATTGGATTAACAATATAAATAAAATATTGGAATTGGATACTAAAATTGATAAATTAAGAGATGAAATAAAAACTTCAGTAGATAAAGATCTTTGTAATAAAAATAAAAATGATATAAAGAAGCTAAAAAATTTACTAAAGAAGGAAAAGAATAAAGCTTTATTAAACAGAATAAAAGCTGGAAAAATATGGAAACGATAGACATAAACCTTCAATCTATAATAGAATCTGTTAATAGAATTAAAGAAGAAATGTTAAATCTGCAAGATTCTATAAGAGAACTAAAGAATGAAATTCAACTAAATAGAGTTAGCGTAAAGCAGTTAGAAATAACTATTAAAGAAAGAGAAAAAAGATCTAAAGCTGAAAAATTAAAAGATATAGAAAAAGAAATAAAAACTCCTTTTAAAGTAATAAATTTAGAAAAGGCCAAACCATATGAAAAAGGCTCTTTTGATGATTATATGCTAAATACCATTGTTCCAAAAATGCTAAAAGAACAAGAAGAGAGTTCTAAAAAAGATCTTGAAAAACTTAAGGCTAAAGGAACTATTATAGAAAATAAAGATGAACAAGAGAATAATCAAAATCAAACTAAAGAAAATTAATCATGAATGATCTGACTGAATTAATAGGAGATTTTGAAAAAATAAACTTAGATGATATAGTAGAATATGAAGTAAGAATGAATAACGCTGGTTCTTCGGGAACTAAAAGAGAAGATGGATCAACAATAGAAGATCCAGATGAATCTACGGGATCCAACGAACCAAAAAGTTATCCTACTTATTTTAATACAAAGAAAAATAAGCATCAAGATAAAAGAAATAAAGGATATAATGCTAAATATCAACTAAATGAAGATTATTCGGAACCAATAAATGTAAATTGAAGCAAATTAAATTTGAATAATAAAAGAGATAAAAGAAAAGCTCTATCCAAATGGATAAATGATATGATTGCATATTTCTTAAATCAAGATGAGATATACGCTACAGCAACTAGAAGAACAGAATATATAATATCTACATTTGATGGAATTATAACTAGTTGGTGGAAAGGAATTTCCTCTGACGTACAAGGAATAATGAGAACCGAAACCGAAACTGGTTTTGATCAAGATATTAGAACTGGAGTAGAGCGAATGGCATACTATATAGCTGATGAATTTTTAGGAGAACCTTGGATAAATAATGCAGAAAAAGAATATTTAAAAGAAAAAGAAGAAGCTAGAAATGATCTAATAAACCTTTCAATATGCTCTATGAAATTCCTTAGAAATTATATAGAAGAATTCTGTGACTATTATTATAGACAATATTGGAGTGGAGAGTCACAAGACATATATCTTAAAATGTTCTATTCGAAACTCCCAAATCCATGGAATACACATATAAATAAAGTTTGGGAAAAAGAAAAAGAAAATGTAAGTAATAATCTCGGAGGAAGAATAAGAGTTTTAATAGATGAATTAAAAAGGCTATGTTATGAACAAGATTTATACAAGAAATCTAGAAAAATTTCTGGACTTTATTGTTCAAAATTAGAGATGCCTACCCAATGGGGTTGTGTAGAGAAAAATAGAAATAGACCTTATAATAGAAAGAGAAAATTCAAAAGGAACAGATACAAAAAATATAAGAAGTTTGATAGAAAAAATATAAAACCTAAAAGAAGATTTTTTAAGAGAAAAGGAAAACCAAATAAAAAACCTACAAAATGCCGATGCTGGAATTGTGGTGAAGAAGGTCATAAATCACCAGAATGTCCTAAGCCTAAGAAGGTAAGAACGATAGAAGCCGAATTTATAGAAATAAAAGACCAACTAGAAGAAGTTTCAGATATAGAAAATTATATAGGAAATGAAATATATGTTGAAATAAGTTCTTCAGAAAATTCTGAACTAGAATCTGAATCTGATTAAATGGATTCTGAAATACAGAATTATAACGAAGAAGAAATAATAGAAGAAGAGAGTACAGCAGGATATGCTAAAAGAATAACTTTTAGTCAAGAAACACTTGACAAAATAAAAAACTTAAAGTTAAGTGCAGCAAATCCAACAAATAATATATTCATTGGATTGGCAAATTTAGTAAAAAGAAATAAGATAAATATCTATGACTATCACGAGGTAGAAAAAGCTATAAGTATAGAAAATACCTCTGGAAAGGTCAAGATAAGTCTTATAACAAGAGGAATTACTAATAATGCTATAAATAAAGTGAAAAAATCTCTTAGACCAAAAATACAATATGTATATTTGGGAAGAGTATAATTTTTAGTTAAATCTCTATTCAGAGAATGTATCGATAGTCCATTAGTTCTATCTTTACATGATCAAAGATTTAGAGATGCTAAAACTAGTCATCTTGGAACAATTGAAGGAAATTTGTTTTATAAACAATTTCTTTTCGATGTTTTTCCGAAATATAGTATCAACTTACAAGATGAAAATATAGATGAAGTCTTAACCTTACATTATAAATTTCTAAAAGATATAGGCTTAAAAGATGGAAGTAAGACTTTCACTATCTACTATAGAGCACTTTATGTGCTAAGTAATAGTAATTATGGTAAAACTTATCAAAATGAACCATACTTAAAAATAGATGAAGAATGTAAAGATATAGCCACAGCAAAATTACCTTTATTAGAAGAAATACAAGAACTAGAACCCTATCAAATAGAAATTAATAATAAACCAGAAATGGAAAAGAGATTATTACCTTCTAGTTTAAGTTTCCAAGGAAACAGATTATTAGGAGGAAGTTCTAAATATTCTCTTACTAGAGAAAGTTCTGCTATAAAAATAGAAAGAAAGTTAACTGTTAATAAATCTCTAAGATATACGAATTCAATGATTATAGAAGGAGAATATTTTAATGGAACTGATAGAATATTTGGACCTAAAATATTGATAGACACAGGAGCTAGTGTTAATCGTATTGCTCAAGTAAAAAATAAAGGACTAATAGGAATGATTACTAGCCTACCAATCCAATATACAACCTTAGATGGATATAAGGCAACGTGTAATCAAGAGTTATATGTCCCAATTACTATACAAGGAATAAAATTAAAAGTGAAATGTTGTATAGATACATACATGAATGGAGAATTCTTTGATATAATTCTAGGAAATGAATTTCTCAATAATTGTGAATATTACAAAATAGAAAAGCATGGAGTTACACTCCAAATACAAGAAAATGAAATATTTTGTCCTAAATATGAAAGGAATTAATTTTCCTTTAAGCGTTTTTATACAATTAACACTCTTAAAAGGAAATATAACAACATGTGCTTTGATAGATACGGGATCAGAAATAACAATATTTAAAACATTCTTAATTAAAGAATGGAAAACAAATAGCAATATAAGAATTAAAGGAAAAACGGGACAATCTCAAGCTATTAATAAAGTAGCTAAAGATGTAGAAATAATACTTGGAAGTAAGATAATTCTTATTAAACAAGTATATGAATACAATTCTTTAGAAGCAGATATATTATTGGGAAATGATTTCCTTGAACAATTTCAATTCTATACACAAAACGTATATATGGTAACATTAAAAACATCTTGTGGACATCTTCTTAAAATACCCAGAGTCAATAAACCATTCAGAGTTCAGCCAGGTGAGCGTGGTGGACGACAGGTGTTTGAAAAAATTCCAATACAGATAAATACCATTTCTATAAAAAGAATAAACTCAGATGTTATTAAAAAGAAAATAGAAGAAAACTATAATAATAATCCATTAGCTTTTTGGAAAGAAAGTCATCCTAAAGCTAAAATAGAATTAACCGAAAATGTAATTATAAAAGAAAAACCTATGTTATACACTATTGAAGAAAGACAAGAATTTAAAAAACAAATAGAAGAATTAATGAATAAAAATCTCATTCGAAAAAGCTTCAGTCCTTTCTCTAGTCCTGCTTTTATGGTTATGAATGAAGCAGTAAAGAAAAGGAATAAAGCTAGAATGGTAATAAATTTTAAAAGGTTAAACTATTTTACTAAAACTGATAGTTATCCTTTACCAAATAAAGAAGTTATCATAAATCTAGTAAAAAACAAGTCTTTCTATTCTAAATTTGATTATACTTCTGGCTTTTGGCAAATAAAAATGGAAGAAGATAGTATTCAATACACTGCATTCAGTGCTCCTCAAGGACATTACGAATGGCTTGTAATGCCTTTTGGGCTAAAAAATGCACCTTCGATATACCAAAGGAAAATGGATAATATCTTTTCAAAATACCATAAATTTATGATAGTATATATCGATGATATCTTAATCTCTTCAGATACAGAAGAAGATCATAGAAAACATCTTTTACTATTTGCAAAATTTTGTAAAGAAAATGGAATTGCTCTCTCTGAGAGAAAAGCCATAATAGAGCAAAAAGAAATAGAATTCTTAGGGTTAAAATTGAGTGCTGCAGGAATAAAATTGCAACCTCATATTTCCCGAAAAATCTTAGAATTTCCGGACAAACTAGACAATAGAAATCAAATAGAAAGGTTTCTAGGATGCTTAAACTATGCTGAAGGATTTATTCCAGAATTAGCAAAGAAAAAGCATGAAATACAAAAATTGCTTAGGAAAAATAATACTAAAGGATGGAATTCTAGACATACAGATATAGTTGTTAGTCTTAAAGAGGAATGTAAAACACTGCCAGAATTAAGACTACCTGAAGATAAAGACAATCTTATTGTCCAAACCGATGCTTCAGATTTATATTGGTCTGCAATTCTAAAAACAGATCAAAATGAAATTTGTAGATATACCAGTGGAACTTTCAGTCAAGCTGAAGTAAATTATACAACACATGAAAAAGAACTACTTGGTATAATAAGAGGAATAGAAAAGTTTTCACTTTTCCTTTTACAAAAACCTTTTGAAGTTCATACAGATAATACTCAAATTCAGAGTTTAATACAAAATAAACTCCCAAATAAGCCTCAATATAGGAGACTACATCGTTGGCAAGTTTTCTTGTCACACTATAATTTTAAGGTAAAACATATTAGAGGAATGGATAATTTCTTAGCAGATTTCCTTTCTCGAAATGTTGAATTTGGTCTTGATTAAAGGCGAGTATATGCGTATACATATACCTAGTCCATCTCAAATGGTAGATGGTAAAGACATTATCAAATCCGTTAATGGGTGATGATTTCCCAAAAATCATATTGAGACGAGTATATGCGTATACATATACCTAGTCCATCTCAAACGGTAGATGGTAAAGACAATAACAAATCCGTTGAAGGGTGGTGATTTCCCAAAAATCACTTCAAGGCTAATAAAGTTTTAATTCATCTTCATTTTGCAGGATGAAGGATATACAGGAATTAACCGAAATAAAGACAGAAGTTGATACACTGAGAGTAATCTCTCTTGATATAAATGAAGCACTAAACATCTTTGAAGACTCCATACAAGATAGTCTCAGAGTTTTATCCGATCTTGTCATAGAAAATGCAAAAAGAATGGATAATTTATATAAAAGAATTGAAAATTTAGAAAATGATAAAGAAAAGGCAGAGTGTTCAGGCAGTAAAAAGCTAGAGATGCCAGTAAAAATAGAGGAAGAAAATAAGAAAAAAGAGATAAAAGTCGAGGAAGAGAAAAAGACATCCTCTACAAGAACAATAAAAATAGAACCACTGCAAAAAACAAGTTCTTTCAAAACTGTGCAAATAAAGGGTGAATATATACCAAAACACTCTTATGATAAAGAATATAAAAGAATGTTTGATTTGACATACAACTATCCAGATTGTGATAAAATCTTTTACTCAAGTGGAAACACAATATACCCTAGATTAACTGCTATCAATGGGGCTGATCCAAACCAAGTTCTAAAACTTGCAGAATTTGGTTTTCTTGATTTAATATATCTGAGCAAAGAACAGAAGGAAATAAGTGGATTTGAGGATACATTCAAGTCCAAGGTTTCCCAATTCGCTAAAGGAAGACAATGCGTCTTGAAATTCTACACCATATCTCCAGAATTAGATGGAAATAGATGGTATGAGTCACTTCATATTGTCTCAATAAATCCATTATATAGCAACGTCAGCTTGGAAGTTGGAAGAAAAAGTTTCAAGGCTGCAATATATTCCCCGGAATGGGTTGTTACAAGAAGAGCTCTTGGGATAAAAGCCATACAAAGTATCTCAGAGAATCTTCTGAATAAAGGTTTTCAAACCATCTTTGCTACTGGTAACTGGTTACTAGTTACTAAAGGCTCTCCAAATGATCCAAGATCTGGATTACTAGAGGAATACTACAGGTGCCTTGTTACCCATAGAACTATTTGCTCCACTGCTACAAGACAAGAGGCATGCAAGTTGATTGGGTGCCATACAGAAATTAGGATGTGACTGCATAAATAGAAGAGTCTAAATAGAGAGACGTAAGCAATGACGTCTGCAACCAATAGAGAGACGTAAGCCATGACGTCTGCAAACTGTCGGCAGGATCTCAGCCGTTGAAGAAAAAGATAGATCTGAAGGATACAAATAAAAGTTAGGATTTCCTTATCTGAAGGAATCTTATCCCTTTACTCGTTTTAGAGTACTATAAATTGTTAGAGTCTGTAATAGAAAGGGGCATCGAAAATCAGAGAGTCAAGAGTGAGAAAAAATATCTGTGAGAATTGTAATCCGAGTGTTTGTCTTTTGTACTGAGTATGGAAAAATAAACCCTTAAAGGGGAAATAAAATCCTTTCTTTCATAAATCACAATTTCCATTTTGTTTTGAGCTTATTATATTTCTTTACTCCCTTATCCTTCCAAATAGATTGTCATTCTATAAGCCGTAGTGATTTTTCCGTCGGAGATCGAAGCTTGTTTTCCGTTGAGGTCCATATAGGCAGGAGGCCGTCAGGACTGTTGGAATGTTGAGCTGATCGAGGAAGAAGAAGACGAGTTTTAGAAGAATCCGATAGATCTGTTAGAAGACGAAGGAGATAAAGAAAGGTAATAAACTTTACTCAAAATATTTTGTGTATTAGGATTTTAGAAGGGATTTTAGAGTACTCTTGTTAAAATAATTTATTGATGAATTTTGTTATTAAATCTGATTATTTCATATATAACCCTTTGCTCATAATCATAAATTGCATATAAATAAAAATAGAAGGTTAAAAATGGATCAATATCAGAAACAACTTAATAGACAAGAACTTAGATTAGTAAGAAAAGCCATAAAAGAACAAATAGAAAAATCGAGAGAAATAAATAATGAATTTGAAAAATATATGAATGAAAAAATAATGAAAAAAATAATGAAGGAACTAAAAATAAAAGAAAAAGATCTGATAAAATACAGAGAAGTTTGTAAGAATACATTGTTAGATTTGGAAAAAAGTGTTAAAACAATTAAAAAATATAATGAATATTTAGAATGGACAATAAAAAATATACCTCGTTAAAATATGGTAAATAAACATTTATTAGAGGAAAATAAAGAAGCTATAAAATGGTATGAAGAAAGAATAAAAGTAATAAATAGTCTGACGACAGCATAATAAAAAATAAAAATTGATGAGCACTAAAAATATTAAATATATGGGAAATAATTTAGAAATAGCTTTACAAAAGGAAAAAATATATAAGAAAAATTACGAACGAACGTTAAATAAAATTGTAATAAATAAAGACACAATTATACAAGGTATAAAAGAACAAGAAAAAATAATAAACAATATAAATAACAAGTTTGTAGGAAAAATACATGAAAGAGAAATTAATGCACCAAATTGAAAACTTCTATAAAATGTTGTGTCTTATTCATAATTTTTATAAACTAAAAAATCACTTAATAAAAACGTGTATATGGTACGCGCCTTACACTTATATTGAAATAGAATTTAAACATACACTAAAGCTACACTACTTTTAAAAATACACACTACTTTTACAATTTACCCTAAAAAATATCAAACCTGATTTATAAATGTCTGGTACGAATGAAATGGTAAAATAATATTTTTAAAATAATAATTATAACCCTTATATACAGGGCATATTTAATATTTAATAATAATTTGGATATTTATTTCCTCAAGCATTGTGAAACAGGAATGTAAATATATATATTAAAATTTTAAAATTCTACAAAAATAAAAAAAAGGCGAAAAAACATCACGCGGATATTGCTTTTGTTAAGAGCGAAGGTTGGCTTGTTGCTTTTGCTGGCAGTCCTACTACCCATCGAACCTCTGTCGGAGACAAAGAATTCCTTGTTTTGGTAGAACTGAACGTTCTGCTAGCTTCTCCCTTACTCTCCGATCTGAATTTTGCGCCACGAGAAACCCCGGACTAAGTCCAAAAGTAGTTTTTTCATCTCCGTTAATCGCAGATCTTTCGTACAACGGCGGTTCTTTGCAAATCCCGTTTCATTTACTTCAATTAACTGTGCCCAGTATAATTTCTTACTGGGTTTGCGGGGATTGGTGCTGTGGAGTAATTTTGAGGCGAAAAATAGCGGAGAGTAGAGCACCCATCTGCTTGGGCGGAGTTATTTTAGTTGTTGCAGTGGTGTAGAATGAGCTTTGGATAGTTGGGGTTTCTGGGTTTTAGTGTTGTAGTTGTGTGATTGTGAAGATGGCGTCGGCTGGGGCGGCTGGGGCTGTGGACAAAGGGATGTCGTCCGACAATATAAAAGGGTTGGTTTTGGCTCTGTCTTCCAGCTTCTTCATTGGCGCCAGTTTCATTGTTAAGAAGAAGGGATTAAAGAAAGCCGGTGCTTCTGGCATCAGGGCTGGTAATTTACTGTTTGTTTTACTTGCATTTGGACTATGTTTCTGAAAAATGGACTTGATGGAGTGAAGGTGTTTGATGTATTGTGTCTTGTTATGCATTGGGGAAATGAAGTAGTTTTCTGGATGTTGGTTGATGGGAAGTGGTTCTAATTTGCTGGAATCGAATTTAGTTCTCAGGATCTTAAGTTTCATGCAGTTGCCTCTTTTTGTGTGATGTTACAGTTCTTGGTAGTCTCTGCTTAATCTGCTTTAAGATCAATGTTAGATGGCATGTCTTGTGGAAAATTTATGTTTTTTATGCTTTCTTGGTCAGGCATTGATTATTTCGCTTCATGATCTAATCCCGTTGGTAAGAATTGGAGTTAACTTTCTAGAAATGCTCAGTCATTCTATGGCCTGTTATGGAAAGGTTTTGTGTGCATGAACATGACGAAATCTTAACCTGTGCATTGCCTTGCGATTAGCCTAGAGGTTGCAGATTACATTATTCTTGCTCTGCATTTCAAAAATTTTGTTGATGGATGGCCATAAGCCACTTGTTTTTGTTTTAAGTTCCCTGGAAGCAACCCCTCCCCTTTAGTAGCGGCTTGTCTAGCAAACTATTGAGCTAAATTATTCATTTGTGGGTGAGACTGATGGTAACTGGAGTAAGTTTTTGTGGATTAGATATAAAACTTGTAATTGAAGCTGAGACTGCATTCAGTTATTGAGATCTTCAGTTTTCTATAGCTCTATCTGCTCATCAAATGTAGTTTTAGAATCTATAAAGCTGTTATGGAAACACTGACTACTATACAAGATACAAATCTGGTTTTGATGCCATTTAATCTTTGAGGAAATAATGTGGTTATTATGCCACTGTAAGAAACATTTTAACTCAGTAACCGTTGCAGTGCGAGTATATTTTGTTGTGGAAACCCTTGCTTTTGAATTTAAGTTTACTAGATGCAGTGCAGCTCTTCACTCATATTATTACGCTAATTGCTTCAATCCAAATTTCTCAATTGAAAATGGTTCTTTTGCTATTGCTGTTGTTGCTTAAATTCATAGGAAGAGTTCTGTAGAAGTTTTGATTCAGGGATGGTTCCCATTGTGTGACAATGATAAATTTTCACTAGGCTTATTGAAAACACAATTTTCAATATGCAATTTATCTTTCCTATTGCTTGCTAATCTCTTTAGGTCTGTATGCATGTTCTCCTATTTTATTGTGGGATGGGGTCTCTTCATATATATATTTAAACTATACTTTTGTGTGATAGTTAAGCTTTTTCTTTGGACTCATGATATCAATCTTTCTATTCTCTTTTTGCAAACAGGAGTCGGAGGGTACTCTTATCTTTACGAGCCACTATGGTGGACAGGCATGATAACAAGTAAGCTACATATATTAATCTTGTTTTCCTTTACTAAGTAGAACTCATCCCAAGTAAGCTAAATGTATTTATCATGTTTTCCTTTACTATGTAGAACTGATCTCATTATAAGTATCTTTTAATTTGAAAAACAATATGTAACCCACTCTTGGCATATTGGGAAGGGGGGTGGGGGTGGGAGAGCTTACTATAATGGGAACTAATGTGCAGAGATGGGCTCATTTTTTGTTGTATTTACCAACTAATAGTTTTCATATGGGAACATATTTGTTAGGAAATGTTTGATTTGTATGTCCTTTTTGATCTTGCTGGTCTTCTTCACAAAGTTTGAATTTGCGGTATGGACAAAAATAATTATGAATTTCCTGGTCTATGGGCAGAACAGTCATTTATGATGAGGGTCCCTCGGAGGACGGACCATTTTGTCACTTTGCTCTTTTTTGAAGTTACTTGATTGACATAATTCCAGATTTTTGTTTATATACTCTTAAAGGCAAGAAATCACTGGAAATTTGATACCTTAAGGTTTCTGTGTTGATCTGCTGGTCCATTCAGTATAAATTATTTCGTGATCAATCCCATATGGTTGGTTTCTGGTCCACCAGTAGGCATATATCCTTTGGCTATCTGCAGAACTATTGACTGACAATTTTGTACGTAATTTGATTGCTAAAGTGCACCTGCCTCTGATGCACTAACAATCTGACATCCTAAAGCAATATAGGAGGCGCGACAATAGGCTAAGCCGTAAAATTTTCAATTAATGTAGATTCATTTCTTGGAAAATTTTTGTATATCCACATGATGCTCTTTATGTTTCTTACTATCCTCGTCATGCTCCTCTGCCAGAGTATTCTATTTTCAGCTAGCTATTGTAATAAAAAATAATCAGTTCTGAAAATTGCATCTCCGATTTTAGTTTCATTTATTGCTTTGCAATATAATCATTCTTAGAACTGACTATTCGATTTGGTGTTTTGCTGTTGCTGCAGTGATTGTTGGAGAAATTGCTAATTTTGCAGCTTACGCATTCGCACCAGCTATTCTGGTTACCCCTCTTGGCGCTCTAAGCATTATTATCAGGCATGATATTACATTAATGACCTTAGACTCTGTTTAGTGACATTTTTTTATTCGGGGGAACCTTTAAAATGACTTCATATTTGAGTGGATTTGGAATTCACCAAAGTGATTCCAAAAAACTATCTTAAATAAGAGTTGGAGGTTTTGAGACTTGGTGTATAGAAACTTATCTTAACAAGCTTGATGGATTTGAAATCCTTAGCTCCAAATCCTCCAATCCGAACATAGCCTTAGTGAGTTATGGCGTCTTAGACTTGACTGCTGATTATTGTGTATGTATAATGCAGTGCTGTACTTGCACATATTATTTTACGGGAGAGGCTACACATTTTTGGTATTCTTGGTTGTGCTTTATGTGTTGTGGGCTCCACCACAATAGTCCTGCATGCTCCACAAGAACGGGGGATCGAATCTGTGAAAGAAGTGTGGGACCTTGCTACTGAGCCAGGTAATTTTTTGCTTCAAGTTTCTCAAATACTATGCTTTATTTGTCTGCTACACTGTTCTATATGTTCTCTACTAAGCTGAAGCTCTTGCTTCTTTCTTGCTTCTTTCTTGCAGCTTTTGTGTTTTATGCTGCTCTGGTGATAGCAGTCGTCATCGTTTTAATATTTCATTATGTCCCACTATATGGCCAGACACATATATGGTTCTATATTGGTGTCTGTTCACTAGTTGGTTCATTGTCGGTATATACCTATCCTCTTTATGTGTACACAATTAAACAAATGCCCTTCTTGGTTTCAAAATTGCACATACCCCCCTACTTGTAATTTATTTTCGCCTTCAGTTTAGTTGACGTTACATAAGGTTAAAGATGTTATATTTCAACAATTAATGAATTTCTGTACTTTTTTGCATGTATGGGATGATGGTATCGAAATTCAATTAATAGATTTTTTCAGTTCGATTAAATTTTGATGATCAAGTGGGGGTATTTGTAATTTTAAAGGAGGGGAAGTTCGTGTATTATACAAAGTTACAGGAGAGGTCTGTATAAAAGACCCTTCTGTAATTTGTTCAAATGTTAATTCTGTGGGGAATACTTTGGCAGGTGATGAGTGTGAAAGCACTAGGTATTGCATTGAAGCTGACATTATCTGGTACAAATCAGCTAATATATCCCCAGACATGGGTCTTTGCAATGGTGGTGGTGGTTTGCATTCTCACTCAGATGAATTATCTAAATAAGGTAAAAAACGATGGTTTATCTTTGTCAATTATTACTTTGTCACTGTGTTGATGTTGTCGTTATGTTATGTTAAAAAGAAGTGGCAACTGTTGGCAATATCACAAGATTTTTAGACACTAGTACTCCCAATTTCTTCAAATACCTTATTTACTATAGAGGATTCTCAGTTGTCGTGCCATAAAAATTCTGGTGTGTGTGTATGTGTGTGTGTGTGTGTGAGAGAGAGAGAGAGAGAGAGAGAGAGGGGAAATCGAAATAATGAGCCACCATTGAGATGAACATAAAGACGATAGGGGGCTTGGCAGGGACAGAAAGACACGGAGCGAGAGGATGGGAGGGAGGAGGCAGATCTGTGTCATGTTCTCTTTATATCATGTTCTCTCATGTTTCTTATATTCGTCTGAATCTTGAATGCAGGCCCTTGACACATTCAACACTGCAGTTGTTTCGCCCATTTACTACGTGATGTTCACATCCTTTACTATTGTGGCCAGTGTGATAATGTTCAAGGTAACCATTATGGTATCACTTCAACATAAGATATCTTCTTAACTATTAGGGCACTCAAATCTCGACGTACTAAAATTGAAAATGTTGTTTCTTTCAACACGAGCAGGACTGGGACAGGCAGAATCCAACCCAGATCGTCACAGAAATGTGCGGGTTTGTCACTATACTTTCTGGAACCTTTCTTCTTCACAAGACAAAAGACATGAACGCCGATGGTATGTGCTGAACACTCTCCTCCTGTCTTTATATTTCGTAATGACATCTATTGCAAAATTGTGAAAACCATCCTCTTAATTATCCCCACTCCGTACATAGAATATGCCCTTTATTTTGCCACTTTGTTATGTTATAAATATAACCCGGAGCCTATTTTCGATATAGGTTCTATGTCATTGCCAGTGAAAAACCCGAAGCACGTGAACGAGGATACATTTGGAGAAGAGGGTATCCCTCTAAGGAGGCAAGAATCACTAAGAACACCATGATCATTCATGTATTTTTACTTTTTGTAACACTTTTTGTGAAGAGCCAGCTCAAAAAATCACATACTTGGGGAAGATACCACACCTTCTCTTGTATTTTGTCATACACTGAACCACTCCCCAATATGCAGTTTTTCTTCTAAGTGTAACAACTTTCTTTTACCCCTTTTCCTTTAAGTTCTATTTTTTCCTTCCCTTTTGTACTCTCCCATTAAAAAACTTGCAAGAACACCTTTTCCCTTGTATATATATTCCTTTTTTTTTTTTTTTCCCCTTTCTGTGTTTTAAACTATATTTATTCCATGTTTGAGTTGAGTCAGATTATTAACTAAACTTAGCATGACAAGGTTCGAATTCCTCTGATTACTTGGAAGTGTGTGTTAATTAAAAATAAATAAATATACTCACCACGTAATAACTAAATATACCATCTCACCATTTGTTCAAGAAACTTATCAATCAATTTCATCAATGATGTTTCCATATTAAAAAGCTGTAAGAATGAATAAAACACAATGGTGAATGATAGTGTCCATCGATGGTATCTGTATATTCAGGAATTCGAATATAATTTTTTTTGATTAAACTAATATTACGTCTATATTATTAGTTTACGAGTATATTTGATCCATTTTTTGCGGACTCGATGGTCTGTCAGATCCGTTTATAGACCTGGAATGTACCTCAATCCTCCAACCAGCAAGGCCTACTTCCTCCTAAATGGGTCTGACTATGTGCCTCGAAATTGAACCTTAATATGACTAAAATCCATGAAAGATAACACTAGAGCATCACTCAGGCTCCTTCATATATGTTCTCTTAACTATGATCACCTCAACCATATTTTGTTTGTTTCGAAAATAAAATAAAATTTCATTCTATCATCATCACCATAAATTTCACAAGTTAACGAGTCTAGAAAGTCAATTAGACGCTTTATCCAAGCGGTCGAGTTTTATTTTGTTGCAATGCAACTGCCTGTCCGATTCAATTTAATAGTAAACTGATATTTTTAAAATTTTAAAAAACAAAATGTTAAGAAAGTATTTGGAGAAGAGTTTGATTTTTTCCCTTTTTGGTCATCTTATTAGCAACTTTTTTTTTCGAAAATTAAGTTCGATAAAGATCAAGAAAGGTTATTATTCCAACTTAATTTCTTCATTTATAGGATTATATGGTGCGAAAATATTAATGCATATGTTTTTTTAGGAGCTAACAGGGTTGGTCCAAATGATTAATGGATTCATTCTCCGAGGTAAGGTCCTAAGTTCGAATCCTGCTTATATATATATATATTATGTTTTTTATAGTAAAATTTTTAGGAAAAGCAGGAAATATTTTCGCACTCAGTGTGCATTTACAAAGAACGATGCAAATCGACAATGCACACCAAGTGTCCAAAACTAATAAACCCAATGAATCAAATCTTCCCTTTGTGCGGTCAAGCACGAGCTAATACAAAAAAAGAAATACAACAACAAAAACGACACAAAGATTTACATGGAAAACCCCAAAGTGGGAAAAAACCACAAAACAAAATCCAAGCAAACTTCCACTATAACCAATGTAATGGGTACACAAGTTTCTTCCATATCCAACAATTTAGGGGCATCTAACAATTATCAAACCATCAAGAAATACATGTTCTTGGTATACAACCACCCTCCAATACTTACTCCATAAGAGTAGAAAAAACATGAAGATTGAAAAGTTTCTTCAAATTCAATCTTAAAAGAGGCTATCTTCTGAAATGAATACCTCAAAATCTAACCGTCAATCTTCGGTCCCTTCGGTGGAAAAACAAGATTTAGGTGGATGAAAATCTACCTTCGAATTTTTAAAAGATCTCACTTTCTAATTGTAACGTCTTTCAGACTGTACAAACAATAGTTTTCTGGACAACAACTTATTTTCTTCTCTCAATTTTTCACTTCAACACACCTGCCACTTTTTCTCATCTTTTTTTCTTTTTGTATAATCCTCTGTTTTTCAAAACAAAATTATCTATTTTCAAGAGATAATTAAGGCAAAAATACAATTTTGGTCCTATAAGTTTGTAATTTTGGCAATTTCGATTTGCCCGTTTTTAAATTTGTAATGAAGTCCTTTAAGTTCTAAAATTTTACAATTTATGTCCGATTTTTGCAGGAAAATTTATTAGTTGCTGGAATTGGTCACGTGATTCATTTTTTTGCTAACTTAACAGGATAACATGACGAAAATATTTGACTTATATAAAATTTTTTTTATACAGGTGGCGTATCTAATAAAAGAAAATTTAAATAAGAAATATAATTATATTTGAACGAAAATGTCGTGTCGTCCAGCGGAACCTATAAAAAGATAACTTGCTTAAAAAGCAGACTCCTTATCAATAGAAAAGAATAGTCCAACCAGGAAAATTCTAGCTCAGACCCGGCTTGGCCGAACCCAACCAATTAAAAAGGCAAGTGAATTACACTTGCTATTTGATTGGTCACTCTCCCTAAATTTTCCACCAACCACACGGCAAGTGTAAAACACTCGCCCCCTCATTACACCGGTTCGGCCGAGCCAGGCTCGGGCTAGAATTACCCGTCAAACCAACCCAACTAGGCGGTCAGTTTCACTCTCAGAGATCTTATTGGCCGGCAAATCGAAGACGGACTACGGTCCCACGAAAATATCTACGTACTTATTTTAGTTTAGGACAAGTGAGATCTTGCAGTTTATGTGCGTGGAACAACTCAAACAAAGACGAGTTTATCTCGATTTGAATTTAAGCATGGCTCGTATCGTCTGAATTCGGACATGAATTACAAAATTTTAGAGCTTATACGATTTAATTGCAAATCTTAAAACGAACAGGACCAAAATTGTTGAAATTGCAAACTTAAATAACTCAATTACAAATTTTGAACTGAACAAGACTAAATTGCTAAAATTGTAAACTTTTACATGATCAAATTTGCATTTTTATCTATAATTAATTAGTGATGGTATCCAATGTAATATGTTATAATTACAAACCACACTCATTACTTCTCCCCCTTAATTTTACAATTATTACTGAAAAGCTCCATACATTTAGAATTGTGAATTGTCATAGAAAAGCCCATACATAGAAGTGGCTGCCTTTGTCCTCTAATCCCTACTTCGAATGATAGAATCAAACATCTTTAGAAACAAATCAATGTGTTTGGAATTTGGATCTTTTTATGCTAAAAACATAATTTCTCTTACTAATTTTTCAAATATAGAAAATTTTTAATTACTCCATCAGTTGAATCTAACCAATTATACAATAAAATTGATTGTATTTATTGTATAATTAAAATTTACAGTAATTACACAATAAATAAAAATACGCTATCTCCTTCTTTACGAATCACTAATCAGGTTTCTCTTCTGTTTTTGCATTATTGTCTGAACTAGGTTTGAGCTGAAGTTATCCAAATGTATATTATGTACATACATCATTGAGAAGTGTTTTGGGCATCATCTTCACTATCAGTGGCTTGATTCTGGTTATGTTGTTGATGACGATCAACATTATACGGATTTACATTCAATCCACTTCTTGAGTACGCATTCATGGCCGCCAACATTCCCAAATTCGACTCGCCGGAGACTCCTAATCCTAACGGATTCACTCTTCCACCTTGAAACTCAACATTCCCAGGATAATTAAACCTCGGCATGAAATTCACCGGTGTGCTTCCGCTGCCGTTTGCGGCGGAGAACGGCCACATATGTGCCGCCACTGCAGCGGTTGATGTCACCGGCAACATCCAAAATGTGCTCGTGGAGGCGCCGCTGCTCGCCTCCGGAGCCACAGCCCACATGCCTGCTGCCGCCTCCCCTTGAGTCTTTTGCGAATTGTTGTTCGTCTTGATTTGCTTGTGTGAAGGTGAAATGAATCCTTCTTCTTGGAACAAGTCCTCCCTATATCTCTTCTGCAAGTAACTGTCCTCCTCCTCCCCTCCGCCGTCGCCGCCGTGAAAGTCTAACGCATGCGGGAAACTCCCTTCATAACGGCGGTGGAGAGAAATCGGTGCGGATTTCGACGGCGGCGCCGAGAGGGTTGACCCGCCGCTTCTGCGAGAGGCGCTAAGAGTGGAGAAATTAGCCGGAATTGTTCCTGAGCCGGTGGCGGCTATTATCGCCGGCTCCGCCTGCTGCAAGAGCCACTCGATGGTTTCGCCGTCGGATTTGTGGCCCAGTTCTCTCGTCAGCTGGAAAACCCTAGAGGCGCAAGCCGCCGGCATGCGGATGCGCCGCCCACGGCCATCTACCTTGATGTGGCGGTCCTTTGTCCTTTTCTTGGCTTGCTTTTCCGGTTGTACTTGCTGCTGCTGTTGTTGTGCTTCTTGTGGTGGTTTATTGGAGGTGGGATGGTGAATTAGCTGGTTTTCTGATGTTGTTGATGTGGCTAGGGAGGTGGGCTGGGGTGGAGGCACCTGATCGGCGGCGGACGGCGGCGATGGGCGGTGAAGGTGGTGGCGATGTTGTGGTGAAGGGGTGGTGTTGGACTGTTCATTGTTTTGTGTAGATTCACGGAGTTCCATGGGCGTGGGGTATGATGTTAAAATTTTTTTGTTTGTGGGTTCAGGCTTGATTATATTAATCTTGTTTTCTAATCTCTAATTTCGTATTTTCACGTTTACATTCCCTCAAATTAACTAAATTTCTTTGCAAAACTTAGGATCAAATATTTGATTTTATAGAACCTTATATCTAAATCAACTAGACTAAACTTATAAATATGTAATTAGTTAGATATTAGAGTTGTTTAAATATTTAATGATATTCCCATCTAATCGGTTAAACTTGTAGGTCAAGTGATCATTCAATATGATACTTGTAGATTAGGTGATTATTCAATATGATATCCGGTCAAAAAATCTGTCTGTATGTGAAGGGATGTGTTAGAATATAAAAAATGCTTAAATATTTAAATATCTAATTTTTTTTTATAAAATATATTTAAATATATTTTTTTTTAACTCACACACACCCAAGTAGGATTCGAACTCGCAACTTTGCCTTAGAGAATGAACCTATTAATCATTTAGACCAATCCCTGTTGGCATATTTAAATAATATTTAACGATAATTGTATAGGTATTATTCTAATTATTCCTATATTAATTTACATATTGTACACAAAATTACAAATTTGGTCGAGTGATGCTAAAGTTGGTTTGTTATGGATATTATTTAAATTTTACATTTGATCTCAACACGTATCAATACTATACTGAAACTTTATTCTGATTAGTCGAACACCGGCCAGATAATAATTATGTTACAATAATTGAAATTAAGAATGGACAATCATTTCGTGGCTTAGATAATATTTTATATGCTAGTTATGATCAGTTGATGAGTCATCTATACTATTATTATACGATAAACATGCACGTTGAAAGTCTTGAATTTTATTGTCTTTCCTAATCATAATATAACTAATTTTAACCTGAAATTAATTTGGTCAAATCAATATAAAAAGGAATAAATATTTTATATTTATTGTATGATAGGTGAAAATTTTAAAAAGATTGCCAAATCAAATAATTAGTAAAATACACTTATTATTATGTATAATTGATTGGATTCGACGGAAGCAAATTTAGACTTTAGCAATTAATATTACAAATTAAGAAGTAATCTAATTTATTATTATTATTATAAAGAGACTATTATTATTCGGACATAATCAAAATCCAAAATAAATGATTGTATATTTCAAACAAGCTTAATTTTACCGTCTGTTTGATTATTTGTACCAAAAAAAAGTGTTTTTACCCAGTCACTTGGAATAGTATAAAAAAGAATAGAACTCTAAAGTGAAGTAGGATGGACTCAGATTACAGAGGGAGGTAGCTGTAATTTATAAACTCGCTAAAATTGTTAACTTTAATATTTCATAATCTGATAAAATCGTGATACTTTACCTGTAACTGACAAACTTCCACAACTCCAACAAGGTACAAAATTAAATGTAAAGAACCCTAAAGATTAACTAACTCCAAAACAGCAAGTCTACCAAAAATTGCAGACTTCCTCAAAAGAAAAAATAAAAATCACAGACTTATTATATTTGGTGGTTGAAAGAGATGTCATCAATATTCCTATCAGACATTCACAAATACAAAAAATTAAAATACAAGGAAAAAAAAATCAAAAAGCATAAGCTTAATCCTCATATTCCGTCTCTTCGTCATCCTCCTCCTCGTTGTTGTCTCCATACCTCCATCCCTCTCCAACGTTATCTCTCTCCTCTTCTGTTTCCTCGCTATCTTCTTCTTCGTAGACTTCCTCTTTAAGCGGCCAACTCTTTTTCACGATGTTTGAGTTATCCGGCAAAGCATTAGAGCTTTTGCGTCGAGCAACTTTTGCCGGGGGCAGCTTTATATTGGGCTTTGCCCTATTAGGCTTATGAGCTTTTCTTTTCCCAGCATAAGCTTCTTGATCACTTCCTTGATCCATGTCGTTTCCATTGTTCTTGGCATTATTATCATCGGCCAAATGGCCCGGATGCTCTCTCCTCAGATGAAGATTGAGTTTGTATTCGTGAATGTACGCCTTTTCACACCCTTCGTATGGGCAAGCATAGGGCCGCTCTGAGGATGCGGGGCCTGATGGTCCTGATGACGATTTTGGAGCTTTGACGGGCTTTTCTGGGGGAAGAGGAGTGTACTTCGGTGTATCTATCACGCTGTTCTGCATGAGTTGTTGCCAAAGCAACTCACATTAGTTAAATTGAACAGCAAAAAGAGCAATCATATGATAATTGCCATGCGGGTCTAAATTATTGTGTTATAGCTAATGAATGTAAAAAACCCTTTTGGAGGGGGGTGTGACTAAATTTTAAATTTCAATTTTAATTCATAGGGTTTGCACGAATATTAGCCAAAACAAGGGGCTTGGGTGCAATGAGCTCGTAAATATAATTTGGAAGTAACGTGACGCTGATCATGCAATAACCTTTTCTTTCAAGAATGTAGAAAATCTTAAATAAAATGATCTTTAATATACATTTGTTAAGACTATCCAAAAACTGAGAATTTGAAGCAAACCTCTGTAATCAATAAGGATACAGCAAGCAAGCAAAGAAAAGAAACCAACCTTCGCGTGGTGAGCTGCAATGTGATTCTTTAGCTTGTATTCATGGGCGTATCTTTTTCCGCATTCCGGATAATGGCAAAGATGGTAATTCTCCTGTGAATGTGTTTTCATGTGGGACTTGAGATTAAAATCTAGAGAGAATGCCTGCAAAGCAGATCAGTTACAGGATCAGAATCAAAGAATTAGTACTATTCAGGGATCCAAATACAACAATTAGTGTGAAACATATGTGACAAATTATGGCTTATTGAAAAAGTTGTAGATTTACTCACCTTACCGCAGCCTTCATGCGGGCAAACAAAGTCTCTCTCTCCAGTATGAGTTAAAAAATGCCTCTTCAGTTTTGAACTGTCCAAAAATTTCTGCAAAGCAAGTCACGACGACACTTTTAGAGAAAAATAAATAATAAATCAATTAAGAAGGGGGATAATCACACAACATGCCCTGATGTTTGGCCATATTACACAAACTTCCCGTAATGTTTGAGAAATTACAAAAACTTCCCAGAGTCAGGTTTATATTACATTTGAATCAATGACTTTCGATGGGGTCTTCTCTAATTCTTTTTCATAAATATCCTATTTTTCCCTTGACACTAACTCGTTAATGACGTGTTAGCCAAACCTCAGGGTATGTCTGGGACTCGGGGGAAGTTTTTTGTAATTTCTCAAACCTTGGGGGAGAGTTTGTGTAATTACTCAAATCATCAGGGTACGTCGCTGTAATTATCCATAAAAATTAAGTACAAATATTGCCAATTGCAGTGCGGTTCTCCTGTTGTTCCACGGAAACATGTTTTATTGCTCTATCTTAGACAACAATATGAGTATGAGATCAAATTACCTTCCCACAATTCTCATAGTGGCAAGCATATTGTCTCTCCCCATGAATGTGAGCATGTTTCCTCAAAGCTCCAGCATCAATAAATGTCTTTCCACAGCCTTCGTAACTGCAAAGGAATATAACTTCCGTTGTTGGTTCTGGCTCCGGCTCTACCACTTCTGCTTCTCTTGACTTCTCTTTCAGGGCTTTCAATGTGTCCTCTGAAATAACGAAACCACAGATATGTAGTCAGATTTACGTACTAGTACCCAATTACGTAACATTTGGTTCGATAAAGAAAAAAAACTTCAAAGAAAAGAAGAACACAGAATTAGCACGAATTGTGTCCTCATGAAAAAGTGTATATATATACATATATTGCCAACTGTAAAAAGAAACACGAATGCACTTTGTTTTTCGTTTTTTTGTCAAAAAAGCTCTGAACACTTTTTGTTTCTCAAATACTCAATTGCTTTCTCTTAACTTGTAACTTCTTTTTCCAAGACATTCATCACTTTTACTACTCCAACTTTTTACAACTCTAGCTTCTATTTCTGCTCTAAAGTAGAATTTGTTGCAAATACAAATAAGTAGATGACTTTGCCCTCTCCAAGCCACGCCACATACATGAAGAACATGAAACTTCTCGACCGTCATTATCCTTAAGAACTTATGATCCCGTTTTCATTGTCCAATAGAAGAGTCTATGATCCCATCTGGTAATTATACCAATCTTCCATAGTTTGTTTAAGCTAGTAACTATACAATATAATTTTCCTACTCCCACAAAATGGTTCTATGATCCTCATCAAAGCAGCAGTCGCATAAATACGAGAACGCCGGAAAATAGTTCATACGAAATCCATCATTAGCTGCATGATAGCAATCAGAAAGCTAAAGAAACTAACCATTAACCCACTTTAACACAAGGCACTTCCCACCAGTTGAGAGTAGGTCTTGTGGCACCCTAAAACAAATGAAAAACCTCACTCAGATCACCAAAAATAGCAAATTAAAGTAAAAAAAAATAAATAATTCACGACTGCTCTAATCAATTCAACAACAGATGCACAATTCTATAAGCATAATCCGTAAAAGAAAAAAAAGAAAGAACTTCAATATCCATCAAATTCTCAGACATGCAGAGCAAATTCGTTTTCAGAACACTAAAAAATTCACATAAAAAACCAAAAAATTAGGGATTTTCTTTCTTACCATTCCTTGAACCATCTAACTGGAGGGGCTCTGGACTTGGCCATGGGCCGTCTGTCGAACAAACTGTGGCTGATATGAGTTTCCATTGATGAATTTCTCTATATTCCAGCAGCCGATTTTCGCGACTAATTCAGAAACCTCGTCATCAGCAACAAGAATTAGGGTTAGGGTTTCAAGGGTTACGAACAAGGTAGTAATTTTCTTAGAGAGTAGAGAGCTATGGAAGTTTTGAGAGAGAGAGTAATCCGCCATTGTTCTATTCAAGACCGGTTCAGGATTGGAGACGTGACCGGTTCGGTTTCAGTGATTCATATTGCTCCAAGGGCAAGAATGTAATTTCAGGAATTTAATATTTTCGAAGGAATTTTCACTCTGCCCCTTCAACAATGACGCAAACCTGAAATTGCAACATTTTTATGTATTCAAAATCGAAATATTTGAATAATATGGTACTAAAACTGCAATAACAAATAAAGTTTGGGGGCAAAAGTGTAATTTTGCCAGCAATATGGGAAAGGAGATGTCAATTTGATGTTGATATGATAAGCTGCATTGTAAGCAGGTCGGTGGCACTGGCACCTCATGCTTTTTAACTTTTGTCAAAGTGATTGAGTGATGATTATCCTCTTTTTATTACTAATCACTAAATTATGATTATGGACCATATGAATATATGAATATAATTTTTTTAAAAGAGAATTTAGATACTATACCACTCTGAAACAGTTACGATACGATCCTTGGATAAATACTACACAACTTAGCTTTCTAAGTTTAAAAAATTATAAATGAACTCATCCCACTAGATTTTTCAGGAATTTTTTCTTGAATTGACTATATTTCAATTCTCAACGATAATTAACTCCTCACAATAACCAACACATCATTTTCAAGCGACAGATAAGTAATTTATGAAGTTTTTTGGATGATCAAAATATGATTCGTTTGTAAATTGATATTCATAATGACCTTTTTCCCCTTTAATTAGCGGCAAGAAACTAATTAGCGATGAGATATAGTTAATTTAGTAATGATTTTGCAAAAAAAAAAATAATCGGAATTGGTTCATTTGTAATTTTTCAAATTTGGAAAGGTAGGCTGTGATAAGGGGGAAATCGGGATGTACGACTAAGCGACAGGTGTAACTCCCACGTGGCGGTCTGTGCCACGTCAGTCTTCTGTATCCGACCCAGGTCTGTGGTCCCTCAACCCAGCACTTGGGGAAAGCGGCTCAATGCTAAGCAATAGGAGCTCTCAACCCAGAACACCCTTTTCGACCCGGAAAGGTGCGACCCAGCGTCCGATCGACCTAGGTGCTACCAGACAACTGCATTCAATGCGCGTACCACCCTCTGTGGGCCCTATTAATTGCGGCCACGCCAAGTACTATGCCAGGGTCTTTGTCAGGGACAGGAAAACAGTGCTTTAGCCGTAAAAGCACTGTTCCGGCCACAGAGAGTCCCTCTCCCACCAGACAAGATCCACACCTCCCTGAGGGTGTATTTGCGCGCACTAAGGCTCCCATTGCCCTATATAAACCCGTCTCCATCATCAAATGGAGGTAAGCTTTTCTTGGCACACTGAACACACTTCTTCCTCTTTGCAGATTCAACCCATAGCTTGAATTGACTTGAGCGTCGGAGTGCCAAAACGGGTCCAACCCTCACATTCCCCTGTTTTGGCCTTTGAGCTCACGTTTGTCTCATCTTTTCAGTCCAGGAAAGCATCAGAGTCCCCTCACTTTACAAATATCTTGGGTGATTGAGAGTCAAAATCTGCAGTCCATATCAGCACATAGCCCAGATTTCGACACCATCAGGTTGTATAATATTTTCATTTAAGAGGGTACGAGTTGTAATTACCCAATTTCGCAAGAGATGCAGATGTAAATAACCATATAAATAAATATATTTCATATTTATTAATTTATTTAAAATAAAATATTCATAAGAATATTTAATATTAGAAATTAAAAAAAAATACATTCATATCCAATTCAACATTCAAAATTATTATAAATGACATCAATACATGATTTTATGTATCATGATATTATGACAAAATTCCAAAATAAAAAAATTAAATTAATATAATACATTTTTTAATAATTCACACAATTATTTTTTGTTTAAAAATCACACAATTATTTTTTGTTTAAAAAATTAGAATCCTCAAATTTTAAGAAAAACATATAAAAAGATTGATTTCTTTTCAATTTTTTATGTTCTCACGTGTCAGTGCTGTGTTCTCAACATGTCGATTTTTTTTTTGATTTTTAACACTTTTTGCTATATCGAACACGAGTCGAAATCGTGTCGACATTACATGACCCAAAAATATAAAGTATCCATGCTTTAATATTAGTAAACAGACACTATCAACACCTATTTAAGTTAAAAAATAAAACAAAAAACTAGTTATTAAATTGTTTAAAAAATCAAATAGTAGGATTTGAATTAGAACATTTGTTGGGACGAAAGGTTTATTTTTATTGAGAGGTTGATATAGATTTTTCAATTATATTGTATTCGAGAGATAACATCGTCAATCATTCAATGTGAAGAATTATTAAGTATAGCAGGTTGTAGCACCCCAAGCGGTGGACACCACATTCTCTGCACTAGAGTCCAACACGTGTAATGAAATAGAAGTCCGCACACGTGTCAAACTGTAGCGAACGGGTGACAAAACAAAGACTTTCCTAAGCCAGGCGGTCTTGTTGGAAAACAGGAATCAGAAAGCAACGGAATTTAAAAAAATTATCCCAACAAAAGGATCTTGGACTCGCAATCGTGTATCTAAATTCGTAGAGATCAAGAAACTCACTTGGGTAGTAGCTTTCTTGACACGTTTTGAGCCGCCCTCAAACGCGCTTCATGCGGTAATGGCAACCCGTTCCTCGAAAGTCTCTTTCCACTTCAAAATCCATTGTAGGGATAACAATCCACACCAACCTGGATTCAAATCATGTTATGGAAGTTCTTAACAATACAACATAAAGAAAGAAACATGAAACGAGAAAGAGATGATTGAAACTCCCTTCGAAAACCAGTTTTGCGAAAGTAGAAAACTGCCAGTCACAAAACCCTCGTGAAAAAATTCATCCTTCAGGATATGGACGAACGGTTTTCGCCATCTTCTTTGGTTCGTTTTTTTCATTCCTTTCATGTTGGGTTCAGAATCGTTTCATCATCCCTTCTGATCGTTTTGCTTGATCCCCACTTTTTGGTAAAGCTCGAATCTTCAAAACTTCTAACTTGAAGCTCTCTAGAGATAGTCCACCAACTTGGCTACAATCTAACTAGTAAGGATGCTAGTTCTCTAGTTAGTGTTTAGGCTTAACCTAGGGTTTCGTTTTATCTTGGAGAAAGGATGGTGTTCAACACATGAACCAAAAGAATTGCCAATTAGCTCCTAGAGGAGCTCGAGCTCCCCTATTTATAAGAGGGGGAGTGCCGAAATTCCTAGTCCTTAATGGGCTAGGATTTTGGTCTCTCTCTCTCTCCTATTACTTGGTCATCAAGTAATTTTGACTTTGACTTTGAATTCTAATTCAAATCAACTTTCAAGAGAGCTAAAAATATCCAAACAATTTTTGGATAATTTTATACTTTATTTATTTAAAATAAATAACTTATTTTTATCTAATTAATTAATTCATAATTAATTAACTAGATTATTTTCTCCAAAATAAGACTTTCTTTTTAATTCAAAATTAAACCAAAGTCTATTAAATAATTAATAAATTAATTATTTAATATTTAATCAAATAAACACGTGTGGCACACGTGTCCCTATGACACGTGTCCAGTCACGTGACCCACACGTGTGGTTTCACACGTGTGGAACCCTCTAGACCCGATTAACTAGTTTAATCATTTTAAAGCCTCAACTCATGTAACCAAGTTGTTGTGTGTGACCCTCTAGGTTCTCAATTCAATTAGCAGTGACCCTAATTAATTAATTCACTAATTAATTAATCAGTCCACAGATTAAACGACCATAGTCTAACAACAGGTGTTTAACCCCTAGCTGAATTGGAATGTTCGGATTCGACAGAACCTTTAAGTCATTGATTCATGTGAGATACAATCCTCCTACTTACTATCTCTCAACCAAGATCTAGGGTAAGGGAATAATTAGAACCCTAATAATCTGGTCTTAAAGCTAAGTGCATTTCATATCCATTTGATCTCAATCCAAGAAACCCTTTTCTTGATGTCTTGATCTACTGCCTTGGCCAAGGACTCCATATGGCATATGAATGACATACACAATAAGAGATCACCTTGCAAATGCAAGTGTAGGTCCTTTCTTGATTCTCATTCACTTTCATGAATCACTTGTACATCCCCAGCATAAGCCTTGAATCAGTTGTCTAAGGCGACACCCTTTAAAGCTTATACCTAAGACTACAGAGTTAACTCATAAAGTGACAAGGAACCTCAAGTCTAAGGATCAATTAATCACATTAATGACTCGTGAGATATTTCCTAATCTGGAAGTTTCTATTTCCTGAAATAGAAACTTCCTTTCCCATTTAGGAATCTTCTCACACGGGGCACCTCAGTGAACTTACTTATTGAAGTAAGCACCCTCATGTATCACGCACGTATCAACTATACACTTTGCACCTACATGAAACAAGGTGGTCCTTCTTAAGGGCGTGATCCCACAAGCAAGCCTTAGAGGAGTCAGGTTGACACTCCCACTGTCTGTAGGACTCATCGGCTTGGAGTATTTTGCTAATCATGACTTATGTGATATAGGGCTCGTTTCATGAACCATTTCACCTAAATGGTAGAGTCCTAAAGTCATCAGGATTAGGGGGAGTTCTCATACATGCACAGCTAAAGTAAACGTATACCAAACAAGAGCATATAAAGAAGTATTTGCCTATGATATTAATCAATCGTATATTATTCAAAGATTGTCTGTGATACTAGGAAAGTCCCAAAACGGATTATGACTAATCGGCTTTCTAGGGCACTATTCCTAACAATCTCCCACTTGCCCGTAAAAGCCATTTAGGTACTCTAAGTCCCATCTTCTCAAGATGCACTTTGAGAGCCTATTGACTTTGGGCGTTTCCAAAGTGGATCTGCTATATTCTCTGCTGATGTGACCCTCTTGTTTAGCACATCTCCTCTTTTGATAATATCACGGATTAGGTGATACTTCCTCATAATGTGCTTGGTCTGTTGGTGAGATCTTGGTTCTCTTGCTTGAGCAACCGCCCCAGTGTTGTCACAAAACACAGTAATGGGGTCTTTCATGCTAGGAACAACATTCAACTCTTGAATGAAGTTTCTAATCCAAGCACCTTCCTTAGTTGCATCATTTGCAGCTAAGTATTCGGCCTCAGTGGTCAAATCTGCAGTGGTAGTTTGCTTGGAACTCTTCCAACTCACTGCTCCGCCGTGTAGGCAGAAAATGTATCCTGACATTGACTTAAAATCATCTAAGTCAGATGCAAAGCTCGCATCGCAGTATCCTTCGACAGTAAGATCTTTCTGACCTCCGTAAACTAAGAATAAATCTTTAGTACTTTTCAAGTACTTAAGAATATTCTTCACGGCAGCCCAGTGACCATCTCCAGGGTCAGATTGGAAACGACTCATCACACTAAGTGCGTAAGCCACATCTGGTCGAGTACATAACATTGCATACATTATGCTACCTATTGCTGATGCATAAGGTGTATGAGTCATTCTTTCCTTCTCAAGGTTAGTCTTAGGACACATCTTCTTTGAAAGACATGTTCCTACACTCATAGGAAGGTTCTTAACCTTTGCTGACTCCATATTGAATCTCTTCAATACTTTGTCAATGTACATCGACTGTGATAGTCCTATTAACCTTCTAGATCTATCTCTATAGATTTTAATTCCAAGGATATAGGACGCATCACCAAGATCTTTCATCTCGAATTGGTTCGATAACCATAACTTAGTTACTTTCATGTCATCCTTCGAATTCCCAATAAGAAGGATGTCATCAACATAAAGTACTAAGAATTGCACTGAGGTCTCCAATTCCTTTCTATACACACAGGACTCATTCGAAATTTGAATGAAGCCAAACGCTTTGACTGACTCATCAAATCGAATGTTCCAATTCCTAGAAGCCTGTTTCAATCCATAGATTGATCTTTGGAGTTTGCAAACCTTTTGCTCACTCCCACTGAATGTGAAACCTATGGGTTGTTCCATATAAATATCTTTGTCAATGTCACTATTGAGAAAGGCAGTTTTCACATCCATTTGCCATATCTCATAGTCATAATATGCAGCAATGGCAAGCATGATCCGAATAGACTTTTGCATTGCAACTGGCGAAAAAGTTTCATCAAAGTCCACGCTGGGTCTTTGAGTGAATCCTTTTGCAACCAGTCTTGCTTTGTAGGCTGCAATGCTTCCATCAACTCCAAGCTTTCTCTTAAAGATCCATTTGCAACCTATGAGTTTGACCCCATCAGGCAAATCTACCAGGATCCAAACTTGGTTGGAGTTCATGGAATCCATTTCGGATTTCATGGCTTCTATCCACTGTTCAGAGTCAGAATCTGAAAGTGCCTCCTCATATGTTAAAGGATCATTATCCTTTTGAGAGATTTCATGGAAGAATCCATACCATCTCTCCGGCTATCTAGGAGTGCGTTCAGAACGCCTTAGAGGAGGATTTTCATGTGTATCGAAATTCGTGATTGGTTGTAGTTGATCAGAAGGGGACGTTTCTTCAGTGGGTGGTGTGGGATCACTTTGTACTTCTTCTAATTCTATGATCTTGCCTTTCTTTTCTTTAAGGAACGGTTCCTCAAGAAAAATGGCATTTCTGGAAACAAACACCCTTTGCTCAGATTGATCATAGAAGTAGTATCCTATGGATTCCTTAGGATAACCTACAAAGTAGCATAAGTTAGAACGAGATTCTAACTTATCTCCCACTGTCCTCTTCACGTAAGCAGGACAACTCCAAATTCTTAAGTAAGAATAACTAGGGATTTTACCATACCACATTTCATAGGGCGTTGTAGGGACTGACTTAGAGGGAACTAGATTCAAAATCTTTACTGCACTTTCTAGGGCATAACCCCAGAAAGAAGGTGGTAAGTCAGTGAAACTCATCATGGAATGAACCATAACAAGTAAGGTTCGATTCCTTCTCTCAGAAACTCCATTAGGCTGAGGAGTTCCCGGAGGAGTCCACTGAGAGATAATCCCATTATCTTTGAGATGATTAAGGAATTCTTCACTAAGATATTCGCCTCCTCGATCAGATCGAAGTGCTTTGATCTTGTGACCAGTTTGGTTCTCAACCTCCTTTTGAAATTCTAAGAATTTCTCAAAAGCTTCAGATTTATACTTCATCAAGTATACATAACCATACCGACCGAAGTCATCAGTAAAGGTTATGAAATACTGATGATTGTTTCTAGTGCTTACACTAAGCGGTCCACAAACATCAGTATGGATCAAATCCAAAACCTTATTGGCACGTTCCACAGTTCCTTTAAAAGGAACTTTGGACATTTTTCCTTTGAGACAGGATTCGCAAGAAGTTAACTCCTTAAGATCATTTTCAGAGAATGATCCTAAAGTGTTTATCTTGCTAATTCTGTTCTTGGAAATGTGTCCTAATCTAGCGTGCCATAAGGGAGCTGAAACTTTGTCATCGCTCTTACGCTTCGTTTCTCGTTGTATATTCATGATATTGATATTCTAAGTTAGATAAAGTCCATTATTTAGAGTACCGATGTGAACGGAAGAGTTGTTCCGTTTGATAAAGTATTTACCATTCTTAATATAAGTTTCATAACCTTCACAATCTAATATTGGAACTGAAATTATATTACGAATAATGCTCGGTACATAAAGGACTTTATTTAAGACTAACTCAAAACTACCTAAATCTAATCTAATTGTGCCTAAAGCTCGAGCTTCAACGTTTGAGCCATCGCCGATCTTCAAGACACATTCTCCTTCTTTGAGTTGTTGGACTTCACTTAGCATATGTACATCATTACAGATATGAGTTCCACAACCGGTATTAAGTACCCAAGAACTAGAATTAATAGAAAGATTTACTTCAACGAGAAAGATACCTTTCTTTAGAGTAGCCTTGTACTCTGGGCAGTTTCTCCTCCAATGTCCCGCTTTGCCACAATGGAAGCAAACATCCTCTTTCTGATCACGCTTCTTCTTTTGGGCCTTCCCCTTCGAAATGCCACCAGTGGGCCTAAGGGGTTTCTTCTTCTTCTTTTGGGCTTTCTTGCCCTTACCTTTAGAAGGCCCAGAAGAGGAAGATGGAGCATTCACCATCAAAACCTTATTGTCCTTCTTGATCGTGCTTTCAGCAGTCACAAGCTTACTAATCAGCTCAGCTACAGTAGCACCAGCATGATTCATGTTGAAGTTAAGGACAAATGGGTTGAATGATGGTGGGAGCGAAGCTAGCAACAAATCCACTGAAAGCTCATCTTTCAGTGGCATGTCCATGGAGGCAAGTTTCTCAGTAAGGGTAAGAAACTTGAGTCCATATTCATGGACACTTGAACCTTCCCTCATTCTCAAGTGGAACAATTCCTTTGAAGTGTTATACCTTGTAACACGTTCATGAGGGCGGCAAAGTTGCTCTAAGTGGTCGTAAATCTCCCAAGCGAATTCCATGGCCTCATGTTGCCTTTGCAAGTTCGGAGACATGTTAGCCAACATAAGGCAACGGGCTTGGAGATTATCATCCTTCCACTTCTGAATCGCGTCCCGCTCGGCCCGAGTGGGAGCCTCCCCTTCGGGACTAGGCTCCCCTTCGAAGAGAACATAAGTTCTCTTCTCAGAATCTAAAATGATTTTTAGATTCCTCAGCCAATCAGAATAGTTGGGACCAGTCAACTTGTTTGACTCGAGGATCGATACAAGAGGGTTTTTGGTTGCCATTTCAAAACACGTAGAGAATCACAGAATCTACGACCTAAATGGTAAAACAGAGAACTAGTGAGCATGCTGAATTATAACGATATACAAAAGATAAGGTCTTTAATCTAATGTAGCTCCCACTGTTTTTCAAAGATCTATAATTCTCAAAGATCTAAGAGGAACACGTTTCCCAATGGGTACTAAGATCCTAGGCATTTTACCTCGAACCCACGACTCGTGGACATTCTAAGTAAGAACCCTAGGTAGGTACAACTTACCAATTCTAACACCTTTAGAACTCTTAGTAATTGTTTTTGCATCACCTATCTTTCAATATGGACCCACGACTCGTGCGACATCCATATTTACTTAGGCGTTAAGCTAGACCCATCAATCATAAGATCATGACCAAAACTTAGTTTGAACGGCCCACGACTCGCGGACATCGCCCTTGCTAAAATTGACCATGAAATATCGATCATTTAAAATGATCAATTAGGTAACTAAGAACTAACAAGCTCCACTAGCTATCCCACGACTCGCGGACAATAACTAGCTTCACTTACTAAACTTAAAACCTATTGATGGAATGCTAGGAATTTAATTCAAAATTTGCATCTCGAATTAAATACCTATTTGTTCGAAATTAGCTTAATATTTAATGGGAATTTTCGAATCAACCGGAGAGTTGTCCGGTTCGACCTCACCAACATATATGTTATCCAATTTTATTAGTCTTGATTAATGCAAGTACACTTAAATGCATTTCAAACAAGCACATAAACAGATAACATGTCCTAGCATGATACTAACATGTAATGATCATGGGTTCTACCTATCTTATGCGTGATATGTGGGAGCCACTCCACAATCACAAGTTCTAGCATACATGCCACATAAACAGTTTAAATCACATAAGGGAAAGCGGTAACAAAATACGAGCCCTATCTCTATTACATTTAACAATTGAGATTCCCCTCCCTAACATTTTGAGGGGACTTCACTTATGGCCTCCTTGTTACTTGAATGTGGTCCATCTTACTCCATGGGTGCATTGTCTCCAAAATGAAAATAAAACCTCACCACCTATCTCTACTCTCAAATTACAATAAAAAGAAAAAGACATAAAGTAATAAGGCTCAATCTTCATATTGGCCTTAGACAATTACACGGGGCATACCCCGGCCTCAAAAACAGTAATATGGAAAGCCACATAATAAATCACATAACAGTACGCACATAAGTGAGGCTCCAACCTCAATTGAAAAACGCAACTATAGGGCTCCAACCCCAATTTAAACCATCCATGTGCATAAATTAAAACCATATATAAGTCTAAACCCATGATCACCTAACATGCTTTTGCGAGAATTTAAATTTAACCAATAAATTAAAATTCCCGTTTCAAGTCCTAATGACTTAAAACACGACTTGATGCGAGTCTTATTTATAAAAGTTTTCAATAAATCCCAAATTACCAAAACAAATAAAATTCCAATTAATTTCTGAAAATTAATAATTTTATCAAAAATGTACTTTCCCAAAATATAAACCGTTTCTATTTCTCAAAAATCCCAATTTTAAGTTTTATTCAAAAATTAAAATAAATATTCAAAAAATAAAATTTTTAAAATTAAAATAAAAATTCAAAAAATAAAATTTTTAAAATTAAAATAAAAAATCGGGACTGGATTGCACGAAACACGAAAAATCGGATTGCGACACTGCCCCGCGCGTGCGCGCTGCACGCGCACGCCGCGCGCTGATGCGCGCGGCCCTCTCGGCCAATGCGGGCGGGCGATGGGCGGCCAGTCTCGGCCGCCCTAGCGCGCCCGGAAGGGCCTCCCGCGCGGTTGCGGGAGGGTGCTGGGCGGCTGCCCTGCGCGCGGGGTTTCGCGTGTTCGTCGTATTCCGTATTTTCGTTTCGTGTTTTCGTTCAAAAGCAAAACCAATCCAATAAATCCAAAAACAGTTTATACAGTTTCAAATATAAAATTGTTTTGAAAAAATAAATTTTGTAAAAACTAATTTTCAGAAACTTTCAGGAAAAAATACAGTTTCGTAATTCAGGCTTTCTAAAACAAGCACAAATACTCAATCGCATCAAGCCTAAGAATTTCTACTAAATTCAGAATAATTGAGACGAATCAGAAACACGATTAACGAGGTGGCTCTGATACCACTTGTTGGAAAACAGGAATCAGAAAGCAGCGGAATTTAAAAAAAATTTCCCAACAAAAGGATCTTGGACTCGCAATCGTGTATCCAAATTCGTAGAGATCAAGAAACTCACTTGGGTAGTAGCTTTCTTGACACGTTTTGAGCCGCCCTCAAACGCGCTTCATGCGGTAATGGCAACCCGTTCCTCGAAAGTCTCTTTCCACTTCAGAATCCATTGTAGGGATAACAATCCACACCAACCTGGATTCAAATCATGTTATGGAAGTTCTTAACAATACAACATAAAGAAAGAAACATGAAACGAGAAAGAGATGATTGAAACTCCCTTCGAAAACCAGTTTTGCGAAAGTAGAAAACTGCCAGTCACAAAACCCTCGTGAAAAAATTCATCCTTCAGGATATGGACGAACGGTTTTCGCCATCTTCTTTGGTTCGTTCTTTTCATTCGTTTCATGTTGGGTTCAGAATCGTTTCATCATCCCTTCTGATCGTTTTGCTTGATCCCCACTTTTTGGTAAAGCTCGAATCTTCAAAACTTCTAACTTGAAGCTTTCTAGAGATAGTCCACCAACTTGGCTACAATCTAACTAGTAAGGATGCTAGTTCTCTAGTTAGTGTTTAGGCTTAACCTAGGGTTTCGTTTTATCTTGGAGAAAGGATGGTGTTCAACACATGAACCAAAAGAATTGCCAATTAGCTCCTAGAGGAGCTCGAGCTCCCCTATTTATAAGAGGGGGAGTGCCGAAATTCCTAGTCCTTAATGGGCTAGGATTTTGGTCTCTCTCTCTCCTATTACTTGATCATCAAGTAATTTTGACTTTGACTTTGAATTCTAATTCAAATCAACTTTCAAGAGAGCTAAAAATATCCAAACAATTTTTGGATAATTTTATACTTTATTTATTTAAAATAAATAACTTATTTTTATCTAATTAATTAATTCATAATTAATTAACTAGATTATTTTCTCCAAAATAAGACTTTCTTTTTAATTCAAAATTAAACCAAAGTCTATTAAATAATTAATAAATTAATTATTTAATATTTAATCAAATAAACACGTGTGGCACACGTGTCCCTATGACACGTGTCCAGTCACGTGACCCACACGTGTGGTTTCACACGTGTGGAACCCTCTAGACCCGATTAACTCGTTTAATCATTTTAAAGCCTCAACTCATGTAACCTAGTTGTTGTGTGTGACCCTCTAGGTTCTCAATTCAATTAGCAGTGACCCTAATTAATTAATTCACTAATTAATTAATCAGTCCACAGATTAAACGACCATAGTCTAACAACAGGTGTTTAACCCCTAGCTGAATTGGAATGTTCGGATTCGACAGAACCTTTAAGTTATTGATTCATGTGAGATACAATCCTCCTACTTACTATCTCTCAACCAAGATCTAGGATAAGGGAATAATTAGAACCCTAATAATCTGGTCTTAAAGCTAAGTGCATTTCATATCCATTTGATCTCAATCCAAGAAACCCTTTTCTTGATGTCTTGATCTACTGCCTTGGGCAAGGACTCCATATGGCATATGAATGACATACACAATAAGAGATCACCTTGCAAATGCAAGTGTAGGTCCTTTCTTGATTCTCATTCACTTTCATGAATCACTTGTGCAGCCCCAGCATAAGCCTTGAATCAGTTGTCTAAGGCGACACCCTTTAAAGCTTATACCTAAGACTACAGAGTTAACTCATAAAGTGACAAGGAACCTCAAGTCTAAGGATCGATTAATCACATCAATGACTCGTGAGATATTTCCTAATCTGGAAGTTTCTATTTCCTGAAATAGAAACTTCCTTTCCCATTTAGGAATCTTCTCACACGGGGCACCTCAGTGAACTTACTTATTGAAGTAAGCACCTTCATGTATCACGCACGTATCAACTATACACTTTGCACCTACATGAAACAAGGTGGTCCTTCTTAAGGGCGTGATCCCACAAGCAAGCCTTAGAGGAGTCAGGTTGACACTCCCACTGTCTGTAGGACTCATCGGCTTGGAGTATTTTGGTAATCATGACTTATGTGATATAGGGCTCGTTTCATGAACAATTTCACCTAAATGGTAGAGTCCTAAAGTCATCAGGATTAGGGGAGTTCTCATACATGCACAGCTAAAGTAAACGCATACCAAACAAGAGCATACAAAGAAGTGTTTGCCTATGATATTAATCAATTGTATATTATTCAAAGATTGTCTGTGAGACTAGGAAAGTCCCAAAACGGATTATGACTAATCGGCTTTGTAGGGCACTATTCCTAACAGGTCTATACCCTCAAATCAGAGTGCGCAATGAAACAAGTGATAGCGGAAGTGATTCAACACATTTCATAATATCCAAGTAACCATCATAGCATAAACATTTCAAGTCTTGATACAAATACTCACATGCCCATACCGGGCCAAAAGAATAGAAATCTATACAAGTATTCATATTCATAACCGAAGTATTCATGTACATGTCCCAAATACGTATAAAGTAGCCACTACGAATGCATGGGACTCGAGCTATGTAGTACCCCAAGCGGTGGGGCACCACACCCCCGCACTATGACCCGACACGTGTACAAAATGAAAAGTCCGCACACGCACCACGTCACAGCGAACGGGTGACAAACAAAAATCCAACCTATGCTAGGCGGAACGTAGACCCTGAACTTCAAAATCAAAACATGAAATGAGTGCGGAAGCGAAAACATTCAAATCAAATTAGGTCATGCAAGAACACTTGACGGGTTCGACTAGCATAGATACCTAATCCCGAAATCAAACAGAAATCATAAATCAACGGGTTCAACTAATCAGAAAACCTGTCCTAACCTGTCCCAAATTCCATACATTTAAATCATAATCATAAACCTGTGCAGAACATATCATATATATAATTGCAACCATAAAACGAAACAAAAGCTTAACAAACTCAGACAGACTGACAACAGACTCAAAGGACACGACTGACATCCGCCTAGCACGAACTCCAACGACCAGAACCTGCAACTAAAAACATAAAAGGGAGGGGTCAGTCCAAAGACTGAGCAAGGGGGGCTAACGCACACCCACACAATATACATAATAGAGCAAAGCACGTATCAAAAGGAGGAATCATGAACCGGGAATAGGTTTTACACACCAAAGCATTTTTAAAAGAAAACCCATACATATACATATTTGTTAGGAATAGTGCCCTAGAAAGCCGATTAGTCATAATCCGTTTTGGGACTTTCCTAGTATCACAGACAATCTTTGAATAATATACGATTGATTAATATCATAGGCAAACACTTCTTTATATGCTCTTGTTCGGTATGCGTTTACTTTAGCTGTGCATGTATGAGAACTCCCCTAATCCTGATGACTTTAGGACTCTACCATTTAGGTGAAATGGTTCATGAAACGAGCCCTATATCACATAAGTCATGATTAGTAAAATACTCCAAGCCGATGAGTCCTACAGACAGTGGGAGTGTCAACCTGACTCCTCTAAGGCTTGCTTGTGGGATCATGCCCTTAAGAAGGACCACCTTGTTTCATGGAGGTGCAAAGTGTATAGTTGATACGTGCGTGATACATGAGGGTGCTTACTTTAATAAGTAAGTTCACTGAGGTGCCCCGTGTGAGAACATTCCTAAATGGGAAAGGAAGTTTCTATTTCAGGAAATGGAAACTTCCAGATTAGGAAATATCTCACTAGTCATTGATGTGATTAATTGATCCTTAGACTTGAGGTTCCATGTTACTTTATGAGTTAACTCTGTAGTCTTTGGTATAAGCTTAGGGTGTCGCCTTAGACAACTGATTCAAGGCTTATGCTGGGGCTGCACAAGTGACTCATGAAAGTGAATGAGAATCAAGAAAGGACCTACACTTGCATATGCAAGGTGATCTCTTATTGTGTAAGTCATTCATATGCCATATGGAGTCCTTGGCCAAGGCAGTAGATCAAGACATCAAGAAAAGGGTTTCTTGGATTGAGATCAAATGGATATGAAATGCACTTAGCTTTAAGACCAGATTATTAGGGTTCTGATTATTCCCTTACCCTAGATCTTGGTTGAGAGATAGTAAGTAGGAGGATTGTATCTCACATGAATCAATGACTTAAAGGTTCTGTCGAATCCGAACATTCCAATTCAGCTAGGGGTTAAACACCTGTTGCTAGACTATTGTTGTTTAATCTGTGGATTGATTAATTAATTAGTGAATTAATTAATTAGGGTCACTGCTAATTGAATTAAGAACCTAGAGGGTCACACACAACAACTTGGTTGCATGAGTTGAGGCTTTAAAATGATTAAACGAGTTAATCGAGCCTAGAGGGTTCCACACGTGTGAAACCACACGTGTGGGTCTCGTGACTGGACACGTGTCATTGTGACACGTGTGCCACACGTGATTATTTAATAATATATTAAATAATTAATTTGTTAATTATTTAATAGACTTTGGTTTAATTTTGAATTAAAAAGAAAGTCTTATTTTGGAGAAAAATAATCTAGTTAATTAATTATGAATTAATTAATTAGATAAAATAAGTTATTTATTTTAAATAAATAAAGTATAAAATTATCCAAAAATAGTTTGGATATTTTTAGCTCTCTTGAAAGTTGATTTGAATTAGAATTCAAAGTCAAAGTCAAAATTACTTGATGATCAAGTAATAGGAGAGAGAGAGACCAAAATCCTAGCCCATTAAGGACTAGGAATTTCGGCACTCCCTTGCTTATAAATAGGGGAGCTCGAGCTCCCCTTAGAGCTAATCGAGAATTCTTTTGGTTCATGTGTTGAACACCATCCTTTCTCCAAGATAAACGAAACCCTAGGTTAAGCCTAAACACTAACTAGAGAACTAGCATCCTTACTAGTTAGATTGTAGCCAAGTTGGTGGACTATCTCTAGAGAGCTTCAAGTTAGAAGTTTTGAAGATTCGAGCTTTACCAAAAAGTGGGGATCAAGCAAAACGATCAGAAGGGATGATGAAACGATTCTGAACCCAACATGAAACGAGTGAAAAAATCGAACCAAAGAAGATGGCGAAAACCGTTCGTCCATATCCTGAAGGATGAATTTTTTCATGAGGGTTTTGTGACTGGCAGTTTTCTGCTTTCGCAAAAATGGTTTTCGAAGAGAGTTTCAATCATGCTTTTCTCGTTTCATGTTTCTTTCTTTATGTTATATTGTTAAGAACTTCCCTAACATGATTTGAATCTAGGTTGGTGTGGATTGTTATCCCTACAATGGATTCTGAAGTAGAAAGAGACTTTCGAGGAACGGGTTACCATTACCGCATGAAGCGCGTTTGAGGGCGGCTCAAAACGTGTCAAGAAAGCTACTAACCAAGTGAGTTTCTTGATCTCTACGAATTTGGATACACGATTGCGAGTCCAAGATCCTTTTGTTGGAAAAATTTTAAAATTCCGCTGCTTTCTGATTCCTGTTTTCCAACACATATACATATACTTAATAAAAATCATTTCATAAAACTATCCCCGTTTCATAATTCCAAAACATAATCATAATGCTCGAGCGAGTAACGAGCTTCCAACCTTACTTCCATATTTAACATATGAAAATTGAAATCATACATACCAATCCACCAAACTCCGAGATAGAAGGGCTACGTAAACCCAAACTATCCATACATACATAACCTCGAGGGGTAGCGATCCCACTGCGAGTCTTTCCCGGTTTTTACACCGTGAGCTCGAAGAGTACGCCTTCCTCGAACTCCCAGGGTCGAACGTGACACTTCGGATCATATGGAACTATGCTAAGGAGTGAAAATCCCGACGGCCCGATACCGTCCCGGGTGTCCTCGCTCATAGCTCCGGGGCCCAATCATACGGAACAGAACATACATATACCAATCTTTCATGGCTTATCTCGCTTAAATAACAGAACTTAGCATATCAGATCATATCATATCGTAACATATCATATCATATCATAAGGGTTTCAAAACTTAAGCTTACATACGCTCGTATACATATTTTCAAAATCCAAAGGTGTTCAAAAGATCATAACATATCATACTTAGCATATATTTAACTATATATATAAGTTATAGTCGCATGCGGGCTAGAAACATGAGCACATAAGGGTTATAGGTCATTTAGCTAAAAGAAAAGATCCTAACCCTCACCTGGTACCAGACAAAGCTGAAGACACAGCAAATGGTTCACCCCAGAACCTGCACGACCCACTTGTCACCACCCCGGGTGCCACTGAACCAACTGACACGCAAAACACAACACAGAACTCAGACTCAGACTCAGACTCAGAGTCAGACAACCACACAGAGACGCACGGTAGATGCTCAAACACTCAAGAGATGCAGTCACATAAATAGAGTTTAAATTCATACTAATTACTTGCAAAATAAAATATCACATAACTCAACATATTCATAAAACACATCAAGAGATGTTCTTATGCACAATTAATTCAAACAAACAAAATGGAAAGGCAATGCATGCCACATTATTTCATATAAATTCATATATCAAATAACCAATTCATATTCGTACGAATAACTTATTTCTTACGTGCAAAAGTTTCTAATTAAATCCTATAAATTCCATTCAAGTCATATTTCACATTTTATACAAAATCCACATATTACAAGGCCAATTGAATCGTATAATAGTATGTGACGATTTCATTTAGACCCACGGGGTTACATACCAAATTCTGACTAAGCCATTTAACAATTCAAAGCTCATACAATTCATACATTGCATAATAGATTCAAACTCAATTTAGGTAATTAAACGTTAATTGCAAAAATCTCAAATTTAATTATCCAAGGCATAATAAAGCAACTTTTACTTTATCAAAATTAGCATAATCATTTTCAAATGATAAGGTTCAATTAATTCAAGTTATACAAATTTACATTTTCTAAAATTACACGAACACGCCTTCTACAAGGGCTATATTAAATCTAATGGCATGAAACGAAACTATTAACAACAACAATCATGAAATCACACATTCATTATTCATTACATATTTTCAAATACCATACAATGCATATTCATTAATTTATCGAGCATACAAGAGCGAATTACATTTTAAAACAATTAACAACTAATACAATTCGGCATAACGGGGTTCAATTTACAATTCAAAGCATCAATACATATTACATTTCATTTAATACATGATTTCGTACACATTGGAATACAATTCGATCGACAAATCAAGCAATTAGCAATCAAAACAATTAATTTCAAATATACAAATTATACAAAATAAATCACAACAAATCAACCGGGCATCCGATTGACGAACGAAAAGTGGCGTTGGACTCACCACAACGAGGCGGATAAACTGTCCAAAGACCGCCGAAACGCCGCCACCGGAGCCGCCGGAACAGTGATGGGCCGCAGCTCGACCGCCGCCGGAGCGTGCCGAAAAAATCTCCAAAATTCACTCGCGCGCTCGTTCCAAATCCTCGATCAATTTCTGGAAATTCCAAGCCAAACTCCTCCAATTTCAAATCTAAAAACACAAAACCCTAAAATCTTCAAATCGAAATTACTTCCAAACCGGTGAACGAAAATCGAATCCGAAAGAGGCATTGTCTTACCCGTAACGAGACCTTCGAAACCCCTATAGTGGTCGCCGAAAAATATCCCCGGAGCTAGCCCCGCCGTTGCACCGTCGCTGCACCACCGCGATCCACCGCCAACGACTAATTCGTGAACCGGGACATACACGAATAGCTCGGCCTCGTCGAATTGAGGAACTTCTCTGAAGGACCCGACACCAAAAACTCACCGGAAAAGCCTCAAATGGCCGCCACACCCACGCCACTGCTGCCTCGCCGGAACCACCACTTGCGGTGGTTTTCACGCCAAACAGAGGCCGGAAAAGGAATGTAGAGGTCGGAAAACGTGGGGTAGGGTGGTTGTTGGCCGGCGGAGCTCGCCGGATTGTCACCGGCGATGAGGTGGCGCAACCCACCACCTTCAGACCACCACTGCGCCGTCACTGGTCATTTTCAGGCCACGAACTGGTACGGTTGTGACCGCGTCGTCGAGCTCTCCGAAATGGACTATTGGTTCGTCAAATTTCGTCGAGTATAGGTCGAGTTTGGAGTTGTGCATGTTTTTACACCGTGAGTGTGTGTGTACTGTAACTGCATCGCGGGAGAAGAAGAGAGAGAGCTGAGGTCTGAAGTTCTGACACGAATTACGAGGATCTGGGTATTTATCTCAGGTCCTCGTACGCGAAAACGGTCGGAAGAAGGAGCAAACGACGTCAGAATTGGGCAAACTTAGAGTCTACGGACTCGTTTCACTGCCCCGAACGCGAAGCAGGGGTAAAAAAGGTTGAACTCTCGACCGAACGAGAAATGACCGAAAAACCCCTAAAAGAGAAAATTGTAAAAAGGCCCCTAAACTCTAAAAGAGTTCAAAATAGGGCCACGCAAAGCACAAAATCACTGAATTAAACACACAAGGAAGTTAAAACGTGGCGTACCTTATTTGTAGGACGAGCAGGGTGTTACAAGCTAAACTACAAGTACGACTCTAAACAACTTACTGCCTAGCTCGACCCCAAGAAAGTACCTGCAACTCAAAGAAAAGGGAAAATAAAGAACAACAACGAGTGTTAGTCCTACTGACTAGTGAGGGGGCTACACATGCACCCAAGTATACATATAGAGCATAGCAAGTACAAATCTCAAAATAATCCATGGACCGGGGATGGTTTTTGCAATCTAGCTAAAACATTTCCCGTGATAATAGATATATACTTAAAGAAAGGTTAAGGCCAAAGGCCAAAATCACCAATTTTAAGAGTTAGGAGTCCACTCCCGTTCCATAGATTCAAAACAAAGCAAAAGAACTCGGCGAGTACGAGTATTCCTTCCAAACTCCTCAGAATCAGACTCATAGCAAAACAAAATCAGAAACCATCCTTCACGCCAAAGATAGAAGGTTTAAGATCCCTATCTATGAAGCAGACCTCGGACTGAGACGGGAGGATTGATCACTCCAACCCACTCCTTCGACAGTGTTCTCCGCCAGCTCAAGATAACCCACCATTCCTCAACTCCTAAGGTTAGGCGAATCATCTCAAAAGGAAAATATGCACAGGAGGGTTCCCCGACGACCATCCCAGGTGCTCCTTACCCACAGTCCCGGGGCCCAAATAGACGTCAAAGATCAGAGTACAGGCCAACCTATCTTTCAAGGTTCAAAACTCGCTACAGACTTCAAATCTTTTCAAAATAAAACAAAAGATAGCTTATATACGTATAAAAGCATTTTCAAAGTCTTTAACAAATGGGACGAGCCCTCAAAGTACATAGCATACACGTATCTATCATATATTATACGTATTTCGCATGCGGGATTCAAAACATATAGGGTTTTAGGTCAAGTTAACTAAAAGAAAACAAAACCTCACCTTCAAACGTAGCGGGGCAAAAGGATATAAAACGGACGCCTACGGGACCACCTCGTCACCCTCGGGACGATTCTCTGTACAAAACAGACAACAAAAGACGAACTTAGTATAACGCCCCAATTTTCGGAAGTTCAGGTAAGCACGCTACGTGCGGGTCTTCGGGGAGTTGGGGGTTTATTTTAATTATTTCATTTATTTATTTATAACTTTCATTACATTATTATGCACTATACTTTTATGCATTTATATGAATTGTCATTAACGTGAATAAATACGTGAATTAATTGCAAAGTGATTAAATGCCTATATATGTCCTTACCAGATCATATCATAAATTTATGGACTCAATTGCATAACATGAATTTGGATTTAATTGATCAATTGCTATGGAATAAGACTTGAGTGCATGAATTTAAATAACTTAGGGACCTAAGTGCAATAATGGTGCTTAGTGAGAGTTAGTGGGAGATATAATATATCATATGCATTTTATCTATCATTTTTCATTCATAACATTTTCATCAAAAATCTTACACACACACACACTAAATACCGATCAAAATACTAAGAGGAGGGAAGAAGATTTCATCTCATTTTCAAGCTAGAATTCAAGGAAGTTTGCACAAGTTGAAGCATCATTATCATCTCATCCATTCATCCATTTCTTTCTTCCATTTTAAGGTATAAATGAGATTTGTTTGATCTCTTGAATATGTGATGATGTAGGGTTTGATGTTTATGTTAGGATTTCTTACTCATTCTTGGTTAGAAGCATGTTTAGGGCCTTTTTATTTCAAGTCTTGCATGAAAATATGAATTTATATGAAAGTTGGCATATATGAAATTATGGGGTTTTATGGATAGATTCTTGATGATCTAAGCATGTTTTGATGGTTGGTTTGATGCGTAAACGAAGTATAATGTGTATTACATGCTCTTGAGTAATTGTTATGGATTGGATTTGGATTTATGATTGGCTTTGCATGGCTTGAAAACTGCCCTGCTCTCCCCTGTTTTTCGAGCAGAGGATCCCGGTCGGGATCCACTTTGAACTGAATCCAGTCCCGGCCGGGACACTCGTTTGGGTTGGCTACGTTAATTGTGTCCCAGCCGGGACACTTTTGAACTGAAATACAATCCCGGCCGGGACCTCTCTCTGGGTGAACAATACTTTTTCATGTAAAAATTATCCGTTCTCCAATTAATTCTATTATGCCTCGTGTGTTCTTAATTGCTAAATTGGTGATAAATCATGCTTGTTTCAATCATGTTTATGATATTTCATAATTCTTCATGTACGACTAGTATTTTGGGATTTTCTAACTGATTAATTGGTATTTTGGGTTTGTGTAATTTTGTGAAACTTTGGATTATGAATTGCATACTCATTTCTTGCTATCTAACTGATTAATTGGACTTATTTAAGACCTTTAATGATTGTAAGAGCATGATTGACATTGCATGACTTTGCCGTTCATCATAATTGGTTCATATGAGTCGAGTCTTATGTACACTTGTCCTTGTTACACAGATCACGGTCTAGGAGACGAGGAGCACGCTCCGTAGGGTGTTTCTTTACTTCTTTTGTCGGTAAAGGTGAGGTTTAAATCTAGATATTAGAACCCATACGACCTTTTGTGATGTTTTAATTCAGAATGTATCTATATATCTATAGTTTTCCAAACCTTATTGATTTTCAACGGATTTCATGGATTGAATTGATTGATTGTTTTGGCGAGTGCATTGTTCACTGTGGGCCCGAGGGTAGTGTATTGAGCCAACCAGGAAAGCAAGGGGTGACGGGTAACTCTTGAACTATCCTCACCATGTGGGATCACCTCTGAATTAGGGATGCAAACGAGACGAGCCCATTCGCGAGCCTAACGAGCCGAACCAATAAAAGTTCGGGCTTGAGTCCGGGATAGTCGAACCCGAACCGAACCTTGGCTCGGTTCATAGACTTCACGAATCGAACTCGAACCCATTCATTCTTAAATTTAGGTTCGCGAGCCGGCTCGCGAACCCTAACATTTTAATATATATATATTTATATATTATTATTAAATATGTAATTATTATATATCTATTTTTATTTATACTTTATATAATATATTATATACATTTAATACATATTTAAAAAGGGAAAAGGAATAACTTAATCTTTATGCGTAAAAGAAAAGCAAATCGTTGCTCATTCTTTCTCATTTCAAAATTTTCCCTTTTCTCTCGGCCGCCACGAAGAACCCTAGTCCCCAGATTCACAAGACCACACCATCTTTCTCAGCACCGCCACCGTCCACAGCAGATCCACCACCGTCCACCACAGATCCACCATTCTAGCCATCCATCGTCATGACGGTTGCTTCGTCGCCCACCAACTTCCACAGCACCCGCGCCTCCGCCGCCACCACCGCCATTTAAGCCGCCAGGTACAGGTAACATTTCCATTTTTGTCCCATTTTTTTCTATAATTTATAATTTGTAGCCAAGTTCCATACTTTCATTCCAGATTAGAGCTTAAGATAGTAACGTGTACGTTAATTTGGACTCAAGATTGATGATATTCTGTAAAGATAGTGTAAATGAATTCTGTAAATTAAAGTTATGCAAATGAATTTTGTGCTTTAAGTTTTGTAAATGAGTTTATAAAAGTTATCTGGATATTCTGTATAAAAAAGTTATTGACTTTTATTCTGTAAAAATTATATTCTGGATATTGTGTAAATATTTTGTATAAGTTTCCGTAAATGAGTTTATTGACCTGCTTTTTTAATAAAAATTATCTGGATATTCTTTAAATATGAACACAAGTTTAATATTTTTGTTAACAAAACACAATTATCTTGTATAGATATTCTATTATGGTGATTTTAATTATTGGGTCAGTCTTCTAAGCATTTCAAGCATTATGTTTCTGTCCATTTTACATTGAAAAACTTATGTATGATGTTGAAAAGTGTTGAAATTTTTTAAAGAAACATTTTACAACTTGAAAAGTGATGAATCCATTTTAGCTTAAGTATGATGTTGAAAAGTGTTGAAAAATGATGTTTCTTTTGGTTAATAGGGTTTACAGTTGGACTTGGAGGCTGCCTTGATCACTTGGTTTCTGTCCATTTCAAATAGGGTTCAGTCCAATGAAGTCATGTTAAACAATTGATGGATTTATTCGTACTTAATGTTGGATTGTAATTCGTCCATTTAACTGACCTAGATTGTATTTTATGTTGGATTTTAATTCAAATACTTAATGTTTGTAACAATGTAAATTTATACACAACAAAAGTTGATAGGACGAACTCGAGCCCGGACTCGAACCGAACTCGAACTCACGACATGAATCAATCAAATCGGTTCCACGAATCCACGAGCCGAACTCGAATCGAACTCGAACCGAACCCTGATTCGAACCGAACTCGAACCTGATTTTCTTAGGTTCGTCAGGCTCGGGTTCGAGTTTGAGTTCGTTAGATTTCCATACGAACCGAACTCGAACCTCAAAAAAAGGCTAAGGTTCGGCTCGGCTCGGCTCGGCTCGTTTGCATCCCTACTCTGAATCCACCAGGAGGTTTGGTGGAGGAAGAAATCCCGTGCGTGGGAGTCATGTTCCCAACGTACACCATGATTGGATGGTTGGGTCTTGCAAGCCCACCATCACCCGGAGGAAGAAAGGTTCATGAAACTGCTAATTGATCGCACGTCATTACTTGCATGATAACCTAATAAATGGAAACATTCATGATTGTTCACTTTTGGAGTAAGGTTGGAGATTGCCCTCACTCGCCGGGCCACGGATTGAATTGTTAATGATTGTATTGTTAAATTGAATTAGTTGTAATTTCGGGCGAGAATTGATTCCATTCTTGAACTTATACTGTTTCTCTTATAAAATCTTACCCGAGATTATAACTCGCATGATATGTGCGCTTATATTTCTTTAAACCCCTCACTCAGTCTTTCATAGACTGACACCTCACATTTTCAGTTTTGCAGGTTGAGTGCTACGTGGGAGTTGGTCTTTATTTTGGGTCTTTCATGTTAAGTCTAGCATTCCCTTTTCATGTTAATATATGTATGACTCATGAAGTGTTTTGGTACCTATGTATATCATAACTTGTTATGGAAGATGGTTGTATATATTGATGTGATCGACCCGAATATGATAATGAATGTATAGTACTTTGCTTCCGCTTTATTGTTATGCATGGTTGTATTTAATTGAGGGTTAGTCCCGCCTAGCTATTGAGTCGTTTTTTTTGTTGTCTCCCCGTTCGCTATAGGCTTGATTCATGTATGGATCGACCATTCCATATGTGGATTGAACTATGGTGCAGGGGATGTGGCTCCCTAGTGTTCCGGGTGCTACATTTAGACTCAATATGAACTAAATAGACGCTCGACAAATGCATATGAATGAAATTGATGCATATGAAATGGAATGGAATAGCACTTAGTTCAAGTTAGGTCATATTAATGCATATCGAGCCATAGTTCACAATAGTCATCGAATTCACATCATAATTTCATAACATAGGTCATAACACATTATACAACGAGTTAACTAATAGGAATCATAATCAAGGCAATTAGATCAAGAAACGGACAATGAAACAAGGAACAAAGTGCATGCAAAGCACACGTTACATACATACATCTAAACCATGTTATAAGATCAAAATAAAAGCTATAACATGCAATACAATTAGTCAACAACATGTACTAAACATATAAGGAACAAACCGGCGCGGCCGCGCCGCGAAGTCAGTAGCTAAAATGAGCAGGGTCGCGGCCGCGTAGGAAAGCATCGCGGCCGCGACACCCTTCCAGACAACCTCTGTATAATGGTCGTGGCCGCGTCACCCTTACAGAAGCAAAACTGAAGCAGAGTCGTGGCCGCGTCAAGGTCTGTTCCTTGCTCGATTGCGTGAAATCTAGTTGAAACAGGGCAGCAACTTAAGGGAGGGAAGCAAGGGACAGAGCAGCAGCTAGGCAACACTTAAAGCAAGTAAAAACTCTCCCAAAACAGGCCATAAACTCAGCACATACGCAGGCATCAATGAGTGAAGGAATAAGTTCAAGTTTTCCACCTTAACTCCAAGTTTTCAAGAAACGCATTAATAGTGATCCAACCTACTCTCAACTACCATGAAAATGCATCTTACAAATGAGTTAAGGAAGTCATAAAGATCACAAAACTCTCTTCAATTCAAGATATAAGGCAAGAATGGCATGAATTCTTCCAAAATGCATAATAACCTAACTATTCATATATATAATCATAGCATGGCCAAACATGGATGAAAATACACAAATCATAGCTCCAAAGAATCATAAGAAGATGGAGAACAATACCATGAACTTACCTTTAGAATTGGAGAAGAAATGGAAGAGTATTGAGCTCAAAAGGTACAAGGTGAATAGTGCAGATTTTCTTCTTCCTTCTTTCTCCAAGTTGCAGCTGATTTTCTTCCTTCTCTCTCAAAGTGGATGAAATGAGAAGGATTGAGGGTGATAGTGGGCTTAACCATGGTTACATGGGTTCAAACTTGGGTTGATTTGGTCAAGGGATGGTTAAGTTATGCCCAAAATAGTTAAGGGGGGTACCAATCGCGCGCGAGGCTCGGTTCAGTGAAATTTCGGGGGTTCAAACGGGCTTAGAAAAATATAAGGCTTCTTCCATTGGCTCTGAATCATTGAAATGAGTCCAATGACTGTGATGGAATTTGAATCCGAATTCCCGAGCTCAAGTTATGCCACACGGAACACAAGGTGCACTAAAAACGTTTTAGGCCCTTTTTGGTTTCTCTCCAAACAAACGAATCAAAACACCAAAAAATGAACCCAAAAACATAAAACGAGCATACTAACATGTTCATAACACATATATCTCATTCATGGCAAGTTAGCACAAAAATCGGAATCGAAATCGGTCACAAAAAATCAAATACCAAGGCATACGAGTAAAACGTTCAAATATTCAAATTCATAAGTTATTCAATTAATTCATATAAATCAATAATAACATTTAAACATTAATATAAATATATAATTGCATAAAATAAATAATTAAAAGCGCAAGTAACACACCCGTGAAGTCATACATGTACGGCCGAAGAATTGGGGCGTCGCGCTGGTTGTACGTGAGTAAGATATAAGATATTAAACTCATGCATACTAAATCAATTTTATCGATGTCTTGGTCAAAACGAGCTACAATATTGGCATCACACTTGGAGAATGACAACAAAATCTGATTAAGCTCTAGAAGCTGATCCCGGTCGAAGAAAGTTGAACGTGGACTTTGTAGACGAATTAATTTTCATCAAATTAAATTAAGACACGTGCAAATGAATATTAATTATCAAATTTAATTCATGCTATTCTTATATTTTTGGATAAATACTAAAACAAAATCCATAAAATATTTAAATAGTTGATTTAATTGATAATTTTTTATATTTATTTTGTGATCAAATCAACTATCGACACGTGTCAAAATTGAAGTGTTCCGGCGAATCAAATCAAGCCTTGCAGTTCAGTTGGTTATGATCAATCAAATGATGACACGTGGCATGTTTCAATACGTGGACCAATCAAGTCAAGACATGTGGTTTTTTTTTTTTTCTTTAATATAAATCTATATTAAAGTGATAAATAAATAAATAAGTTTGATATTATCCCTTTAATAAATAAATAAATTAATTAAGGGATAATTATCACAAGTTCCACCCTACGCCTATAAATAGAGGCATTCTACAAACAACTCTCACAACTTGAAGAAGCAAAGAAACAAGCCACAAAGCACGGAGAAAGAAGCTCTCAGGTGTTCTTCAGCATCTTCAACGGTGTTCTTCGCAAAAGTCAGCATCAACGGCGTTTAATCCGACGTCAAGGCATCGAAGTGGTGTTTCGGCGTTGCTCTCCTCGAAGATCGAAGCGAGATTCAAGGCGTTCTTCGTGGAAACCAACCAAATCAAAGCCGTCGATCCGCAACAAGGCGTCAAGTCTGCGAATCCGGTGTTTTCTCAAGTCAAATTCGAAGGTGCTCCAAGCATGTTCTTCGGCGTTCTTCAAGAAAGTCAACAAACTGAGGCGTTCAATCCGCAATCAAAGCATCAAATCCAGATTTTGGCGTTACTCCTCAACAAAGTCAAATCAAATTCAAACTAGCATTCAAAGGTGTTCATCAGCGTGTTCTTCGGTGTTCATTAAATCAGGGCGTTTAATTCGTGATCAAGTCTAGAGACCCACAATTAACGTTCTTCAGAAGCAAATCACATCCAACGGAAGATCGAACCTCCGAAGTCAACGAAGGAGTTTCAAACCTTCCGAATTTCAGCAAATTCCTGTAGGAAGAATCAGAGGAACAAATAGAGATTGTATCCACAAATTCAAACAAATCAATAAAATTCATTTGTGATTATTTTCTTGTGTTTAATTATTTAATTAACACGGAAATTGAGTTACAAATTTTGGCACGCTTAGTGGGACAGATCCTACCTCTCATCTCTTCTCTTCCGTATTGAATTCCTACTTCCACGAGTTTTTTATGGCTCCCAAGAATGATCAACTCGCGCCAAAGAATAAGGAAGTTAACCAAAGTTCGAAATCTTCTACACATGGTCATCTCAACGACTCAAAATCATCTGATGGCTCGACTCCTCCGACCCCTAAAGAAACTAACCCGAAGGAAACTCCCTTTGGAGTGAATACTAAGGGAACGAAAACAATGACAAATGGAGATCAAGTTGCGCAAATGGCTCAGACAATAGCTCATCTGCAACAGGCTTTGGAAGAGAAGGACTTCCAAATCGCCCAACTCATAAGCAAACTAGAAAACAACGATCCTGGTCAGTCTAGTCGCAATCCTCGAACTCCTTCAGTTCAAATCACCGATGGAAAGCAAGTGAATTTTTCTTCTAAAAAACATGACTCTGCGAGGACAAATCACTCTGTCGCCACTTTATCTGTTCAAGAACTGCAGGACATGATAACCAACACGATACGAGCTCAGTATGGCGCTTCATATCAGAATTCTCCATCATATGCGAAACCATACACTAAGAGCATCGATTCCCTAAGAATGCCAATGGGTTATCAACCACCGAATTTTCAGCAGTTCGAGGGTAAAGGCAACCCAAAGAAACATGTCGCCCACTTCGTAGAAACTTGCAACAATGCGGGGACATATGGAGATCATTTGGCCAAGCAGTTCGTGCGATCACTTAAGGGAAACCCATTCGATTGGTACGTCGATTCGAGCCCGAATCAATCGATAGTTGGGATCAAATGGAGAGAGAATTTCTCAATCGGTTCTACAGCACTCGCCGCACAGTAAGCATGATCGAGTTGACAAACACGAAACAATGGAAAAATGAACCGGTCGTGGATTACATCAACCGTTGGCGAGCACTAAGTTTGAACTGCAAAGATAAACTCTCCGAAATATCTGCGGTGGAAATGTGTACTCAAGGAATGCATTGGGGGCTCCTCTACATTCTTCAGGGCATCAAACCTCGTACTTTTGAAGAGTTAGCTACCCGCGCCCACGACATGGAACTAAGCATCGCGAATCATGGCTCCAATTATCCCGCAGATGATCAAAAGAGGGATAGAAAAGATATAAGAAAAAGTGAAAGATTCGTTAAACCTCCTACAAAGGAGTCTATGACTGTCAAAGCAGTTCCTGTCAAAATCCCGCCTAAGGATAAAAAAGATGTAGAAAAGCCAAGAAGTCAACCCACGTAAAATGAAAGGCGTCGTCTCACTCTAAAGGAGATGCAAGAAAAAGAGTATCAATTCCCAGACTCAGATATTGCACACATCTTCGACGAATAGCTCGTAAGAAAGATGATAGAGCCGCCAGAGCCAAAACGCCCCGAAGAAAGTGGAAAAGTGAATGATCCGAAGTACTGCAAGTATCACCGAGTTATTAGCCACCCATTGGAAAAGTGTTTTGTTTTGAAAGACAAAATCATGGCTTTGGCTAAAGAGGGGAAAATTATTCTCGACTGCGAGGATGTAGCTGATACGAACACTACTAGTGTTGCAACTTCGGCAGATGTTAATGTGCTTGAAAGCCAAAAGAACGTGACAACGCCGCTAGTATCATCGAGGGCACCCATAGTAATCCAGTTTGGGAGCTTTGAACCGGGGTTACTTTCAAGTTTATTAACTACTAAAAATGTAGAGTGTGAGACATATGCAACGAATGAGGATGAGGATGAAGGCGAATGGACTGTAGTGACATGCCGGCGAAGGCAAAGACGACGTGTTGACAAGTTCCATCCTACTTGGTCAAAAGGACTAACGTCGCTCAAGTATAGACAAGACAAGTCAAAGAAGAGGTCACGAGCACTTGACAAGAAGGGACCTTCAAACAACTACTACTGGAAGCCGGTGACTTTAGGCGACTTTTTTCCAAATAAGTATTTCGGATCGAAGGTGGAAAATGTGAATCATATTTCCAGTGAAGAAAAGACTCTCCATGTTGTTTCTTGTCATGTTACCAGAGCTACGATTACTTTCAAGTTTATTAACTACTAAAAATGTTGAGTGTGAGACATATGCAACGAAATGAGGATGAGGATGAAGGCGAATGGACTGTAGTGACACGCCGGCGAAGGCAAAGACGACGTGTTGACAAGTTCCATCCTACTTGGTCAAAAGGACTAACGTCGCTCAAGTATAGACAAGACAAGTCAAAGAAGAGGTCAAGAGCACCTGACAAGAAGGGACCTTCAAACAACTACTACTGGAAGTCGGTGACTTTAGGCGACTTTTTTCCAAATAAGTATTTCGGATCGAAGGTGGAAAATGTGAATCATATTTCCAGTGAAGAAAAGACTCTCCATGTTGTTTCTTGTCATGTTACCAGAGCTGCGATTAACTTCACAGACGAAGATTTGTTGTTGGGACCAAAACCACAGGATCGACCACTTTTCGTCTCTGGATTCATGCATGAACAAAAGGTAAACCGCATATTGATTGATGGAGGTTCGGCAGTTAACATCATGCCAAAGTTTACCATGAAGAAGCAAGGAATCTCCATTGATGAGTTATCTCAAAGTCGCCTAACCATCTAAGGATTCAACTAAGGAGGCCAACGTGCGATGGGGATGCTACGAACAAACCTTCAAATCGGAGAACTAAAGGCTAGCACCCTGCTTCACGTGATTGATGCTAGAACCTCCTACAACCTATTGTTAGGAAGACCATGGCTTCATGAGAATGGTGTCGTTCCCTCTACCCTCCACCAATGCTTCAAATATTTAAAGAACGGAGAAGCCATGAAAGTGGATGCAGACATTAAGCCCTTTACCGAGGCCGAATCCCACTTTGTTGATGCTAAGCTCTACTTGAATCCTAAATTCGTAAAAGAGGATATACCCATTGAAGTTCCTGTAGAATCTTCAAGTGAAAAGCACAAAGTCTGCATTGAGGAAAACAAACTCACCTGCGAAACTCGTGATGAACGACAAAAAGTGGAATTCCTTAACGGTCTCGAAACTTTGAAATCAAACTTGATAATGCCCATCGTCAACTTGAAGTCTGCAAATTCACCATCTTCCGAAGTGCGGCCTGACTTTTCAGGATATGATTTTTCTACCCCGTCGGCCTCAGGCAGCTTAAGACCAGAATTTACTGGTGAAAAGATTCACGGGCTCACGGAAGCACAACTTAAGCTGAAAGAAAAAGGACTTTGTGTTAATCAGCCTAAGATAGGCGTGGGATATGTTCATACGGAACCGGTGAGAATACGTGTATCTTGAAAAGATAAACGTGTGAATGTGCAACACATCTCCGCTATGAAAAATGAAGGCGATCAGAAGAATAAACGCGTCTCAGTGTTTGACAGGCTTGGTATTCCCATGAAACGTCCTTCCGTGTTCAAGAGACTCGGGCCTAAGTACCACGAAGCTTCAGAGAACAAGTATGCGTCAAAACGTCGCTCGGTGTTCGATCGTCTCGGTGAAAGCGCATGTGCTGATGGAAACGCAGCCCATGAAGAGTCCACAAAATCGCCAAGTACGACTGGAGAAAATCAAGCTCTCTATTTCTCGATTGGGGGCACATCTTCTACTTTACTCATCACAATGGAAGGGCCTGTCACCATAAGAACGTGTAATCATGTCTCGATTCATGAAGATTGTGACTCTGAAATCACGGATGATGAAGTCCAAGATGCACCTCCACAACTTGAAGATGGAGTGTAAGCAACCGTAGACGAGTTACAAGAAGTCAACCTCAGTACGGTAGACGAGCCTCGGCCAACGTTCGTGAGTGCACTTCTCGACCCCGAAGAAACAACTCAGTATATAAGGTTGTTAAAAGACTATAAAGACGTCTTCGCTTGGACATACAAAGAAATGGCCGGGTTAGATCCGAAAATTACGACTCATCACCTTGGCATAAAGCATGGAGCTCGGCCAGTGAAGCAAGCACAACGTGTATGTCATCCAGAGTTAGTCCCTCTAATTGAAGTCGAAGTCAACAAGCTTATCGATGTTGGGTTCATTAGAGAAGTGAAATACCCCACTTGGATCTCCAGCATTGTCCCGGTCAAGAAGAAGAATGGCCAGATTCGCGTATGCATGGATTTTCGAGACTTAAACAAAGCTTGCCCAAAGGACGACTTCTCGCTAGCGATCATCGAACTTATGGTTGATGCCACTACAGGGCACGAAGCTTTGTCTTTCATGGATGAATCATCAGGGTACAACCAAATCAGAATGTCTCCACAGGATGAGGAATGTACAGCGTTTCGCACTCCTAAAGGCATATACTGCTATAAAGTTATGTCGTTTGGACTAAAGAATGCAGGTGCTACTTACCAACGAGCTATGCAGAATATCTTCGATGACATGTTCCATAAAAACGTGGAATGCTATGTCGATGACCTTGTAGTCAAAACTAAGGAAAAGAGAAATCATCTAGCGGATCTACAAGTTGTGTTTGATCGACTGCGAAAATATAATTTGAAGATGAATCCTTTGAAATGTGCTTTTAGAGTCACTTCCGTAAAATTTCTCGGTTTCATAGTTCGTCATCGAGGTCGACCCTGCAAAAATTAACGCCATTCAGAAAATGCCCCCGTCCAGGAATCTCAAACAACTGCGGAGTCTACAAGGCAACTTGGCATTCATTAGATGGTTCATATCAAATTTGGCTGGAAGATGTCAACCTTTTAGTCATCTCTTGAAGAAAGGCACTACTTTTGAATGGGACCGGGGGTGTCAGAATACATTCGAAAGTATCAAGAGACATCTCTCAAATCCTCCTGTTTTAGGGGCTCCAACACCCGGAAAACCGCTCATCTTATATATCACTGCCCAGGAAAGGTCAATTGGTGCTCTAATGGCGCAAGAAAACGACGAAGGAAAGGAAAGAGCGTTATACTATCTTAGTAGGGCTTTGATAGAAAACGAGCTGATGTACTCGCCTGTTGAGAAGATTTGCTTGGCATTGTTTTACGCGATTAAGAAGTTGAAACATTACTTCGAGGCTTACTCCATAAGACTCATATCTCGAGCCGACCCAGTTAAATATGTGATGTCTAAACCCGTGTTATCCGGAAGATTGGCTAAGTGGTCCATCATATTTAACCAATACGGGATAGTTTATGTATCGCAGAAAGCAGTGAAAGGTCAAGCGCTTGCTAACTTCTTAGCAGATCACCTGGTTCTAGTTGATTGAGAACTGTCAGATGACCTCCCGGATGAAGAAGTCTTCTTCGTTGAACCCTCGCCAGCGTGGATGATGTTCTTTGATGGATCGGCCCCGTTCGACGGAGCAGGTGCAGGAGTGGTGTTCGTTTCGCCTGAAAGATTGGTGCTAACATACTCTTTCGTATTAGGAGAATTATGCTCAAACAATGTGGCCGAATACCAAGCTCTGATCATCGGTCTCCAAATGGCATTAGAAATCGGGATTTTAAGTATAGAAGTGTACGTCGACTCCAAATTGATAGTCAACCAACTTCGAAACGAGTATGAAGTCAGGAAGGAAGACTTGGTTCCATACTATCAACAAGCTTCTGATTTAGTGACAAAGTTTGAAAATGTTGTCCTAAGTCACATTCCAAGGGAAGAAAACAAGTTGGCGGATGCTTTGGCTAACTTGGCCACCGGCATGGCCCTATCGAAGGGTGAAACGATGAGGGTACCCGTGTGTAACCGATGGGTTGTGCCCTCACTGGAAAAGTTTAACACTGACAACGTAAGCGTCGTTTCGGTCGTGGCAAAAGATGAGGATGATTGGAGAACTCCATTAGTCGACTATTTGAGACATGGAAAGCTACCATCTGATCCTCGACATAAAACAGAAGTACGCAAAAGGTCTTCCCGTTTTCTGTTATACAAGGATACTTTGTATCGGCGATCATATGAAGGGACTTACCAACGTTGCCTGAACGGTGATAAAATAATCGAAACTTTGACGGAGGCACACTTGGGAGTATGTGGGGCTCATCAATCGGGCCCGAAATTGCATTTCAGAATCAAGAGGATGGGATATTACTGGCCAACTATGATCAAGGATTGTTTGGAGTATGCGAGAAAATGCGAAGCTTGCCAAATACACGCTAATCTGATACACCAACCGCCCGAACCTCTACATCCGACTGTGGCTTCTTGGTCGTTCGATGCTTGGGGACTTGACGTGGTGGGGCCGATCACTCCTAAGTCATCGGGTGGTCATTCTTACATATTGGCAGCCACTGATTACTTCTCGAAATGGGCGGAGGTAGTACCCCTTATAGAAGTAAAGAAGGAAACGGTTGTCGAATTCATAAGAAGTAATTTAATCTTCAGGTACAGGGTGCCTCGATACATCATTACTGATAATGGGAAACCTTTCTACAACAAGCTGATGGATAAACTCTGCGTGCAATTCGGATTCAGACAACACAATTCATCAATGTATAACGCGGCTGCAAATGGTTTGGCGGAGGCGTTTAACAAAACATTGTATAATCTTTTGAAGAAAGTGGTGTCTAAGTCAAAAAAAGGACTGACACGAAAGAGTAGGGGAAGCATTATGGGCGTATCGAACGACGCATCGTACTGCAACTCAAGCTACCCCGTATTTACTAGTTTACGGAGTTGAAGCCGTGCTCCCCTTAGAAAGCCAAATTCCATCGCTTCGTATCGCGATTCAAGAAAGACTAACTCCTGGAGAAAACGCTCGTCCGAGGCTTGAAGAGTTAGAAGCATTAGATGAGAAAAGACTCGCAGCGCAACAACAGCTTAAATGCTATCAAGCTCGAATGACGAGGGCGTTTAACAGAAAAGTGCATCCACGGTCGTTTCAAGTTGGAGACTTAGTCTTAGCGGTGAGAAGACCTATCACCATCACTCAGCGTATGGGAAGTAAGTTCGTGTCAAAATGGGATGGTCCGCATATGGTGAAAGAAGTATACACAAATGGCGCCTACAAGTTAGTCGACAAAGATGGCTTGCGCATCGGACTAATAAATGCCAAATTTTTGAAGAAATACTATGCATAATGAAGCATGTTGCTCCTCGACGCACGAGCCTAACCTGCATGTCAACTCCTGACCCATATGAGTATAAACTATGTACGGTAACCACCAATTGTAATGTATGTGGATAAACTGCTAACGTACTCCACTGATGGTATTTCGTGTGGCTAAAATAGAAATTCCCCACTTTTGTTCAGTGTGGTTAAACTTTGAGTACTCCTAGCCCGCATGAGTATAAACTGTGAACGCCCCCCCCCCCCCCCCCCCCCCCCCCCCCAATCTTCTCAAAAGAAGTTTTCTCCTGAACTACGTTATGACTTGATCCTTTCACCGGGTACGTAGGCAGCTTAGAAATTAACTAAGTTCAGTCAGGATTATCCGTTAAGTTATGTTTTTCTTGTTGAAAACTTTATTCTTCAAGTTAAACAAATCAAAAGAAGTGCAAAGAAGTTATGGACTACTGAAACAGAAGAAAATGCATACGAGATTGGAATAAAGGAAATAAAGTCTTTATTAAATAATCTCAAGATTGATAAGGTTCATTAAACTAGACAATGAATCGGAAAAAAAAAAATGAAGAAAAAATAAAAGCATCCTAAACTATCAAAGGGAGGGGCTCAAATCCTTCAAGTTTTCCTTCGCCACCTTCAGAATTGCTAATGAATCTTCCACAACTTTGAACACCTTGAGGGCAGCTTTGCCATCTGATGGAGGAGTCTTCTCGAGGGTCTCGATCTCTTTACTAATAGTCTGGACTAGAGACTGAGCATTCTCGTAAAGGAGTTGATGTTGCTCCAATGAAAGTGATAGATCTTCCTTCTGTTTCGTCAAGTTGGCAAGTTTCTTCGTGACAGACTTCAACTTCTTTTTAGTTGTCTTAACTTGATTTGCTCCAGCTGCTTCATCGGCTTGGGCATCGGCGAGTCGATCCCTTGCTTCGCTCAACTGCTGAGAAAGCCAATCTTTTGAAGTCTCTCCAGAAGCAGCAGACCTCGCCTCATCATAAGCAGTTGCCTTGGCAAACAGGATCACCAATGACTTTTCGACGATAGAAACAAAAGGCTCGTCAAAACCCCTAACATCATCCAACACCGATTGAACTTCGTCCTTAAGGGATGAAATGAAGTCAAGTGGACTACTCTCTATCCTCTGGAGAAGATTGCCCCACATCATCTTACCAAATTCCTGCTTCTGAGTGGCGACAAATGTGGATGCTTGGAAAACTGAGACTGTGGGATGCTGAGGCATTTGCTTTTCTTCGGATATCACAAGTGTTTTGGATTGCTCCTCTCCTTCAGAAATAAGACCTGTCTCCAAAAGAACCGGCCCGAGGATCGATCCTTGAGACTCCACATCATCAGCTTTAAGAGGTTCCTCTTCCAACTGTAAGTGAAACACGTTCGATGTTTAAAGAAGAATAGAAAAGTATTGAAGAACGATGAAAAGAAGAGGGAGAAAATTACCTTTTCACCGGACGTGTCAGCCGAAATCTTATCACACTTCTTTGGCCTCTTCCAATGGCGATCTGCAGTGCCACTTTCACTCTTTGCCAAAGAGACGGGGGGAGTCTTTCTCTTTTCTCCTTCAAGCGAATCAACTTTCTCAACTTGGATTGGGGCGACTTTCACATTGATCAACTCCACGATGTTGTTATCAAAGAAGCGGCCGTGAGTTCTTGACCACCATTCCATATAGCTCTTGGCACATAACTTCTTAACAGCCGCAGTCATTGGGGGAAAGACCACTCCATCCATAGAATTCGATAAAGTGCACACTCGCCAATGGTTGAGTCCTTCATCTAGAAAAGCATCACGAAAGTCTTTCTTGAGAACTTCAGGCACCACTTGATAAAACCCGAACTGACGAGTAAAACGGTAAGGACTGTATGGCTCGATGATGAAACAATCCCCTTGTCTCAAAGGTAGGTAGCAAGATCGAATTGACATAAAGTAGTTGTGCTCCTCCTCTGATCCTTCCCCATTGTCGGTATAACAGAACTTCTCATGGAGCGTCATCGCATTGCAATTCCAAGCCACGAATTTCGCCTTGTGGATTTTCTTACGGGCCTCCCTCGCATCATAATCCTGTGCCCCTCTCTCACTGGAAAACTGCATCATTTTCGAACCACGGATGTCTTGATAAGCTTGGCGATGCGTCTTGAAGTAGTGTGCTAGCCAACCATAGACGAAGTGGATGGGAAATGGAGCATGAACTTGAGTTGGTCGGGCGGATGCTGATATCTTGTTCAAACCACAATAGATTCTTGCCAAGACCGGAATAGCCAGATCAACCTTGAAGCCGCTTGCTATGACGCTTGCCATCTTGAAAGTGCTTGGGCGTATCAAGCCGATGCTTTCTGTCGGAAGAATGAATAGACAAAGTCAACAAGCTATGAACGCCGCCAAATAAGTATCTTTCCTTTTGATCCTGGCGAGTCCGAATCTAGCAAACAACCTCTCCTCTGCTGTATTCCAAGCTTCATGAGGTCCGAAGTCACCAAGTGGGCGTTGTGTCGACTCGTGAGGGGATGGCTGGACATACTTCTTCGTCTTTTTGCACCAAAAGCTCACCCAGGCCTCGATGGAAACTTGACCGCCATGAACATCCTTTCGCAGCAAGTGATAGGCGTGGAACAAGTACTGGCAACTAGAGGGGGCATATCTCCTTCCGAATTCGCCTTTCTCGGTGAGCTCCTTTGTATCGAGGACCACTTCGTCGTAGAGAAGACCCGTCATAGGAAGACCCGGCAGAGCATACAAATCCCAAAGCGATATGGACAACTCGTCGTTTGACGTCAAAAGAGTGTTGGTTGCAGGACACCACGCTTCGCAGAACGCCTTCATGATCTCCGAGTTGCCATTATAAATGAACAGTGAGGTGCACACCGAGCTGTATATTTGGACTGACTGCAATTTGTCCTTGCACCGGCTGAGTATGTCCTCGGTCCATTCCCAATATCCGGAAATATAGTGGAACTCGCCATTGAACCGAAGATCGTCTCTCCACTTCACATTGCCTTCGATGATGCTTTGCCCTAGCGTCGGTAGATGAGCCGGTTCATTTGAGTGTTGATGATGACTCGCTTCCAGAACCCACACTTGCGACGTTTTGCTCAACTTCATTCGGTATGACCACTCCTTGACGCGAAAGGGCACCGTCATCTTCCCTCGATCGCCCGTATATGGTCCGGTGAGGCAAGGATGAACCGCCAACTTCGTGCCCGTCTCAAGGTCTTGCTTCTCGATGTCGAGGATCACCAATTATTTGACTCCGGAAGCTAAGGTGATATCTTTGAAGTGCACCATGGTTATCTACAAAGAATCAAGACCAAACAAAAATCGGGATCAATAAATCATCTTTATTAAAATAAGTAAAAAGGGAAGGAAATCAAAAGTACTCTACTGTTGCGTTGTCAACGACGCCCAAAATCAATGATCAACAAAATGTTGAGTTCCACGAGATAAAAACATTGATTGTTGCCAAAATCTGAAGAGGTGATAAATCAAAAGCAAGGTAATTTGATTAACCAAGGCCGACTGTCCCAGGAATTCAAGAAGTATTAGTGTTGTTGGTGCAATAATAAAATATCATGTTCTTGCAAAAAAAAAATGAGTGCAGCAAGTAATTTGATTGAAATTGCTTTTAAAGGTCAACATCTCTTTACATGCAAAGAAAAAGACAAAAAAGAAGATCATGCATGATAAAACAGGAAATTAAGTCTTCAACAAAGCAAAAGAACAATTAATCGAGCCGTCCAAATCCGATGGTTCCTGTTGCATATTATGTAATCCGCATAGAAGCAAATATCAAAGAAAAGCAAAACTGTAGTCATGAAGTGTCGTGCAACTGCCATTTTTCATCGAAGATGGAAGAACGAAAATTGATTGGAGAGGCCTTTGTAATTAACGATGTGCGACGCGAAGAACGGAAGGGTCGGACGATCCTTTAAGTCATTGAAGGCTTACGAATTCAACTTTGTATGTTTCTGAATATGTAAACTTTGTGCAGTATGGAAACGTGAGTGGCAGGGATGAAAAAAGAAACTTGTGTCGAATTGTTGATTTGGATGGATGCCTTTATGAGACGGGAGCTATTCTTCAGGGCAGTTTCTCTGCGAAGTTTCATCAAATAGCTCGTGAGTATGAATTTGAACAAAAGAAATGCAATATATTTGGATGAGGAGTGAAACCAACAAACACAATATAGTTTGCATGAAGATTAAACTGTAACAGAGAGAAGGGAAGAAGTAAGAAGGCACGCGATGAGACTTACGAATCAGCTGCTGGAATTTGCTTGAGTAGGATTGAAACTAATGTGCTATTTAAAGGCATGAATCCTAATTCAATTAGGAGTTTGTAAGCTATATCCAATCAATTCGGAGAAGTTATCTCTTAGAGTCCATTGGCATCAAGGAAATCCTCCTGTTAAGACTTCGCTAATCAAGGCTGCAATCCGTGAAAAAAATGAATCTTATTTTCGGGATTCGAAGGAATCGCGTGTTGATCAGAGAAGTTCTGTTTGAATAAATTAAAAAAAAAAGTAAAAGGATGAGGGCGGAAGAAGACGTGATTTGTCTAGAATCTACATTGTTGAAGCACTCTGCGTGCTCATGGAAACTCTGAGGAGTTTGCCTCCAAATTGGATTCAATTTTCTTTAAGAAGTTTAGGCCTTTTTTTTTTTTTTTTTTTAAAAAAAAAAACAAGCCATGGTCCATCAAGGAAGAAATGGGGTCTAAATCTCATTAATTTAAGAGGCGGCCCAGAGCCTATTTGCTTTCAATAGGCTGAGTTCTCCAAAAGTTGGTTACATATTTTCAAGCCCATAATGGTGCAAATGCAATTGTCAAGTTCAAGTTTACAAGTGAAAATGGGTGTCGTGGTGATTTTATGTTTTGGAGGACAAATTAAGTACTTCAAATTTCGCCGATACGAACGTTTGGCACGTCTTTCACCGAGCTTTGAAGTGGGGGCATTTGTAGACGAATTAATTTTCGTCAAATTAAATTAAGACACGTGTAAATGAATATTAATTATCAAATATAATTCATGCTATTTTTATATTTTTGGATAAATACTAAATCAAAATCCATAAAATATTTAAATAGTTGATTTAATTGATAATTTTTTATATTTATTTTGTGATCAAATCAACTATCGACACGTGTCAAAATTGAAGTGTTCCGGCGAATCAAATCAAGCCTTGCAGTTCAGTTGGTTATGATCAATCAAATGATGACTCGTGGCATATTTCAATACGTGGACCAATCAAGTCAAGACATGTGGTTTATTTATTTTTTTTCTTTAATATAAATCTATATTAAAGTGATAAATAAATAAATAAATAAGTTTGATATTATCCCTTTAATAAATAAATAAATTAATTAAGGGATAATTATCACAAGTTCAACCCTATGCCTATAAATAGAGGCATTCTACAAACAACTCTCACAACTTGAAGAAGCAAAGAAGCAAGCCACAAAGCACGGAGAAAGAAGATCTCAGGTGTTCTTCAGCATCTTCAACGGTGTTCTTCACAAAAGTCAGCATCAACGGCGTTTAATCCGACTTCAAGGCATCGAAGTGGTGTTTCGGCGTTGCTCTCCTCGAAGATCGAAGCGAGATTCAAGGCGTTCTTCGCGTTCTTCGTGGAAACCAACCAAATCAAAGCCGTCGATCCGCAACAAGGCGTCAAGTCCGCGAATCCGGCTTTTTTCTCAAGTCAAATTCGAAGGTGCTCCAAGTGTGTTCTTCGGCGTTCTTCGAGAAAGTCAACAAACTGAGGCGTTCAATACGCAATCAAAGCATCAAATCCAGATTTCGGCGTTACTCCTCAACAAAGTCAAATCAAATTCAAACTAGCATTCAAAGGTGTTCATCGGCGTGTTCTTCGGTGTTCATTAAATCAAGGCGTTTAATTCGCGATCAAGTATAGAGACCCTCAATTAACGTTCTTCAGAAGCAAATCAAATCCAACGGAAGATCGAACCTCCGAAGTCAACGAAGGAGTTTCAAACCTTCCGAATTTCAGCAAATTCCTGTAGGAAGAATCAGAGGAACAAATAGAGATTGTATCCACAAATTCAAACAAATCAATAAAATTCATTTGTGATTATTTTCTTGTGTTTAATTATTTAATTAACACGGAAATTGAGTTACAGACTTAACCTTCAGCTAAAAAAATGAATTTAAATTATATATATATATATATATATTGTTAAATAGTGTATAAGTATGTATGGATATGTGGTACATTGGTACTTGTCCTATAGCTAATAAGATAAAAAATCCCCCACAAAAAATGGGAGCAACTATTCTAATTTCTAAGTGCAAATATGAGTACAGAATGACACTTATAACTTATTCCCACTCCCACCTGCTTTTTTGGACCGCATGCGCCTGCAATTCAAATTATATATATTCCACAATTAAACCCTAACACCCGATTATTAAATTTAACCATGAGTTGTGTGAATTCACACACAAATATATTATATTATCTTTCATTTACTATGCCAAGATAACAAACATGCTCATCCAAAATTAAAGTAACTACTTTAAGTTAATAATAATATCATATGATTTGTAAATTAGGTCATGTTGATAATGTTTATCATGTCTAATTGTAGGTCTATATGTCTTGCAAAAATATTTCTAAGTTTATAAGATATTCTATCTCGTATTAAGCATTTGTCCATGTAATACGACAATAGACTGAGTCGGGGCGGGTAAGGGCAACTACCTCGCCTAAAAATTTTACGACCCTTTAAAAGTTTTACGATCAAATTTATAATCCATCTCTAATTAACCGATGAAATCAATACTCTCATCCCTCTTATCGAATATACCTGCTCCACTCATGAAAAAATATTATATATATATATATATAGACTAAAAATTGAGCTAATATTTGCTTTAGTGATGATGATGAAAGTACAAACAACATTATAGTTACATCAACAAAGGTAGAAAAAAGATGAACACCAAAACTAGTAGTGATGGATCCATCACTTCAACCTAATATCAGCCAAGATTTCCCTGACCAACATTGTCCCTTTACAAATATTGCTACTGCCAACACTACTGCCACTTTCACTAGCCGTGACTGCACTACATTTCGTCCCTCCAAGTTTAAATTTCTTTCTCCCAATCATACTAAGAAAAATATCGCGAAAACAATCGACGGACCATCGAACTCGAATAGGCTCGACCGTCAAATCCTCTAGATACGCGACGATCTCACCCATTGAAGGGCGAGCACTTTCCTTCACGGACACGCAACGAGCTGCCAACCCTAGCATTTCCTTCACCATGCCCGACATGTATCGTGGCATGTGAACCCTTGCATCACAGACCTCCATCGTACGATCCTCCCAGATCAATGGTAGAGCCCACTCCACGATCGAGGCAGGTGATTTACCCACGTCGATCACCTTCCTACCGGATAATAACTCCAGCAACACCACCCCGTAGCTATAAACATCGATTTTGGTGCTTAGTTCCCTAGGGGTGGTGTAGCTAGGGTCTATGTACCCTATGGTACCTGCAGGGAGGAGTCTATTCAACTCATTATTATGATCACTATTTAATATAACAGCCAACCCGAAATCAGCCAACTTGGCGGTCCAACTCTCACCGAAGAGGATGTTGGCCGGCTTGATATCCCTGTGGACGATAGCGGGGCCCGTTTCCTCGTGGAGGAAACGGATCCCCCTAGCAATCTGAAGCGCGATCTCCACACGCTTCAGCCAGGTCGGGCCCCCCGTGCTTGAAGAGTGAAGCATTTGCTCGAGCGTGCCATTCGGCATGTACTCGGTGACAAGATTCTTGTTGCCCGCAGCATCGTGCCCAATACCTAGCAACCCAACCAAACACGAATTCGGGCAGAGGGATGAGAAAATACGTGCTTCGTTCCAGAGTTTGGTGTTGTCTTGGAGCTTTTGGAGGCCAAAAGACTGCCTCTTAACCGCAACGGTCTGGCCATCGTTGAGAACGCCTTTGTAGACGCTGCCGTGGCTCCCTTTTCCGATTAATCGCGACGGGGAGAAGCCATTTGTGGCTTCCTCGAGCTCTTGAAGTTCAAAAACCTTCATTTTTCTCTGGTTTTCAACTTCTATAGTTTTGTTGTAGTTTGTGCATTGAGAATATGAAGTTTGTGCTGGTGACAAGAAAGTAGATCAAAGTATAAGTTCAAATATTGAGGGAAAAGTATGGTAATAAGGGAATCAAAACTTTATTAAATGTATTTATTTTTATATTTTCAAGAGAAAAAGCAAAAGGGGTATTCTAAGAAAAGAAGGCAAAGGTGGCTGACGAAGTCAGAATATTGCTGTATTAGCTGTGTTTCTTGGCCCCCATTTTCTTTAGCTTTTTTCTTTGCCCTTTGAAATTGTGGGGATATATGCCAAAGATTCTAAAGCTTGTTCTTCGGGATTATTAGTAATTATTTATTATTCCCAATATTGAATATTTGAATTAATTATTTGCAGCTAAAGTCGAAAGGTACGTTGAAAATTAATTTGTTTTTTATTTTTTCTGAGAATTGAATTTTCAAAGTTCACTCGTTCTTTTTCTTTGATGTCTTGACAAAATTTCTCAACTCGAAATCTTCCTCTACCCCCAAAAAAAAGGTGCATAACCACTACAGGTGTGACAAATGATTATTGTATTTCCAAAAAAATTAAGGAAAATGTTTATTCAATAGTTTTTATTTAATAATTTTGTATAAAAATTTACAAACTATTAAGAACTACAAACATACGTCATTCATGAGAAACTCTGACACCGGTCAACCAAACTAAATAGGGAAAATTGTAAATTTGGGATAATAGGATATCCCATTTTGTGTTTTTTAACTTTAATTTGGCAATTAATTTTAGGGACATTTATTCTAAAAAAATTACAATTTTGGCCAAATCCAGCCGGATCTCTAATTTTCAGGGAACATTCCAGCGGCCACGTAGGCACAAGGACGGTATTCCGGGAGGTCGCGTCGGTACAAATATGATATTACGGGCGGCCACATAGGCACAAGGCCGGTATTCCGATAAGAAATTAGGGATCGGCTAGAATTTGGTCAAAATTGTTAAATTTTGGGAGTAAGTATCCCTAAAATTAGAAATATCAAATTAAAATTCAAAAATATAAAATGGAGTATGTTACTGTCCCAAATTTACAGTTTTCCCAAACTAAATATACAATACTCATAACTGTATGACCCTCAATAAGCCGGTGCACCCGTAGACATACTACAAGTATTAATTGAACAGTTTTTATTGCTAGCAAAATGAGTTGATTTATTCTAATATTCTTTCAATTCGTGATCATCACAAATAACTCGGATATAATAGTTAATATATATATATATATATATATATATATATATATATTATCCTCAGACAATTTATTATGGGAAAATCTTTGAATAGTACCAAAAAGTTGAAAAAATTCCTTTTAGGTCCCCAGTTTTGAAAAAGTTCCCATTCAATCCCCAATTAAAAAATAAAATTCCTTTTAGGTCCCCACAAACAGTACATGTTCGTACATTGTCTTTAGGAATTGCGTACATTTTTGAGGGAATTGCGTATAAAAATCTCAAAATGTCGTATATACGAGATTCCGGGATTTTTATACGCAATTCCCTAAAAAATATATGCAATTCCTGAATTATTATACAACCTTGGGGAGTGAAAAGGAATTTTGTTTTTCAATTGAGGAGTGAACAGGAACTTTTTCAAAATTGGGGAGTGAAAAGGAAATTCAGTTTACACTTGAGAATTTTTGAGGAATTATCCGATTTATGATACTTTGATTCTCTCCCCTCGACTCATATAAAGATAATAAACTCTCTATATGGAGTGACATCTATGTCTATTTTCGGAAGCTATACCCTATAAGGCTATAAGTAGTGTACCTGTCAAAAAGATAATCCAAAATTAAATAAAAATTTCCCAACTTAGCTAACAAAACTTATCAAATATATATGTTCACACCAAATTATAAAGCACAATGCCAAGAAATCCTATGCAGATTTCATAACGTGCATACCACACATAAATGACCGTAACACTGTATTAAGTGAGCAATTCAAAGTTTGCTATATATATATATATATATATATATTAAAACAAGGCTTGAAATCTTTACAGGAATTTGTTTGAAAGAAAGAATTATAGAGAAATGAGTTCTGGATTAAATCTATGTATAATCCTTCGGAGTAGTATATTGTAACCGGTATTAATGATGCACGGACATGAATAGGTTAGAAATGATACGATAATGACATCAGGGACAGAATTGGCCAATTTTTTTTTTTAAAAAAAATTATATATTTTTTTTGAAGAATTTATATTTTTGTCCCCTTAATTTAAAATTTCATCCTCTAAATTTTGGATATTTTAATTTTTGATCGGCCCCCCTCCTATTTTAAATTTTGGTGCTGTCTCTAAATAACATGTTGGTGCACGATGTGAGAATATAGATACAATACGATATGAATTTTAAAAAATATATTAAACAACAATATGAGTTTTAAAAAATATTAAAACACAAGACTCCAACACGTTATTATTTATTATTACTGTTGTGTTAACATCAATACTATTGTTTATACAATTAACTGATGAAAAACAAGTTACTGTTTTTATGAAATTTATAAAAGTATAGTCTAGTGAATATTGAAACATCTTTTTATCAAATATATAGTTTTGAAATTTGATCACATTTTCATATTTATTTGTTATTCAAAATACGTGGTTTATCTAAAAAGTTCAAACGCACTATTCATACCGTGAGAGACATCATTGAAGTGTTTGGTTTATTATAATTCAATATAATTTGTGGACACGCATTGAATTTTCATACAGCAATGAATCCCATTTAAATTTTCATAAAGCAATGAAATTATGAAATGTTTACTTTCTTGTTTGGACGAGATGAAATAGTTGAGTACTGAAATTAACAATGAGATATGATGGGTAGATTATTTATCTCAGTGTGAATATGAAATAAATAATGGAATACAAAAATTTTGTTATCCGAATTATAAGCGTTTTTACATTTTGACATTCAAATTAAGTTTTATTGTATACTGTCCTCCCTACTTGGTGGTATTTAAAATGACCATCTCCGACTAATTTTTAGTGGTTTTGGTAGTCTGATATTAAATACGTAATGTGCATATAACTTTAATAAGCCCAAATTTTTCTTAATAAGTCATAACATGATAAATTTGTCCTTACTAAGTCATACACACATCACGTGTTCACTATTCAAGTCATCGAAATTGAAACCACCAGAAATCAGATAGAGATGGTTTTTTTATAAGAAATACGAAGTAGGGATGATAGTTTGGCTACGAAAGTGTACAAATTCGAATGACAAAAAAAATTTATCCCATAAATAATTAACCTTTTATCTAATATAATTTCGAACTATTGTTCAATCTCAAACTTACAAAAGTATTCGTAAACACAAGTTTTAATAGAACTATTAATCTAATCATTCTTAATCCTAGAAAGTAAGCATCCCGTACACGGTATATATTCCCTTGAAAAAAATACACGTTTTGTGGCATCTATTCAAATTATCAATTATTGCAGTAGAGAAAGCAATGAAATTATGAATACAGGACAAAAGATGACTTCTACAGTTCACCACAGGTCCACAGCAAATGGAACATTAGACCTCTACACATTGCATCACTCACAACTAAGCAAACAAAACAAAGAAACATGAGATTGCACAAATTTCTGGCAACCACCACTAAAATCTTGACACATACAAGGATATGATATAATCACCTCAGGCGAGTGACGGGCCAGAACTCCGATTTTCTAGCACGGACTACCAGGCGCGAGCTTGGCACTAACCTTACGAGAGTAAAGGTTGCTTACAATTACAGTCGTTACCTTCCTCCCTCTGTTCCGTTTTTCTTTTTCTTCTTTTCTTTCCTTCTTTTCCCCGTGGGGGGTTGGAGGGGTGGGATGAAACTCAGGACACCTCTCCTTGGGATGGCATGCATTGTTAGTCGAGGAGTGGTAATCGATTAGCACTTACAAAAACAAACAATAAAGGGGCGAGTATGATTACTCTTAGATATGAAGTTGGCTAGAGAGAGAATCATGGCTGGCATTTGCTTGCTTGTGTTTCAGGGAGAGATTAGCAAATTGCCGGTCAAGATCTGATCTGCTCTTGGTACGTCGATGGCCAGAAGATTTTGGCTGCTGTTGTAGCTGCTGCAGGTTCTGTTGCTGCTGCTGCTGATACAAGTTTCGCAGTCTTCCTGCCTCTCTCTCCAGTACTTCTTGCTCCACTGCATGCAGTTATCCAAAAATGAGTTCTGATGTATCTATACTAATGAATTTTCAATACTTCAACAGAACTGCTGGATATTTCATGTAGTTACCAACGAAACAAGGTGATGTTTTCATGTGTTAGCTGAAATAATCCCATGTAAATAACCACACATCACTGGTGCTAAATACAGGGATTATTACACTAACATACCCTGAGATTTGGCCTAAAAAGTAAAAACACAAATTTCCCTTGAGTTTTGACAGCTTACAAAAATTTCCCCCGTCAAATAATTTACACTGAATTTGGACAGATCAATGAACTTTGATGTTTATGTTTGTATCTTTTTATGAATACCTATTTTGTCCTTAACAATTACCAGTCAATATTTGATTTTAGATTCATGACTATAAAAGCATGCGTTAGGAGAAACCTCGGGGTATGTCAAGAGAAGTTTTTGTAATTTCTCAATCCTCATGAGAAGTATGTGTAATTAGGTCAACCCTCATTTTACGTCCGTGTAATTATCCCTTGATATAATTTTTCTGCTAAGATCTAAATGGAGAAAGAGGCGTTTGCAGGAGGACAAAAGCAAACTAACTCTGAATAGGAAAAAGATTAAAATCAATCGCAAGCACACATGGTAGAGAACAAGATTAGGGAGAACATTTTACATAGGACTATATATGCTAGAAGAAGCAGAAACGATAATTATTAACAAAGGATTGACTCACAGTATTTAATAAGCTGCTCCTGAGATAAACTTTCTAACCGATGCTTTAAAGCTTTATTTTCCATGCTGAGAATGAGATTTTGCTGGTTGAGGAATTCAAGCTCAGCAGAAACTTCAGAGCCTTCTGCCTGCATCTATTAAAAACATAGTTAAATCAGGAATCTGAAATTATAATAATGTGAAGTACAATCTCAAATTTTGAGGGCAGGATAACTTGCCTGCAGAGCTTGGACAGTTCTCTCAAGCTCTGCAATGTACTGAAGTTTCCGGACACGTGAACGTTGAGCAAATTGCCTGCATTATGTAGAGAGTAAGTATGAAGCTTGGAAAAAAACTCAAATTGTTGATAAGTATGTCAAGCATAGGTCAAATGAATTGAACAACATTGAGTGAAATGTAATGAACAATAAGAGATAGAGCAACCAAGATCTTATGAACAATAATATGGGTTAGGCCAAACCTTCGGTATCTCAGATGAAAATTTTGTGTTCTCAAAGTTTGCGTAATTACGCAAAACCTCAGGGGATGCTAGTGAACTTATCCCATAAATAAAATGTGCAACATTGAGAACATAGGACACAATAAAACACATAAACTACTAAGTATTCAATATTTCAAAGTTCCGTAACTTAAAAAAGTAAAGGAGGGTCCACATACTGTTTAGCACGTTTTGTGTCTGTCTCCGGTGCTGAAGTCCTGACATTAGAAGAGTCCTTTTTCTCAAATTTTGGATCCTCCTTTTGATCCCATGGCTTGTTCTTGGTTTTATCAGCCGGATTTAGGTCGGCATAGAAAGAACTATGTTGTATATCTCTATAATTATTTAGGTTTTGAGATCCCCACGAAGGCACTGGAGTTATGTTTTTGAACTTGTTATCATCTTGAGGTATGTAATTCATACTTCCAATGTTAGCCGCGTCAATATATGCAAAAGAATCACTTGAGGAACGACGATGACCTCCTCTCCTTCCAGGTGTATCTGGCTCATCGAGGAGTTCATCAAGCCAAGAAGGTTGTTCCTCTACTAAAAAACTTTCAGAGGAAGTACGGTGATGCAATGAATTTCCCTCTCTGGGCTTTGAATGGGATTTTGGGCCAATTGATGGATTAGGAATATAGTCGGCATAGGAAGGGGGTATACTCGGGAACGGACTTTTGGGAGGAAGTAATGAATTTCTCCCGTTGTGTATAGTATTTCTTACGCTAGATGGACCTTTGGAGCTTGCCATAGACAAATAAACCAATTCCTGAAACATAATCAATAGCATACGATGAGAATTAAGGAGACAAGAGAATACTCGTAGCAAAAGTCACAAATCAAAAATAGAAAATCTGAAACGTGTCTTGGAATGGAGAACAGTTGGAAGAATTAAGAAAACAACAGAATCAAATAAAACTCAACAAGATGCCCACTTTTTCTCAATTGGACTAAAACAGGCAAAAAATACATATAGCACCGTCTTTGTACTAAAAATCAACAATATTAACAGTCATACAAATGCATTTGTGCACATAGCCTAAGACTTATACAGCATGAATTACCGGCAAGGACTACCCTGAGTTCCCCAAAACCTAAAAACATATTCTGAGCAATTTCAACAGGGAACCATTATTATTTCCAGCTGAGAATGCAATAATAATATCAATACCCAACATGACAAGAAGTTCTGTTTCCTTTTTGTCCTGAAAGCCAACCTTCATAGAGATACGCACGAGCCAATTCCCTTATTAAATTTCTTCAAAAATCCCTCGCTGTTTATACATAGATATTGAATCGGAATCAAACAGAACCATAACCGTTACCAATCATATTTAAAATGAGCATTTTACACACAGAACTTGCAATTGTAGTTTAAAAAAAAAGTGATATCTAACCTTCTAAACTTATGAACAAAGATTTTGACAATGTTGCACGCAGAAATCCAGTAATAAAAGAAAAGAAAAGAAAGTCAATGAGCTTTTCCACTATTTTACTAGGTTTCCCTTCTTCTCTAAACAAGCCCACTTTTTTACACTTTTTCCTTTTTATCTTTTCCTCTCTCTATATCACCAGTGCATACCTGGTCTGTTACGTCAAAATGTATACCTCTTAAATGAGATTTTCTTTTGACAACTCAACACTGAATGTAGTCTTTTTACTTCCTGCCAGGAAGATACAACTCCACCAGACATCCAAAAAGATTCTCACACATATGCACATCACTTTGCTTCTGTATCTTTCGAACAAACGTGAACACTTACATGAAACTGTTGGTTTAATATATGACAGCTGGGAATTGATGCAATCAACCAAACAAACACCTGGATGGGAAATGATTTCTCCATACCAGACTTTTTAAATTTGGAAAAGGAAATTCATTTTCATAAATTAGTGCAAACCAACCAACTTTCAAAAGACCTCATTGCACTTTATTTATCATAAATGTCACCCTATATTCGCATGTTAATTCTGCTCTAAGATATTAACATAAGTATGATGCGAATTCATGGATTGGAAATGGAAAAATCTAATAATCATAGACCAATTTTATGATCAGCAAATGCACCAATATGCTCATCCCGTTTCAAACCCAACAACCCACCCCACTCCACCCCCACCCCCCCTCAGAACACACACGGAGACAAATTCTACACACAAAATCAAACGACATTTCAGCTAGTCTCATTTAAAGCAACAGCTTAAGCCTCTAAAATAGAGACATGAAGTAAGGCCTAAAATTTGACCATTATTCGTCAATATATCACTGCATTCATCTAATAAGCACATGCATTACCTCATGCATGCTGTTCGTGTAACACAATTGCCTGGCAGAACAATAACCCCTCACCCAGAAGAGGAAATAGATAATAATAAAAGAAAATAGACAGAGAAAACGATCAAAGATCGATTTTACGGATGTTAGTAGTTCTTTATTCTAAACAATACCTACATTAAATCAACAAATAACTGCTGATTCAAACTAAACATCATAGAGACCATATATTAGATACACACCCCTTTTTCATTTTCACTCAACAATAAAACAATAAAGCTTAGAATAAATTTTTCTGAAGGAAAACATAAATCCATCAACTATCAACCGCTGACAATATTTGACCCAAGTAACACTGAGTTCAAGGAAGAAATCCAGAAAGATTGTCACCACCAACACCACCAGCAGAAAATAATGAAACAAAATTATCTTAATATACAACAAAATGGTGAACCCTCTCTTGCTCAAAGCTCAACTATATACAATTATAATAGATTCAGCCCTCAAAACAAATCCTCCTTCATCCGACCACAACTGTTCACAAACAGACAAAAAGAAATTCAAACTTTCCTTCACCCACATTTTATCAGAACCCCGAAATTTCCAAACAGCATTAAACCAAACTCAGGAAACAACCAATAAAAGACAAATTTGAGGAAGGTGCATTTAATCACAGATTAGTGGATAGATTTGGAAACAAATAAATGCTTGCCTTCAATAAATAATCGGAATTAAGATCTTCGAAATGTGGGCAAGAGCGAATCCCGAATCGAAAAGAATCGAAGCTCAATAAGTATATCCTTTTAGGGTTTCTTCTTCTTCTTCTTCCTCCTCCCGGAAATCGCCTTTGGTGATGTTTTGGCTCCTTATTGTAATTTCTCTCTCTTCACCACTTGCACTGTTGCACATAGTTGACGCCTTATGATGGTAATAATAATAATAATAATAATAATAATAATTGGCTTCTTATTGTAATTTCTCTCTCTTCGCCACTTGCACATTTGATGGCTTATAATAATAATAATAATAATAATAATAATAGGGTTAATTTCCGAAAATTTTCACGTTAGAACCTTCCTACGTTTTGCTCCTTAATATTTAAATTAATATGACTGTTTCTATAAATTTTAAAAAAATGTCATATTAAATTCATTTTAATAAACTTTAATTTTCAATCCATGCGTCATTAAGGTGAACAAAGTTCATACCCTATCGATCGTATTCATCGGCGAAAGTCATTACAAAGTTCTACCCATAATGTACCGATGATTTCTCTTCTACGGTCAGATTTTGATTTCGAAATCATCATTACGTTTCTTACGTCAAGAGTTTTGATTTGATGCATAATATCGCAATTTGCTTTGTTAGAAGGAATTGGTGTAATATTTTTCAAAAGTTAGAAGATAATCATATTAGTTTAAAAGTATTGGGTGAAACGCAATAAAAATTAAATTATAGAGGTGTTCCAGTATATAACAATAATAATAATAAAAATAATAAAATGAAGGAAAATCAAAGTGGCATATTTTAAGGTTTGACAAGATTAAATAAATTTCTCTTGAAGTTTTTATGAAAATTTCGTCACAAACTCGCACAGTACGAGGTTTGATCCGGCCCATGTAATTATAGATGTAAATGTAAAAAAAATATATTAATCAACAATTGTTGATATTAAAATAAATTAAAAAGAGTTAAACTCAAAATTATCGAAAAAAAAAAAGATTTAAATATGATGTAAATTTTTAAAAATACATTTTAAAAATATATATATATATGGGAAAAATTGTGTAAGTTATGTCACATTTGAAGGTACATTAGTGTAATTATTCACAATAACGATAATCGGATATTGTAGTATCATCTAATTATATATTACTTGTACCAACTTATATGATCATTTCAACTCTACATAATCCAAAGATTATGAGGTTTGTTGGTTTTTTTTTTTTTTTTTTAATTGAGATTTGTTGGTTGCTTTACTTTACATGAAGTGGTCAATTACTTGCTGTCAAAAAAAAAAAAAAAAAAAGTCCCACCTATATATAATTGAAGGAAAATATCAAAATAAAAAACAGAAAATAAGAATAAGTCCAATCCACTATATTAGTATAAATAATGGGAAAATCTTTGAATAGTACCAAAAAGTTGAAAAAATTCCTTTTAGGTCCCCAATTTTGAAAAAGTTCCCATTCAATCCCCAATTGAAAAATAAAATTCCTTTTAGGTCCCCACAAATAGTACATGTTCGTACATTGTCTTTAGGAATTGCGTACATTTTTTAGGGAATTGCGTATAAAAACCCCGGAATCTCGTAATATACGAGATTCCGGGGTTTTTATACGCAATTCCCTAAAAATTGTACGCAATTCCTGAATTATTATACAACCTTGGGGAGTGAAAAGAAATTTTGTTTTTCAATTGGGGAGTGAACAGAAACTTTTTCAAAACTGGGGAGTGAAAAGGAAATTCAGTTTACACTTGGGGATTTTTTAGGAATTGTCTGTAAATAATAATTCTTTAGGTGGACAATAAATAAATAAATATAATTGGCGGCAATAATTACATATTTTATTAGTTTAGATATGCATGAATCACATGCAATGCAACCATTATTAATAGGCCAACTTGCAACTTGCAACAGCTGTAACCGTAACTAATCGTTTACGTAAAGATATCCTTAATTCTTTTTCTTTGGGGTCTTTTTTAAAAAGTACTTAAAAGTTGAAAAAATTTGCTTTAACTCCCCATTTTTAAAAAAATTCCTCTTTGCTCCCTAGATGACAAGCCAAATTTGCTTTAACTCCCCATTTTTTTTGAAGGTTGTATTAAAACTCAAGAATCTCGTACCCGAACCCCGAAATCACGTACTTAAATGTCCAAATCTCGTATTTGGGGGCAAATACATCATTTGGGCATTCAAGTACGTGATTCCGGGGTTCGGGTACTAGATTCTTGAGTTTTAATACAACTATGGGGAGTTAAAGCAAATTTGGCCTGTCATCTAGGGAGCAAAGAGGAACTTTTTTAAAAATGGGGAGTTAAAGCAAATTTGAGTCCTCATTTGGGGATTTTTCGGGAATTTCCCGTTCTTTGTAGCTACCTCACTCGTTAATTATGTCTGTAATTACGTTATATCGATTCGCCAAAAATGGATATAAAATAATAAAAATCAATCACGGAATAAAACCAATAACCAATTTAGTGGGTGGTATTTGACGTGGCATGCACCCACGGAGACGCATGGCCTAATACACATTTAACACGTGGATCAGGGATCAACTCGATACCCCTCCTTCTTGACCTCATCCTCGAAAATGTCCCTTGCTTACCTTCATATTCAGAGTACTTGACTCCTCCACCGATACTTCAAGATCGACTATGCAATTCGATCTCCCCTCGATCCAAAAGGTTACGTGGTCACTTGCGGTTCCCTAAGAAAGTGATCGACCACACATTTAATGCACTATTATAGTGGGGCAGCTATCAGTTTGAGATGTTCACACGTTGTTTGAGCTCATCATTACCTCACCTAGTATAAATTGTTAAGAAAAGAGATTGAGGGAAAAGTTTTCATTGTATTCATTGATTTTTGTTGTGTCCTAAAACAGTACAGTACAAAGGATTAAATAAAAGTCTAATCCTAATCAAGGCCTAAATTACAGCTTGCTAACGAGGGAAGGGAATCAATAAATATCCTTTCCATATTTACACCGATTATGCTAACACTCCCCCTCAAGTTGGATCATGAGGTTCGATCATATTCAACTTGGACAGTGAATGGTGAAAGTTCTGACTGCTTACGGCTTTGGTCAGGATATCTGCGAGCTGATCCTCTGACTTAACAAATGGGAGTTTAATTATCCCCGCTTCGATTTTCTCTTTAATGAAATGACGATCGATCTCCACATGTTTTGTAGCACCCTAAACCCCAAGGCGCCACATCCCCCGCACTATAGCCTCGATCCACGTATGAAATGGACAGTTCATACATAAACCAAGACCACATCGAACGGGTGACAATAAAAACGACGCGCTAGGCGGGACACTCTCCCCAACATAATTACTCAAATCAACCATGATTAGAAAAACGGAAGCAATAAAGTCATTCATATATATATAGGTACCATATTTATTACATAGATACATATAGGTACCCATTAACTATCAATACATTTATCATATCTAAATAAGATACATCATTAAGTATTCAAAACGTGACACTAACTATCATAACATGAAATGTCTCAAAGTACTATACATGAAAGGTGCTAGACTCGTGAAGATGCAAAAGACTCGAACAACGCCCGCCTAGCACGACCACGCTCAGAGGGTACCTGAAAAGTGAAGTATCAGTCTACCGAAGACTGAGTGGGGGGCAATAATATATATATATATCACACATCACATGCAAGTTGTAGTCTCGGGTGAAGACTTTAGCATAAACTAAATAGATATGTAATTCAAGGAGTTAGTCATTGCCCGAGATTACAACCAATCATTTTAACACGTTTATTTAATCCTGCTTGTCAATATCATAAACATGTGGCCCCGGCGAGTAAGGGCAATCTCCAACCAAACTCCCAATCGTGAACAATACGTGATCATGCTTGCTTGCTTGATAAATACGTGATCATGCAATTTACTTAGTGCTCACATAAACAATTTCATGCTTGAAATCATGCAATAACCCGAGGATAACCCGACATGCCGGATTAATCCCCAGTCTCCTTCTTCCTCCGGGTGATAGCGAGTTTGCAAGGCTCGACTATCCACGACATGGTGTGTGTAGAGGGCATGACCCTCTAGACACGAAACTCCTTCCACCACTAATGTCCTAGTGGCTTCGGGGGTGATCCCAACAATGTGAGGATAATTCAGGAGTTACCCGTCAGCCTTTGCTTTCCCGGTTGGCTCAAGAATTACCCTCGGGCCCACGTGCAATCATTTGCTCGCCAAACATGCTTGAAAATCGTGACAATCGATACTTTCTTGCTTGAAATATTGATAGCTTTGAAAATGTTTATAATTATAATAGATTTTTGGCCGAAAACTAGCACGTAAGGGTTATAGGGTTCGTTTTACCAAAACAAAACCTCACCTTTCTTGCAAAATATAATAAAGAAGCGCTCTAAGGAGCTTGCTCCCCGTCCACGCCCTCGTGACCTGTGCAAATATGACGTACATTCGTGAGACATGACCTAATATGACCAAAATATGACGAACGGCGGAAATGTGTCGAGACGACCATGAAAATGCAATGTGGTATCATAACATTTCGTTTCACATCATATTAACACATATTATAGCAATTCGGGGTCAAAGAAGTCGTTGGGTCGAGGGGCTATTTTCGTAAATTTATGCAGAAACTTTTGTTCTGCATAACAGGTGGGAACGGCCGTTCCGGTCCCCTTTGTAAAATGGGAACGGTCGTTCCCAAGGATTCCCCAAAACGTGCCAGCGCTTTTCCCCTTTTAAAACGCGCCTCATGGGAACGGCCCTTCCGGCTCTAAGGCCAAAATGGGAACGGCCGTTCCCATAGTCGGCCGCGCGGTTTCAATTTGAAAGAAGGGAACGCCCGTTCCCGCAATGCCTTGAGGCTGGGAACGGTCGTTCCCAGTTCTGCAACTGGGAAAACAGAGCAAAAATAGAGTATGCTCTCGGGAATGATCAACAAAGCAACCCAAAAATGAATTTCAAGCAACAAAGTTAAGATTTCTGGAAATATTCATGCATATATACTCAAGAAATGATATTAGAACATTCAAACACTTAAAGCATGTAAGATCATCAAGAATTCCAAGTTTCAAGTTTATAATCAAACTTGATCATTCAAGCCAAATATTCAAATATTCAAGCTAGAAATCATGCAATAATTCATGTTATGATCATTTAATCATGCTTCCAATTCTAATTCAATCATCTAGCATATCTCACTCAAACCCTAGCATGTCAAACACAATTAAAAATCATCCTTTTCCATGCAACCAACCTTGAAAGCTAAGAAATGAGGAAGTATGATGATGAGGATGATGATGACTCCCAATTTCTTGGAACACTTCTTGAAATCTTGATGATTGAAATAAAAATTATCTTCTTCCCTTTTCTTCCTTGGAATACCGAGAGAGAGATGAATATGTTGGGAAATATTTTGGTGTGATATGAGCTCATGGAAGCTAGAGGAAGCTTATACCGTTTCATTCCATTCTTGGTTTTTGTGAATTAAGCTAATTGCCAATAAATCCTCTAACTCATGAGAGTATGTAATTGAGTGTATAAGCTTTTGAAATCTAATCAATTAGGTCCTTAGAAATCATGCAATTAAGTCCCTAGCATTTTAGAAAATATTTAACCAGGGACAATTTGGTAATTTGAAGTACTCTCGGTATTAATTTCATGCAAGAAATTTTTTTCGTGTCATGAAATTATATTTTCAATGTTAGGAAATCAAATGATTTATATAAACAATGTTTCATGAATTTAATAAAAATTTATGAATGCCACGTAAGAATATATTATAAATTAAAGAAATAAAATAAACCTACGCTCAAACGCACACGTGGCGTGCTTACCTGTTCATCCGGAAACCGGGGCATTACAACTCTCCCCCCCTTAGAAGAATCTGGTCCCCAGATTCTCTAGTCTTGCTCGAACAACTCCGGGTGGAACCGTTTCATTTTATCCTCTGTTTCCCACGTAGCTTCTTCGGTTTTATCGCTTCTCCACAAAACCTTAACCATGGGAATCCTCCGGTTTCTTAATTCCTGAAATTTCCGATCCATGATCTTAACCGGCCTCTGAACAAATGTCAAATTCGGTTCCAGTTCAACCTCTTCCACGGGGAGAATCGTAGTCTCATCGGGGTAGTATTTCCTTAATTGTGAAACATGAAACACGTTATGAATCCCCGTAAGACTCGGTTGTAGGTCCAATCGATAGGCTACCTCGCCTATTCTTTCAAGAATCTCAAACGGGCCTAAGTAGCGAGGATTAAGCTTTCCTCCTTTACCGATCCGGGTGAAACCTTTCCTTGGTGACACCTTCAAGAATACCCGGTCACCCACTTCAAACTCTAGATCTCTTCGGCGCTTATCAGCATAGCTCTTTTGCCTATCTTGCGCGGCTTTCATCCGTTGTTGAATCATCTGGACCTTTTCAATCATAGCTTGAACGACTTTGGAAGGCCTTTCGAATCTTTCACCTCTCTTTACCCCTTCCTGTTTCGACCATTTCCACTCTTCCAAGTCGAAAAACAACGGAGATCGGCACTTTCTTCCATAAAGTAATTCGTAAGGAGCCATCCCGATCGAAGCCTGAAAGTTGTTGTTATAAGCAAACTCGATCAAGGGAAGCTGTTCTGACCACGAGTTCTGAAAATCCATCGCGCAAGCCCGAAGAAGATCTTCCAAATACCTGATTAACCTTTCAGTTTGACCGTCTGTTTGAGGGTGAAATGCTGTACTGAACTTAAGTTTCGTTCCCAAAACGGCCTGCAACTCTTGCCACAACTTAGAAGTAAATCTCGGGTCTCGGTCAGAAACTATGCTTACCGGAATACCATGAAGTCGAATAATCTCTCGGTTATAGATTTCAGCCAACTTCGGGATCTTATAGGACATCCGGACTGGTAGAAAGTGAGCAGACTTTGTAAATCTATCCACGATTACCCAAATTCCATCAAACCCGCCTTTCACCTTCGGTAATCCGGAAACAAAGTCCATCGTTACTTGTTCCCACTTCCACTCGGGAATAGGTAACGGTTGTAGAAGTCCCGCGGCTTTTTGGTGCTCAGCCTTCACTTTCTGACAAGTCAAGCAATGTTTCACATACTCTGCCACGTCTCGCTTCATCCCGTTCCACCAATAATATTGCTTCAAATCCTTATACATTTTATTTCCTCCTGGGTGGATCGAGTACGCTGACTTGTGAGCTTCTTCAAGTAGAACCCGTCTTAATTCTTCAGGTACTACTACTCTATTTTTAAACCGAAGCAACCCGGTCTCATCAAACCCAAACGGACTCTCCGGGTCATCTTTAGCTTTACTTACAAGCTTCTGCACTTCCGGATCCTTATTCTGAGCCTCAAACAACTGATACTTTAATTCCGGCTGAATTGTGATATTAGAAACCCGGGCCTTTAACACAATCGGGGCAACTTCTTTACTTTCCTTTATTTCCAAACTCGATACACTCGCCTTCCTGCTAAGTGCATCGGCGACCACATTGGCTTTCCCGGGATGGTATTTAATTGTACAATCATAGTCTTCCAACTTTTCCATCCAACGCCGTTGCCTCATATTCAGATCCTTCTGTGTGAATAAATACTGGAGGCTCTTATGGTCGGTAAAAATCTCAAAGGAAGTCCCGTAAAGATAATGTCTCCATTTCCCTAGTGCAAAGATCACGGCTGCAAGCTCTAGGTCGTGTGTCGGATAATTTCTTTCATATTCCTTTAGCTTCCGAGAAGCATAAGCGATCACTTTTCCTTTCTGAGTCAAGACACAACCTAAGCCTTCCTTAGAAGCATCTGTATATACCGCATACTCTTCTGAACCCTCGGGAAGCGTTAACACCGGAGCTGAGACTAACTTTTCTTTCAGAAAATTAAAGCTTTGATCACACTTCTCGTCCCAGAAAAATTTAACATCCTTCTTTGTCAATCGGGTTAACGGTGCAGCAATCTTGGAAAAATCCTGAACGAACCTCCTGTAATAACCGGCCAATCCCAAGAAGCTCCTAATTTCCGAGGCATTCTTCGGTTTCTCCCACTTAAGCACGGCTTCGATTTTCGAGGGATCGACTTCCAACCCTTTCCTTGAAATTACATGTCCCAAGAAAGAAACCCGATCGATCCAAAATTCACACTTACTAAACTTAGCAAACAACTGATGCTCTTTCAGAGTCTGAAGAACGAGCCTGAGATGTCTCGCATGCTCCTCGGCTGATTTTGAGAAAACCAGAATGTCATCAATAAAAATCACCACGAACTTATCGAGGAAAGGCCTGAATATCCGGTACATCATATCCATGAAAGCTGCAGGGGCGTTGGTTAATCCAAAAGGCATAACCACGAACTCGTAATGCCCGTACCGAGTATTGAATCCCGTCTTAGGAATGTCCTCTGCTCGGATTCGCAGCTGATAGTATCCCTGTCTTAAATCCAATTTCGAATACACCTTCGACCCCTGAAGTATATCGAATAACTCCTCGATATGTGGGAGGGGATACTTGTTCTTAATAGTCATCCTATTCAACTCCCGGTAATCGATGCACATTCTTAAAGTCCCGTCCTTTTTCTTAACAAACAACACCAGCGCTCCCCACGGCGAAGAACTCGGTCGAATGTACCCAACTTCCAACAATGCTTCCAGCTGGACTTTTAATTCCTTTAATTCAGCTGGAGCCATCCGGTACGGAGTCTTTGAATACGGCTCAGCATTCGGAAAAAGATCGATCACAAATTCAATCTCTCGTTCAGGAGGCAAAGAATCCAGCTTCTCTGGAAATACCTCGGAAAATTCCTTTACCACTTCGGTGTCCTCTAACTTCACCTGATCTTTTGGCTTATTCAAGATATAGGCAATGAACCCTGTAGCCCCGTCTCTGACTAATCTCTGAGCCTCTGAAAACGAAAGTAGGGGTACGGTCTTCGAAGTACAGCCCGTAACAACCTCTGAACCCAACTGAACCTTTTTAGCCCGACAATCCACGGTAGCACAATGCCTGTATAACCATTCCATCCCCAATATAGCCCCGTATCTCTCCATTGGCATCACAATGAAGTCTGTCAGAAATTCCCTGCCCTCAATCACCACTGGAACATCCCTGTAAACCTGATCCGTCTCTCGCCTACTACGGAAAGGAGTACTAACTATATAGCGCACAGAAGTACACATAGCAGGCAAAGACAAAGTAATAGCAATAGACTGCGCAAGAAAGGAGTGTGTAGCTCCTGGATCAAATAATGTATGGATGTTCGTGCCATGAATGCAAATAATACCTTCAACTACTGCGGCGGGGTCAATCTCAGCATCCTGCTCCTCTCCCGCGAGTGCATAAGCCCGAGCTCTCACAAGTGGCCTCGGTCCTGCAGGTGGTGGATCCTGACGATCCGGACAACCGTCAACCAGGTGCTCGTTACTCCCGTAGATCAAACATAAGCCCAACCGGCGTCTGCAGTTATCATAGGTATGCGTAGGATGTCCACACCATCTGCATCCCGGTCTCTGAGGTGGCTGGGGTGGTGCTGGAGCTCTCGGACCTCTCAGTAACGGCCCTGCACCCTTCTGTGACGATCCTGTAGTCTTAAACTTCTTCCCAGAGTCCCTCTGTGCTGGAGGTGCAGAGTAAACCATCGGCCGTTTTCCTGAGCTCGATCCCTGACCTGCTCTCGAGCCCGAAGCCTGTCCTGCTCGCTGAGTAGCCCTCCTAGCTATATCAGAATCCTCAACCTTCAGGGCCTTTGCAGTAGCTTTTGCCCAGGTACTAGTGTTAGCCGCTTTCAGTGCATCCTGGATATCTGGTCTCAACCCCTGAACGAACTGCATCGCCTTGTGAAAGTCATCATTCGCTATGTTAGGTGCATAGCGAGAAAGTCTCTCAAACTCGGCGATATACTGACCCACGGACCTGCCTCCCTGCTTTAATTCTGTAAACTCCCTCAACCTACGGGTACGGGAAGCTGGAGGAATGTACTTGTTTCTGAACTCCCGTACGAAGACCTCCCAGGTAATCTCGGTCCCGGCTGCCTCCAAAACAATTTGTGTGCTTTCCTACCAGGAGTAAGCCTCGCCCTGAATAAGAGTGAGTGTACAACGAGCCTTCTCCTGACTGTCACAAGGGATAAGCTGCCATATCCTCTCGATCTCCTTTAACCACATCTCTGCCTGTATGTCGTCTCCCTTATAGAACTTCGGGGGACGCTGATTCTGAAACTCTCGTAAGATAGCAGAAATGGGATTCTCCGGAGGTGCTACCTGCGCTGGTGGTGGTGGTGGAGGTACCCGTTCCTGTAACCTCTGATCAATTAGCCCCACTACTGCATTCATAAAATCCTGGGGCTGTGCCTGAGCAGGTGGAGGAGGTGGTGATCTCTCGCGGCGATGATGTCGGCGGTGATGATGCCTGTGCCTCGAGGATCGGTCACTGAACGTCTGTCGTGCACCATCCTGAAATTAGATCACTAAACATGCGTGGCTTGATCAATAAATGCAAATGTGTGCATATAATTTCCATAATATCAAGTAGCACATGTTCAAGAAAGATCACGTAGCTCAATTAATGCAAGGAAATAAGTAATTCAGGTAAGTCAACCAATTGTAGACTCCCAAATACCACATAATCCTATGCCGTGCGACCTAGACTGACTTGACACGACTCGAGAACCTCGGTTTTGCAACCGGGATCTGATACCACCTGTAGATGTAGCACCCTAAACCCCAAGGCGCCACATCCCCCGCACTATAGCCTCGATCCACGTATGAAATGGACAGTTCATACATAAACCAAGACCACAGCGAACGGGTGACAATAAAAACGACGCGCTAGGCGGGACACTCTCCCCAATATAATTACTCAAATCAACCATGATTAGAAAAACGGAAGCAATAAAGTCATTCATATATATATAGGTACCATATTTATTACATAGATACATATAGGTACCCATTAACTATCAATACATTTATCATATCTAAATAAGATACATCATTAAGTATTCAAAACTTGACACTAACTATCATAACATGAAATGCCTCAAAGTACTATACATGAAAGGTGCTAGACTCGTGAAGATGCAAAAGACTCGAACAACGCCCGCCTAGCACGACCACGCTCAGAGGGTACCTGAAAAGTGAAGTATCAGTCTACCGAAGACTGAGTGAGGGGCAATAATATATATATATCACACATCACATGCAAGTTGTAGTCTCGGGTGAAGACTTTAGCATAAACTAAATAGATATGTAATTCAAGGAGTTAGTCATTGCCCGAGATTACAACTAATCATTTTAACACGTTTATTTAATCCTGCTTGTCAATATCATAAACATGTGGCCCCGGCGAGTAAGGGCAATCTCCAACCAAACTCCCAATCGTGAACAATACGTGATCATGCTTGCTTGCTTGATAAATACGTGATCATGCAATTTACTTAGTGCTCACATAAACAATTTCATGCTTGAAATCATGCAATAACCCGAGGATAACCCGACATGCCGGATTAATCCCCAGTCTCCTTCTTCCTCCGGGTGATAGCGAGTTTGCAAGGCTCGACTATCCACGACATGGTGTGTGTAGAGGACATGACCCTCTAGACACGAAACTCCTTCCACCACTAATCTCCTAGTGGCTTCGGGGGTGATCCCAACAATGTGAGGATAATTCAGGAGTTACCCGTCAGCCCTTGCTTTCCCGGTTGGCTCAAGAATTACCCTCGGGCCCACGTGCAATCATTTGCTCGCCAAACATGCTTGAAAATCGTGACAATCGATACTTTCTTGCTTGAAATATTGATAGCTTTGAAAACGTTTATAATTATAATAGATTTTTGGCCGAAAACTAGCACGTAAGGGTTATAGGGTTCGTTTTACCAAAACAAAACCTCACCTTTCTTGCAAAATATAATAAAGAAGCGCTCTAAGGAGCTTGCTCCCCGTCCACGCCCTCGTGACCTGTGCAAATACGACGTACATTCGTGAGACATGACCTAATATGACCAAAATATGACGAACGGCGGAAATGTGTCGAGACGACCATGAAAATGCAATGTGGTATCATAACATTTCGTTTCACATCATATTAACACATATTATAGCAATTCGGGGTCAAAGAAGTCGTTGGGTCGAGGGGCTATTTTCGTAAATTTATGCAGAAACTTTTGTTCTGCATAACAGGTGGGAACGGCCGTTCCGGTCCCCTTTGTAAAATGGGAACGGTCGTTCCCAAGGATTCCCCAAAACGTGCCAGCGCTTTTCCCCTTTTAAAACGCGCCTCATGGGAACGGCCCTTCCGGCTCTAAGGCCAAAATGGGAACGGCCGTTCCCATAGTCGGCCGCGCGGTTTCAATTTGAAAGAAGGGAACGCCCGTTCCCGCAATGCCTTGAGGCTGGGAACGGTCGTTCCCAGTTCTGCAACTGGGAAAACAGAGCAAAAACAGAGTATGCTCTCGGGAATGATCAACAAAGCAACCCAAAAATGAATTTCAAGCAACAAAGTTAAGATTTCTGGAAATATTCATGCATATATACTCAAGAAATGATATGAGAACATTCAAACACTCAAAGCATGTAAGATCATCAAGAATTCCAAGTTTCAAGTTTATAATCAAACTTGATCATTCAAGCCAAATATTCAAATATTCAAGCTAGAAATCATGCAATAATTCATGTTATGATCATTTAATCATGCTTCCAATTCTAATTCAATCATCTAGCATATCTCACTCAAACCCTAGCATGTCAAACACAATTAAAAATCATCCTTTTCCATGCAACCAACCTTGAAAGCTAAGAAATGAGGAAGTATGATGATGTGGATGATGATGACTCCCAATTTCTTGGAACACTTCTTGAAATCTTGATGATTGAAATAAAAATTATCTTCTTCCCTTTTCTTCCTTGGAATACCGAGAGAGAGATGAATATGTTGGGAAATATTTTGGTGTGATATGAGCTCATGGAAGCTAGAGGAAGCTTATACCGTTTCATTCCATTCTTGGTTTTTGTGAATTAAGCTAATTGCCAATAAATCCTCTAACTCATGAGAGTATGTAATTGAGTGTATAAGCTTTTGAAATCTAATCAACTAGGTCCTTAGAAATCATGCAATTAAGTCCCTAGCATTTTAGAAAATATTTAACCAGGGACAATTTGGTAATTTGAAGTACTCTCGGTATTAATTTCATGCAAGAAATATTTTTCGTGTCATGAAATTATATTTTCAATGTTAGGAAATCAAATGATTTATATAAACAATGTTTCATGAATTTTATAAAAATTTATGAATGCCACGTAAGAATATGTTATAAATTAAAGAAATAAAATAAACCTACGCTCAAACGCACACGTGGCGTGCTTACCTGTTCATCCGGAAACCGGGGCGTTACAACTCTCCCCCCCTTAGAAGAATCTGGTCCCCAGATTCTCTAGTCTTGCTCGAACAACTCCGGGTGGAACCGTTTCATTTTATCCTCTGTTTCCCACGTAGCTTCTTCGGTTTTATCGCTTCTCCACAAAACCTTAACCATGGGAATCCTCCGGTTTCTTAATTCCTGAAATTTTCGATCCATGATCTTAACCGGCCTCTGAACAAATGTCAAATTCGGTTCCAGTTCAACCTCTTCCACGGGGAGAATCGTAGTCTCATCGGGGTAGTATTTCCTTAATTGTGAAACATGAAACACGTTATGAATCCCCGTAAGACTCGGTTGTAGGTCCAATCGATAGGCTACCTCGCCTATTCTTTCAAGAATCTCAAACGGGCCTAAGTAGCGAGGATTAAGCTTTCCTCCTTTACCGATCCGGGTGAAACCTTTCCTTGGTGACACCTTCAAGAATACCCGGTCACCCACTTCAAACTCTAGATCTCTTCGGCGCTTATCAGCATAGCTCTTTTGCCTATCTTGCGCGGCTTTCATCCGTTGTTGAATCATCTGGACCTTTTCAATCATAGCTTAAACGACTTTGGAAGGCCTTTCGAATCTTTCACCTCTCTTTACCCCTTCCTGTTTCGACCATTTCCACGCAAGTCGAAAAACAACGGAGATCGGCACTTTCTTCCATAAAGTAATTCGTAAGGAGCCATCCCGATCGAAGCCTGAAAGCTGTTGTTATAAGCAAACTCGATCAAGGGAAGCTGTTCTGACCACGAGTTCTGAAAATCCATCGCGCAAGCCCGAAGAAGATCTTCCAAATACCTGATTAACCTTTCAGTTTGACCGTCTGTTTGAGGGTGAAATGCTGTACTGAACTTAAGTTTCGTTCCCAAAACGGCCTGCAACTCTTGCCACAACTTAGAAGTAAATCTCGGGTCTCGGTCAGAAACTATGCTTACCGGAATACCATGAAGTCGAATAATCTCTCGGTTATAGATTTCAGCCAACTTCGGGATCTTATAGGACATCCGGACTGGTAGAAAGTGAGCAGACTTTGTAAATCTATCCACGATTACCCAAATTCCATCAAACCCGCCTTTCACCTTCGGTAATCCGGAAACAAAGTCCATCGTTACTTGTTCCCACTTCCACTCGGGAATAGGTAACGGTTGTAGAAGTCCCGCGGGTTTTTGGTGCTCAGCCTTCACTTTCTGACAAGTCAAGCAATGTTTCACATACTCTGCCACGTCTCGCTTCATCCCGTTCCACCAATAATATTGCTTCAAATCCTTATACATTTTATTTCCTCCTGGGTGGATCGAGTACGCTGACTTGTGAGCTTCTTCAAGTAGAACCCGTCTTAATTCTTCAGGTACTACTACTCTATTTTTAAACCGAAGCAACCCGGTCTCATCAAACCCAAACGGACTCTCCGGGTCATCTTTAGCTTTACTTACAAGCTTCTGCACTTCCGGATCCTTATTCTGAGCCTCAAACAACTGATACTTTAATTCCGGCTGAATTGTGATATTAGAAACCCGGGCCTTTAACACAATCGGGGCAACTTCTTTACTTTCCTTTATTTCCAAACTCGATACACTCGCCTTCCTGCTAAGTGCATCGGCGACCACATTGGCTTTCCCGGGATGGTATTTAATTGTACAATCATAGTCTTCCAACTTTTCCATCCAACGCCGTTGCCTCATATTCAGATCCTTCTGTGTGAATAAATACTGGAGGCTCTTATGGTCAGTAAAAATCTCAAAGGAAGTCCCGTAAAGATAATGTCTCCATTTCCCGAGTGCAAAGATCACGGCTGCAAGCTCTAGGTCGTGTGTCGGATAATTTCTTTTATATTCCTTTAGCTTCCGAGAAGCATAAGCGATCACTTTTCCTTTCTGAGTCAAGACACAACCTAAGCCTTCCTTAGAAGCATCTGTATATACCGCATACTCTTCTGAACCCTCGGGAAGCGTTAACACCGGAGCTGAGACTAACTTTTCTTTCATAAAATTAAAGCTTTGATCACACTTCTCGTCCCAGACAAATTTAACATCCTTCTTTGTCAATCGGGTTAACGGTGCAGCAATCTTGGAAAGATCCTGAACGAACCTCCTGTAATAACCGGCCAATCCCAAGAAGCTCCTAATTTCCGAGGCATTCTTCGGTTTCTCCCACTTAAGCACGGCTTCGATTTTCGAGGGATCGACTTCCAACCCTTTCCTTGAAATTACATGTCCCAAGAAAGAAACCCGATCGATCCAAAATTCACACTTACTAAACTTAGCAAACAACTGATGCTCTTTCAGAGTCTGAAGAACGAGCCTGAGATGTCTCGCATGCTCCTCGGCTGATTTTGAGAAAACCAGAATGTCATCAATAAAAATCACCACGAACTTATCGAGGAAAGGCCTGAATATCCGGTGCATCATATCCATGAAAGCTGCAGGGGCGTTGGTTAATCCAAAAGGCATAACCACGAACTCGTAATGCCCGTACCGAGTATTGAATCCCGTCTTAGGAATGTCCTCTGCTCGGATTCTGAGCCATCGGGGTATCGGCCTGTTTACAGTCAAGTAGCCCAACTTCTGTCAACAAATCTAGTATATACTTTCTCTGTGAGATGAAGATGCCTTGGTCTGACCTCATCACCACGATGCCAAGAAAGTACCTTAGTCCTCCAAGATTTTTCATTTCGAATTCCCGAGACAAGTTCCTTTGAAGATTGGCTATCTTCTCAGTGTCGTTCCCGGTTATCACCATATCATCGACATAGATGATTAGCAGGGTGATGAGGTCATCCCTTCGTTTGATGAACAGAGAGTGGTCTGAATTGCTCTGACCGTACCCATACTTGTTCATGGCCATGGTAAACTTCCCGAACCAGACTCTGGGTGATTACTTGAGCCCATAGAGTGATCATCTCAGTCTACACACCGTGTGCTTGTCTCCGTCCTTTTCAAACCCTAGTGGGAGGTCCATATAGACTTCTTCCTCGAGGTCCCCATGTAAGAAGGCATTCTTCACATCGAATTGGTGCAGAGGCCACCCAAAGTTAGCTGCAATGGATAACAGGATCCTGATGGTGTCTAATTTTGCCACGGGGGAAAAAGTCTCCATGTAGTCGATTTCATATGTTTGAGAGTACCCTTTGGCCACTAATCTGGCCTTGTATCTCTCGATCATACCGTCTATCTTGTATTTGATACTGTAGACCCACTTACAGCCAACTGATTTCTTTCCTGCCGGCAATACGCACTCTTCCCATGTGTTATTCTTATCTAGTGCTTTAACATCGTCCTCCATTGCCTGTTTTCCATAGGGGATCATTCAGGGCTTCCTTGACAGTGTTGGGAACCTGGTGAGAGTATAGGGCGTGGATAAACCCTCAGAGTTATGGAGCTGCCTCAGCGGCAACATCATGGGTTACCGGGTGTCTAGAGTTACTCCCCCTGTCTAGACTGTACCTGTTTGGTGGAATACCCCTGTTGCTACGGGGAGGCAAGTGATAAGTGTTAGGTATGGAAACAGATGAGCCAGAGTTACTAACCTCGGGGATATTCGGCGCCTGAGGCGGATCATTAAGGGGTGGTGCCGTGACGGAGAGAGATGGGTCTTCAGTGGGCGGAGCGGCTGCGGGAGTGTATTCAAGCAGTGGCTCTAGCCTCTCGCACATCCAATTCAAGCCTTCATCCCTGGTCTCCCCCTGAAGGGGTGAATTGGAGTGGGTTCTGAAATAATACTCGGTTTCCAAGAAGTCCACATCCATGGTGATATAGTGACGGTTCTCAGTCGGATCATAACAGTGATACCCCTTTTGAGTAGGGCTAAAGCCAAGAAAGACACACCGGATGGCACAGGGGTCGAGTTTGGAGCGTATGTGTTTCGGAGCATGAACAAAGGCAACACATCCAAATATCCGTGGTGGTAGCAGGAGGACAGATGGAATGGAGTGAGATTGCCTGAGTTTGTCAAGTGGGGTTTCCATGTTTAAGGCCCGAGTGGGTAATCGATTCATAACGTAGACGGCCGTGGAGATAGCTTCGGCCCAATATTTGGGGGGAACGTGGGCTTCAAAGAGAAAGGCCCGGGCACTCTCTAGAATATAGCGGTTTTTCCGTTCCGCAACCCCGTTCTGTTGAGGTGTGTCGGGGCATGTGGTTTCATGGATAACTCCGTTCTGAGAGAAGTATTCCTGGAGGTTTTGGTTGATGTATTCACCTCCATTATCAGATCGAAACATTTTGACCGTTGTGGAGAACTGTGTCTGGATCATTTGGAAAAACTTCTTTACTGTTGCTGGGACATCGGATTTGTGCTCCAAAAAATAAAGCCACGTGAACCTGGTGCAGTCATCGATAAATAATATAAACCACCGAAATTTTGATGAGACATGGCTCGGGGCTGGTCCCCATACATCAGAGTGAATTAAAGCAAACGGGACTTCTGTTTTATTCGTCGAACTCGAATACGTAGTTCGATGACTTTTGGCAAGTACACAGGTTTCACAATGCAAAGTACTGGATGCAGAAAATAAACTAGGAAACAACTGTTTCATGTATTGAAATGAAGGATGTCCCAACCGTCGATGCCATAACCACAACTGTTTATCACTGCTCCCCTGAGCTAAGGAGCACGACCCGGTGTGTGACACATCTGTGATGTAATATAACCCATCCCTCTCAATACCACGCCCACTGACCGCCCCGGTACGAATATCCTGTACGAGACAAAAGGAAGGGTACATCAGCACAGTACAATTAAGCTCTTTAGTCATCTGACTTACAGATAATAATTTTGTAGTAAGAGCAGGCACAACAAGACAGTGTGAGAGATTCAGGTTTTTGGACAATGTAATTTTTCCAGATCCAATAACCGGATAAGAGAAACCAGATGCATTTGTCACAGATTCTTTCCGAGGAGAGGTTGAAAGTTGGACATCCCGGATTGTGTTAGTCATATGATCCGTAGCTCCTGAGTCAATGAGCCATTCGTGGGTGGGTTCAATTTGATTTTGGGCACACATGTGGAGTTGGGCCTGGTGTGAATTAATTTCAGCACTCCTAAATTTCTGGACATATTCCCCATTCGTAGAGCATTTTATGAAATTAGACCCACCACTACCCCAATGTTCATTTTTAATTAAATCAGGCCCACTATAATTCCTTAAGCCCAAACCTAAACCTAACTCATTCTTTCCATTTTCATTTTTCTGCTCCAGCCGCCGAGTAATTTCCCTAATTACCTGAATCCCCATTCTCCCTAGTTTACCTTGTTCCGGCGGGACACCGGTGCTGCCGTCTCTGACCTAGTGGCGGGTGGTTACACCGCCGGAGTTGGGGAATACAGCCCCCGTCCTGCCACTTGGCTCTCCGCCTTGTGACATGCGTCCCTGTCCGCTAAAGTGGCCTTCACTGCCGTCGGTTGGAAGTGGTCCGGTGGAACTTTGGTGGGTTCCTGTTGCGATCGCAACCTTGCCGGTGGGTAGCGCGATGGTGTTGCCGCCTCCACATTTTCCGGCCTTCTTCCTCGCCTGGTAATCATCCCACCAATCAGGTAATCCATGAATCAAGAAACATGTGCCCTTGGTGTGTTTCGGTCCGCCGCATACCTCACACTTTGATCCCTGTCCGTCTTTCTTCGATCCGGGGTTTGGGTATCGTTTGTCGCGGGATGATGAGTTTTGTTCTGACCACATCTTCGCCGCTAAAGCTGATCCACCGGGAACAGGTTCGACCATGGCTGTTATGCGTCGGTCTTCCCTTCGGATCGCATTATACGCTTCTTCAAGGGTTGGTAATTTCTGGTTTTTTAGGAGATCCCTTTTTGTGGAATCGAACTTCTCGTTCAGTCCCCATAGGAAGGCAAATACCCTGTCTTCTTGTTTTTCTTGATTATAGGCCCTCCTATCTTCGGAACATTTCATGGGTTGGGGCCGACGAAAGTCAATTTCATGCCAGAGTCCCTGTATGTTACGGTAGTATTGATCCACCGTCATCCATTCTTGGTTTGTTTGGTACGCCCTTTGTTTTAGTTCGTACAACTTCAATTTGTCATTCCCATCGTGGTAAGTCGCCTCGATTTCGTCCCACAATTCTTTCGCGTTGGGGCAAAGAATGAATTGTGCGGCGATCTCGGGTTCCATTGAATTAAGTATGAGGCTCTGAACAGATCCGTCCGTCTATTCCCAAGCTTCGTATCCAGCATCTTCTGGATCAAGGGCCACCGTCTTCCCGGTGATATACCCCATTCTTCCCCGGCCGAGTAAGACCAATTGGACTGTCCTGGACCAGATTGCATAATTGTTGTCGTTTAGCTTGACGTTAATGGTGGTTGTGTTGGTGGTTTCGGGTTGTTTTTGCCGGAAGAGCTCAGCCATTTGGGCAATGAATTCTGCCGGCAAAGATGAGGAGTTTTGCTGTGTGGGTGAAGCCATTGGTAAGTGATGAGCAAGGAATCCAAACCTTATTGGATCGGAGCCCGCTCTGATACCATGTTAAGAAAAGAGATTGAGGGAAAAGCTTTCATTGTATTCATTGATTTCTGTTGTGTCCTAAAACAGTACAGTACAAAGGATTAAATAAAAGTCTAATCCTAATCAAGGCCTAAATTACAGCTTGCTAACGAGGGAAGGGAATCAATAAATATCCTTTCCATATTTACACCGATTATGCTAACATAAATACTCCGTATTTACACTTCAGATAACAACCACCAACTACCACATTTACTGCACTCATAATCGACCTCTTTCATTCGAGTACTAACTTGAGCGTCAGACTGTCAACTTGGGTACCACCCCTCCAGTCCCGAGTTAGCCTCAAGCTCATATTTTTTTCCCCTTTCCAAGTACTCGACCAAACAATAGATTCCCCCACTTTACAAATTCTAAGTAGTTGATCAAAAATACAACTCAACTCTTTCGATACCATATTTTGGCTCAATTCGTATTACTAACTAATTTTTTGGGTAACCGACTTTTTTACTATTCGTTGATGTTCTCAGGGACGAAGGTAAGAGGCATGTAGTAGTCCTCCCTAAAATTTGAAAATTATTTATTTTTTATATGTATTTTAATGTATTTATATTTTTTTTTCCTGTTGGGGGTCCTATTTACGTAATCCAAAAGTTTAGCCAAAGGATATGATTAAAAGCTCAAATGCTTAATGGTACAAACGAGCGAATAAATTAGTTCAACAGATTAACTCATGGGATATAAAAAACAATAAAGATAATGATAAGATTGTAAGGAGATATTGAATTACAACAAAAGTAAGAAATGCAACAAAAACGGACTCTGATAAGACTAGGGATAACCCTAGACCCGTAGACACTATAAGTAAGACCCTTGTGGCATGTTTACTTTGTTGGTTAGGATGAAATGAGATAGATGAGTAACGAGATGAATCGTGGAATGTGATGGTGGATTGATCATTCTATTGAGGTTATGAGATGAATAATCAACGTTGAATTCAATATAATTACGAACCGTATCATCAATTCCGAACTTACAAAAGTATTAGTAAACGCAAGTTTAAATAAGATTAATAATCTAGTCATACTTAATCCTACGAATTAAACATGTTGTTAAAATATGACAATATAAACTTTTGGTCTGATATCTCTAAATTAATTTGTCAAAAACCAGGATCGGATAAGGTTTTGAGGAAAGAGAGGTTAAATTTTGTCCTTATTATTATTTTTTTTTTAATTATAAAATTTTACCCCATAAGTTACTCCCACACGGACTATTAATTAAATTAAGAAATGAAATATAATAATAATAATTAGGTTACTAAAATAAAAATATATAATAAGAGTGGAAAAAAAAAAAAACAATTATGAGTTGACCAGTGATTTATTACTGGATTAGGGTACCTAATCAAGGACATCATCATCCTAATTGTAGACCCTATAAAACTATATTTTGAATTACCCTCATTTAGACTGCCCCAAAAATTCAAATTTAATCTTGAAAGGGATAAAAAACTTTATCCCATTCGAATTATAGGCGTTTTTACACTTTTACATCCAAACTAAGTTTCGTTGTATACTGTGATTCCTACTTCACGTTTTTTTACAAAAACCTATCTCTTCTTGATTTTTGGTGGTTTTGGTAAATTTTTTGTGGTTTTGATGGCTTGAATAGTGAACATGTGCTGCGCACATGAGTTAATAAGGACAAATTTATCATTTTATGATTTATTATGAAAAATTTGCGCTTATTAAAGTCATGTGCGCAGCTCGTGTTTAATGATCAGACCACCAAAACCACTAAAAATTAGCCGGATATGGTCTTTCGTAAAAAACGCAAAATATGGATGGCGGTATGCAACAAACATAAAGTAGGAATAACGGTATGCAATGAAACTTAGTTTGGATATGAAAATGCAAAAACACCTATAGTTTGGATGACAAATTTTTTTTATCCCATCTTCAAAATTATATATTAAAATCTTCTTTTGCAAATCTTTCGATATTTTTGCACTTTAATACCCAACCTTTAAAATTTACATTTTAGTACCTAACCTTTGAATTTTATTGCACTTAAGTGTCTAATATCAAACGTATCATTTTCTTATTGGTCGATTGAGTACACGTGTCACTTCCTTATTGTGCCCATTGCACTTAAGTGTCTAACATCAAACGTATCATTTTCTTATTGGTCGATTGGGTACACGTGTCACTTCCTTATTGTTTGGGGCACTTAAGTGCAACAAAATTCAAAAATTAAGTACTAAAATATAAAATTTCAAAGGTTAGCTACTAAAGGAATCAACTTATCAAAATTAGAAAAAGAAATAAAAAACAAAACTGCAGTTGTACTGCCTACTATCTCATTATCAAATAAAGCAATTCAAATTAGTGTACCAAAAATGAATAAAAGAATCTGAAAATCGAAAAATGCTAATCATATATTGTTCAAAGATTCACCCCTATCATTTTCTTTATTCCAAACATATTTCAGCAACCCCTACCTTCCTAAAATAATAATCCTAAACTTTTAATTGTCTCGATTTGTAACCTCAACTATCTGTTTTGTTATAAAGTACCATGTGACTCATGGATGAAATCACTTCCACGGGTTACATGGTGTATTGAATCAGATTTCATTTTATAACAAAACAATTAGTTAAGATTGCAAAAGAGACAACTAAAAGTTCACGATAGTCTAAAAGAAACTGTTGTACGGATAGTCAATATCCGATAACTTTCTTCCATCTTGCATAGAGCCACAATACCCAGAATATGAGGATGGAAGCCGCGGTCATGACTCCAACAACCGGCCAAAAAATGCCGTTGATATTATACCAAATGCAGGGGATGTTCATACCGAATATTCCGACTGCAAGAGTATAAACTGCCACGGAGAATGAACCCATGTCTATTTTCAGCTTCAATTCAATCATTTCGTTTCTCTTACTGTCCTGTTGGATCTTCAGGTAAGCCTCTGTGTCGGCAATGTATTCGCGTAAAGAGAGAATCTTGTTACGAGCACCATCCAATCGCACAAAGTAGGCTTCGAGCAACATTTCCAGGTCCTCCAAATCGCCAGGATCATTATGATAGTTGAATGCCAAAGTACTATCAGTTCTGGCAGAGTTGATCCTACGGAGTTGAGCCGATGCAGGAACAATGCTATTCCACACAGGAGCTAAGAGTGAGGCCTCAAGTTGTTGACTGAGTATCAACCTCTGTGTTAGGCATAGTTGTGCCAGGTCTTCGTCGTCATCTAAAAGATGTTCGATTTCATTTCGCACCTAACAGCATCAATTAAAAGATGAAACTTTGATGGCAGTAGAATATTATCGGTTAAATCCATCATATGAAAACATTGTACATATTAAATCAATTTCTTCTTGAACTTAAATTAAAAGCTTATACACATTACTCGTATAAATTCAGAACTTCTCTTATAGTGTAAGAATCTTAAAACAGCAACAGACAAGAGAGGGAAATTTTGTTTACCTTTTGCACGCGTGCAAGCAAACCGGTGAGCTTGCTCTTGAGACTTCTTATGTGCTTCAGATTCTCGGTGCTAGCACTTTTGGCCAGTTCATCCAGAGCCGGGCAAGCATTTCTCTCGAGTTCAGCAAAGCTGAACTCCAAAAACATGCAGACGAACTCCACAGCTATTTCGAGAACCTGAAACTCAAAAGGAAGTTCATCTTGAACTTGAACGCCACCTTCAGATCGATCCATCACATGCTTAAAAGAGGATGTTTGTTGTAATTTTCGACTCAGTTGATCAACAAAGGGCAGAACCTCCTGACGAAGAGGATCGAGCAACAGTACTTCTTCGGCCGTAACTATAGCTCTTATGAATTCCAAGTTAAAGATAATGGCTCTTTTCCTAGCTGCAACAGTAAATATGGAGAAGTGAATATCATTATTATCACTATTTCCTTTTCTTCTTAAGGCTGCTATCCTTAGATTATATCTCATGAACTACATTAGCTAAGGAAATAGTGATAATAACTATAGCTCTTATGAATTCCAAGTTAAAGATAATGGCTCTTTTCCTAGCTGCAACAGTAAATATGGAGAAGTGAATATCATTATTATCACTATTTCCTTTTCTTCTTAAGGCTGCTATCCTTACTCGAAATTTCTTAAGAGAAGAAAAGTTCAGATTATATCTCATGAACTACATTAGCTAAGGAACAATAATGTCTTCAATATGAAGATCTTCTCACTCTACATGTACATGAATATCCATTTTGTAAATTTTAGTTCCAACCATAGTTACCTAATACGCGGTACGGGTACGAGTACGCAATACGCTAATGTCTTACGTGGGGGTAGGTTTAGTCAGTATGTTCTTACATTAGCTAAGGAACAATAAATTCTAGTTCCAACCATAGTTACCTAATACGCGGTACGGGTACGAGTATGCAATACGCTAATGTCTTATGTGGGGGTAGGTTTAGTCCGTATGTTCTTACATTAGCTAAGGAACAATAATGTCTTCAATATGAAGATCTTCTCACTCTACATGTACATGAATATCCATTTTGTAAATTCTAGTTCCAACCATAGTTACCTAATACGCGGTACGGGTACGAGTACGCAATACGCTAATGTCTTACGTGGGGGTAGGTTTAGTCGGTATGTTCTTTCGGTACGCGGTACAAGCTTTTGTCACGCCCCGGGTCCGCGGGCCCGTTGTACGCGAGTGCAAGCCTTCAAGCCCACCGAGTATAACCTGAAATTGGGCCTAAACCATTGCCCAAAAGGGATATCTATTGGTTATACTTGAACTCTTTAACTTATAAACTGAACTTAACTCTTATACTTTCCCGATGTGGGACAGGGGTATCACAATCACCCCTCCTTCAGAATCGCGACGTCGCGGCATGACATATAGCCCATGACCGACTCGTTTGCGTTGGGACTCTAGAGGTGGCTCCTACGGGCTCAAGAGGTGACTCCCACACATGTAGCACTTTGCCAACATAATATAGTATTGTTTATTTATCACTACATTACCTATTTTTCTTGAACTAATCTAACTATAATTATCAATAAAGGCCTTAGAAATTCAATTAAACTGTGTATAAATGCAATCCCAACCGATAATAACAAACCAAAAATTATATAATTCTTTTTAAAGATCAGTACCAATTCAAGGTACGCAGTTTGAGGGGGGATCGAGAGTATTTGGTAACCATGCTTCGAACTTTTTGATCGGTCATTTTCCGTAAACTTTACACCAATCACGAGACAATACGAGACATTGTCTGTGTCCATACATTGGTTTGACTGACGGATTAGGTCGGGCTAGAATTAACAAAGTACATTGGACACTTAATTAAATCTAGAATCCTAATTTCAGAGCTCAAATCAATGAGAAAATTTACCGATAATGGTGGAGGAGTTTGAGAATATGGGTCCGAGGATCCTCAAATCCCTCGCGGGAATGGAAGCGCGATTCATAATCACACTCTTATCGCACTCGATCAGTTCGGATTGTCCACGGCGATCCATGCTCATCCACAGCCGCACCACTGCCGGCTTCTTCTTCACAACCGCCGCCGCCGACTCCATCGCCGCCGCCGGAGGAGGCAGCGTCGCCGGCCGGAAACAATTCCCCCAATCTCCTCTCCCTCACTCTTGTTGTATCATGGAATCTCAGAGAGTTTGAAAAAATCGAGTGAGATTCATATATTAACAGTCAACCAGGATCGCCCAACAGAATCGCAACAACTTCAAATTTGGAAGCTACGTACAAAGAGGAGGGGCATAAACCTGGGAATAATCGCATAAGGGGCGCAAAGAGAAAAGAAAACGAGAATTCTGTTTATTACTTAAACCTAAAAGAGATTTATATGAACATACATACATATAGATACGTGTAATATACATGAGAGTCCTTGGACACAAAAACTCCCGCCGGAATATTTCGGAACTCTTCATTCTGAGGTTATTAACAAGTTCTTTATAAATTTGAGTAATTACAAAACCACCCCTTATTTACTAATTAAGCTATACTAAATATGACCTTATTTCGATTGAATCAAGTCATTTTTATGAACATAAACGAGTCGAGGCGGCTCGTGAATCTGATGACCCAATTGGGAAAATTATAGGGATAATTACATCCAACTATTCTCAGTTTTGGCCTAATTACAATTCAATCTATATTCTTTGTCTATTTACCATGTAATCCCTAAACTTTACATTCCGTTTGAGACCCCTGACGTCGGTTAGGATTCCATTAGGTTGGTTAGTTGTTCTTCCTAAATTGTATCTAAATTTATTACAAATACATCCCTACAATTTCTTTTTAATAACAAAACGATCCTTATGTTTTTTGAGATTTCTGAAGGATAACTAATTAACTTAACAGACCTTAACGGACGTCAGAGATTTCAAACGGAATGTAAAGTTTAGGAACTACATGGTAAATATGTAAAGAATAAGAATTTGATTGTAATTAGGCAAAACCAGAAGGTAATTGCATATAATTTTCCCAAAATTTTAACATCAGACTCGAAGTTGCTGAGACGGGGGTGAGCTAGCTTGAGCCTAATGATTCTTGTTCGATGGTTGGCGAGTAATATATATATTCAGTTATATACTAATGTTTGAAGTTTAAACATACAAAAACCCTAGCAACCCCTTTGCTAAGTCATATTTGGCCAGAAACAAAAAAAAAAAAAGGGCCAAAATGACAATGTTCTTGTAACAATTTATTTAAGAGACAAATTCATTAGGATAGCTGGAATTTTTTTTTTAATAATATTTTGAGACGAAACATTTTATGAAGATTTTTTCAAAAGTTATTTTATTGAAGTTATATTGTGGTTGGCATTGATATTTTTAACTCTAGTTTGGATCGGTCAAATCAGTGTAACGTGGTGCTTTACATACACTTATTATTATGATTAGTTGAGCTTGACTAAACTAGATTTGGGTTAAAGTATTTTGGTTAGTGTTCTAGAATTTTGGATCTCATATTTTGTATTAGAAATACAAGTTATATCAAGTTGTATACTAAATTTGTACATGATAAATTTGTAGCACCCATCACGTGTGATACCACATCCCCTGCACTAAGACCTGAACCCGAATACGAAATGGAAAATCCATATCCAAGTCCAAATTATAGCGAACGGGAGACATACACACCCACTATACTAGGCGGAGCTAAGACTGGACTCAGAGTGCGCAAAAGGAACCAAATAACAAATCACAATATCATGTAAGCGGAAGCCTTTACATATATCAACATCAAAAGTCGAGAAGATCATATATACAAGATACAAGAGTCATAAATCCATAATACATATCCTAATTAATTCAAAAGTATAAACACATATCCTAAGAGTATATCAAAGTACATATGCACGTGCAACCCGATGCATCCTAACTCAACCTAAACAACGAAGTGTGACTCGAAAGACACACTTCTCCGCCTAGCTCGGGCTCAAAAAGACCAAACCTGAAAAGATAAGGGAGGTGTCAGTCCGGGACTGAGTGAGGGGGGCTAACGCACACCCACACACTATAAATATATAGAGCAAAGCACTTACTAAAAGGAGGAATCATGAACCGGGAATAGGTTTTGCATACCAAAGTGTTTTTAAAAGAAAACAATACAAATATACGTATACTAAGTCAAAACGTTTCATAAATTCTTTCCCCGTTTCATCATTCCAAACATAAACATAATGCTCGCGCGAGTAACGAGCTTCCAACCTTACTTCTCATACATAATCATAAAACTGAAATCACACATACAATCCCCCAAACTCCATGATAGAAGGGCCACACGTGAACCCTAACTATCCATACATAACATAACCTCGACGGGTAGTACTCCCCCTACAAGTCTTTCCCGGCTTTTACCCCCCGAGCATCAAAGAGAACGTCTTCCCAACTCCCAGGGGGTCGTGCGTAACTCCTCGGATGGAATTATGCTAAGGAGTGATAATCCCGACGGCTCGACGCCGTCCCTGGTGTCCTCGCTCATAGATCCGGGGACCAAACATACGGGACATATCATACATATACCGATCTTTCATGGTTTAAACTCGCTAGAATATCATATCATAGCTTAACATTTCATAACATATCATAAGGTTTTCAAAATCAAGCTTACATATGCACTTATACATAATTTCAAAACCAAAGGTGGTTCATAATATCATAACGTACCATATCTAATAACTATATATATAATATATAGTCACATATGGGCTATGAAATACGAGCACATAGGGGTTTTAGGTCATTTAACTAAAAGAAAATACCTAAACCTCACCTTACACGCAAAAGAACAAGAACATGTGCGTGCCGACCACCAACAACTAGGTCTCGGGCTCGACAACCTCAACCTCCTCTGTGACAAACAAACGCAAAACCCGAGCTTAGACTCGATTATGTACCAAATAGACGCACGGCGATGCAAATGTGTGTAACTTATGCATATGAGATGCAAGAGTGCAACACTTAAGTCATTCAAAGTTGTACACGTAAAATTCGATTTAAATCAAATTCATAAAATTAAACAAGAATTATAACACATCATATAATAAGTTAATATTATAATTATATCAATTCATAAAATTAAAATAGGGCTTATAACTCAAATCATTTATTTAAATTAAATTTATAAAATTGAACAAGAGTTATAACATATTATATAACAACTTATAATATACATATATTAAACAGATTAATAGTATATAATATACAAATAATATTCAAAGTTGACAGCATATTGTATAATCAATTAATGTCAGAAGCACAACATAATAAAATGGAAAAAGATGGAAAAACAATTAAATGTGTAAGGAAACATGCATGCATTCACGTACAAATTAAAATTACACATGCTCATGCAGCACTTATACACGCACATGCATGCACAACTACATAATCACACACATGCACAATTATTTCACAAAAACGGCTGCAACTCGAGGCATGCTGCACGGCCATGCATGAACTCAGTTCAAATGCTGCGCGGCCGCGCACCCCTTCTTCTCCGAAATGAAATTTGCAGCATCAGCATATATTAGGCAGGGGAAAACAGGGGCACACGCAGCAGTGACAGAGCAGCAAAAGCAGCAGCAACCAGGCCATAAAATGCAAGAGAAAACGCAGCTAAGGCAGCCCCTAAACATACACAGCAGTTCGGCAAGAAATGGAAGGAAAAAGAGCCAAGTATTTCATGCTTTCTTGCAACCAAAGTTCAAGTATATTAATGGCATCTCAACTACCAAGCAACTAGCATCAAATAGGGTCATAAATATGCAATATAGGAGCAACAAATATCAACATGTATGTCTTAGAATTCAAAAGGATCAAGAAATGAGCAAGTTCTTCCAAAAATTGAAAATAAGCTAACTATTCATCCATCTATCCACTCATGCATGAAACCTTAGATAAAAGACACAAAATAGAGCTTAAATCGAAGCATGAATCACAAGGAACACGAATCTTACCTTAGATTGTTGAAGCTCGAAAGAAACTAAGAGATCTTGGGCAAAACTTGGTGAAAAGGATGATGAATAGTGGAATTCTTTCTTCTTTGCTCCTTAGCTGCTGAAACTCGTGTGAAATGGGAAGAATGAGGAAGAAATGGTACAAAAGTTGGCTTAAAATCTGATCCAAAAGTCAAGGTAGGTTTATTTGATGATTTCCGGGTCAAAAGGGTAGAAAATGACTTTGTCGGAGGTTCAAACGGCACTGAAAAATTACAAAATGAATTCCATTGGGTCCGAATTGTCGAATTGAGTCCAACGCCGAAGACGGATCTTGAATCCGAGTTCCGTAGCTCAAGATATGAATTAAAGAAGTTCAAGGGATCCTATTTTCAAATAGGTCCTTAAAAATTCAAAAAGTGTCAAATAGGCCCAAAACTTATTTTCAATTAAGCCCTAAAACATTTAAATATCATGCAATTAAGTCCAAAAGCATATAATTCAATTAAATTCATATAATTTCAAGAAATTAGCATGCTAGGAAAATTAAATACATATCATATAAATTCACATATACAAGATTTCAAATAATTTAAACACTTAGGCTTCGTTTACTTCTCTTGAAAATGGGGGTTTGGGTAGATAAACTCCTCTTTCCACACCTTTACTTTGCAAGTTGGACAATCATGCTTTTTCCCGGAGCCCCGGGTTCCGTACACGATTTCGGCCGATATATAATCTTTTCAAATTGGTGGTATTATTTACACCACTGGCTCTGGTTAAGGCGAAAGGACATTTAAGCCCCTATTTTGTCCCTCAAATTATGTCCTTCATCCCTGAGCAGTCCATGACCAGAGAAATTCACGCCACAAAAATTTCCTTCATCCATAAGCAGAGAAATCACGCCCTAAAAATTCTTCATCCACTTTGAAAGACATATCAGTACAATTTAAACATGAAGGCTGTGATGATGAATTTCTTCGAGTTGGGTTGGGGATGGAGACGGATCTGACCCATATCCTGGCGGGGCAAACCCATCTTTTTCTGTCTCTCACTCACATATGTGTATATATGCAACTGGGTTTTGCAGCCATGGCGGTATCTCCATCTCTGTGCCTGTTGTTTCCATATCTGAGCCTCACCACTTACAAATTTTGTTCAATGAAATTGGGGTTTCAAAAGTTATGAGTTTTCCCATTGTCTGGCTTAATTTTTTTTTTTTTAAAGATTTTATGATTGTATTGCGTATTAAATTTATATTTCAGGTTTTAAGGGTATCCTTGTAATTTCACTAACTACCCGATGGACACAAACTTGTGAAGTAAAAATCTACCCATTTAATGTTATCTTGTATTAATATCCAACTATCAAAGTAAAAAATGATATTGTGTAAATAGCCCAAAAAAATTCAAATTATAATCCATTGTTGATGATTTGCATCCCACCAAAGTAAACGCAGCCTTAGGCATATTTAAATCAAATAATGCAAGTATTTTCATATAATTATCAAATAAAGAGAATATTCATGAATATAAACATATTAAAGTATGAAATTAAAGACAAATGTGAAAATTAAACTCATACGTGGCACGAACCTGTACGGCGGAAGAACGGGGTGTCACAAAATTGGTCTCTCACTTGAAATAAAATTTTAAATGTTCTATTTTTATATATATTATTAATTCCAACCCCATGATAGCATGGGCCTTGTAGACATATTTTTTTGTTTTTTTCTAATTCAAATGTTAAAATAATACAAATAATACTACATACTATTACTTTTACTTTTAAACCCATGAGTTAGGAAATGTTATATATTGTTTTGCAAATAACTTTTAAAAGAGAATGTAAATTGTTACGAATCTCTTTTTAAAACAATAATTTAATTGTTAAAAATATTACACATCATTCTGTATACATTTTGTCAATAATTTTTAAACCTTTTCTTTTTCTTTTTTTTTTTGGAAGACCGAAGTCCCGAAGGGCAACTACGGAGACTCAGAGGCGATCAAGCCCGAAACAAAAAACTGAAAATCAGAAGAGCCAACGCAGGCCGAAGCCGCATTCCTAGCAAATTTGTGGGCTACTCCATTAGCACAACGCCGGATAGAAGAAAACACACACTCCTCATAGGCCGAGGAGCAAATCACCTGGATGTCAGCGATCAGGTTACCAATGTAGGATAAATCTTTCTCGTTGCTTTTAAGTAGATTGATGACATTCGAGTTATTTCCCTCCAAATTCCAGAATCACCTTTTTCCATCCAAAGTCCTGCCCCAGGCGAGCTGCCGAGAGAGCTGCCATAACCTCGGCAAACAAAGGATCGACTTTGTGGGGTTTCCTATCCGTTTCCCAACCCAAACAATTCCCATCTCTATCGCGCACCACCACTCTGATTCTGATGGAATTTGCCTCTCCAAATACCGCCCCATCAAATTTAATTTTAAAACCTTTTCTTTTTAAACATTGATCATTACTAATTCCCAACTACTCTCAATTAAACTCAAACACTTCCTCTTTTTTTTTTTACCCTCAAGTAGAATTCACACTTAGAAGTTAGATCATTACCGAGGAAAAAATCACTTGAACCAACCCGGTTGGCAATTAGACATAAAACACTTGACTATTTGTTCAGAAGTGTAACTACAAGTGGTTACCATCAAAATTGTCCGCTTGTGCTAAATTACTTTGGGGCCAAAATTGTAATATTTAAAAGAGGATTGTTATCGGTTTCTCAATTACTTCCAGTTTTCTTTTATTTTTTTTATTTTTTTGAAGGAAAAAGGGCGAAAAACGCCCAATCAAAGTATGTCACCAGCATCTAAATTTGAAACATACAAAGGAAAGTCCGATGACCCAATGCAGGTCAAAGCCGCATTATGAGCTAACTTGTGGGAAGAAAACTATACAAAAAGGAAGAAGATATTCCCTGTCATGATACTGCAATCTAAGAAGAAAACTATACAGGTAAAAGAAGAAGATGAAGATGTGGCCTATCATACAATCTAACAAAACTTACAATTATACAGAAAAGGAGAAGATGTTCCTATCATACAATCTAAGGCAAAACCTAGAAGTGAAGCACCAGTGCAAACAAATTTCCACATAAAAATGTAGGACAAATTCACAATTGCCATAAAAACTCTGAAAGAAGGCCAAGCATATGGTACAAATCACAATGATTCCACGAAGAGTAAGAATTCATGGATAATATTTTCTTTATTTATCACTTTCTTTTCTCTCTCTCTTTTTTTTTTTTTTTTTTTTGAAAAATCGAATGCATATTTCAAGATCCGAGAAGCTTTTTCCATCGGGCGTAGAACCACGTAACCAAGAATAGCAAGATGGCAGCTGCCGTCATGGCTCCAACAACAGGCCAAAAAATGCCGTTTACATTATACAAAGTGCAGGGAATGTTCATACCGAATATTCCGGCTGCGAGAGTTTCAACTGCTACTGCGAATGACGCGATGGTCATAGTCAGCTGCAGTTGAATCAACTCGTTTCTCTGATTGTCGAGCTGGATGTTCACGTAATCCTCTGTGTCGTCAATGTATTCCCGTACCTGAGAGTTTACCATAATGAAAAACAAGAAAATATTCAAATGGGGTGGTTCAAACAAAAGCCAAAGCTTGCAACAAGAAATTGCAAAAGAAAGAATTGGAGATAAATTTAGAGCACGTCAGAATATAGCTTAATAATCAATATAAGCAAAAGAAATGTACAAGATATCTTCAACAAATAAACTTGATTTACTATAAAAATTTATACAATATTGATGGTCGATACAATTATATTAAGTTGATATACAGGTCTTAGAGCAACTACTGTCCCCTCTACCCTCTATTTGGGTCTGTCAAAAGATTCGTTTTTCTTATTTCCTTTCTCACATTTCCTCTCAATATCTCTCTCTGATCTCCCATTATTCCATGAATTCTTAATATAAGTTTGTATTATTTGAAGTCATTTCTTTGCATATCATTAGTGTAGTAAAGTACAAAAACTAAATTTATATCTGACTTACCATCTATAATTTAATATTGTAAAATCTGCTGCATAATCAAATTACAGTTTATTTTCATTTTGCACATACCCGTCCATATTGCTACTTCAGTAGATCTACTATGGTTTTAGATAATAAGGTAAGAAAACACTTACAGAGAGAATTTTGTTACGAGTGCCATCCAATTGCATGAAGTAAGCTTCAAGCAACATTTCCAGGTCCTCCACATCGTCAGGGTCATTATGATAGTTGCTCAGCACACTACCACTTCTGGTAGAGCTGATCCTACGAAGTTGAGCAGAAGCAGGAACAATGCCATTTGATGCAGGGGCTGAAAGAGGGGCGTCAAGTTGTTGACCAAGCATCCACCTCCGTGTTAGGTATAGTTGTGCCATATCTTCGTTGTCATCTAAAAGATGTTCAATTTCATCTCGCACCTAACAACAAAGGTCAGAAAATAAAACACAGACTATTTCGCTGATGGTAGTGATTTAGAACATTCATCATATGAAAATATTTTCATTTAAAAAGAGATTCTGTGGTCAAAATCATGTTTTTTCTAGCCCAAACATCAGAAAAGAAAAGGAATTTCTGTTTACCTTCTGCACCCGTGCAAGCAAACGGGTGAGGTCGCTCTTGAGACTTCGAATGTGCTCAAGATTCTTGGTGCTAACACTTATGGCTAGCTCATCCAAAGCAGGGTAAGCAACTATCTCAAGTTCAGCAACACTGGAGTCTAAGAATGTGCAGACGACCTCTAAAGCTATTTCGAGAACCTGGAACTCGAAAGGAAGTTCATCTTGCAAACCACCTTCAGCAACCTCAGTAGCAGCAGGTAACAATTGTCCAGAAGCCGGAGAATGCCTATCATTATTATCTTGGGTGGCAGATTGATCAGCCACAGGCCTAGTGGAGCACTTCTGCGGTAATTGTCGCCTCAGTTGATCGACAAATGGCAGAACCTCCTGGCGAAGAGGATCGAGCAACAATACTTCTTCAGCTGTAATTATTGCTCTTATAAATTCCAAGTTAACAATCATGGCTTTTTCCCTAGCTGCAGAAATAAATACGAATATCATCGAGACAGCAAATTGATCAACATTGTTAACCCTTTCGGCTTCAATAACGAAACACGCCATACAAAAGGCTATAAATCTTTTACTCGAAACAATTATCCAATTCCAGTGGCAGGAAACCAGGTGTATACAAAGAAGACCCACAATTCATCCAATTGAATTCATCACAGAGCAACAACAGGCAAGCTTGATAACAAACAGTATAACATTCAAACCAAAAAACAAAGTAGTAGAAAAATTTACCGAGAATACTGGAGGACTGAGAGAATATGGGTCCGAGGATCCTCAAATCCCTAGCGGGAATCGAAACGCGCTTGATAATTACGCTCTTATCGCATTCAATCAGTTCAGACTGTCCAGAGTGATCCATCCTCATCCACAGCCGCGCCCCTCCCGCCTTCTTCTTCACCACCGGCTTGCTCGGCGGCGCCACCTCGGCCACCGGCGGAGGAGGAGGTAGAATCGGCGGATGAGCCGGACTCTTCTTCCGCCGAATCAATTTCCCCATCTCCTCTCACCCTCTCTCAATTCTTCCCCTAATCACGAAAATACATAAAATTTATCACAATTTTATACAAATTAAGAATATATCGACGATCATATACACTTACCCAATTGGAAATCCAGATGATGCGATGTTCCAGAAACGAAACCCTCAGTTTCTCATTAGCGTGGTGGTGAGCTTTCACAGAGAGAAGGCGAGCACGAGGAGAAGAGATTTTCATACGTATAGGAATATGGATTCAGATTTAGAGGTCAGCGATAGAGATTCTGTGTTGTTTTCAATTCTGAAATGTGATGCTTGCGGACAGACAAAAGTCTCCATTACAGACCTATTTTCTTCCCATATTTCGCAAATTATTTTTCCTCTTTATTAGTTTTAACTAGTAAATTTTGCAAAGAAATTATTATTAAAATTATATTGATTAAATATAAAAAATGAGGCCTTTTAAAATTTTATTTTTAAATCACATAAATTAAAAGGAAAAAAAAAACATATTTTAATTAGAATTTTACGTGATAGAAGTATTTGAGAATGGTTAGAATTTTATGTAATTTGAGATTTTTTAAAGTTAAAATTAAAAAAAAAAAAAAAAGGATAGGGTTAATCTTTTTTTTTCACCCCAAGGTTTTGGGGTATTTTATACTTTAATATCCAACATTTGAAATTTTACACTTTAGCATTCAACCTTTGATGGTGCAGAAACTTGAAGGAGATTAAACACCAATCACTTTAGAATTTATTTGTGGAAGGGAAGACCATCACAGGCGTGGGGCTCAGGAACTGGGTTTCCAAATGAGCGTGGGTTCTTCCAGCTAGGATAATACCAGAAAATGCAGTAGGGATGCAGCGGAAATGGTGAAATGCTGGGAGCTTGGAGAAGATGAAGTTCAGAGGGGAAATGCCCAGTTTATGTGAGTGATGTATGTAGAGAAGATGGCTTAGGGGAAATGAGCTGATTTCCCCTATTTATATGTTGAGGGCAGGGGTGTTTTGGTAATAGTGACCATGTGGTCCCAAACCTGTGTTGCCCTAGACACGTGGCGGCGTGTGATGGAGTGAGAGTGACATCCCTGGAATATGCCCAGGTACGGGTGGTAGTGGATGTCAGGGATTGGTGTGCGCACTACTTGTCTGTGTCAGAGGCAGTTGTGCAACAACCGTATGAGCGCTAGGTTACCCGGAGAGGCTCAAATGGGCATAGGGACGCTGGAGGGAGCATCCCAGAGGTGATCTGACATGAGCGTCGGGACGCTCGAGGGAGAGGATTCCCCAGATTGACTTGTCCGAGCGTGAGGACGCTCGGGGACCCAGTCGTGAGGTCGCTCGTACCCTCGAGAGGCCTCCGAGGCCTGTCGGGGTGGACCCTGGAGGATGAGTTATACTTCGGGGATCACGTGAGCGCTGCGAGGGCGCGAGCGTCAGGATGGTTCCGGCAGGTGGGCCTTAGGCCGTGAGGCTGCAGGCAGATGGGCTGAATCTGTTATTGCGAGCCCATCTTCTCGAGCGTTAAGGCCCAAGCGTTCCAGATTGATATGCCTGAGCCGTCCAGATCTCGACACGTGTACGGTGATGATCCGAGCGTGATTTGGGCCCATCATTTTGCCCCCCAAATTCTGCAGCTGCGTAGGAGCATACTGTAGAATTTTGAAACCTGAGCCCTGATTTTGAATGTATGAGGGTCAAGCTCTTGGAGGGAAGCGACTGTTCATTTTCTGTAACGGATGCCTTCTGACAGGGCATTAAATGAAGTCATGTCCGCATTAAATGCTGAGTGGCGACGTGGGCGCATGTTTGTTGGGAGACGCGTGACGGTTACCAAAAGTGGGGGTCTTCCAAGGCGGGAATGATTGCGGTTTGAATCCCAAACCCTAATTAATGCAAGCTTTTTCCCTATAAATAGGGATTTGGAAAGCTTTTTTCTCCTTTACGCTTTCAGATTCCTTCAAAGCAAAAACAACAGCATACTCCCTTGCGATTTTCGGTGAGCTTTCCGACGAATTCCTTCCACCACACTTAGGTAAATTACTGCGATTTTTGAGTTTCCTTCGTGCTAACCCTAGATTTAGGTTGTGTCGACCATTAACTTTGCGTGAGGGATCCCTCTGAGTAGCCATTCCTCCACAAAAATCTTTCTTTTCTTTTCTATCCAACCCATCTGTAAAAACTCCATCTTCAAGAGCAAGAAGAGCCATGGCGGAAAACATCATAGATGAAATGGTGAGAGAGATAGATGAGATGTCTATTGCAAGCTCTCCTCCTCAGGACGACATCCCGTTTGCTTTTCCGATAGAGGAGGCCCGTGAGGAGGCTGAAGATGAGGAACTGGACGCCGCCGTTCAAGGGATGAACGAGCGTAATCCGGAAGGTGTGGACCACCTTTTTGAAGAGATGGATTTATCCCTTAGGATGCAGCAGCAGGGTAAAAGGGTTTTTCCCTTGTTAAATAGTGCAATGAGGCCACAGGATCACCAAGTTACAGTAGCAATTGCTGGTCCTGTTGTGTGTAGAAATTGCATGATTCTAAGCATTAAATAGATTATATTCTGGTGTCGTTTGATGCGTTTATGTGTTTATTTAACTCTATTCAGGTGTTAATAGAGTTGGAGTTACGAAACGGCGAAGCAGAGCGATTTCACGCATTTTTTGGAGAAAAAGTGGTAACTCCCGTTACCATTTAGCAGTACACAAGGAGTAACTCCCGTTACTGGCCACAGGAGGAGAGGTTTTGGCGAGAACAGAGGGGTAACGCCCGTTACCCCTATAGAAGAAAAGTGGTAACGCCCGTTACCAGTAAAAGCGTTATGGCGATTTCAGGTCATTAACGGGCGTTAACCGGAGCAAGGCAAATATAGGTAACGCCCGTTACCTAGGGCGGTGAGAAATCTCCTAGGGCTGCTATATATGTGCGTTTTGGAGTCTTTAGAAGAGGGACGAAAGAGAACAGAGAACAGGAGAGAGAGTTAGATGGAGAAAAGAATTTCTTTTCCAAGTCAAGACCTAGGGTTTGGGAGAAGACTCAGAAGTTCAGAAGATTTTCAGATAATTCGAGAAGACGACAAGATTGAATTCCAAGAAAAATCTTTGGTTTTATAGTTGCTTTAATTTCCAAACTAATTCCTTTGATTTTAGTTTTAGTTTCGTATGCTAATTTCGTTTTTAAGTATTGCTGAATGTTTATGAGTTTAATTGTTAGACTTTATTTAAATTCCTTGACGATGCTTTATTTTAATGCAATTTCCTTTAGTTTTATGATTCCTGCTTCAATTATGAGTAGCTAAGTATCTAGGGTTAGGGAGAAGTGATGATGATTGCATGATGGATGTTTGATGAGATGCTTGAATGACTTGTGTTAATTCTTAGTTTGAAAACTAGTTTGAACTGACTTGCGATGGCTTGATCACCCGTAGCATGTGTCGCAATTACCTATAGATCGAAAGAGTGATGGTAATTAAGAGGGTTTTCAATACTTGTAAGTTGTAGGGTACAAAGAGATTTGGTCCTAGCTTATACAACAGTAATCTTATTCCATGCCGAGCCGCTAGAATACTGCATTACACTAGTCTTGTTCCTATGGTTTAATTAACTATTGGTGATTGCGAAAGCAACATTGAACACTAATTAAGCACTTGGTTATACCTCGAGAGAGGGTAATTCAAATAAAAGTGACTAGGTTGTAGAATTACACTTGTCAAACGAGTATCACATTAACTCTTGATTGTATGAAATCTTAACCGGTCTCTGAACAAAGGTTAAATTCGGTTCCAATTCCACTTCTTCAACGGGTAGGATCTCAGTTTCATTGGGGTAGTATTTCCTTAGTTGAGACACGTGAAATACATTATGAATCCCCGTGAGACTCGGCGGTAGGTCCAAACGATAGGATACTTCTCCAACTCTTTCAAGAATTTCAAAAGGAACTAAGTAACGAGGATTAAGCTTTCCTCATTTCCCGATCCGAGCAAATCCTTTACGTGGAGACGCCTTCAAGAATACCCAGTCTCCAATTTCAAACTTGAGATCCCTTCGGCGAAGGTCGGCATAGCTCTTTTGTCAATCCTGAGCAGATTTCATTCGTTGTTGTATTTGTTGGACTTTCTCAATCATATCCCGTACGGTCTTAGAAGGTTTCTCCAATTTCTCACCCTTCTTAACGCCTTCCTATTTAGTTCATTTCCACTATTCTAAATCAAAGAACAACGGAGAGCGACATTTCCGACTATAAAGTAATTCATACGGAGCCATACCGATCGAGGCTTGAAAACTGTTATTATATGCAAACTCAATCAACGGTAGTTGCTCATGCCACGAAGTCTGAAAATCCAAAGCACAAGCTCAAAGCAAGTCTTCAAGATACCTTATTAATCTCTCGGATTGGCCATCCGTTTGAGGGTGAAATGATGTACTAAACTTGAGCTTCGTACCCAAAATACTTTGTAATTCGTGCCACAACTTTGAAGTAAATCTCGGATCTGTATCTGAAACGATGCTAACCGGAATCCCGTAAAGTCGAACAATTTCCCTGTTATATAACTCAGCTAGCTTGCGAATCTTGTAAGACATCCAGACCGATAGAAAGTGCGCAGATTTAAAAATCCACAATCACCCAAATACTATCAAACCCACCTTTTACTTTCGGTAACCCGGATACAAAATCCATCGTCACTTGTTCCCACTTCCACTCTGGAATAGGTAACGGCTGTAGAAGACCTCCGGGTTTCTGGTTGTAGCACCCGGAACGCTAGGTAGCCACATCCCCCGCACTATAGTTCAATCCACATATGGAACGAGCACCCATACATGAATCAAGCCTATAGCGAATGGAAGACAATAAAAAAAATGACTCTCTAGCTAGGCGGGACTAACCCTCAATTAAATACAAACATGCGTAACCAATAAGGCGGAAGCATACTATACATTCATTTTATTACATCATTCAAGTTCATATCATCAATCATATATACAATCTTCCAAAAGTACCAAAATAAGTCATATGTAATACATAGGTACCAAGAGATATAACAATACATATTTGCATCAACAATATACATGAAATGAGAAAGACAAGTGCTAGACCCAAAATGAAAGACCGACTCGATCCCGCCTAGCACGAACCCTGCAAACCTGAAAATGTGAGGTGTCAATCTATGAAAGACTGAGTGAGGGGTTTAAATAAATATGAGCACACATATCATGGAAGCTATAATCTCGGGTAAGCTTTTATAAAGGAACATAACATAAGTTCAAGAATAGAGTGAATCCTCACCCGAGATTACTACTAATCCAATTAAACAATTCAATCATTATCAATTCAATCCGTGACCCGGCGAGTAAGGGCATTCTCCAACCTTTACTCCAAAAGTGAACAATCATGAGTGTTTCAATTTATTAAATGATCATACAAGTAATTACGTGCAATCAATTAGCAGTTTCATGAACCCTTTTTTCCTCTAGGTGATGGTGGGCTTGCAAGACCCAACCATCCAATCATGGTGTACGTCGGGAACATGACTTCCATGCACGGGATTTCTTCCTCCACCAAACCTCCTGGTGGATTCAGAGGTGATCCCAACTTGGTGAGGATAGTGCAAGAGTTACCCGTCAGCCCTTTCTTTCCCGGTTGACTCAATACACTACCCTCGGGCCCACAGTGTAATACAATTTACTCGCCAAATCAATCAATCAATCCGTTTCATGAAATCCGTTGAAAATCATTAAGGTTTGAAAACTATAGATATATAAATACTTTTTGGCCGAAAACATCACATAGGGTTATAGAGGTTCTATATATCTAGAATTAAACCTCACCTGTGCCGAAAATTAACAAGGATACAACTAAGGAGCTTGCTCCTCATCAACGGGAAGAAGATCTGTGCAACAAGGACAAGTGTTCGTGAGACACGACGCGTATGAACCATTTACGATGCACGGTAAAGTCATGGATCAATATGTCATGCAATAACAATTAATGAATGTCAATTAGGAGCATAATTATCAATAAAACAAGTATATATATATCATATAAGTTACATACGGGAGCCAGGGAAGTGAAAGGAATGCAATAAGAGAGGTTTTGGCAAAGTTTAGCAAAAGTTAGGAAAAGTTGACAGTTTTTGAAAATGCACAAGCTGTAGGAAATGGAAATATCTGGAATTATAGAAGTTGGAATTGAGTTTTGTTTATTGGAAATGAAACTAGACACATAGGTATTTCCAAGGATATATGGCTCGTTTTCTAGTTCAAAGCGAGGAGAAAATGTAGTAAACTTGAAGTTGGGTGATTGCAGTTTGTCGGTAAAGTAGCGACACCAAAAAGAATTGATAATATATCAAAAATGGGAAAAGATATTGAGGTGATTCCAATTGGAGGTTGTTCTAGACTTCAAGAGGTTTCCGTCGATTTAATAATCAGGTTAATCAGAGTTCGTTTGAGGGGTAAACGAAGTAAAACAAACTCACGCTGAAAACAGGGGAGGATCCACGACCGTGGATTTTCCATGTACAAAAATCCACGCCCGTGGATTCCTATGCCGAAAAACCAAGTTTTCTGGACTCAAATCCACGGCCGTGGATCATGCTATAACAGCATATACGAAGGAAAAACAGGGCATGGCTCAAGATATGGCTCCCAATCAACACCAACACCAAATTACAACAATTAAACACCTCAAAACTATCATATATCGATTAGGCATCATATAATCCATTAAATCATGCTCAAATCATCAAGGAATCATCATACAAACCCCATGTATTATCATATCTTCCAACCTCCATATATTTCATGAATTCATGCAAGCTATAGTTTCGGGTAAGAGTTTATAACAACAAGGTAATTTAAGAATAGATTATATTCTCTAAATTACCTTGAAATGAAAGAAAGAAAGGATGAAGTGATGATATGATGATGATGCTTCAACTTGTGCAATTCCTCCTTGAATTAAAGCTTGGAATTTGAGATGAAATCTTCCCTTTCCTCTCTTGGTGTTTTGATCGAAATTTAGTGTGTGTGTGTGAAGTTCTTGATCTAATATGATGAATGAAATATATGGGATGTATTGTATATGATATGTTATATGAGTCTTCCACTAACCAAGATGAATCATCACTTTTTGCATGTTAGTCCTTCAAGAATTTAAATTCAAGCAAACAAGTTCCATCTCTAGCCAAGTGATCACTAACTCCCAATTCATGATGCAATCAAGTTTCATTCCATGTAAATGATCAATTAACTTCCATTTATATAATGCAATTGAGTTCACATTTTATGAAATGGTTAAGTAAGGTCACATATAAGCAATTAGACACGTTATCAAATAATTCACGTAAATTCCACATTAATGTTTAATTCACATAAGTTTATGTAAACATAATGCATATAATGTTATAAAATTACAAAGTAACATATAATATCACATAATGATTGAATGGAAAAACCGGGGCGTTACACTGATGCTCGGCTTTAACTTTCTGACATTTTATGCAATGTTTCACATATTCGACTACGTCTTTCTTCAATTTGTTCCACCAATAATATTGTTTCAGATCCTTATACATTTTATTTCCTCCAGGGTGGATAGAATAAGACGATTTGTGAGCTTCCTCAAGCAACACCCGTTTCAATTCCTTGGGTACCACCACTCGGTTCTTGAAACGAAAAAGACCGGTTTCATTGAACCCGAATGGACATTCCGGATCAACTCTTGCTTTAGCTACCAATCTCTGCACTTCTGGATCATTAGTCCGAGCCTCGAATAATCTATACTTCAAGTCCAGTTGTATGGAAATATTAGAAATTCGAGCTTTCACAATTATTGGCTCCATTCCACTACTTTCGCCCACCTCCAAGTTTGATACACTAGCCTTCCTACTAAGTGCATCGGCGACCAAAATAGCTTTACCGGGATGGTATTTGATAGTGCACTCATAGTCTTCAAGCAATTCCATGCAACGCCTTTGCCTCATATTTAAATCCTTCTGATTGAATAAATATTGGAGGCTTTTGTGGTCGGTAAAAATCTCAAAAAATACCCCGTACAAGTAATGTCTCCATTTTCCAAGTGCAAAGATCACGACAGCGAGCTCCAAATCATGTGTAGGATAATTCTTTTCATGCTCTTTTAATTTCAGAGAGGTATACACAATCACTTTTCCTGTTTACGTCAACACACACCCCAAACCTTCCTTTGAAGCATCCGTATATACAACATAACCCTCAGAGCCTTCAGGAAGTGTCAACACTGGAGAAAAAACTAATTTTTCCTTTAAGAAGTTAAAGCTTTTCTCACAAGCTTCATCCCACATAAATTTCACTTCTTTCTTCGTTAACCGGGTTAAAGAAGTGGCGATCTTTGAGAAGTCCTTTACAAATCTTCTATAATAACCCGCTAAACCCAAGAAACTTCTAACTTCTGAGATGTTCTTCGGTTTCTCCCATTTCAACATAGATTCAATTTTTGAAGGATCAATCTCTAAACCGTTTCCCGAAATAACATGCCCCAAGAAAGAAACTCGATCAATCCAAAATTCACATTTACTGAACTTGGCAAATAACTGGTGCTCCTTCAAAGTTTGCAACACGAGTTTAAGATGTCTTGCATGCTCTTCGGCGGACTTTGAGAATACCAAAATATCATCGATAAAAATTACCACAAACTTATCAAGAAAAGGCTGGAAGATTTGGTGCATCATATCCATAAATGCTGCAAGGGCATTAGTTAAACCGAATGACATCACCACGAACTCATAATGCCCGTACCGAGTATTAAATTCCATCTTTGGAATATCCTCTGCTCGGATCCACAGCTGATAGTATCCCTGTCGTAGATCAAGTTTCGAATAAACCTCTGATCCCTGAAGTATATCAAATAACTCCCCGATATGTGGAAAGGGATACTTGTTCTTGATCATCATCTGGTTTAACTCCCGATAATCAATACACATTCTTAAAGTTCCGTACTTCTTCTTTATGAACAAAATCGGTGCACCCCAGGGAGAAGAACTCGGCCTAATGTACCCTATCTCCAACAATGCATCAAGTTGAGTCTTCAACTCTTTCAACTCGACCGGAGCCATACGATATGGAGTCTTGGAGAATGGCTCTGCATCCGGGTAGAAATCGATCACAAATTCAATGTCTCTATCCGAAGGTAAAGAATCCAACTTCTCGGGGAAAACCTCGAGGAAATCCTTTACTACTTCTGTTTCCTCCAACTTTAATCTGATCTCTAGGCTTGTTAAGAATATAAGCAATGAATCCCGTAGCTCCTTCTCGAACAAGTTTCTGAGCCTCGGTAAAAGAAAGTAGAGGTACAGTCTTCGAACTCCAACCCATGGTAACCTCCGACCCCAACTGGACTCTCTATGCCCGACAATCGTTAGTAACACAATGTCTGTATAGCCAATCCATACCCAGAATAGATCCATAGCGAGTCATCGACATCTTAATGAAATATTTCAAAAAAACTCGACCCTCAATACTCACCGGAACCCCTTTGAACACCCGATCAGTTTCTATGCTACTACCAAAAGGAGAACTAACCACATAGCAAGCAGAAGAGCAAATAGCAGGCAAAGGCAAAGTAACAGAAATAGCCTCGAAAGAAAGGAGTGTGTAGCTCCCGGATCAACAAAGTATGTATGTTCGTGCCATGTATGCATATTGTACCTTCAACTACAGCATCGGGATCAACGTCAACATCCTGCTCCTCTCCGTCCAGAGCATAAGCACGAGCTCGAATAAGTGGCCTCTGACCCCCAGCAGGCTGATCTCGTCGATCCGGACACCTATCAACCATATTCTCAATGCTCCCACAAATCAAACATAAGCCCAGTCGACGTCTACAACCCTCGTAGGTGTGAGTGTTGTGCCCGCAAAAGGTACATTTGAGCTTCTCTGGAGGTGGTGGCAAAGCAGGTGCAGACGGAGCCTTCTGAACTGGTCCCACGGGTCAAGACTTCTTCCCAGGTCCTTTAGCTGGTAATGGAGCAGTGTAAGAAATAGGCCTCTTGCCAGAGCTAAAACCCTTCTTGAACCTGAGGCCTACCCGGAAAGGTAAGTAGATCTCTTGGCATTCACATCATCCTCAACCTTTAAAGCCTTTGAAGTAGCCTTTAACCAAGTGCTCGTGTTGACCACTTCAATGGCTTCCTGAATGTCCAGTCGAAGTCCCTGAACAAATTGCATCGCCTTATGAAAATCATCACTCGCTATATTAGGTGCATAGTGAGATAACCTCTCGAACTCGGCGATGTACTCAGAAACAGACCTCCCTCCTTGTTTTAACTCGGTGAACTCCTTCAATCTGCAGGTGCGGGATGATGGAGGAATAAACTTATTCTTGAATTCCCGGACAAATATCTCCCAAGTTACTTCGTCACCGACGGCATCCAAGATTATCTTTGTACTCTTCTACCAAGAATAAGCCTCGCCCTGAATTAAAGAAATAGTACACGGGCCTTCTCTTGAGAGCTACATGGAATAAGCTCCCAAACCCTCTCAACTTCCTTTAACCACTACTCTGCTCATATATCATTACCCCTATAGAATTTCGGAGGGTGCTGATTTTGGAACTCCCGAAATACCGCTGAAATCTGCCCTGGTTGTGGCGGTGGAACTGGTGGTACTGGAGGAACATACTCTCTCATTCTCTGATGAATCAAGTGAACCAGGGCATTAAGGAAGTCCTGTGGTTGAGCTTGAGGGGGTGGAAGTGGAGGAGAACGATCACGGCGATGTCGTTTGTGACCCGGAGAATGCTCCCGACGAGGTCTACCACGAGGCATCCTGTAGATAATACACTGAACATGCATGTTGAGTTAATAGGTGCAAATGAGTGCAATTAAAATTCCATAATACAATTAAGTCACATAATTCAAATAATTTCAAGTTAGAATGCAAGACTCTCACGTTGAAAAAAAATTTCCTATGCCGTATGACCTAGACTCACAAGATACGACATTAGAGCCCCGGTTTTGCAACCGGGCTCTGATACCACCTTAGGATGTATCACCCGAAACGCAAGGTAGCCACATCCCCCGTACTATAGTTCAGTCCACATACGAAATGGAGAATCCGTACATAAACCAAACGTATAGTGAACGGGAGACAATAAAAAAAAAACAATTCTAGCTAGGCGGGACTAACCCCAAGCCAAATAAATCAATACATAACAATTTAAGCGGAAGCATAACATATACCATCTATTAAAGACCATATACCATTAAAAGTATATATTCTTCAACCCTTCTAATCATAACACATATACAATCTCTCAAAATAACATGAATATCCCATATGCATCAATAATATAAAGGTGTAGTGTGCTAGACCCAAATTAAAGACTCCACACGACTCTAATTCCCGCCTAGCACGCACCTGCAAAAGACTGAAAGGTGGAGGCGTCAGTCTATGGAAGACCGAGTGAGGGGTGTAATAATTATAAGCGCAAATAACATGCAGGTTATAATCTCGGGTAAAGTTTTAAGAAGGAAAATAATATAAGTTTAATAATAAAGTAAACATCGGTTGAGATTACAACTATCAAGTTTACAATTAATTCAATTTTAATCAATCAGTGGCCCGGTGAGTGAGGGCAAGTCTCCAACTTTTACTCCGACAGTGTACAATAGTTAGGTTATCAATTAGTTAAGTGGTCAGGCAAGTAATTACGGTGGAATCAATCAATAGCAATTTCAGTAACCCTTTTTCCTCCGGTTGATGGTTGGGTTTGCAAGGCCCAAACTATCCAATCATGGTGAGCATTGGGTACATGAATCCCATGCCTGGGAATCCTTCCTCCACCAACCTCCTGGTGGATTCAGGGGTCATCCCAAATGGTGAGGGTAGTGCAAGAGTTACCCGTGTTGTATGATTTTAAGTTAAACCAATCGTGCAAGTGTACACTTAAGATATACGCGTAGCACAACAGGATCGTACCCACAGGGAAGGGAAATCAATCACTACTCAATATCCTTTTCTAATCTAGAGACCGAACGAAATCAAGTTGTTTATTAATCTACTAAAACTAAACTAAACGATTAACTAAAGTAAAGCAATTAACATAATTAAACACATTTAGATTAAACTCAATAACTTAAACAGGTTGGAGAGTAATGACTATGCATTCAGGATTCAATATAATACTCGTTTGACAAGTGCAATTCTACAACCTAGTCACTTAAATTTGTATTATCCTCTCTCAAGGTATAACCAAGTGCTCAATTAAGCTCAACGTTGCTCTCGCAATCATTAATTAATTAATTAAACCAACAAGACCAAGACTAGTGCAAATCAAATTCTAGCGGCTTGACATGGAAAAAGATTTACCGTTGTATAGATTCAGAACCAAATCTCTTTACATTCCTAAAATCTACTAGTTATGAAAACTGTCTCAATTACCATCAATCTCTCAATTCTCAGGTAATTCTAGATTATGCTAAGGGTGATCAGGCCGTCGCAATTCAATTTGAATCAGTTTTCAAACTAAGAATTAACACAAGTCATTCAAGCATCATATCAAACACTTATCATGCATTCATCATCACTCCCCTAGCCCTAAAGAATTAACTACTCATAATTAACTCAAAACTCATAAAACTAAAGGAAATTGCATTAAAGAAATTCATGTTCATCAAGTCTAAACAAAGTCTCATAAACCAAACTCTAAACATTCAATAAACTCTGGAAAAATAAATCTAACATGAAAAACGAATTAAAACCAAACTTAGAGGAAGTAGTTTGATGACTAAAGCAATAAATAAAACCGGAAAAACTGAGATTGTTTAAGAACTCGATCCTTTCATCTTCTCGAAATTCTCTGAACAACTCTTCTAAGCTCTATGTCTCTTCTCTCCAACTAGGTCAAAAACCGAAGAGAAAATTCCCTTAAAAAGACTAAAAAACGAACATAAATACCAGCCCAAAAATTCAGCTCGCCGCCCTAGGTAACGGGCGTTACCATCCCATGAGCAATTATCATTAACGCCCGTTACAGGCCTTAAATCGTATTCGCGCTTTTATAAGTGGTAACGGGCGTTATCACTTTCCTTCTACCTAGGGATAACGGGCGTTACCCCTCCTGCGCCAAAAATCTCCTCCTACTGCCTCTGGTAACGGGCATTACCAGAGTTGTATTGTCAGGGAGTAACGGGCGTTACTCCCATAATTCGCCAAAAGGTATGCTCCTGTGTCTGTTAACGGGGGTTAACAATAATGCTCATCCAAGGGGTAATGGGAGTTACTCCTTTTTTCTCCAAAAATACGTGAATTCGCCTCGCATCGCCGTTTCTTAACTCCAACCTCCAAAACACCTAAATGGAGCAAAATAAACACATAAACGCATCAAATGGCACAAAACTATACTCTAATCAACGCTTAAATCCAAGCGAATTCTTCACTCAACAAATTCCCCCCACACTTGCTGTTAGTGTGTAATTTGTGCCTTAATTGTCTTAATTTTTCCCCTTGTGATTAACTGAAAATATGCTTAATTTGGCTTAAATATGGCTTTATAGGTCTACTGGAGCTAAAATGGAGAATTAATGCAAATCTGGACTAAAAGAAGTTATAAGTGCAGAAAATGAACTGAGCCATGACCTTCAAGCCATGATCATCCCTTAAGCTAAGGGTGATGTAGCAGACACCAAGTCAACAGTGGCGGCTAACTTCCTTTTTTGACGAATTGAGCCACTTACAGCTGCTCCATTTCAGTTTTGTGCATCTCAAGGCATGCAATTATCATACTTAGACTTTCTAAAGGAATCTTTGCCTTAAAATGTGTGCCCAACTTGCAAAACTTGATTTTATAAGCTAAACTTAGAAGCAAGGGAGGACATTGAGACTTTGGGAGTAGCAAGGGAGGACATTGAGACTTTGGGAGTTGAAAGGGGAGGCACACAGCAGCTGCTGCTGCTGGAGCGGAGCAAGAACAGGGGCTGAATCCCCTGTTTCGACCAAGAGCAAGATTCCCTCTTCCTTTCCTCTTTTTAGTTGAATTACATGGCTAGATTATGAAGTACTTTAATCCATTTTTTGTAGCTTGATTTAGTTGGTTTATTTTCAGTTCTTAATCAGTTTATTAGCTTTATATATTCTGTAATATGAATAGCAACTGAACTTTTATTTCTAGTTAAGTTATTTCCAAGATTTATGTTGTGATTTGTGAGATCTAATCGATATTCTAAAGCTTTAATCTCTTTGGTATATGCATGTATCTTGGTTTCATGACATGGGCTTGTCTTGAGATGATTTTTTGATCAATTATTATCTTAGAACTTGTCCTTCTTGACTGCATATATAACTTGATCCGTAATTGTCATGTTAGATGTGCCTAAGAGTTAAACATCATTGATAGCTTACCCCCATGTTTGCTTGATAGTGGTGAGATGCATGTGTAATAGTTTAAACATTCCAAGCTTCTTGAGTTTGTTGACTAGGGTCGGTGTCCTTTTCGTGCTTTAAAGCTGTTATTAAATTAAATCTTGAGATCGTATCCATGAGGTTGTTTATTGGTTAGGGAATTGGTTAAAGATCGTATCTTAATCACCGAATAAGTTAGAAAGGACGAGGTTGTCAGAGCTTGTTGACGCTATAGCCGGCCTATCAATAGATTTTAAGCTTATTTGTGCATCGATGATCAGATTACAAACATGAATCGAAAGAATAACTTAACTAGAGTCTTATTTCCTACCTACTTTAAGTTTATACTTTGTTGTTAGTTTATTTAATTTCAGTTTGTTATTTAATTTCCAGCACTTTAGTTAATTACGTTAACCTCCCCCCTCTACTTTTGTTGCTTGTTTGCTTGGCTATTGGAGATTAACGAAACCATCCAATCTCTGTGGGATCGACCCTTCACCACTATACACAATTTATTGTGTTTGGTAGTTTAGGAATATTATTTGGTGGATTCGGCACCCATCATTTGCCTATTGCTCGTCCTCGAGTAATACGAAAATAAGAAAACACATCCCCATCAAACCTCGACTTCAAAGCAATCATCGAACCTTTGCCTAAACAAGTCTAACTCATTAAATCAAGTACTTATAAACACAAGATCATCAAAAATAGTATGAAAAGTATACCCTTGTGTAATGTGTGATTCGAACGAAATAATGTACAAAGGTTAGATTGAAAAATTCACAATTTACGCCTAAGTTCTAATCATCAACCTCGGAGTACACTCTTCGCACCTATCTCCACTAAGGGAGTTAAATCAAGACTTAGGATCGGTAGGTCTTTCGAGCTTGTAATGTAGGCTTTGGGTAAGGTTATGGAATTTTTGGATTAAGTGACTACTTACCAAGCTTACATCATTTAATCTTTTCGCACGACACTTTCATTCGCCATTAAACACTTCCCCCACACTTGAACACTTGTTTCCCACTCTTCTAATTTCACACTTCGCACAAATTTTTCTTTTCTTTCTTCTTTTGCTCTTTCCTCTTTTCTTTTCATATCTTTTCTTTTTCACGTTTTCTCTCATTCTTTTTCCTTTCCTCTTTACATGTATCTCTCCACTTCACTCACAAGAACAATCAAAAGGGATCCAAAGATAAATATTCACTACAAATCAAATGAGCAAGCCTTGGTGTAAAAAGTAACGAGGTGGGTTATTCTTTTGTTGTGCATTAGGCTTATAATGTGGCTACAAAAATCTTTACACAATAATTAGGCTCAACGGGGTCAATAAGATCGAGTTATTTAGTGGGAAAAAAACAGCTAAAAAGAAAAGCTTAAAATCCTCCGACAACGAATGCCTACTTCACTTCCTTAATCTTTCATTAACTCAAAATTTCGCCTCAATAGGACTAAAATGCATCCTAATCAAATCTTAGACTTAATTGAAAATCATCAATTCATCTTTCTAAGCAAAATACATTATCCCCCGTTCAAAAGTGCTCAAAATATAAGGGCATACTAACACACTAAATCATCCAATCTCATACAAATTTTCCTCAATTCAAATAGCCTAACTTATTCTAGCAAAAGCTCAACAATCAAACTTCAAAGAAAAAGTTCAAAACGGGGGAAAATTTTCAAAATTCTCGCAATTCCTCAATTCCTAACAATTTACAAGGTTAACAAGACACCTACTCATACACATATCCAACTAAATCTCAATCATAACCATATCTCCCCCACACTGAGTCTTTGCAATGTCCTCATGCAAATAAAGAGTTAAAGTTCAAGAAAACTCCCTTAACAAATGAAGACCCGGCAACATGTTAGCAAAGCTTCCAAGACCTGAAATATGTGACTAGAAAACACGGATCAAGTGCAAAATCAATTGATAATCAACATGTATCTAACAAGCAACACAACAGTCACGAATTCAAGTAACGAAAGGGCACCTTGCATAAAAATAATTCATGGAGTTCAAAACATAAGCAAAGAACCAAGAGTAATAAGAGTATCAAAATCTAGCAATAAGTACATGATCAAAATAGAATGTCAATAAAGCAAGGGAACATAATGGCAAAACGATCAAGGCTCAGGGGGCTGTTGGGGTCCTCTAAAATACTGATTAAGACGAGCGTAGAATCTCTTAAACTTGTTATCAACTGAGCTTGCCATTCATCAAATCGCTCATCAGCATATTGAGCTAAATCTTCAATCCTTGCGGTCATGGGGGTCACATCAGCTCTCAATCCAACCAACTCCGTCCTAAGACTCCTCACACTAGCCAGAGCATCATCATCAGCTTCATCAACCACAACCGGTGCAGCGTTGCGAAGGATCTCAAACTCATTATCCGGCCTACCGGAAATCTGATCTAAGAGCTCCTTCTGCACATCAGAGAGCTCCTCATAACGAGCCTTACCCCAACTGTACATCTTCCATAACCTATCTCTGTCCCAGGTTGGCCACCATGGCAAGATTTCATTCTTGAGTCGTCTACTCTCCCATTCAATAGCTAAACCCACATTCTCCAGACACTGCACACCAATATCAAAACCAAAATCAATGGGCAACAATCCCCTTGGCCTCCAATCCACCTCACGGGCAAACATAGTCACAAACACACCGTGGGCAATCGTCCCGGTAGCTCTCCCTGTAACTTCTTGAAGCAACCAGAGGAACTCAGTCGTGCCATCGAATTTGATGCCTTCCTTCATCATATACATGACTCCTAGCTCCATCTCAGTAATGTGGTTGTCACTCTCGTATCGGGCACAGAATCTTGCAGCCAAGATCCTATGCACTATCACCCAAGCCAATGAATCTAAGTAGCTATCCTTTGTGTTCCGTGGGGAATAATTTGGGACACCCTTACGCAGTGGGAAAGATTTCCACACCGCCTCTCTTTGAACCTCATCCCACTTAGGCAATGAAGAAGTAGCATGAGCCGAAAAACGTAGAATTTTCCTTATCCGATCCGTATTCCAAATCTGAGTTTCCCGGTCATCCAAAGTGAAGGTCAATGTGTTATCCACCAGGTTAAATTTTATCGTGTGAAGAAGGCGGCAGTCATCTCAACATACGTAAAATCTTTCTTAGCAAGAAAAGGTAACCAACCGATGTTGTTAAACAGTCTCTTCACCTCTGCCCAAGTCTCAAGTTTCTCCATCCATGCTTCCTTGAAGAACCCAGTGGATACGATATTCCTGGTCAAATTCCTTTGAAACGGATTGCCCATAGTATTCACAGTTATGTTGACCGAATCCCTCGATTGATAATCCAAGGGGGACGAGGTAGTGAAGGGTTCAATGGCACGAGGACGCTTAGTACGTCCCATGATACCTGAAATAAACAAATATGGTAAGGGAAATCACACAAATATCAATCACAGTTCACTTAGACCATTTATCAAACACCTTATGTGCAAAGTCCTACGGTGTGAGTTTTTGCTAAAATTCTTCAACCTACCCAACTCAAATCAAAACCACCCTAGACTATCTCAATCTAAGCTCGAAGTTCTCCACAACCACCCCAAAATTCGAATTCAAAAGCTAATTAGAGACTAGGGGTCTATAACAATTCACTAAATTCAAGTTCAAAATTCACTTCCTACCACTAACCCTAACCCTAGCATGCATGCTCTCTCAATATTCATCAATTTCATCAAAATTCATCCTAACATGCAATTAATCCTCCGGTTCTAAACTTAGATTGGAAGAATTAAATCTAAATTCAGACTAAGAGAGGGAGATGTTAACTTACCAAGACTCAAGAGAAAAGTTGATGATAATTAGCCAAGGGAAGATATTGATGCTCTTCTAAGATGGTGTATGTCTCATGTGGATGTTTGTGTATTTGTGAGGGAGACTGAGTATTTATAGGTTTGTGTGGGGCAGGAAGATCCTAATTGGAAAAGGAAAAGAATTGAGCCTTAAAACGTGTTTCCTAATCCCTAAAGGATTCTCGATACGATACCAATAACGGGCGTTACTGAGTTTATGCTTACTAGGGGTAATACCCGTTACCCTTTATTGTCCCGAACGCCTGTTCCTATTAACGGGCGTTACTCAAAATACTCTGCAAAAGTGTAACGCCAGTTACCTACTAATTCCGCCCAAAAACATGAGTTAGACACAAACACAACTCGAATGGCGCTTAATCACGTTAATTAACATAATTAACTCATGATAATCAATCATACCATAGTACACCATTCTCGAAACATATAATCATCTCCAGCACATATTGCAATAAATCACACTAATTCATTCTCCGCACAAGTAAATCAATCTCAAGCAAAAGCAACGCATAAAAATAAACGGACCTCAATGTTGTCATTAAAGCTCAAAACACGGTCCTTACATCCATTCTATCTTCAACTCCTAACAACGCATCAGCTAACCTGCAAAACGAGAGAGAGAACCCCAAAATTAACACGAGAAAAACGAGAACGAAAGGAAAGAAAACAAAGAAAAGAAAAAGAAGAGGGAAAGAAAAATAAGTTCTAAGTTATAGACGTTAGCTTGACTTTAAAAACCGGATTAGGGATCAACAATCCCCACGTGACGAGTCACAAGGAGTGACCTCGTTCTTGCTAATCACTACGCCAGAGCTTGATTTCCACATGTCTACTTCCGACACATTCTCTCTTTTTGAATTTCGAAACTTTGATTTCCTTCCCCAATTAATCGAATCCCTTTTTGGTGTGCAAAATACCACTCCGTCCATGGTCTCACTTATAGCCCCGATCATACAACATCACCCGGTACTGGTGATGGTGTCATGGAACTAAAAATCCTAAACCCTATTCTTTCATTCCCTATTTTGAACGTGAGACATCCATTTTGAACGCGAGACATCCATTTTGAACATCGATATCCGCTCCAACTGTGGCTAGAAACGGTCTACCATGGATCAATTGCGAACCTTCATTGCTCTCAACATCAAGGACTACATAATCATTAGGGATGCAGAATTTTCCAACTTTTACCAACACATTTTCAAGAATTCCTATCGGGTATTTCACCGATCCGTCAGTTAGTTGGAATGTCATATTAGTCAGTTTGAGCTCCTTCAGTCCTAATTTCTTGCAAGTAAATAAAGAGATTAGACTCACACTAGCTCCTAAATCACATAAAACATCATGAAATTGTAAGGAACCAATAGTTAAAGGTATAGAAAAACTCCCGGGATCCTTGAGCTTCGGGGGAAGCTTATGCTGAATAATAGCACTGCACTACTCAGTAAGTGCGACCGTGGCGAAGTCTGCCGACTTTCCTTTTCTCGAAACCAATTCCTTCAGAAACTTCAAGTGAGTGGGCATTTGAGCTAATGCCTCTACAAAGGGGATATTAATGTGAACCTACTTAAAGATACTCAAGAACTTCTCAAATTGTTTCTCTAATTTTTGCTTCTGTAATCTCTGAGGAAACGTCACCGGTGGCACTTGTTTCTTGGGTGCCACACTCATCTTTGGGTTTGAAGGGAACTCTTCCTTTTGCTCCTCTATGCTCACCTCTTCAATACCAACTACCTCCTCAACCTTTTCACAGGCAAATTCGTCAACATCCGAATCTGCAAGCAACCTTGGACGTTCAAACTCTCCACCATTTCGTACAAATATGGCCTTACAATGTTCCTTAGGATTGTTTTCGATTTGACTTGGCAGTATTCCTGGGCCTCTCGTATTTAAAGATTGGGCAATCTGACCAATCTGGGTTTCCAAATTCCTGTTCTGATTTACCACGTGTTCCACTTGAGTTTCCAACTTCTGATATCGATCCGTAGACACGGCTATGAATTTCTCAACTGCAGGCTCCCACCCTTGCTTCTGTTCCTACTGACGGTCTCGGTTGAGGCGGTTGTTGGACATTTTGATTATTAGACCAAGAAAAGTGAGGATGTTTCTTCCATCCAGGGTTGTAGGTGTTTGAGTAAGGATCATTCGCTCGTTTGGAATTGTTTGCATAATTCGCTTGCTCTTGTACCTATTCTCCTACATTGGTATGAGGACACATGTTAAACGCATGTGGACCACTGCAAATTTCACAAGTTACTTGAACTGGTTGGGATTGTGTCCCAGCTGCATTCACAGATAGTTGATCCAATTTCTTGTTGAGGGCCCCGAACTTGGCATTGATGGCGGTTAGGCCATCTAGCTCGATGACTCCTGTTTGCACTTTGCTAGGTTGAGAATGCTTCTCTCATGCACAAAAACATAGTTTTGTGACATTAGTTGCAACCGCTTCAGATTTTGACAGAAATGCTCCGCTAGCTGCGGCATCCATCGCTCTTCTAAAAGTAGGGGACATCTCATTGTAAAATGTCTGTATCAATAGCCACCCTAGAATGCCATGATGTGGGCACTTCTTCTACATCTCTTTAAATCTTTCCCAAGCATCATAGAAAGATTCCCCGTCCAATTGTCGGAAACCTTGAATATCATTCCTGTACTTCGTGGTCTTACTGAGAGGGAAAAACTTAGCTAGGAAGGCCTGAGAAAGTGCATCCCAACTTAGGAAGGATTCATTGGGCACTGTGCTCAACCATGCTTTGGCTATTTCCCTTAGTGAGAATGGGAAAAGTCTGACTTAGATAGCATCAGTGGTGACATTGTGAATCTTAAAGGTATCACACACCTCCAGAAAGTACTCAAGATGTGAGGTCGGATCTTCCAGTGGTAATCCTGAAAACGGATTATTCTGCAGCAAGTTGATTATAGCTGGTTTGATCTCAAAGTTGTTTATTGCAATCGGGGGGCCAGCAGCGGTCTGGATTGCTCCAGCATTTGGCAAGTTGTAATCTCCAATCACAGGAGGAGGTGGTTGTGGTGGATCTACAACCCCTCCGCCTCTTGCATTGTTCTGATCTACAGCCATTGGTTTGGTTGGGGTTTTCTTGCTTTGCTTTTTCTTCTTCCTAACAGCGCTGAGTGATCTCTCAATTTCCAGATCGTAGGGAACTAGTTCCGAATCTTGAGATCATCGCATGCACTTTAGACCTGCACAAAAGCAAGGAAAAACCTTAGCTCAATTCCACAATGACTAAGATGAAAACACAAAGTAAAGTAATGGTCTAAAGGACTAGATCAAAATACTTAAGTAATATTGATTTAAAATGCCTTCCCCGGCAATGACGCCAAAAACTTGTTGTATGATTTTAAGTTAAACTAATCGTGCAAGTGTACACTTATGATATACGAGTAGCACAACAGGATCTTACCCACAGGGAAGGGAAATCAATCACTACTCAATATCCTTTTCTAATCTAGAGACCGAACGAAATCAAGTTTTTTATTAATGTACTAAAACTAAACTAAACGATTAACTAAAGTAAAGCAATTAACAAAATTAAACACACTTAGATTAAACTCAATAACTTAAATAGGCCGGAGAGTAATGACTATGCATTCAGGATTCAATATAATACTCGTTTGACAAGTGCAATTCTACAACCTAGTCACTTGAATTTGTATTATCCTCTCTCAAGGTATAACCAAGTGCTCAATTAAGCTCAACATTGCTCTCGCAATCATTAATGAATTAATTAAACCAACAAGACCAAGACTAGTGCAAATCAAATTCTAGCGGCTTGGCATGGAAAAAGATTTACTGTTGTATAGATTAAGAACCAAATCTCTTTGCATTCCTAAAATCTTCTAGTTATGAAAACTATCTCAATTACCATCAATCTCTCAATTCTCAGGTAATTCTAGATTATGCTAAGGGTGATCAGGCCGTCGCAATTCAATTCGAATCAGTTTTCAAACTAAAAGTTAACACAAGTCATTCAAGCATCATATCAAACACTTATCATGCATTCATCATCACTCCCCTAGCCCTAGAGAATTAACTACTCATAATTAACTCAAAACTCATAAAACTAAAGGAAATTGCATTAAAGAAATTCATGTTCATCAAGTCTAAACAAAGTCTCATAAACCAAACTCTAAACATTCAATAAACTCTAGAAAAACAAATCTAACATGAAAAAGAATTAAAACCAAACTTAGAGGAATTAGTTTGATGACTAAAGCAATAAATAAAACCGGAAAAACTGAGATTATTTAAGAACTCGATCCTTTCATCTTCTCGAAATTCTCTGAACAACTCTTCCAAGCTCTGTGTCTCTTCTCTCCAACTAGGTCAAAAACCGAAGAGAAAAGTCCCTCAAAAAGACTCCAAATGAACATAAATAGCGGCCCAAAAATTCAGCTCGCCGCCCTAGGTAACGGGCGTTACCATCCCATGAGCAATTATCATTAACGCCCGTTACATGCCTTAAATCGTGTTCGCACTTTTATAAGTGGTAATGGGCGTTACCACTTTCCTTCTGCCCAGGGGTAACAGGCGTTACCCCTCCTGCGCCAAAAATCTCCTCCCACTGCCTCTGGTAACGGGCGTTACCAGAGTTGTATTGCCAGGGAGTAACGGACGTTACTCCCATAATTCGCCAAATGGTATGCTTCTGTCTCCATTAACGGGGGTTAAGACATCCAAGGGGTAACGGGAGTTACTCCTTTTTTCTCCAAAAATACGTGAATTCGCCTCGCATCACCGTTTCTTAACTCCAACCTCCAAAACACCTAAATGGAGCAAAATAAACACATAAACGCATCAAACGACACAAAAATATACTCTAATCAACGGTTAAATCCATGCGAATTCTTCACTCAACAACCCGTCAGCCTTTGCTTTCTCGGTTGGCTCAATACACTATCCCTCGGGCCCACAGTGCAGTATAATATACTCGCCAAAACAAGGTCGGTTCAATTTAAGAAACATGGTTCATTTTCAATCATTTGAGGTTTTGTGAAAGTTTATAGATATATATATATATATACATTTTGACCGAAAATCCACGTAGAGGTTTTAAAGGTTCTATGTAACTAGAATTAAACCTCACCTGTAGAGACAAAAAGAGAACAAGGATACAGCCTACGGTGCTTGCTCCTCATCACCAGGAAGCTGGTCTGTGCAAGAAAGACAAGTGTACGTGAGATACGGTCCTTATGAACTAATTAAGACGAACGACGTAATCATGAAGCAATATGCCGTACATTGACAATTATGGAATGTCATGATCATATTCAAGCATGAAATGAGCATATAATAGCATATATAGATCATTTAGAGGCTTAGAAACGGAATTGAAACGGTCAAGTTTATGTAGAAAATTCACAGAAACCTCCTGGAGCATGGCAACGGCCATTCCGGGTTTCAGTGTAAAATGGGAAGGGTCGTTCCCAGCTCTCCCAAAAAATCCCGCACGTCTGTAAAAATTTGCTAATTTTGCCAGTTGGGAACAGTCGTTCTGGCCGTAGGCCAAAACTGGGAAGGGCGGTTCCCAGTCTCGCGCGCTAGATCTTTCAAAGGGACGGGAACAACTGTTCCAGGAAACGGGAAGGGCCGTTCCCGCTGTTCAGCAGAAGCAAAAACAGAGCAGAACAGGGGAGCTCTTCGAGCCAAAGGCAAAGCTCAACAAACACCATCAATTCAACTCCCAAATGCCATAAATCATGAAATAAACATACTTAGGTACTTGTAGTTCAATAAATCCAATATAACCACTCATATCAAGCTTTGATCATCAAGAACTTCATCATCAAATCCATATATGAACTCATCAACTAACTTCATAAACTTCAAGATATATTCATGAAATTCAATTTCAAAGCATAGAATCAATCTTCCAACACCAAATACACAAGTTATTCCACTTAAATACTAACCCTAGCTTCAATCAAGAATTCAAGAAATCACATATATATCTCATTTATACCTCAAATGAAAATGGGAAGAAAAGAGATGGAGTTAGATGATTGTTGGAGCTTCAAAATATGAAATTTGGCGAAAAATAACTTGGAGATGATGAAATCCCTTCTCCTTCTTGAAGCTTTGATCGAGAGAGAGAGAGAGAGAGAGAGAGAGACGAAGATGGAGAGCAATTGTCTGTTTGGTGTGTATGTGTGTATTATGTGAATACAGCTCTTGTAAGAGTTGAAAAACCACAAATTGCAATTAAATCCTCCAAGGGTGTAAGTTCATGCAATTGAGGATTATCTTTATGAGAAATGATCATTTTAGTCCAAAGAAACTTTCATGCAATTAAGTCCTCTAATTTAAAGAGATGATCAACTAAGGACATGTAGGCAATTAAATCATATTCGACAATTAATTCACGTGACAATTAAATACAATCATGCGATAATTCTCAGGTTGATAATAATTTCATATAAACACTTAGAAATATAATTCATAAAATTATCATGAAGTGTATAAATTAATAAATGAAAGAATTAAAATAAATCCTAACTCTCGAAAACTCACACTTGGCATGCTTACCTGAACATCCGGAAAACTAGGGTGTTACAGTATTCACTACCCATCAAAATATCAAAATAGGCCTCGAACACCCGTTGATTCATGGACTGCCCCCATAGCAATCTCAGAATATCACTCACATACACTTGAGTATCATCGCCACCGATATATACCACCTTATCACTGGCAAAAAATACAAAATAAAATTACTCATTAATACAACTAATTACGCATCAAGAACAACTTACTTGAACGTCGCAGATTAGGCATCAATCATTCCATCGATCATTGTAAGAGCTTCTTCGTTCAAAGGTGCACGCCCAGCAAAGTTTTTTCTAACCAAAAGCGACTTCAAATCTCTGTCAATAGAATATATTGGGGCAATAAAATCATCACCATCAGCATCTTCAACAACATGAACTGCTTCACGAGGGAACTCGGCAGTATCTTGACAAACAAGCACCGCATCTCGCTCAACCTCATCAGCAGCAGTCCTCCATTCATCTTTCAAATCAACTAAAACGTCATAAACAATAACATCAACAGAATCACGCCTCGAAAGCTTCACACCCTCTTCAGCCTTATCCTCCTCTACAACATTCTCCTCACCTTCATCCTTCTCCTCCTCACCATTTCCTTCAACACCTTCCACAGTAGACCCCTCATCAGCAGACTTCTTTCATTTGTTAGACTTTGCTCGCTTATTAGATTTCTTTCTTTTACCATCCTACTTCTCCTCGGCCATCTCTTGGTCTTCACCATTATCATCACAACTATCAAGATCATCATCCTCATTTGCAAAGGCAGACTCTGTTACATCCTCTACACAATCTAGCAACCTGAGCTCCCTTCGATCAGCAGGTTTAATTTGATTTAGCTGCAAGCAAAAGATTCAATTGTATAATATGATCATCTAGTTTTTCATAATTCATGTATATATAACGTTTTCAATCATAATGTATACTTACATCGAAGAAGGTCAGCTTGATGTGACGCTTTTCAATTTCCTTCTTCAATGCGGGCAAACTACTCTTCTGCCACTTCAAAAAACATGGGAAAGCTTGCACCACCACGGCATGCCCACAAGAGGGAAAATGCTCATGGAACCAAGCCTGGATTTAAAACATACTAGGGGGATCAAAAAGATAAACACAACAACTTAGATATAAATACAAAATAACAATATATATATTCTTACCATGAGCCCCATGGTACATCCGTCAAGAAACTGTTTGTCATCATCATGGAACTTTTCAATTGACAAAAGCAAAAAGTTATAAACAACAGCGTTTGTAGAGTGATGCGTTAAATGAAGAACGTATATCAGACTAATGGGCAGCTTAAAGCTGCTGCGAGGAAACAACAATGTAGAAAAAACAAACAATATGAACATTATTGCAAAATCATCGATGCTTTCGGCATCACTCCTAGAAGCCAAGCCCTGTAGCCTGGACAATATGTTATAAGGTGTTACCCTACTGTTTTTTGTTATCAAAATACAGACTCCGGGATCACGATTTCACTCTAACATAAAGGTCAACGGGATGACCCTCACATTATAGTCCCAACACAATTGAGAGCTCCTTGTCAGTAAAGGGTACACTGACGTGCCCAAAGTTGAATGTTTGTTGGTCCCAGTTAAAACGTGTCAGAAGGAAACCAACGCGTTTGTTTGTATCTTGAAATCCAGGCATGTGAAGGAATGCGCCAAATGGAGTACACTGACATGCCCAAAGTTGAATGTTCGTTGGTCCCAGTTAAAACGTGTCAGAAGGAAACCAACGCGTTTGTTTGTACCTTGAAATCCAGGCATGTGAAGGAATGCGCCAAATGGAGTTCGCATTATCCTTTGCCTTTGGACATTAGTTAGCACACCAATTCCGCTCAATTTTTCAGTGAAATATGTCGGCGAACAACGACTGAGTATGTCGTCGCGGCGCGGAGGTTTATCGCGAAGGCGGTGTTTCCCGACACTGGACCCTTTTTGGGTGTGGGTCTTCTTGAATTTTGCTTCTTCAATCGAGCCATGTCCACTAATTGACAATTAAGAATGCAAAATCTGCAATAGACTGAAAATTTATGTAATTGCAAGCCCTAATATCGTATAGAACAACTATAATCTAGAATTGAAAACCTAAAATGCCGAATCAAAAAGGTTACACTTACCAGAGTTTGAGACGAAACAACTTCTTCTTCTTCAACAATGAACGGCGGTTGTATAGAGGGTGGTGTGCTCGTCGGTGATGGTTCGATATCGACAAATCGAAGGTGAAGAAGAACAAATATGATTCAAATGAACTGGTTCTGCTTCTTGAATTCAACAAGGGTATTATGGTCTTTTTATACATTTTGGGAATTTAGGAAAAATTTATTGTGTATTAAGGATATAAAACAAGCGAATTTCAAATTGGGGTATTTAGGAAGAATCGTGCCTTAATAGGGACTTTTCCGTAATAATTATTTATAAAGGACATAAAAAAAAAATATTTATAAAGAACATTTAGAAATTTATTCTTGGGAAGAGGTGCCAAATGTCTTTCACATCTACTTCTATTTACAGTTTCACACTTATTATCTCCTTCCCTTGTACTCTCTCTTCTTTTTCTCTCATACGGACAAGTACATTACCCCCTTCGCCTACACAGACCCTCTCTTCTTCGCCACCACCACCGCTTTCCGCCACCTTTCCGCCGCTGCGACGACCCAACATGATCTTCCATTTGGACGGGAATTTGTTTTTTCTCTTTTTACTTGCCCATTCGCCAAGTTTACCGTTTCGTTGACCTTTCCGCCTCGATAATTTATACATTTACGCCAATAATCCTTGGAATTGGGATTTTTGTAGTCTTCTGTCACTAACTTCATCGCTCCGGTTGCGGAGATCTAGGGTTATTTCTCTGCAATCCAGTGCGTGATTCACACCAAAGTAAGAACTTGTTTCGATTTTCATGGTTATACATTGAGATAAGGGGTGAACGGTCCAAATTTAGATGCGGTCACGAAGAAGATTTGTATTTCGAATTATTGCGTATGCTATGTTATTATCTTGAACGTCATAGTATTTTGCTGTTTATTTGGTCTTTTGACTTTTTAGGGTTTTCATATATGATTTGGGGGAACTTTTTGAATCAATTTGATGTTATATATCCGAGCAAAATTGTGAACTTTGTAAATATTTCTTCGTTTGAACTGAAATTTTTGTTCTGTTTGCTTCTTGATTTCTGTTGAATTGTCGTTGCATCTTCTAGCAGATGAGAGTGTCATAACACTTGATGGTTAATCGTGTAGTTTGATGTTCACGCACTTCTGATTAATCAAAAAAAATTAGAACGATTTCTTTAGTTTGATATGAGTTGATTCGCTATTGTTGTCAAATGGGATTCTGGCATTTGAGAAGATAACACAAGCAAGTTTGTTAGGTTAGTCGAAAAGGTTTCTTGGTTTATGAACTTATCTGCTCGTCACTGGTGAGTTTTTGAAATTATCTCACCGGTCTGTAGATTCTCACATAGAACTTGGAACTCTGTGTTTTTCTTAAAGATCCCAACTTTGATGGTTTCTCTTTTCCTTTTGGAATATCAGGGATGAAGAGAACAACATACTACAACAATGCTGTACCTCAGCTTCAAGATCAATGGCCAATCAGAAAAGCACTGACGCTATCTGATGTTGACATCACCCACCCCTTCCTCACATTATCCAGGCAACAAGTTGAAACTCACATTGTCTTATACTTGACACTTCAGCAGCAGGAACATTTAAGAGCTGAAGGGCAAGTAGGTCTCAATGCACAGGATGATGATACGGGTGATATGTATATGATGAAGCTCAAATGGCGTGGGAGTTATTACAATCTCATCGGGAAATGGGGAAAAGTTGTCCGAGGCAAAGGTCTTGATGTCGGCCAAGAAATTAAACTAAGATGGTTTAATGATTGCTTACATTTCTCAGTACCTCAACAGCAGCAGCAACATCAACATCAGCATCAGCATCAACATCAACATCAACAGCAGCAGCAACATCATCATCAACATCAACAGCAGCAGCAACATCAACCGCAACAGCTGCAGATTGTTCCTCCTCCACCCGTTCGATTAGTAGCTGCATTGCCAATGGTGCAGGACCATTGGCCCATTAGAAAAGTGTTGACTTCTTCTGATGTTGATCCAAATCACCCTTTCCTTCCACTACCCCGAAAATTGGTTGAAGAGAATATTCTCGTTCATTGGGTCCCACTAGAAAGAGAACGGTTGAGAAAGGAAGAGCAAGTGTCTATAAATGCTCGTGATTATGACTCAGGCGAAACCCATGTTATGAAACTGAAATGGCGTGGGAATTATTATAACCTTATTGGGAAATGGGGAAATATAATCAGAAATAAAGGACTTGGTGCCGGACAAGAGATAAGAATCCGGTGGATGAATAATTGCTTGTATTTCTCGGTCCAAGATCAAGAAGACCAATTTAATGCAACAGCTTCCTCTGGGATTGACAACTGGCCGGTTAAGAAGGCCCTCACTCTATCTGATGTGGATATTAATCACCCGTTTCTCACTCTACCAGGGAAAGCTGTGGAAGATCATATTCTCTTTTATTGGACGAATCAGGCGAAGGAGCAGTTGAGGAACGAGCACCAAGTTGCTATTAATGCGAGAGATGACGACACGGGAGATGTTTACGTGATGAAGTTGAAATGGCGCGGGAGTTACTATAACTTGATTGGAAAATGGGGTAAGATAATTAGGGAAAAGATGTTGCATGTCGGGAGAGAGATTAGGGTTCGATGGGATAATGGATGCTTGGTCTTCTCGGTTCCTCAATGATCAAGAGGGGTTCTCTGGTGTAGATATACGTAGAAAATTTCATTTCACCCATTTCTTGTTATGATTTTTAGTCTAAAGTTAGTCATCAAAAGGCTAATTGTGTGGTTGGTGAATTGGTATAACCTGCAGAATATATTTAGGTAATAACTTATATGGTTTTGATGCTTCTTGGGGTTTAAGCTTGGTGGTTTTGTAGATCTTGAAGCTGGATTTTGTATTTTGCCAGTCTCTTGGGAGATTGTAATGCAGGAAATGGTGGAATGATGGTGATCAGTTTGTTGTTTAGGGGGAAATTGGCATGTATTGAGCTCTTTTTTGTTGATGAAATTTAATAGAAATACCAAATTGGCTATACTTTTCCCAGTTTTAATTAAATGCTGCACAATTACTGAAGTTTTGGCGTTTTTAGTTCTGTAAAATGTATCTTTTTTTATTGTGGGTTGCTGCTTGCCAACGTCTTTTCCTTCAAGTTCATACATTTGGATGGAAGTAAGGTTTGGCCAGTCATCTGAATTCTTTTGATCACAATCCTCTGCTGGTAGGGTTGTCATCTATGATTAACGGATATTTTTAAAAGTATTATTTTATTATGTCATGTTGTGTCAGATACTAATATCGGATACTGTGTCTGATACTCTTCACGTGGAAAATTTAAGAAAAAATTTGTGTCGTTTTGTGTCCGTATCCGTACATCATAGGTTGCCTATAAATTTTAAAAAATTTGCATTAGTTAATAATTTAAATAGAATCTCATAAATCTTGAAGGACCAATGATAAGTTCTCATAAATCTTGAAGGACCAATGATAAGTTCGTAAAAAGAAAAAAGTTGTAGTGGATTGGATTTTAATTTGAGTTGGATCCGAATCCTATGGATATATCATATTCACACACTCATATATTTTATTTGTTTATTTTTTTTAATACACACACCTCAAGTGTCCAAAGGGATTCGAACCCTGGGACTTTACCTTCGAAAAAAAAAAAACCCTCAAACAACTTGGTCAACCCCTATTAACATTCACACACTCATATATGTTAGTACTTTTGTTAACTTTTTTGTAAAGAAATTTTTACTTGATTCCACCTCATTTAAACTCAAATAAATAAGGGAATTTTTTGAAAAATTCCCCATTTGACCAAAAACTTTTAGTACTCTCCAATTCAAATAATTTTTAGTTTACTCCGTAATTTGAGATTTTATTTTTATAAACTACCTACTAACATAAATTGTATATTTTACCCTTAATTATCTTAAATGAAGTACTTAAATTTGAATTTGCGGAACTATCTCTAAATTTTGAAGAATTATTGTATTACGCATAGTTGGTTGTTGAATGAATAACTTTAGGGTGATTTACATATGACTAATTGCATTTAGGTCTAATTACAATGCAGTCTATCATTATCGAAAAATTACATTTTATTCCCTATAAATCTTGGTTGGTTTGAGGTCCCTTAAGGAATTTGTAAAAGTACACTTCTGCCCCTAACAGTTTTATGAGTGTTACATTTAATATATATCCAAAATTATAATATCATCCTTAAAGTTTACAAATATAAACAAAATGATCCCTACAAATTATGAGTTTAACAACAAATCATAAATATTTTTGAAATGACATAACGGAACCCTAGGGACCACAAAAGGTTTTCAAAGTTAGGGACTAAAATGTAATTTTTGATAATGATGGATTACATTGTAATTAGACCTAAATACAGGGTAGTAAGATTGTAACGCCCCAGCTTTCGGCAATTCAGGTATGAACGACACGTGTGCGTTTGAGAGTTGTAATTTAATTATTAATTGATCATTTAATTCATTTTTCTATCATGACATAATTTTATAAAAATTATGTTCTTAATATTTTATTGAAAATTCACATCATATCATATTTTCCGGATTTATTGAACGTGATTGCAATGTGAATTATTTTTCCCGAATGTGATTTATTTCTTTTATGTCCTTAATTGCTCATTCTCATGAATTTGGGATCTAATTGCATTGGACCTAAGTGATCATTTAATGTTGGGATTGGACTTGATTGCATAACTTAACAAGTGAAAGGATTTAATAGCAAATTGGTCATTTCTTCCTTCTTCATTAGCAGCATTCACGTACCTTTGGCTTCTCATTCATACAAAACATTTCAAACCTTGTTCTTTCTTTTCCTCCTTCAACCGAGAGCAACCCTTGTGAAGAAGAGGAAGATTTCAACCATTCAAGCTAATAATTGTGGGTTTTGGGATCATAGAAGCATCATTATCATCACTTCTTCATCTTAGATTCCATCTCTCTCATTTGAGGTAATTATGGAGATTGAATGATTTTATTGAAAATATGTGAGATATAGGGCTTGGCATTGGCTTGAATGAATTGTGTATTTGTTGTTGGAAATATGTTTGTGATCATTAAGCTTGAGTTTGATGCATATATCTTGAGTTTTATGAACTTGGAGCATGAGGGAGTGTAGGGGTTTCAAATGATGGATCATTGATGATCTAACATGGGATTATGTGTTTTTGTGACTTGTTATTGATCAATATACATGCTAGCATATTTATTGTATCAAATATATGCATTTGAACTTGGCTTGAAGCCATTTTTGGTGGTTGATTGTTGCTTTGCCATTGCTACTCTGTTCTGCTCTTCTTCTTCTTCTGCTCACGTATTCTGGGAACGGCCCTTCCCAACCCCAGTTCAAAACTGGAACGGCCGTTCCCATGATGCTGAGACTTAGGCCAGCGAGACTGGGAACGACCGTTCCTACCTTGGCCTGTGAGCCGGAACGGCCCTTCCCAGCCCCAAAACGCGTTTTAAATTAAAAACGCTGGCGCGTCTTTGATGGCCATGGGAACGGCCCTTCCCATTTTCAAAGGAAGGCCGGAACGGCCGTTCCCACGGCGACTGCAGAGCAAAAGCTACTGCATAAAATTAATTTTTCATCATCATCCTCCAATCATTTCTTTGACCCCTAATTGATGTTATATGATCGCATACATGTTGAAACGTGATATTTTCATGGTGCATTGTATTTTTCCCGTCGTTTCGTTGCATTTCCGCCGTTCGTCATATTTGGTACATTTTGAGTCGTGTTTCACGGACGATTGTCTTTCTTGCACAGACCAGCTTCCTGGTGACGAGGAGCAGGCCCCGTGAGCTGTTTCCTTGGTTTATTTTGGGTCGTTCAGGTGAGGTTTAATTTTAGATACATAGGACCCGTACAACCCTATGTGAAGTTTTAAGCCAAAACCTATATTTATACTTATAGTTTTCAAATGAGATTGGTTTTCAAATGTTTCATCGAACTATTGAAGAAATTGATTGATTGATTGATTGTTTTGGCGAGTATTGTATTGCACTGTGGGCCCGAGGGTAGTGACTCGAGCCAACCGGGAAAGCACGGGCTGACGGGTAACTCGAGAGCTATCCTCACCAAACTGGGATGAACCCTGAACCCTCTAGGAGATTAGGGGAGGAAGGAGTTCCGGGCTTAGGGATTCATGTACCCTCTGCCCAGATTGATTGGATGGTGGGGCCTTGCAATCCCACCATCACCCGGAGGAAGAAGGCGTTATTGAAATGGCTAATTGTGCACATTAATGAATTGCTTGATCACCTAATCATCTAATAATTGATTGATTGATTGTACACAGTCGGTGTAAGGTTGGAGAATTGCCCCACTCGCCGGGCCACTATTGATTGAATTGAATTGATTGAATTGAAATTGGAATAGTTGTAATCTCGGGCGATAGTATCTCTTTTAACCTATTAGATCGTATTGTTTTCAAAAAATTATTACCCGAGGTTATAACTTGCATGTATGTGCGCTTATATTTATGTATACCCCTCGCTCAGTCTGTGTTGGACTGACACCTCAACTTTTCAGTGTTTTGCAGGGCGTGCTAGGCGGGAATTTAGAGTCATGTGGTCTTTAAATTTGGGTCTAGCACACTTCATTCCACATTTTGTGTGTATAGCTAATTGGGATATTTTGTATTGTTATCTATATTGTTGGGAGATGATAATGTATTGATAGTGTGAATGTTGGTACCTATAAGTAAATAAATAAATATGGTATCTAATGAATGTTATTGCTTCCGCTTTTTAATACTCTGACTTGATTGTTGGTCGGTTTTAAATTGAGGGTACCCGCCTAGCCTTGAGTCATTTTATTGTCTCCCGTTCGCTATGGCTTTGATTCATGTATGGATTGTACATTTCATATGTGGATTGGAGCTATAGTGCGGGGGATGTGGTGCCTGGCGTTCCGGGTGCTACAAAGATGTAGTTATTTCTAACTTTTATGTTAATTTAAAGTATTCACTTGTGCATTTGTGAAACTATATTTAAAATTTGAGGAACTATTGTGTCATTTAACAATGAGCTGTTAAATGAAGAATTTTATTCTAAATATGAATTATATACATTTGTGTGTATAAATATATTTGAATTTTGAGGAATTGTCGTGTTATGCAGCATAAAATAACTTAATGAAACACTTTTCTATTAATATAATATTTGAATTTGTAGAATTATATAAGTATTGAGGAATTATTATATTACGACAATTAGATGTTAAATTAAGAACTTTTATTTTAATATGAAGTATTTATTTTTGAATTTTGAGCATTATATATGCACTTTGAGAAATTATAATGTTACGTAACGGTTAGTTACTAAATGAAGAACTTTTATTTGAAAATGAAGAATTAAAATATGTTTTCGTAGAACTATATCTGAGTTTTGAGGAATTTTCGTATTATTCAGCAATATAGTTAAATGAAGGACAATTAAGTTATTTTAGAATAATTAGAGAGTTAAGTAAAGGTTAATTTTTAAAATAGGGAGTTAACTAAAAATTTTTTTGGCTTGGGAAGTATACTCAAAATTTAAATACCATTTGGGGAGTTAAGTCTAAATTTCTGTAAATATATTATATATAATATATAAACACAATAGTTCCTCAAAATTTAAATATAGTTTTACAAATGTACAAGTGAATACTTCAAATTAACATATTCAACAATTGTACATAACATAATAGTTCCTCAAAATTTAGATATAGTTCTGCAAATTCAAATTTCAATAATTTATTTTAAGATAATTAAGAGTAAAATAGACAATTTATGTTAGTAGATAGTTTATAAAAAATGAAATATCAATTTAAAGAGTAAACTAAAAATTTATTTGAATTGGGAGTGTACTAAAACTTCTTTTGTCAAACGGGGAGTTTTTTTCAAAAAATTCCTTATATTTATTTTTTAGACTTATTTATTTATAAAAAAATCATATTTTATTATTAATCGAGTCGCATCTTTTAAGGGAACTAATCCAATCCTATTACACATGGATTCAAAATCAATACATATGAATCTTATAGTTTTCCGATTCAGATTCAATTGTCGGATATTTTTATCGAATTAGAAAATTTCTTATCCGATCCAAATCTGACCAGTTGCAGCCCTAGTAATAGTATTGTCTTATGTATCACATTATAATGTTGTCTTCTGTATCACATTATAAATTATATAAGTTCGAGATGAATCAACAGCTAAAATGTAAAATTCAATGTTAACTCTATATTTCAAATAATCGAACACGAAATTTTTAATTAAACTCAAAGTATCTTTAATTAAACTATCAAAGTATCCAACTTCTAATGTATACAACTAGTGGTAATAATATTTGTGCTTCATGTTAGGTATAATATTTTGTGCTTCATTTTTTCAATATATTATATAAATTATAATTACAAATATATATAATATATTACATAATTAATATTAATGATCTGGCTCAAATCTGGTCGATCCGACGTGGTCGATCTGACTGTCAGGTTTGGGTCAATCAGTCAAGAATTTGTTCGAGTGGGCTCTTTATCGACCTGAAAGCATTAATACAAGTGAGCTAGGAGCCAACTTTGGGGGGGGGGGGGGGGGGGACTTGAGGTTTTGCCCAAGTTTGGCACTACGACGCTCAAGTCATTGTTGGACTCTTTAGAGAGAGAATAAATGCAATTTAATGCTGAGTAAAAGCTTATCAACTATTGTTCAAGGGGGGAGTATTTATAGCCTTGACCAAATAACACAGTAATGCGTGTACCGCAAGTGTGCATTAATGGCACTGTCAATCGTCGATCTAGATGTGATGGAGCTGGCTAAAGGGGGATCGATTGTACCTTCTTTCCCCTTTAGGTAGAGACGGGGACTGACGGTATTAAAAGCGCCGTAGTATGCCTGTCCTAGGGAATGAGAAGGTTACACGTGTCCCGACAAGAGTGCTTTACAGTATTCGGGTATTCGGTGACGTATGCAATCGATCTGTAGGTCAATGCGGTCTTCCGTGACCCTTGTGGATTGGACTTCATCCTTAAGTGGGCGGATCGAGGGACACTTCAGGTCGACGGGGATATTGATCTATCAATCTGTCTATCCCTGCTTGCCATGTTCTGGCCAAGTGGCCGTCTTTGGTTTATCCAGACTGGCGGGAAGCCCACGTGGCTCCTTCGAGGGCGTACCACGTGGCAGCATGTTATTATGCCATGTCAGAGGCCCCCCAAATTACCAGTGTGAAATTTCGCAATGGTAATTTCATCGATCTGGCATTGGGTAGGGGAACCGTCACGACTGTTAAAATCGAGCTGATGTAGCGATGATTGGGCGCGCCTTTTGAGTGGAATCGATCTGCCGCCGCATTTAATGCGACGTGACCTTTGAGGGAGGTTACGTGTCCGGTGTAATTATAGAGTCGCTCCGTATTTCGAGACGTTACTTTTCATCCCTTATAAATAGGAGGCCACATTTAACCCCTATTTCACCATTTCCATCCTCAGAGAATCAAACTGTTCCGATCTGCGAACTTCGTCCCCCAACTTTCTTGAAGCTTGTCCGATCGTTTTCCAAGGTAATTTTTTGTTTCTTCTTCCATTCTCTTATGGCACGTGATCAGGTTGAGGCGGGGGTGGATTCGAGGGAAGCTGCTTTCACGCCGTCTCCTGAACGGGAGGTCGACTCGAATGTCACCTCCGCTTCCAGATGCTAGTTTTGGATCGCTTACGGGATCCGGGGGAACGGCTAATCACGGAGGACCCACTTCAACTCCGAGAAGGAGAGGCCCGTTGAAGTTGGCGGATGAGCCCGAAGAGGCTCAGGAGGTCGATGATGAAGACGAGGTCGAAGAGCATGTTGTGAATCCTCCGGTGGTGGAACAACCGCGTTATATCTACCGCACTCTAACCCACGTGACTCAGAGGGTATCGAAGATAACTAATTCTGAGTTCGCGGACGCGAAGAGGAGGCTTGGTTTGGTCTCCCCGTACGTAGTTCGAATACCATTGACGGGGGAGACAGTGGGCATCCCCCTGAGGCCGAGGTCGATTGGGGTCTATTATCACTCAGTCAAGTACGACTTCCGGTTCCCATTACCTCCGATCGTCTCTGATTTCCTGGTTCGTTTCAACATGTATCCGGCTCAGAAACTCATTTTCCTTAATCCATTGCATGATAATAATTGTGAAGTGCCTTGGGTTCGCGCCGGAGATCGAGGATTTTGGGAAGTTCTTTACCTTGAACAGCGCCGCAAAATCTGGCCCCGGATACTTCAACCTTCAGTCGAAGCCGCACAGGAAGATGGTATCGGTCCCATCAACATCGCACGGGATAGATTGGAAGTCAAAATTCTTCTTCGTCGATCTCCCGGTTACCCCTTCATTCCGAACTACGTGGGGTTCAGACGATCCGGAGCGCCTCTCGACCAGAGCCACCTCCTGGCTTCAAAGCCATTTCGATCTACTTCCCCGCTTGGGCCTCCTAGACCTTACGAACCTGACGAGGACGGGGAATCTGGTCGAAGCGGGCATTATCCTTGGGACCCGATGGAGGAACTTCCGCCTTGGTATGCTCCTACCTCGATCGGATCCCACCTCGATCAGGGTGGGTTCCTTCTAAACTTTGCGAATTTTCGATTGTTTCTATTGTCGATCTAATCCTTGATTTTTCGACATGTAGATCTTCGTGTTCTAATCATGTCTCGAGCTGCCAAGATGAGCGCGAAGAACCAGAGGGAGGTCCCGGCTGTTGAGATGCAACCTGTGATCGACGTAGCTCGTTCGATACTTAACACGTTTCTCGAGGCCCAACAAGTTCATCAAGAGAGGTTTAGGAAGGAGTTGCATGATCAGGGTGCTTTACCGGTCGATCCAAACCCCGTGGTGCCTCCAGCTCGAGGTCAAGAGTATGTCGATCTGGCTGGTCCGTTGAGCGGTCAAGCGGGTTTGGTCGAGGGCGACCTCGAGCAAGTAATAAATTTAGACCACTTAGACTTATACATTGATGAAGACATTGACCCTTATGCCCAGTTTGTTCAGGCAAGACATGGTGTTAGGAAGAGGCCCTTCAGTGAAACAGCTCGCTTGACGGAGGAGTTTGAGGGTTCAGATGAAGAGGCTCAGTTTTTGGCCTTCCCCATGACTCCACTTCCACAATGGCCAGCAAGACTCGAGCTGGAAAGACCAGACGGATCGAAGCGTGCCTTAGCTTTCAGGACTCCAGACATCGATCTGATCTCTACCTTGTTCAACACTAGTTGTATCATTGATGAGCAAAGGAAGCTTTCCATCGCAAGATCGGCGGATCAGAAGAGGGCTAAGGCCGCTCGAGGGATTTTCTGCGTAAGCATTTTACTTTTATTGTGAAGTATCCCATCCATTGTCGATCTCCTCATATTTCGTAGGCTAGTTTGTCCTTTGTGTTCTTTTGACTGAATCGATCTTGTTGTTGCCTCTTCAGGACGTTCTCCCTCTGTTGGTCAATTCGATCCAAAAGGCGGACGTTTTCAAGGCTGGCAAGCGGAGGTACAAAGAGAAGTACCAGACCGCCAAGGCCCAGCTCGCCTCGATGGATCATCAGGCCATGCAACAGCTCGAGGACGATCTCCGCAAGGCCAGGGAAGAGAAACGAGTCCGGGTCGAAGAGAGGGACACGATGGAAGCCCAGATGAAGAGTGCCCAGGAGGCTTTGGAGCGAGCTGAAAAGCAGCATGAGAATGAGCTGGCCCGAATGAGGGAAGAGTTCGCTAAAGAGCTAGAGGATGCCAAGGCTGCCTCTAAAGAAGAGGGTCGGAACGAGATTTTCGATCTCGCCAAGGCCAAGATCAACAAAGCCTCAGAAGAATTAAAGAGATGCAAGCTCGAGATCGAGCGTTATGCAGTTCGGGAGTTCATGGAGGGTCCCGGATTTGAGGAAGCTAGCCTGATCGTGGGGAAAAAGGATTTGAAGGAGGGATTTCAAATTGCCATCAATCAGCTTAAGGCTCAGGATATCTTCCCTTCCACTTTCAATTTTGAGTCGATCGGTCCTCTACTTCCCGACCCTGGTGCCGTTGATCAGCCTGAAGAGGAAGAGCCAGTTCAAATCGATTAGGCGACCTACAAGTATGGTCACGCCATCGAGATCGCTCAAGCCAAGAAGTCGAAGTGCCCAGCGATATGTGAGCTGCCTCAGCCAGTCGAGGTCGAACACTTCCTCCCAACTGCTCGTGAGTTTGAGAGGGCCAGGGCTCGAACTACTCAGGAGTCTCATTCGGCCCATGTTGAGATCGATTGATCCTGTGAATGGCCCAGATGCGACCTATGACTGCTTGATTTTCTTCCTCACTTTAAAACATTTAATTCGACCTACTAGCCGGGTTGTGGCTAGGTGAATACTTGTTTTATTTTTCTTTTAGACGGTTGCCCATCGAGCCACGTCACGTGGTGAGCTCGATACGCTATGCACGATCGGCCCACGTCGAGTGGTGAGGTTGATCTTTTGAATGAACGAATTTCAAGTTTCCCATGTGTTTATTCCTTGCTTTGTTTGAATATGGTTTCGATCTCATTGTTGGCTAGATTCAGTATTCGCGTTTTGGATCGATCCGGTTCTCATTCGATCTCGTTGGAACGTTAGCTAATTATTGTTTAATCATTTGTTCTTGTTATTCTCGTCGAATCGATTTCGATCTCGTTGGAATCAAAGATGTGTTAGGATTTTTAGGATCTCTTTGGGTCTAAGACGACCTCATTGGATCTCGATCTCTAACAAAATAAATCTGCTTTTGTTATTCTCATCGGATCTGATTCGATCTCTTCGAAATTTTAAAGTTGTTCGAGTTAGGATTTTTAGGATCACTTTGGGTCTAAGACGACCTCATTGGATCTCGATCTCTAACAAAATGATTTGAAAGGTGAAACATTAAGAATCTTAGGGTCTCACTGGGTCTATATAATTTGACCTACTTGGCCCTTGATCTCTTTTATGATGCTGGGAGGGGGGGGGGGGGAGGGGGGGGCTCGCTCCCCCCTCGACTCATGACCGTAGGTCGAATGAGCGTTTGCTCGAGGGGATTTTGAATTATTGTGGGATCAAGGGTTGATTCCAATCGGATGCAGTCCCAAAAATATACATTAATTCACTTAGTGGTCGATTCTCAGGTGAGTTCGACCTCTGTGGATGTGCTATAATTTGAAATAATTTGAAAATACTAAGTGTAAAATTTCTTTAAGTTGTGCGCGTTCCATGGCCTGGGTAAGGGTTCGCCAACCATGTCTTCGAGCCGGTAGGCCATGTTTTTTCCCGATCTCCTTGACCCAATAGGGGCCCTCCCATTTAGGCTCGAGTTTCCCAACGTGCTGCAGGACTTTGACCTTTTTTTAACACTAGGTCACCGATCTGGAATGATCTGGGCTTCACGTGTTTGTTATAAGATCGAGCCGCTGCTGCTTTGTATTGTTTGAGCTTCTGGTAGGCACGCTCTCTGCTTTCCTCGATCTCATCCAGATATTCAGCTCTGATCTCCGTATTCTGGTCAAGCTGGTACTGAGACACACTAGCTGTTTCATGTAGGAGCTCCGAGGGGATCACGGCTTCGGATCCGTAGACCAACGAGTATGGGGTTTGCCCAGTGGCAGTTCTTGGGGTTGTTCGATAAGCCCAGAGTACAAAGTCAAGTTCGTCCGCCCAAGCACCCAGTTTGGAATCAAGACGAGTCTTGAGATTCTGGATAATGATCCTATTGGTGACTTCGGCTTGGCCATTTGCTTGTGGGTGGCCAACAGTAGTGAACCTAAGGTCGATGCCGAGGTCTCTGCAATAGCTTTCGGTATTCTCAGATCGGAATTGTGGTCCATCGTCACAGATGAGAACCCTCGGGACCCCGAAGCGTCAGACTATATTTTTCTAGAGAAAGTTTTTTTTATCACTGCATCAATTATCTTGGGGACAGCTTCGGACTCGACCCACTTTGAGAAGTACTTGACGCATACTATGGCGAATCTTTTCTGTCTAGGAGCAAGGGGAAATGGTCCAATGATATCGATCCCCCACTGGTCGAAGGGCCAACAGATATGGATCGGGATCATGGCCGCCGGATGTGTATGTATGAGGTTGCCGTATCTCTGGCATTTGGGGTATTTTCTTGAATAGAGCTTTGCTTCTCATACCATCGTTGGCCAAAAATACCTCTTAGGACTTTTCGAGCTAGGGCTCGACCTCCGGAGTGGTTTCCACAACACCCTTTGTGAACCTCTTCCAGAACGTCTTGAGCTTGGCTAGGTCGAAGGCATCTTAAGGGAGGACCTGTGAAAGATTTCTTGAACAACCTGCCTTCGAGATCGAGCATGTACTGCAGGGATCGATATTTGACTCTTTTGGCTTCAGTTAGATTCTACGGTAGCGTTCCATCTCTGAGATAAGCGACCAGATCGTCCATCCAACAAGGTTCTGGGAAATTGATGGTGGCTACGCCAAGCTTGCCTTCGTCGATTGCCCGGCCCCCCGAGACAAGGAATTAGATCTTCGCGTCTTTGGTTCCCTGAAGTCCGTTCGCCAGTTTAGACAGGGCATCAACTCGGCTGTTCTCTTCCCGGGGGACCTGTTCGATCTTAAATTCCTTGAGCTTAGAGGTTAGCTCCTTTACCATTTTGAGGTATGCCGCCATAGATTCTTCCCTTGCTTCGTACGTGTCATTGACTTGACCTGCAACTAGTTGGGAATCAGTTACGACGGCTAACCTGTCGATCTTATTCTCCGTGGCGTATCGTAGCCCTGCGATAATTGCTTTGTACTCAGCCTCATTGTTCGTGGCTTTGAAGTCGAGTTTGATGGCGAAGTCGAGCTGGAGTCCGTCTGAGCTTGTGAGGGATAAGCCCACCCCTCCCCCTTGTGAGGTCGATGAGCCATCTACATACATGATCCAGCTTGGTGAGGTGGGAGCGATCTCCATCGAACTAGTGTTCTTTTCGATGAGGAAGTCAGCCAGAACTTGGGCTTGTTGGGCGGCTCGAGGTTGATAGGTGATGTCGTGCTGGCTCAACTCGACTACCCACTTCATCATTCGACCCGACATATCAGGTTTGGATAGCACTTGCCTAAGGGGTTGATCTGTCAGTACAATTATGGGATGGGCTTGGAAGTACGGGCACAACTTTCGAGCCGCATGCGTAAGGGTGAACATGAACTTCTCGATCTCGAGATAATTCAGCTCCGCACCGTGCAGGATCTTATTGAGGTAGTAGATCGGAAGGTGCTTTCGATCTCGTATTGCGACGAGGACCGAACTGAAAGTTTCGTTGGAAAGAGATAGGTAGAGGTACAAGGTCTCCCCTTCATTGGGCTTGGCTAACAGAGGTGGAGATGCCAGGTACTCTTTAAGTTGTTCAAAGGCTCTATCGCACTCTTCGTTCCATTCGAACTTTTTTAGGTTTTTCAATATCTTGAAAAAGGGGAGGTTCCGTTTGGACGATTGAGAGATGAACCAGTTGAGGGAAATGATTCGACCGACAAGGGATTGGATTTGGCTGGTGCATTGGGGTCAAGGTATGATCTGGATAGCTTTGATCTTCGCTTGGTTAGCCTCGATCCCCCGTTGGCTCACCATATATCCGAGGAATTTTCCCCCTTTGAGGCCGAACGTGTACTTGTCGGGGTTGAATTTTCCCTCTTCGACCTTGAACGCTCGACCCAAGTGGCCGAGGTGATCCGAAGCCCATTTTCTTTTCACGATCATGTCGTCCACATAGACTTCCATCGTTTTGCCGATCTCGTCTTTGAACATCTTGTTCACTAACCTCTGGTAGGTCGCTCCAGCGTTCTTAAGACCGAACGACATTACTTTAAAGCAGTAAATGCCCTTGACCATTGTGAAAGCCATGTGGGGTCGATCTTTGGGCGCCATGGAGATCTGGTAATACCCTTGAAAGGCATCCATCATGCTCAGCATGTCGCTACCAGCTGTCGAGTCGACCAGCTGATCGATCCGAGGGAGGGGGAATAGGTCCTTCGGGCAGGCTTTGTTCAGATATGTAAAATCATTGCACATCCTCCAGTTTCCCCCGGTTTTCTATACGAGGACAACATTGCACAGCCAATCGACATACTGGGCTGGGGTCTCGTTCCTCAAGCTTTGTTCAGGAGTCTTCTGCTTTATGGGTTTGCAGGTGGGGTCAAGACCGAGGCGATGGCAGATCACCTCAGGGTCGATTCCGACCAAGTCCTTTGCTGTCCAAGCGAAAACGTCGGCGTTCTCTTGGAGGAACTCAATCATCATGATCTCGTGCTAAGGGTTCATGTACGCCCCAATCTTTATCAACTTGTTGCTATCGTTTGGTACGAGGGGTATGTGCTTCAGGGAATCGGATGGTTCGACCCGACCAACTGCCTTTTTTTTTTTTAGCCACGCGCGATCCCTCTGCCTTGACCTTTGGTGCCGAGAGATATATTTCTCCACTTGTATAGGTTTGTAGATAGATTCCCTTGGGGTCGAGTGCATCTTTCTCCTTTTCCTTTGGCTCTTTGAGGGTGATTGCATAACATGCCCAGCTATCGGGGACGTCGCATTCCACTTTTCTGACCCCGTTGGGCGTCGGCATTTTCAACTTCTGGTGATAAGTGGAGATTATGGCTTGAAATTATATGAGGCCTGGTCGCCCGAAGATCATGTTATATGCTAGGGGCATATTGACGACGACATATTCGACCTCTTTGGTAACTCATCTGGGCGAGGTTCCCATCGAGGTGAGCAGCCTGACGCGCCCGAGAGGGACGACCTGAGATTCGCCGAAACCAGACAACGACGTTCAAATTAGATCGAGTTTCAAGTTATTAAGTTTCATCTTTTCGAGAGTAGAGTAAAAGATAATGTTTGTGCTGCTTCCATTATCAACTAGGCATTTGGTTACATTGAAGTTAGCCACGCCCAAGGTCACCACCATCGGACAACTAGGTGTTTCGCCTTCCCGACGGGGGCCTGGGTGGCTGTCGTTCTCGCTAAAACTAACCTCCTGCCCTTCCCACTCCCTACCCAGTTCGATCTGGAGCACTTCCTCGTGGGGGCCATTGTACTCTCGAGCTGCTTTTCTGATATTCCTTTTTCGTGCAGCGTTCGAGTCGCCTCTCTCATGTCCTCCCACGATCATGTAAATGGTTCGGCAGGTAGGGGGGTTCTCTTCGGCTCTCTCAAGGGGTTATTTCCCTGACCTCCTGGACGGCGACCTCGAGCGGGAGTGGGATCATTCCTTGTGTCGACCTGACTTCTCGCTGAAATGGTCGATCTTGTTGATGAAGTCTTTCAGATGTCCCCCCCGGATGAGTCGCTCGATCTCATTGCGGAGGGCCATGCATTCTCCCGTCGTGTGGCCCCATTGCTGATGGTAGCCACAGAATTTACCCGATTTCTGAGCCTTAGGGCCTTCTCGAATGGTCTTAGGCTTCTGGAGAAGTTTCTTGTCGATCACGGTGAAGATTTGTTCAACGGGAGCGTTGAGGGGAATATAATTTCATCGATCGATCTAGGTCGTTTGATGGACTTTCCCCTTCTACTTCTTGGGCTCGCTTCCCTTCTGGCTGGGGATCGAGCTTGACCCAAGATTATGCCCCATCGATCTGGGCAGGGGTGCTAGCCCATGGGCGAGGGCTATCTCCTCGACCCGCATAAATCCGTGGGCGAGGTTTTGTATCTCGATTAGGTTGCGAGGGCTGGCCCTGATGATCTCGTCCGCCCACAGGCGGTTGCGGAGTGCTCGATGGACGACTGGCAGCAGAGTGTCCATCGTTGGGTCCTCGACCCTAACCACTTCCCTCGAGAACCGAGTAAAGAAGTCTCGGAGGGACTCGCCATCTTCTTGGCGGAGATTGATGAGGTAGGAGGGCGGCATCTTCTCTCAATCCATGGAGGAAAAATGTGCTAATCTATCTACAAAGTGATTGTAGGTACGGATGCATCGAGGCGGTAGACGGATGAACCAATCCTGCGCCGGGCCCATCAAAGTAGTGACGAATATCTTAGCCCAGATTTGTTGTGGGTGGGGGTACAGCAGCATTCTGTTCTCGAAGGTCATAATATACTTCTTGGGATCAGAGGTCCCGTTGTACAGTGGCAGCCCCGTGGGGATCCTATCCCCATTGCAAGTTGTGCGGAGGATGTCCTCCGAAAATGGGGAGGCTTCCTCCCTGTCGCTTCGGAATCGCAGGGGCCAACTACTCAACCTCGCGATCGACCTGCCTCTAGGAGACTACGGAACAGCGGTCCCCCAGGTGGCTTGGGCCCTTCTCCTTGGCGGGTCGACGTATCGATCTTGCCCGTTCTCTTGGCATGCGGCGGCGATTCTAGCCGCCTCATATCGGGCAGATCGAGCGGGTATCTGAGTTCGTAGGTCGTCATATTCTTCGTGGTTGCTGTTGACCGCGTAGTTACCGCGATTAGCGCGGCTGGGATGTTCCGAATTGCCATGACCCTCTGACGAGACCTGCTTGCTACCTGCCGCGGATGGCAACGGAGGTGCGAATCCTAGCGCCTGATTCTGGCCCGCGCCGGCTTGGGTGGTGATGCCCAAAGTGACCTGGGCTGGCCCGTTGTTTAGCGGCTGGAGGTAATATGGGACAGCAGGCCCATAGGTCTGGGCTGCGGGTCCTAGGGCGCTAGCCATCACCGGGCTGGGGATGGTAGCGGGACTGGCCCTCGGTAGTTCGGGGTGTCTCGGTTTACAGCCCTCTACTTGGGCCTATTCAATCTCGACCCGCCATTGGTCGAGGAAGACATCTAGGTCGGTCTGTGTAATAGCGACCCTCGGAGCGGCCTCTTGTTGAGGTACAATCACGCTGGCACTAGCGCCAACGTTCCCAGCGATAGGGTGGACGGTGGAGGGATTGCCAAGGGCGCGTCGAGGTCATGTCTGCCTTTGGCAACCTCCTCCATGTCATCGTCGCGGGGAGTCCTTCTTGTGTTCACCATTGTTGTGGATGAGTGCTAAAGTTTTTTTCCTAGATCGATAAAAGAAGAGAGGTAAATGAGTGTTTCCCACAGACGGCGGCAAACTGATCTGGCTCAAATCTGGTCGATCCGACGTGGTCGATCTGATTGTCAGGTTTGGATCAATCAGTCAAGAATTTGTTCGAGTGGGCTCTTTATCGACCTGAAAGCATTAACACACGTGAGCTAGGAGCCAACTTTTTTTTGGGGGGGGGGGGGCTTGGGGTTTTGCCCAAGTTTGGCACTCCGACGCTCAAGTCAGTGTTGGACTCTTTAGCGAGAGAATAAATGCAATTTAATGCGGAGTAAAAGCTTACCAACTACTGTTCAAGGGGCGAGTATTTATAGCCTTGGCCAAATAACACAGTAATGCGTGTACCGCAAGTGTGCATTAATGGCACTGCCAATCGTCGATCTGGATGTCGGACGACGGGGCTGGCTAAAGGGGGATCGATTGTACCTTCTTTCCCCTTTGGGTAGAGACGGGGATTGACGGGCATTAAAAGCACCGTAGTACACCTGTCCTAGGGAATGAGAAGGCTACACGTGTCCCGACAAGAGTGCTTTACAATATTCGGGTATCCGGTGACGTATGCGATCGATCTGTAGGTCGATGCGGTCTTCCGTGACCCTTGTTGATTGGACTTCATCCTTAAGTGGGCGGATCGAGGGACACTTCAGGTCGATGGGGATATTGATCTAATGATCTGTCTGTCCCTGCTTGCCATGTTCTGGCCAAGTGGCCGTCTTTGGTTCATCCAGACTGGCGGGAAGCCCACGTGGCTCCTTCGAGGGCGCACCACGTGGCCGCATGTTATTATGCCATGTCAATTAGTATATACAATAAATATTTTAATTTTTTTTATTAAAATGTTAGAGTTAGCGAGTCTTCTCGCGAATCCAAATTTTAGAAAGAAAAGGTTCGAGTTCAATTCGTGGAGGTCACTGGTTCGACTTTCCCGAACATGAATTCGAACTTTTATTGATTCGACTCGCTAGTCTCGCGAACGGACTCGTCTTATTTGCATCCCTACTTTAGAGCTTATGAAATGTTTAATTTTGTGATTAAATTAAGTACTATGATAATTTTTTTATTTGTTAAGGGTGGTTCAGTTTCCAACCTTAATAGTTATCATGGGTTGGTGCAAATAATTTTCTTTTAAGATTGCATTTTAAAACTCTAGTCGGATCGGTTCAGCCGTGATTGGCGGGATATCCGGTCCGAACAAGCCACCAAAATAGGTATATGGTTGACCCAATAAGAGCCGTTAGAAACCGGTCGAGAACCTACTTAAAACCCAGACCGGTGTCATCAACGAACCAGTGGTTTGCAAGAACCCTTACCCCCCCCCCCCCTACCCCCCCCCCCCCCCCCCCAAAAAAAAAAAAAAAATTCAAAATTTTCTGAAACCTAATAGTTCCTGAAGAAAATCTAGTTCTTATATCTGAATGATTCATTTTCCTCTTTTAATTCTGATGTCAATGGAAAAATAAATAAGTAAAACCATTGACAGAGAGGAAAGAGACAAAATAAAAAGAACTATGACTTGCAGTAGCTGGCAAATTGGATGAGAGCCGGGAGGCGGTGATTAGGCATTCAGAGAATGATGTGTGTGCATTGAAAGTTTGAAACCTTATCCCACTAAATTTACCTGTACATTCCTTGAAATTATATTTAAATTTTGAAGGATTATTATGTTATTTAGTAATGATTAAATAAAGAATAATTAAGTTTGACGTGGGCCTTTCCTATTCTGCAATGTGGCAATCCCAATGAAGTCGAGAAAAAGTACTACTCGACCCTTAGGTCGAGTACAACTCACCTCTAACGAGCCAATGAAAAGTCATGGATGAGAGATGTAGAATTCGCGGATTCGACCTATCCCCTCGAGGGGCGAGTCAAAGATCCCCAATCACAAAACTTCGACCCAGCAACTCTTGTCTCTGACAATTCAATACAGTTATGGGATCCGCTAAGCTACCATTAGCATTAAATAACCGATTAATGTTCCATACAGTTCTTGAATGACATTAAATGCACCTTGGGCTTTGGGCCCAACCACTTCAGAACCTTAAGTTATAAATACTCCTCATTAAAGTCGTTAGGTAAGCTTAATTAATTCGCAAAAGTCAACCCGAATCTCTCTCACTTTTAGATCGAATACTGACTTAAGCGTCGAAGTGTCGACCTAGGGTATCACCCCTCCAATCCCAAGTCGGCCTTCAGTTCACGGTTGCTAATTCTCACAACTCTTACACTAGGTCGAGAAGCTGTATCAAATACAAACTCTAAGTGGTCAATTGGATGCTAGCTGGAGCACTCAACAATCGGATATTCGACATGATCAAAGTCATTTTAAAATAATTAAGAAGTTAAGCAAAAAACAATTTTTTAAATATGGAGTTAACTAAAATAATCTTGGTCTGGGAAGTATACTCAAAATTCAAATACCATTTGGAGAGTTAACTTTAAATATCCAAACTCGAAATTGCATAATTCAGAAATTTCCGATCAAAACATAACCGTTGGACCAAAAATATAACGAATTAAATATTATGGTATGAAATGTACATATTGTTAATGTATACTATATATTAAGCTAGAGACCCAAGTAAAAATTATTTTATCTTTTTGGGTTAATCTTCTTTCGTACCCCAACGATTGAGGTGTTTTGCACTTTGGTACCCAACCTTTGAATTTTTACACTTTATTACCCAATCTCTAAATTTTGTTGCACTTCAGTGCCCAATATCAAATGTGTCATTTTCTTATTGGTCGGTTGGGTACACATATCATTTTTTTATTTGTCGGTTGGGTACACATATCATTTTCTTATTGGTTGGGAGTATTTAAGTGTAACAAAATTCAAAGGTTGATGGGCCCAAATCACGCTCGGATCATCACCGCACACGTGTCGAGATCTGGACGGCTCAGGTAGATCAATCTGGAACGCTTAGGCCTTAACGCTCGAGAAGATGGGCTCACGATAACAGATCCAACCCATCTGCCTGTAGCCTCACGACCTAAGGCCCACCTGCCGGAACCATCCTGACGCTCGCACCCTCGCAGCACTCACGTGATCCCCGAAACATAACTCATCCTCCAGGGTCCACCCCGACAGACGTGCGGGAGGTACTGGGCGGTCGCCCTTGCGCGCGCCTAGGACAGGCGGGCGGCGACACGCGAAGCCCGCGCCCGCGACTCCTTCGCACGCGGGGTTTCGCGTGTTCGTCATAATCCGGGTTTTCGTTTCGTGTTTTCGTTCAAAAGCAAAACCAATCCAAGAAATCCAAAAACAGTTTATACCTAGTTTTCAAAAAATTAAATTTTGCAAAACCAATTTCAGAAACTTTCAGGAAAAAATACAGTTTCGTAATTCAGGCTTTCTAAAACAATTACAAATACTCAATCGCATCAAGCCTAAGAATTTCTACCAAATTCAGTATAATTGAGACGAATCAGAAACACGATTCACGAGGTGGCTCTGATACCACTTGTTGGAAAACACGAATCATAAAGCAGCGGAAATTTAAAAATTTCCAACAAAAGGACCTTGGACTCACAATCGTGTAACCAAATTCGTAGAGATAAGAAACTTACTTTTCTTTTATTCTTTCTTGAAGCATTTCAAGCCACCCAAGAACGCTCTTCTCGCGGCTTGATCCCCTCTCCTTGGTAAAGCTCGAATCTTCAAACTTCTAACTTGAAGCTCTCTAGAGATAGTCCACCAACTTGATCACAATCTAACTAGTAAGGATGCTAGTTCTCTAGTTAGTGTTTAGGCTTAACCTAGGGTTTCGTTTATCTTGGAGAAAGGATGGTGTTCAACACATGAACCAAAAGAATTGCCAACTAGCTCCATAAGGAGCTCGAGCTCTCCTATTTATAAAGAGGGGAGTGCCGAAATTCCTAGTCCTTAATGGGCTAGGATTTTGGTCTCTCTCACTCCTATTACTTGATCATCAAGTAATTTTGACTTTGACTTTGAATTCAAATTCAAATCAAATTTCAAGAGAGCTAAAAATATCCAAACTATTTTTGGATAATTTTATACTTTATTTATTTAAAATAAATAACTTATTTTATCTAATTAATTAATTCATAATTAATTAACTAGATTATTTTTCTCCAAAATAAGACTTTCTTTTTAATTCAAAATTAAACCAAAGTCTATAAAATAATTAACACATTTAATTATTTAATATATATATATATATATATATATATATACAATATATATATTCACACGTGTGGGACAAGTGTCACAAGGACACGTGTCACTCACGTGACCCACACGTGTGGAACCCTCTTGGCTTGAATAGCTCGTTTAATCATTTTAAAGCCTCAACTCATGTAACCAAGTTGTTGTGTGTGACCCTCTAGGTTCTCAATTCAATTAGCAGTGACCCCAATTAATTAATTCACTAATTAAATAATCGGTCCACAGATTAAACGACCATTGTCTAGCAACAGGTGTTTAACCCCTAGCTGAATTGGAATGTTCGGATTCGACAGAACCTTTAAGTCATTGATTTTTGTGAGATACAATCCTACTACTTACTATCTCTCAACCAAGCTCTAGGGCAAGGGAATAATCAGAACCCTAATAATCCGGTCTTAAAGCTAAGTGCACTTCATATCCATTTGATCTCAATCTAAGAAACCCTTTTCTTGATGTCTTGATCTACTGCCTTGGCCAAGGACTCCATATGGCAAATGAATGACTTACACAATAAGAGATCACCTTGCAAATGCAAGTGTAGGTCCTTTCTTGATTCTCATTCACTTTCATGAATCACTTGTGCAACCCCAGCATAAGCCTTGAATCAGTTGTCTAAGGCGACACCCTTCAAAGCTTATACCTAAGACTACAGAGTTAACTCATAAAGTGACAAGGAACCTCAAGTCTAAGGATTAATTAATCACATCAATGATTCGTGAGATATTTCCTAATCTGGAAGTTTCCATTTCCTGAAATAGAAACTTCCTTTCCCATTTAGGAATGTTCTCACACGGGGCACCTCAGTGAACTTACTTATTAAAGTAAGCACCCTCATGTATCACGCACGTATCAACTATACACTTTGCACCTCCATGAAACAAGGTGGTCCTTCTTAAGGGCGTGATCCCACAAGCAAGCATTAGAGGAGTCAGGTTGACACTCCCACTGTCTGTAGGACTCATTGGCTTGGAGTATTTTACTAATCATGACTTATGTGATATGGGGCTCGTTTCATGAACCATTTCACCTAAATGGTAGAGTCCTAAAGTCATCAGGATTAGGGGAGTTCTCATACATGCACAGCTAAAGTAAACGCATACCAAACAAGAGCATATAAAGAAGTGTTGCCTCAATTCGTTATTTCATTCAAAGATTGTCTGTGATTACAATAAGGAAAAGCACAAAGCGGATATACAATCGGCTTTCTAGGGCACTATTCCTAACACCTCGTGCTTCCCAACGCTCGTGTCAGATCACCTCTGGGACGCTCCCTCCAGCGTCCCTACGCCCATTTGAGCCTCTCCGGGTAACCTAGCACTCCTACGGTTGTTGCACAACTGCCTTTGACACACACAAGTAGTGCGCACACCAATCCCTGACATCAACTACCACCCGTACCTGGGCATATTCCAGGGATGTCACTCTCACTCCATCACACGCCACCACGTGTCTAGGGCAACATAGGTTTGGGACCACATGATCACTATTACTGTTTAAACCTGGGCAAGTCCGTTTAAACCTGTTTTCAAACTAAGGATTAACACAAGTAATTCAAGCATCCCATCAAGCATCCATCATGCAATCATCATCACTTCCCCTAGCCCTAGATAATTAGCTACTCATAATTGAAGCAAAAATCATAAAATAAAAGGGAATTGCATTAAAATAAACAATCGTCAATGAATCTAAACAAAGTCTAACAATTAAACTCAGCAATATCCAAAAACAAAACTAGCATACGAAACTAAAACTAAACTCAAAGAAATTAGTTTGGGAATTAAAGCAACAATAAAACCAAAGATTGTTCTCAGAATTCAATCCTGTCGTCTTCTCGAACTCTCTGAAAATCTTTGAAACTTCTGAGCCTTCTTTCAAACCCTAGGTCTTGACCTGGAAGGAAAACTCTTTTTTCTGAACCTCTCAAAACTCTCCTTCTGTCTATCTGTGTCCCTCTCTCAAAAGACTCCAAAACGCACTAATATAGCAGCCCTAGGATAATTCTCGTCGCCCTAGGTAATGAGCGTTACCTATTATTGCCTTACTTCTGTTAACGCCCGTTCCTGCCTTAGAATAGCCATAATGCTTTAACAGTGGTAACGGGCGTTACCACTTTCCTTCTGTATAGGGGTAACGGGCGTTACCCCTATATTCTCGCCAAAACTCCCCTCCTGTGGCTAGTAACGGGAGTTACTCCTTTTATACTGCTAAGTGGTAACGGGAGTTACCACTTTATCTCCCAAAACTGCGTTAAATCGCTCTGCTTCGCCGTTTCGTAATTCCAACTCCATCAGCAATTGAATAGAGCTAACTAAACATATAAACGCATCAAACGGCACCAGAATATAATCTAATTAACACTTAAAATCATCCAATTTCTACACACAACAAAATCTCCCACACTTGAATATTGCTCGTCCCCGAGTAATACAGAAATTAAGAAAACACATCCTCATCAAACCCTCTCCTCTAAGCAATCATCAATCCTTCGCCTAAACAAGTCTAGCTAATTAAATCAAATAATCATAAACATGAAATCCTCAAAATTTAGTATGAAAAGTAAACCCTTGTGTAGTGTGTGATTCAAACGATACAATGTACAAAAATTAGAATGACAACCTCACAATTTCCTCCTAAGCTCTAATCCTCGCCTTCTGAACACACTCTTCGCACCTATCTCCACTAATGGAATTAAATCAAAAGTTCGGATCGGTATGTAACGCCCCGACTTTTCGGACGTAAAGGTACGACATATGTGTTTACCAATTTGCGCGAATTAATTGTTTTTACGTGTTTTATATTTAATTTTATTATAAGTTGTTATTATATTATTTTATTTTATTTTCTTATTTTTTATTTCAATTTAATATTATTTTAAAATACTTCGTTATTTTAAGTGTATATATATATATATATATATATATATATATATTAATTATTATTGATTTATTGATTAGTGTTAATTAAGTGTTATGTTAATTAATCATGCTTTAATTAATTAATCACGTTGACCTTAATTTATGTTTGAATTTAATTTAATTTATTTGGTTTAATTTTTATTATGCATGAATTGTATGAAAATGTGCATGGTTGTTTAATTTGTGCATCTTTCTTATATGAAATGATATCGAAATGTCGTGAAATTGTAGTATGTCGTAAATATATGTGTTATGAACATGCCTATATGCTCGTTTTGTGTTTTCGAACTCGTTTAATATGTTAACGAATTTAATTTGATTCTTGGAACCAAATCGGGGGCTAATGAGCAATTAGCGCACCCTTGGTTCCGTACGTGATATCTTGAGCTCGGGAACTCGAATTCGAGTTCCGTCAACTTAGTTGAACTCGTATCGAAGATTTGAGTTTAATAAACTAAGCCATATATTTTTCTGAAATCATTTGAACCTCTGAAATCCAACCGAAAAACGAAACAGCATCAAAATGACCATCTTTCACTATATTGGCCATTACTTGTTCAAAACTTAACCAAATTAACTATGGTTGGTGGCCTTTTAACCCTAGTTCAAACCTCTATCTGCTCTTAACTGCTCCATCTTGAACCAAACCTCACACAAACCAAAACGTTCAGCCAAAGCTTCTGCACCTCTGTTTTCCCGTAACAGTGCAATCCTTGAGGTTTTGAGCTCAAATCTCAATCAACCTTCATCCAATCAACGAGGTGAGTTAGGATTATGTTATATATTCTTCTCTGGTCATTTTGATCTATTCATCTCTCAATTTGAATCGGATTTCATGGGATTCTTAAGCATGTGAAGGAACAGTAAGGTTTTTGGAGTATTTGATGATCTCTTGATCTTTAACTTGTTTTGATGATATGTATATGATTCTTTTACTTCAATTATGGCTGTGTATGCTTGTATGGGTTGATTGATCACGTTGGGAGTTTCTGTTCTTTTTTCCATTTCTTGCCCTGTTTTCTTCACACACGAACTGCTGCTTTTCCTTCCCGTTTTTGCTGCATTGTTGGGGGTTGTTTCTAGGATTGTTTGTTGATCATTTGAAGCCTATTCTTACCTTGATTATTAGCTTGTTTTGGTTGCAAGTTTGTGTGAATATTTGGCCTGGTTTGAACCCTCATTTTTCCTCCCCTGTTTTTCCCGTAACTGTCTGCTGCTTCTGTTCTGCGTCTGTAACACTCTCTCCGGCCAGGGAGAGTTTCTTCTTGGATAGTGCCCGGCCGGGTACTTCTGCTGCTAAACCTTCTGTACTCCCTACCCGGCCGGGGAGATTTGTGAAGGTCTGGCTACCCGGGAGGGTAGCTGCTGCGGCAGCTTCTGTTCTTCTCTTCTTCCTTTCTTTTTCTTTCTTGTTGCTACTTCTTCCTTCCTTGTGTGTTGCGGTGGTGTGTGTGTGTTTATCATTTATAAACTGCTGCTGCTGTGCTTCTTTTGATTCAAAGTATGTGCGTGAGTTTATGTACTTTAGGAGCAGTCATGGCTGTTGTTTGGTCAGTCCTTGCTGCTGCTGCTGTTTTCCTTGGTTCCGCAGGAGTGTGTGTGTGTTTGTTCTCCCCACATGTAAATTGCTATTGCTATTCTCTAACTGTGCAGAGTGTGTGCATGAATGTATATATATATACGTATATATGTGTACAGTTGGGTTGTGGGTGTGCATGAAAGTTTTACATATATCTATATATACATATCTCTAATAGTGCATGCATGACTTTTTAATATGCATGGCTTGGTAATGTTATTTGCATGCATGTATAATATATATATATATATATATATATATATATATATGTGTGTGTACGTGTGATTATATGTATATATATATAATTATTATATATTTTAAACATTATTTGATTTAATTCAATTTTTTAATTTAATTGATTTCTATTTCACGTATTTAATTTACCGATTCTTGATTGAACGTTTTATTTATTCTATTTCTAATTGTAAATACGAATATTACGTGTTATGGATATTATATAAATTTTTAGATTAATTGATATGAATTATGAATTAGGGATTTGAATGAAATGAATGAACGAATGGTTTGATTATGTGCTTTAAATTCCTTAATAGTGCACATGAACATTTTCATGATATAATATGATCTTTTATGCATTCATGCCATATTCATTTCATGCCAAGCGTCATATGTGGTCTTTTAGAGTCTCATACATTTTCTTTTGTACAGATTCGGGTTTGGTCGGAGACGAGGGCTAGCATTGAGACACTTGTGCCTTTCTTTTTCGTTTTAAAAGGTGGGTTTCTCTTCTAATAGTTAAAGTGACCCGATATATCCCTTACGTGAAAAGTTTTAAGCCAAAATAGTATATTTATGTATATCGAGTCCTTTTGAGTAAATGATTTTAAACGTATGACCCCTTTTGTATTTTGAAACCCTACTTTATGATTTTGGCGAGTGCATGATATGAATTGAACACGGGCCCAGGGACTTAGTGTATGTGGCTATCCGGGGAGGCAAGGGCCGACGGTGATCCCATATACTAGTTCCAACCAATTTACGGCGAAACGGACCTCGTCAAGGAGTTTTTGACGAGGAAATGCTAACCGGGCTTTGAGGACTCATGAACCTCATAGCCACATTGATATGATTAGGTGGTCGGGCCTTGCAAACCCGTCCACCACCCGGAGGAAGAAGGTGTATATGAATGATTATGATCATGTTATGTATGAGCACAAAAGATTTATGTGTGATAACGAATAATTCATGTTATGTTTACACGAGGTGTTGGTTGGAGATTATGCACGCCCCCTCGCTGGGCCATATAACCTTATGAACAATTATGAATAAATATGAACGTCGTAATCCCGTTGATGTTTTCTTTTGTTTTAACCACTTGGGAAATTCTTATCAAACTTCACACGGGATTAGGGCTTGCATGAATGTGTTTAAATTATGCAATATTATATCTTATGCCCCATTTTATACCCACCAGTCTCTTTTAGACTGAACCCGGTTTGTTTTCAGTTGTTTTCTGCAGGTATAGGAGTGCTAGGCGGGAATACAAGTCGTCTAGGTTTTGCATTGTTGTTTAGCACTTCTTTTCAGTCTCATACACTCATACTCCTATTGCTATTTTGTATATGCTCATGATATGGAGTTTTCTGATCTTGTAGGCTGTGCGGGCCATTGAATACCGAAATAGTTTTGTATATCTATTTTGGAGCTTGGTAGCTCATTGTATATATTATATGTTGATCTTGCTTCCGCATTTTATTATAACTCTGATTTTATATTGTCTTGAGTTTGATTGGTTTAAGGGTTAGTCCCACCTAGCATAGCGTGTGTGTTGTGTCCCCGTTCGTCGTGGATTTGGCACGTGTATGGACTTCCATTTCATATACGGGTCGGGTCTCGGTGCGGGGGATGTGGTACCTTACGCTCGGGTGCTACACGGTAGGTCTTTCGAGCTTGTAATGTAGGCTTAGGGCAAGGTTATGGAAATTTGGATCAAGTGACTACTCACCGAGCTTACATCATTCAATCTAATCAAAACATGAACACTTCTATTCACCGTTAACATGAAAATCGCCCCAACTCTGCAATTGAATCCCACACTTTCAAATTCACACTTTGCATAATCTTATTTTTCTCTTCTTTGCTCTTTCTCTTCTCATATCTTTTCTTTTCACCTTTTTCTTTCTCTTTTTTCATCTCCTCATCATTGTTCTTTTTCGCACAATAACTTCTCACTATCAATAACAAGAACAAATAAAAAGGGGTCCAAGAATAGATAATTACCATACAATTTCAAATGAGTAAGCCTTGGTGAACAAAATTATCAAGGTAGGTATTTTTATGGTGTGCATTGGCTTATAATGTGGCTACACAAATCTTTGCACACAATTAGGCTCAGCAGGGTCAATACGGTTACGTTATTTAGTGAAAAACGGCTAAATAGAAAAGCTTAAAATCCTCCGACAACGATTACCTACTTCACTTCCTTAGTCTTTCATTAATTCAAAATTTCGCCTCGATAGGACTAAATTGCATCCTAATCAAATCTTAGACTCATTCGGAAAGTATCAACTCATCTCTCTAAGCTAAGTACATTATTTCGTTTAACAGTGCTCGAAATATAAGGGCATACTAACACACTAAATCATCAAATCTCATGCTATTTTCCTCAATTCAAAAAGCCTAACTTATTCTAGCAAAAGCTCAACAATCAAACTTCCAAGAAAAAGTTCAAAATGAGGGAAAATTTTCAAAATTACTCGAATTTTAGCAAATCACAAGTGAAACTACATCTAACCATGCAAATATTCAATAAAGCTCATAGCAAACATGCACATTCTTCCCCCACATTTAAACTTTGCAATGTCCTCATGCAATTGAAAGAATTAAGGACTAGAAAACTCCCTGATTAACTGACGAACAGGCAATGTGCTTGTAACGCTTCCGAAACCTGAACAAGTGACTAGAAAACACGGATCAAGTGCATAGGTAATTGACAATCAACATGCATCCAACAAGTATAACACAAGTCACAAATTCACGAAAATAAAAGCACCAATGCCTAAACCAAATCAGGGAACCAAACATAGCAAAAACTCAAGTGTAGACAATTATCCAAACATAGTAATGCATAAACAAAACAAAATGTCTAGAACTCTGGGGAAAAAACATCAAGGTAACAGAATCAGGGTGATGGGGGTCCTCCAAAATACTGATCCAAGCGAGCACTGAACCCGTCAAACTTGGCCTCCCACTCGTCAAATCGCTCATCCACATAATGTGCCAAATCTTCAACTCTAGCGATTACGGTGGTTAAATCAGCCCTCAATCCAGCTAGCTCTGCATGTACGCCTCTCAAAGTCACAGGAGCGTCGTCACTGGCCTCAACAACAACAGGCGTAGCATTGCGAAGAATCGTAAACTCATCATCAGGCCGGTCAGGTATTCGAGCCAAGAGCTCCTTCTGCCTCTCAGAAAGCTCATCGAACCGGGCTATCCCCCAGCTGTACATCTGCCAGAAACGATCTCTCTCATGGATAGGCCACCATGGCAAAATCCTATTCTTCAGCTCCCCACTCTCCCAAGGTATAGCTAAGCCCACAGTCTCCAAGTATTCCGGACCAATATGTCCAAAATTAATAGGCAAAGCCCCTCTCGGTCTCCAGTTCATTTCTCTAGCAAACATCGTCACAAAGCCTCCATGAGCAATCGTGCCCGTAACACTCCAAGCACTCTTCTGCAGCTTCCAAAGAAACTCAATCGTACCATCGAACTTAATACCTTCCTTCATCAAATACATTATGCCCAACTCAGTTTTCGTAATATGGCTATCTCTCCCGTATCTGGCACAGAATCCCAGGGCTAAATTCCTATGGACCAGTACCCAAGTCAACGAGTCAAAATAGCTGTCATGCGTGCACCGGGAGGAATAACTAGGGACACCCTCCCTCAAGGGAAACGATCTCCACCCCTCCTCTCGCTGAGTCTCGCTCCATCTAGGTAGAGAAGTGGTGGCATTAGCTGGGAACCGTAGAATATCTCTTATCCTGCTCACACTTCAAGTCCGAGTTTCTATATCATCAAGAGTGAAGGTCAAGGTGTTGTCCACCAGATCAAAATTCATTGTATGGAAGAAAGCGGCGGTCATATCTCCATAGGTCATATCCATCCTCTGAAGGAAAGGCAGCTAACCTATGTTGTCGAAGAGCCTCTTCACTTCCTCCCAAACCTCAAACTCCTTCATCCACATCTCCTTGAAGAATTTAGTACCCACAATGTTCCTTGTCAAATTCCTCTGAAAAGGATTCCCAAAAGCATTAACCGTTACGTTGACCGATTCAAAAGGTTGATGGTCTAACCGGGATGAAGTAGTGAAAGGTTCCGGGACTCTAGAGCGCTTAGTGCGACCCATGGTACCTAAATCAAACAATTATAGCAAAACAAAGCACAAAGAAATCAATCACAATTCACATGGACAATTCATCAAACACCTTGTGTGCTTAAGCCTAGTATGTGAGTCCTAACTGAAGTTCTTCAATCTATCCAACTCAAATTCGCACTAGCTTAATTGGTACAATTCAAGCTCATAATTCTCTACCTTCAACTCCGAAATTCAAAAACAAGGTCACTCATAACTTTAGGATTCTTTAAAAATTTAACCCAATTCAAGTTAACTTCAATTTAAAGCATCAATCCTAATTGATTCATCAATTCAATCTCATAGTGATCTCTAGCATGTAATCAATCCTAGGTCTCATCCATTAGATTGGAAATTTTGGCTCTAACTATTACTCTAAGACAAGGGAATAATGACTTACTTTGATTCACAAGGGAGTAAAGAATGTAACTTGGAGAGGAAGCTTCTTGCTTGTAAATTGATGATGATTGACCCAAGGGAACAATTGAATCTCTTGTAAGGTGGAATAAGTGGGTGCAAGTGTATACCGAAATTGGGTAGGACAAGACTTAAATTAATCCTAAAAACGTGTTCCTAAAACCTGATCTACGCCAGTTGGACCGGTAACGGGTGTTACCGGTTTTTCTCTTGAAAGGGGTAACGAGTGTTACCCCTCTCGTCCAAGATGCCTGTATCCAACAACGGGCGTTACCTAATAATAACTGATGAGACGTAACACCCGTTACCTATACTACCCGGAGCGTCTGATCTCTTTAACGGCATTACTAAAAGGTAACTGCAATGGTGTAACGCCCGTTACTTACAATTCCGCCCAAAACATACTTAAAACACAAACACACAACTAATAGTGCTCAATCACGTCACTTAACTGAAATTAACTCATAATATTCAATCAAATCACAGTGCACCATTCTCGAAACACATAAACACATATAACAATTCATATCAACAATTCATTCTCCTCAAGCAATTCAATGCCATGCACAAGCATACAAACAAATTAAATCGACCTCAATATTGACAATGATGCTCAAATCACGGCCCTCGCACCATCTAGATCTTGGCCACCTATTTAACCATCAAGTGACCTGCAACGAGAGAGACAACTCAATTGCTGCGAGAAAACGAGGACGAAAGAAACGGAAACAGCGAAAACAAAAACAAAACAAAAGAAAGGGAAAAGGAAAGAGTTAGTTCTATGTTATAGTCGTTAGCTTGACTGCGGGAACCTATTTGGGATTAGCAATCCCCAAGCAACGAGTCACAAGGAGTGACCTCGTTCTTGTTACTCACAAACCCAGAGCTTGATCTCCAAGTCTCTAAGTCCAGAACATCCTTCATTCTCGATCTTTGAAACTTCGTTTCTCATTACCAATCAACTACATCTCTTTGCTCCGTAAACAGAGTCTTTCTATCTGGTGTATCATTTACAACCTTAATCATGCAACACTTATCTGGAATTTTTGGTGGTGTCCTGGAACCCAAGTTCCTGAACTCCATTCTTTCATCTCCTATTTTGAACCTGAGCCGTCCATTCTGAACATCAATATCTGCTCCAGCCGTAGCCAGAAATGGTCTTCCAAGTATTAATGGCATCCTCTCATCGCTCTCAATATCAAAAACTACAAAATCAGTGGGAATGTGAAATTTTCCAACTTTTACCAAAATATCTTCCAGAATTCCTGTCGGGTATTTCGCCGATCTATCTGCTAGTTGGAGTGTCATATTTGTTGGCTTGAGCTCCTTCACTCCTAATTTCCTGCAAGTAGACAATGGAATTAAACTCACACTAGCTCCTAAATCACATAGAACATTATGAAATTGCAAAGAACCAATAGTGAGAGGAATTGAAAAACTCCCTGGATCTTTAAACTTCGGAGGAAGATTATGCTGAATAATAGCACTGCATTCCTCAGTAAGTATCACAGTAGTGAAGTTCTCAGGCTTCTCCTTGATTGGAATCATTTATTCCTCTAAATTCTCCTTCTTAGCATCAATTTTCTCTTCAGCTTTCTCAAGTGCTCCTTTTTCAAGCACAACTTGCTCAACATCCGAACTTACAAACTTCTTCGGATCTTCTTTATCTGTATTGTCGCCTACAAATATGGCCTGGCAATGCTCCTTAGGATTGTTTTCAGTTTGGCTTGGTAGCATTCCTGGGCCTCTCAAATTCAAAGATTGGGCAATCTGACCAATCTGAATCTCCAAAGTTTTGGTCTGATTTACCACTTGATCTACTTGGGCTTCCAACTTCTGATGTCGACTCGTAGACATGGTTATGAACTTTTCAAGTGCGACCTCCCAACCCTGCTTTTTCTCCTGCTGAGGTGGTGCAACATTAAATTGGGCTGGTGGTCATGTTTGAAATTGCTGCCAAGGTTGGAACTGTGGCCTAGGTTGAGGTGGTTGTTAAACATTCTGATTATTAGACCACGAGAAGTGAGGGTGGTTCTTCCATCCTGGATTGTAGGTGTTTGAGTAGGGATCATTTGCTAGTTTGAAGTTATTTGCATAATTCACCTGCTCCTGCACCTGTTCTCCTGCATTGGTATGAGGACACATATTAAAATCATGTGGACCACTACAGATTTCACATGTTACCTGAACTGGTTGGGATTGTATCCCAACTGCATTAACAGATAGTTGGTCCAATTTCTTGTTAAGCGGTTCAAATTTAGCATTGATGGCGGTTAAGCCATCTAATTCTACGACTCCTGTTTGTACCTTCGCTGGTTGCGAATGGCTTCTTTTATGCACAAAAACATCGTTCTGCGACAGATTATCCAACAACTCAGTAGCGACTACTTCAGATTTGGCTAAGAATGCTCCACCATCTGCGACATCCATCGCTCCTCTAAAGGTAGGGGACATCCCATTGTAAAAAGTCTGAATCAATAACCATCCGGGAATTCCGTGATGTGGACACTTCTTCTGCAAATCCTTAAATCTCTCCCACGCTTCATAGAAAGACTCTCCATCCAACTGCCTGAAACCTTGGATATCATTCCTGTACTTCGTGGTTTTGCTAAGTGGAAAGAACTTTGCTAGGAAAGCCTGAGATAATGCTGCCCAAGTCTGAAAAGATTTATTTGGGACAGTACTCAGCCATGCTTTAGCTTGATCCCTAAGTGAAAAGGGAAAAAGCCTAACTCGGATAGCATCAGTGGTGACATTATGAATTTTGAAGGTATCACAAACTTCCCAAAAAATACTCCAAGTGTGAAGTTGGATCCTTCAAAGGTAATCCTGAAAATGGATTGTTTTGCAACAAATTTATGATAGCCGGTTTAATCTCAAAGTTATTTGCTGCAATCGGGGGGCGAGTTGCAGTTTGAATTGCTCCAGCTTGCGGCACATTATAATGTCTTATGGCGGGTGGTGGTGGTGGGTCTGCTTCAGCCATTGGTAAAGCAATTGGTTTCTTCTCCTTCTTATGCCTTCTCCTAATAGCACTCAGTGTTCTCTCAATTTCCGGATCGTATGGAACTAGCTCAGGATCTTGAGATCTTCGCATGCACTGTAAACCTGCACAAGGAAAAAGAATTACTCAGTCCAATTCCACAGTAACAAGGATGTTGAACACAAAGTAAGGTAATAGTCTAAAGCACTAGATCAAAATAATTGAGTAATATTGACTTAAAACGCCTTCCCCGGCAACGGCGCCAAAAACTTGTTGTAAGGTTTTACTACAGTTAAAAACCAATCGTGCAAGTGTACACTAACATACGTGTAGCACAATAGGATCGAACCCACAGGGAAGGGAAATCAATCACTACTCTCTATTCCTCTCTAATCTAAAGACTTAACGGAAACAATGGTTGGTTCTATTAATCTACTAACGCAGAAATTAACAAGTAACTAGAATAAAATTGCGAATAACATTTCAAACACACGGATTAAATTCAGTAAACTAAACAGGCAGGGGAAAAGTTTTGAATCATACAATCTAGAGCTGACGTGATACTCGTTTGACAAGTGTAATCCTACAACCTAGTCACTTATATTTGAATTACCCTCTCTCGAGGTATAACCAAGTGCTTAATTAGGTTCAATGTTGCTCTCGCAATCACTAATAGTTAATTAAACCATAGGAATAAGACTAGTGTAATTCAGTATTCTAGCGGCTCGGCATGGAATAAGATTACTGTTGTATAAACCAGGACCAAATCTCTTTGTACCCTACAACTTACAAGTTCTGAAAACCTTCTAAATTACCATCACTCTTTCGATCTATAGGTAATTATGACACATGCTAAGGGTGATCAAGCCATCACAAGTCCGTTCAAACCTGTTTTCAAACTAAGGATTAACACAAGTAATTCAAGCATCTCATCAAGCATCCATCATGCAATCATCATCACTTCCCCTAGCCCTAGATAATTAGCTACTCATAATTGAAGCAAAAATCATAAAACAAAAGAGAATTGCATTAAAATAAACCATCGTCAATGAATCTAAACAAAGTCTAACAATTAAACTCATCAATATCCAAAAACAAAACTAGCATACGAAACTAAAACTAAACTCAAAGGAATTAGTTTGGGAATTAAAGCAACAATAAAACCAATGATTGTTCTCGGAATTCAATCCTGTCGTCTTCTCGAACTCTCTAAAAATCTCTGAAACTTCTGAGCCTTCTTCCAAACCCTAGGTCTTGACTTGGAAGGAAAACTCTTTTTTCTGAACCTCTCAAAACTCTCCTTCTGTCTATCTGTGTCCCTCTTTCAAAAGACTCCAAAACGCACTAATATAGCAGCCTTAGGATAATTCTCGCCGCCCTAGGTAACGGGCGTAACCTATTATTGCCTTACTTCTGTTAACGCCCGTTCCTGCCTTAGAATCGCCATAACGTTTTAAAAGTGGTAACGGGCGTTACCACTTTCCTTCTGCATAGGGGTAACGGGCGTTACCCCTCTATTCTCGCCAAAACTCCCCTCCTGTGGCCAGTAACGGGAGTTACTCCTTCTATACTGCAAAGTGGTAACTTATCTCCCAAAATTGCTTGAAATCGCTCTGCTTTGCCATTTCGTAATTCCAACTCCATCAGCAACTGAACAGAGCCAACTAAACACATAAACGCATCAAACGGCACCAGAATATAATCTAATTAACGCTTATAATCATGCAATTTCTACACACAACAGTATACCTACATGCAACCCAGCGTTATGCCTGGAATGATGCCCGGTATGGTGCCCATGGTGCAGCCTTACCAAGTGGAAATGTTACAACTTCCCATTTCCATTCCTAGAAAAATCCAAGGAGTGGAAATTCCCCAGACGACATCGTAACAACTCTAGGTGATCTACGCTCAATATGAGGTGCAAGCCGCTCAAAATGCCTGGAAGCACTTTACATCCATCTACTTCCCCTCAGGAGCGGGCGCCCAGATGGCTCCCCCTAAGGGCGGGCTTCAAGTTCACCTGTTAACTGCTGGCCAGAACGTATTGAGGGCTCAACCACCACCACCGCTACCAGCATAGGGGAAAGAGCCCCCACCCTCCCCGAGGGACGAAGAGGAACAGTGTCCCGTAGAGAAGGAAAAAGACCCCCAGGCGAAGGGAGATGTGGAAGAGGAGGTCCAATCCAGGTCTACCGGAAGAGCGAATAGGAGGAAAGAAAATGACCCTCGTTTGGCTGCTGTCCAAAACCAACTTGAAGGTTTGCAGCAGATAGTGGAGCAGCTCTCTCGAGCACGGTCTCAAGTCCCTCATGCTGGGGATGAGAGGTCCAAGGCCAGAGACGCTCGTGACCCAAGTGATCAAATTCCTCGTCGCTGGAGGGAAGAAGACTACGAAGAGCACGACCACGAGGGCGAGAACCACAGGCCTCTGACAGGCGGTTTGCCCCTCATCGATGAAGTTTTGATGGCCCGCGCGGGGATGGGCAAAATCCCCACGTCCGTCAACCGCTATGACGGAACCAATGATCCAGCCGAGCACCTGGATCACTTTGTGCACCTGATGCACTTGTATGGGCATTCCAGTCATTACTGGACGAAGGTCTTTGTAACTTCCCTCGTGGAAATGGCATAGGAATGGTATAAGAAGCTCCCCATTCGTTTCATTCGAGGGTATGAAGATTTGACTGGGGCCTTCATGAGTTACTTTAATTCTTTAAAGGCACTAGCACCCGTAGCCACGACTCTCTACAGCTTGGTGCAGGGACCAAGCGAGACTCTCAGGTCCTTCATGGGCCAGTTCAACAAGGAGATCCTGCTGGTAGAGAAGCCCTCAATGGACTTTCTGCGGCATGTGTTGTTTGGGGCTGTGAACATGAAGAACTACGTCAGTAAGGAGTTCGTGGAGGAAGTGGCAAAGAAAAAGCCTCGCTCACTGATGGAAATCAGAGATATAGCCGACTCCTTCTTTACCCTCGAGGACATGTATATCGCAAGGGAGCAAAAACTTGCGAATACCCCTCGAACCAATAAAGGCCCGGAGGACAGAGAATCCAAGAACCGCCGCCGCAGCCTTACGCCAGCTCGAAGAAACTCCCCACCCTCTCGCCGATTCGAGCGACTCCCCCTCAATAGACCTGTTGCGTAGGTCTATTCCATGGCGGACAAGACGCTATTTAAAAGGCCACCCAAGATGAGGGAAACCGAGGCTCAGAAACGCTCGGGCAAATACTATACTTTCCACAAGCAAAAGGGGCATGACACCCATGAATGCCGCCAGCTGGAAAGCGAGATCCAGAGGCTCATCGCTGGGGGGCACCTCAAGGAGTTTGTGAGGGCGTTGGAAAGGTATGATGAGAACTACGCCGAGCATGTCAAAGCGATGGGAAGAAGCCGCTCGCGCTCTAGAAGTCCTCGCCACCATCACGACGAGTCCAGTGACCGTGGAAAATAGAAGGCCGTTGAATTGGAGAACCAACCCTTTGCCGTCATCCACATGATCGCTGGTGGACCCTCGGGATGGGACTCCAATGCCTCTCGACATCGCCACGTCCGCAGCTATGACCAGAGATCCTCAAAAAGCCCAAACCAGTTTATGCTCTGGAGGAATCCTCGCGCTCGAAGGAGAATGAGGTTATGGGATTCACTGAGAAAGACCTACAGCACATTATAACACCCCATGGGTCAGTGAAACCTCTGACTGCCCCAAGGTGGTTAGTTTAGATGTTCACAATCATGTTGTAAAGAGGGTCTTAATTGATAGTGGAAGCTCTGTGAATGTTCTCCCTTACTCAACGTTTCAAAAGATGAATATCACTAACATTCCCTTCGAACCCCTTAGAACAGCCCTCGTTGGCTTTGGGGGTTCCGAGATTGTCCCTCGCAGATAAATTCGCTTGGCCACCTCTTTTGGTCGTGCCCCACAGCGGAAGACTTTGAGTGTCCTGTATACCGTCGCTGAGGTAGATCTGCCTTACAACATCATCATTGGGCGTCAAGCCCTCGTAGACTTTAAGGCAATCATCTCTACCTATCATCAGAAGATCAAGTTCCCTACCCCCGAGGGAACGGGGGAAGTACTTTGCAATGTTAAGGAAGCCTGAGAATGCTACATCCTCTCCCTCCGCAGCCACAAGCCCAAGCAGGCCGTCCAAGCTGGATCCACTAAAAAATCTGTGGATTTTTCCAAGCTTGATGAAGATGGTCCTGAGCGCAAGAGGGCCAAGCTTTACAAGAAGAAGAATAAGAAGCGAGAGGTGAACGCCGCCCGAGGTGCAGAAAGTAATCCCCCGGGTACCGTAGGAGGGTCTTCCTCGGACGGCGAGGGGGACGGGAACTCAGAAAGGGCAACCGACCGACTAACCAGCAAGAAGCGGGCGCTCGAAGCCCCGAGGTCAGAAGTACGGATTGAGCCCACCGAAAATTTTTTGACCATCGAATTGGAGCCTGGGAATCCAGACAAGACCACATAAATAGGCTCCAATCTCGACGACCCCTCTTAGATCATGATGATCGACTTTTTGTGAGAAAATCTGGACGTCTTTGCCTGGCAAGCCTCCGATGTAACTGGCATAGATCCGAGTGTCATAGTCCACAGGCTGAACGTCGATCCCGTATTCAAACCTATTAAGTAGAAGAAAAGAGACGTTCATGGATTTAGAAGGCAAGTCATCGAGGAGGAAGTCAACAAACTCCTCAAGGCCCAGTACATTGAAGAAATCCTGTATCCTGAATGGCTCTGCAACGTGGTCCTCGTACCCAAGGCGCTAACAAATGGTGCATGTGCAATGACTTTACGGACCTCAACAAGGCGTGCCCCAAGGATTCTTACCCTCTACCAAGGATTGATCAGCTGGTAGATTCGACGACGGGTTGCGAACTTATAAGTATGATGGATGCCTTTCAGGGCTATTATCAGATCTTCATGGCACCCGAGGATCGCCCCAAGACCTCTTTTGTGGTCCACGTACGAGTTTACTATTTCTTGGTCATGCCATTTGGGCTCAAAAACGCCGGAGCCACATACCAACGCCTCGTGAATAGGATGTTCGAGCGTGAGATTGGAAGGTCTACGAAGGTTTACGTGGATGACATGATCGTCAAAAGCGAGCGTCAACATTCGCACCTGGATGACCTCAGGCGAGCGTTTGATATTCTGCACCATTGTGGTATGAAACTAAACCCTTCCAAGTGTATTTTTGGCGTTCGAGGGGGAAAGTTCTTGGGGTATGTGGTCAGTCAGAGGGGCATTGAGGCCAACCCAGAGAAAATTAAGGCAATCATAAACATTCCTTTCCCACGAAATGTTAGAGAGGTCCAAGTGGTAGTGGGTAAAATCATCTCCCTGAACAGGTTCATTTCCCGCTCAGCTGACAGGAATTTGCCCTTCTTCAAGATCCTACGCAATGCTCGAAACTTCACCTGGACCGAGGAACGTGAAAGAGCACTGCAGGATATGAAACAGTATCTCTCGAGCGCACCCTTGCTAAAGAAACCGGTTCTAAGAGAAAATCTGTTCGTTTACCTCTCTGTCTCTATAGAGGCCACGAGTGCAGTCCTCGTCGCAATCCGCGAGCGTAAACACTTGCCGGTATACTACTTGAGCAAAGCTTTACAGGGAGCAGAAAAGAGATACATAGAAATAGAGAAGTTCACTTTCGCCCTCGTCAACGCCTTCAGGAGGTTGAGGCCTTATTTCCAAGCTCATTCCATCACTGTACTTACGAATCAACCACTTAGACAAGTACTCTCGAAGTCGGACGTCTCAGGCAGACTGATCAAATGGTCAATAGAACTCAGTCAATTTGATATCAACTTCGAGCCTAGAATAGCTATACAAGCTCAAGCCATAGCGGATCTCTTGGTTGAGAGATTTGGTTTAGAGCCTACACCCTCGCCAGATGACGGTCTTTGGCTTTTACACACAGATGGTTCCTCAACCTCCCGGGGGGAAGGGGGGCGGAGTAACCCTCAGGGACCCTCGAGGAATTAAAATCGATTATGCCATCAAACTGGCCTTCCAAGTCACCAACAATGAAGCTGAGTATGAAGCCCTCGTCCGGGGACTCAAAATTACCTTTCAGAACGGAGCCCCTCGGGTCACTGCATACGTTGATTCCCAATTGATTGCTAGTCAGGTTGACGGCACTTATGAGGCTCGAGAAACCACCATGGTGCAGTATCTGGTAAAGGTTAAAGAGATAATCGCCAAATTCAAGGAGTTTCATTTATTGCAGGTTCCGTGAGCAGAAAACGAGCGTGCTGATACCCTCTCTAAATTTGCATCTGCTCTTGAAGGCTCCTGTGAGCGCTTGATCATGTTCCTCAGGACAGAGGAACCGTTGATAGACGAGGAGAAACCCTCTGGCGAAGTGAGCATAATTGATCCATCCGAGCCCTGTTGGCTTGATGACATCATCAGATTCCTAAGGGATGACACCTGCCCGAGCGACAGAGTGGAAGTGCGGAAAGTTAGATGTAAAGCCCCTCGTTTTTCTCTTGATCATGAGGGCGGCAGACTCTTCAAGCGGTCGTTTCAAGGTCCACCATTGAGGTGCCTGAGACCCTCGCAGGCTAAGGAGGTGCTCAAACATGTACACAACGGAAGTTACGGGAATCATTCTGGCGGTCGTACTCTAGCCAAAAAGATATTAAGGAGCGGATTCTATTAGCCCTCGGTGTTGCAGGATGCCATCAATTACTCCAAGAAATGCCCCAAGTGCCAATTTCACTCCAATGTTCCTCGACTGCCAGCTGCCCAAATGACTCCCATCGACGTTTTTTGGCCCTTTGACTAGTGGGGTATTGATATAGTGGGACCCCTCCCAATGGCGACCGGACATAGAAAATTTTTGATCCTCGCTGTGGATTACTTCACCAAATGGGCAGAGGCCAAAGTTGTTGCCAAAATAACGCTCAAAGTGGTAAGAGACTTCATTTGAAAAAACATCATCTGCAGGTATGGCATCCCGAGGGTGCTAATCTCAGACAATGGCTCTCAATTCATTGTCGCTGACACTCGAGAGTGGTGTTCATAGCTTGGCATTTAACAACGTTTCACTTCCGTGGGCCACCCCCAGGCCAACGGTCAAGCTGAAGTTACGAACATGACCATACTCCAGCATCTAAAAACGATGCTCGAGAGTAAAAAGGGCGAATGGGCTAAAGAACTTCAAGGAGCCCTTTGGGCGTATCGTACCACCCCACGAGCAGCGACAGAGGAGACCCCCTACTCCCTCTTCTATGGCTCCGAGGCCATGATACCTGCGGAAGTCATTCAACAGTCCGCACGCATTGCCTATTTTAAGCATGCAGCAAACGAGAGTAACCGGCCGCTCGAGCTGGACTTGCTAGATGAAAGAAGGAACGCCGCTTGGGCTCGTATCCACAAATACAAGAACACAGTGGTCCGTCAGTACAACAAGCGTATCAAGGAAAGGACCATCCAGCTAGGAAACTTGGTCCTCAAGAAAGTTGAAGTGTCCAAACATGTGGGTAAGTTAGACCCCAACAGGGAAGGCCCCTTCAAAGTCATCTAGGTACTGGCAAACAACACCTACCTATTAGAAACTTTGCAATGCGAGCATCTCCCTCGCCCACAGAATGCCTGCAATCTGAGAAGATTCTTTGTCTAAAGGCCAATCTTGTAACTCCCCGCTCGGGGCACACTGTATCTTATTTTGATAGAAATACAAGTACTTCAGTGAGTATTTTCATACGTTGTTTGTCATTTTCTTGATTTAATTTGTGGTAATCCACATTGCACGCACATCAATGCCTACTCCGTGTCGATGGTGCTCCACCTCGAATGGCTTAGTGTTTTACTCATGCGGATCCCTATTAGAATGAGCGGATCCAGTCGAGAAGCTGTCATTTCTGTTAAGGCTAACTAGATTCCTCACTAGTTCCCGCTTGCGGTCCCCGAGCGGATCCCACCTCTGACGTACACACACAATAAATAAACACTTAGCAAACCCCTTCGCTAAATTCTAAGTTCAAGTTTAAATTACTAGCTACGCTCAGCATCCCTTGAATGCGGACCCCTCTCCTGACGTACGCTCGTAGTGATTAAACACTTAGCAAATCCCTTTGTTGGTATCTAAGTTCAATATGTACTACAGCTACGCTCGAAAATACATTAAACACTTAGAGTAATCCTCACCTAAGTTGTTACCTTCTTATCTAAGTTTGATGATGTTCATGACTAGGGTATCCCTCGTATGGCACACCCTCGCGCCCATACATTCACATATCGTAAAAATCCGAACACCAAAAGGAAATTAGCAAACAACATACAGAATAGCGCAATACAATAAAGAAGAAACAAGTTTCGTTATCATTAAAGAATGAAATTATATTACTGAAGGCAGGAAAATACATTGCAAAAGAAGAGAAATTATTACAAGGGTTCCAGTCATAGACTTTAGCAGAAATAAGGAAAGATTGGAACTGAAATTCATAATTAGAAGGCACAAACAGGAAGAAGCCTTATGAGGGCTAGTTTTCAAGTTCAGAGGGAGCAGTAGATATGGGAACAGGCGCCAACACTTCATGACCCACAGCCTGAGCTCCACTCTGATCCGCTTCAGCTTGAGCGTCTTCTTGGACACCCTCATCTATCACTATGGGCTCTGGATCAAAGGGTTTAGCAGCCATGAACTCGTCCTGGAGCATGATGACCAAGTCGTTGTATTCTGGCTCCGTCAGGTCTTCAGAAGGGTCCCCAGTTGGAACCACAGGCTCCAAATTATCATCTAAATCCATTTGCAGACGAGCGTCATCGCGAGCGCTGGGGGGCACCACACCCAATGTGATCAGCTAGCCCACAGATTTCCAGAAGAACCGTTTAGCGTTGGTAAAGCAGTGAAGATTGGCGGCAAAGGCAAAGGCTTTTGAGCACAAGAATTTAAGGACAACGTCCCAAGCTACCCTAGTTTCGAAGTCCGCAACCTGGCCTTGGAGTCCAGCGAGCTCTTTCTTCACTGACTCCAACTGCCGGTCACGCTCGTTCAGCGCTTGGGTGAGGTTCTTGTTGTCCTCCACCAGTTTGTTCCGCTCCTCCTTCAAATCCTTGTGCCGCTCGTCCAGCCTCAGCCATGCCTCCTCTCGATCTTCGAGCGTGCTCTTCGCTTTATCGTGATCGATCTTGAGGCTGTGAGTTTGGCAGACACCATGTCGTAATCCTGCCGTAACTGGCCAGGGTCGGAGATGCACAACAACTTCTTATATTTGGCCTGGCGCTCAGAGTAGGTTTCCGAGCGCCGTTGTAGGTTCTTCAACCTGGGAACCATCTCCTAAAACAACAGATAAGTTTCGTTGAGTACAAAACTAACTTGGGAAGACTAAGGCTCTTGGAAGTAACTTAGAGCACTTACCCTCAGGAGGACTTGGCAGGCGTCGTCTGCGACTTGAGCGACGTCATGCTCATTCAAATTTTGATGGTCCCCTGAGAATTGAAGCTTGTGAATGATCCCCGAAACCAGATTACGGGTGGATGAACTCTTTCTCAAGAGCACAGGGCCCTCCTCCATTGAGTGCTGGTAGCGAGTGTCTCCGCCCCGCTCAAACTTCTAGAAGCTTTCATCCACGGAGGACGAGGTATCACAGTCTTCCCCTCGCTCTCTGATGACCACATCCTTCCCCTTCCCTGAAATAGGGATAGAGTCGGCCATCCCCTTCCTTTTCTGTAAATGTTGGGCTCTCTCCTCATCGAGGGCCCTCATCACGATCCCTGAGAGGTTGCGGGGGGCATTAGGGCCCACTTGTACTTGCTTCCCGCTGGGAGGAGAGGCTCCACGAGCGTCCTCAATTGTTAAATCCTCAATGTGGCCTGCCCCTCGACCACCGCTTCCATCTCCGCGGACTTCCCTTCGGCTGCCTGATCCTCGTCTGGTGCCCCGGCCCCTCGTGGAACAGTTGGAGGTTGCTGTTGCTGCTGCTGGTTCCCACCCGCTCTGCGAGCGCGCATCATAGCTGCAAAGCTTTCAGCACTTGTTCCTGCCATCAGGATGTCTATATCTGCAAGCAAGAAAATAAGCGAGCATCAAATGGTCATATCCAATACTGTTACAATGCAACTGAAGTAAAAGAGGTTAGCGCTCCTATTCAAGTGTTAGCAAAGTTAGTCCCTAGAATCTAACCGTGTCTAGCCATTGTTTGAGCGGGAGGATTGCTGATTATTTCTAGAGGGCTCACGAGCCCATAGCGGAACAACACTTCCTCATTGCGCATTAGATCCTTGGCTTTAATCAGCCATTTCTCGTTCTTCATCACGAGGGCCAACCCCTTTGCCCATTGCTTTTATCACCAGCTCTATGCCTCACGAGGGGTCCTTCTCCGTGCACCACCCACTCTCGGGGAACATGAAACACTCCTCCGGACGTCCCCACGAAGAAGAATTTCTCCTTCCAGTTCTCTCAATAAGAGGTTGAGGGTGAATCAATCATCTTTAAGCCGGACTTGGCTTGGGCGTAGTAAAATCCATCCCTCGGAGACGAGCGTGGAGAGCAAGCTACTTGAATCAAACTGTTGAAATTGTTGAACGAAGGCTCCTGACCGATAGCCCTCATCAATATTACGAAGGTATTTATCAGAGCTATTCCATTGGGCAGGATCTGTGAAGGGCAGAGATTTAGGGAGTTCAAGATATTGGCGACTGGGGCTGGAATCGGAAATCTTAAGCCCCCAACATGAACAACGTCTCTGTAGACGGTCATCATCCCGATAGGGGGATGGTTGGCATGCTCGCGGTCCGAAGGTAAACGGGTTGTGTAGACACTATCCCAATAAACCTGAGTCTTCAACGTGGCCAACTCCGTGAGCGTTAAGGTACTTTCAATCTCATCCGGAGATCTATATGTTTGATGGGGGTTGTTTTTCCTTACTTGGGTCATTGGCTCCTTTCCCTGCCGGCGGCGTTTACGGGGAGGCTCTCCATCTTCCCGACGCTCGGAGGTCCCTTCCTCCCCTTGGGGACCTGTTGTAAAGGATTTTACTACAGTTAAAAACCAATCGTGCAAGTGTACACTAACATATGCGTAGCACAATAGGATCGAACCCACAGGGAAGGCAAATCAACCACTACTCTCTATTTCTCTCTAATCTAAAGACTTAACGGAAGCAAAGGTTATTTCTATTAATCTACTGATGCAAAAATTAACAAATAACTAAATTAAAATTGCAATTAATAACTTAACACACGAATTAACTCAATAAACTAAACAGGCAGGGGAAAAGCTTTGAATCATACAATCAAGAGTTAATGTGATACTCGTTTGACAAGTGTAATTCTACAACCTAGTCACTTATATTTGAATTATCCTCTCTCGAGGTATAACCAAGTGCTTAATTAATGTTCAATGTTGCTTTCGCAATCACCAATAGTTAATTAAACCATAGGAACAAGACTAGTGTAATGCAGTATTCTAGCGGCTCGGCATGGAATAAGATTACTGTTGTATAAGCTAGGACCAAATCTCTTTGCACCCTACAACTTACAAGTATTGAAAACCCTCTAAATTACCATCACTCTTTCGATCTATAGGTAATTGCGACACATGCTACGGGTGATCAAGCCATCGCAAGTCAGTTCAAACCAGTTTTCAAGCTAAGCATTAACACAAGTCATTCAAGCATCTCATCAAATACTCATCATGCAATCATCATCACTTCCCCCTAGCCCTAGATACTTAGCTACTCATAATTGAAGCAAGAATCATAAAACTAAAGGAAACTGCATTAAAATAAAACATCGTCAAGGAATTTAAATAAAGTCTAACAATTAAACTCATAAACATTCAGCAATACTTAAAAACGAAATTAGCATATGAAACTAAAACTAAAATCAAAGGAATTAGTTTGGAAATTAAAGCAACTATAAAACCAAAGATTGTTCTCGGAATTCAATCCTATCGTCTTCTCGAATTCTCTGAAAATCTTTTGAACTTCTGAGTCTTCTCCCAAACCCTAGGTCTTGACTTGGAAAAGAAATTATTTTCTCTATCTAACTCTCTCTCCTGTTCTCTGTTCTCTGTCGTCCCTCTTCTAAAGACTCCAAAACGCACATATATAGCAGCCCTAGGAGATTTCTCGCCGCCCTAGGTAACGGGCGTTACCTATATTTGCCTTGCTCCGGTTAACGCCCGTTAATGACCTGAAATCGCCATAACGCTTTTACTGGTAACGGGCGTTACCACTTTTCTTCTATATAGGGGTAACGGGTGTTACCCCTCTGTTCTCGCCAAAACCTCTCCTCCTGTGACCAGTAACGGGAGTTACTCCTTGTGTACTGCTAAATGGTAACGGGAGTTACCACTTTTTCTCCAAAAAATGGGTGAAATCGCTCTGCTTCGCCGTTTCGTAACTCCAACTCTATTAACACCTGAACAGAGTCAAATAAACACATAAACGCATCAAACGGCACCAGAATATAATCTATTTAATGCTTAGAATCATACAATTTCTACACACAACAAAATCTCCCACACTTGAACATTGCTCGTCCCCGAGTAATACAGAAATTAAGAAAATATATCCTCATCAAACCCTCTCCTTCTACGCAATCATCAAACCTTCGCCTAAACAAGTCTAGCCAATCAAATCAAATACTCATCGACATGAAATCCTCAAAATTTAGTATGAAAAGTAAACCCTTGTGTAGTGTGTGAGTCAAACGATACAATGTACAAAAATTAGAGTGACATCTTCACAATTTCCTCCTAAGCTCTAATCATCAACTTCGGAACACACTCTTTGCACCTACTTCCACTAATGGAATTAACTCAAAACTTCAGATCGGTAGGTCTTTCGGGCATGTAATGTAGGCTTAGGGTAAGGTTATGGAAATTTGGATCAAGTGACTACTCACCAAGCTTACACCATTTAATCTAATCAAAACATGGACACTTCTATTCACCGTTAACACAAAAATTGCCCCAATTCTTCAATTAAATCCCACACTTTCGAATTCACACTTTGCATAATCTTATTTTTCTCTTCTTTGCTCTTTCTCTTTTCATATCTTTTCTTTGTTTCTCTTTTCTTTGTTTCTTTGTTCTTCTTTTTTTTTTTGCTCAATAACTCCTCATTCTCAGTCACAATAACAAATAAAAAGGGGTCTAAGAATAGATACTCGTCATAGAAATTCAAATGAGCAAGCTTTGGTGAACTACATTATCAAGGTAGGTATTTCATTGTTGTGCCTGGGCTTATAATGTGGCTACAAAAATCTTTGCACAACAATTAGGCTCAGCGGGGTCAATAAGATTACGTTATTTAATGAAAAACGGCTAAATAGGAAAAGCTAAAAATCCTCCGACAACGAATGCCTACTTCACTTCCTTAGTCTTTCATTAAATCAAAATTTCACCTCGATAGGACTAAAGTGCATCCTCATCAAATCGTAGACTCATTCGGAAATTATCAACTCATCTCTCTAAGTGAAGTACATTATTTCATTTAAAGGTGCTTAAAATATAAGGGCTTATTAACACACTAAATCATCAAATCTCATGCAACTTTCCTCAATTCAAAAAACCTAACTCATTCTAGTAAAGCTCAACAATCAAGCTTCCAAGAAAAAGTTCAAAATGAGGGAAAATTTTCAAAAAATTCAAAATTACTCAAATTTTAGCAATTTGCAAGTGAAACTACATCTAATCATGCAAATATTCAATAAAGCTCATAGCAAGCATGCACATTCTTCCCCCACACTTAAACTTTGCAATGTCCTCATGCAATATAAAAGAATTAAAGGATTAGAAAACTTCCTGATTACTGACGAACCGGCAATGTGCTTGCAATACTTCTGAAACCTGAACAAGTGACTAGAAAACACGGATCAAGTGCACGGGCAATTGATAATCAACATGCATCCAACAAGTATAATAATAGGCACAAATTCACCAAAATAAAAGCACCATTGCATAAACCAAATCAGAAAACCGAACATAGCAAAAATTCAAGTGTAACCAAATATCCAAACATAGTAAAGCATAAACGAAACAAATGTCTAGACTCTGGGGGAAAAATATCAAGATAACAAAATCAGGGCGATGGGGGTCCTCTAAAATACTGATCCAAGCGAGCACAGAACCCGTCAAACTTGGCCTCCAACTCGGCCTCCCACGCGTCGAATCGCTCATCTACATAATGTGCTAAATCTTCAACTCTAGCGATAACGGTGGTAAAATCAGCCCTCAATCCTGCTAGTTCTGCACGTACGCCTCTCAAAGTCATGGGAGTGTCGTCACTAGCCTCGGCAACAACAGGTGCGACACTGCGAAGAACCGTAAACTCATCATCAGGCCGGTCAGGAATCCGAGCTAAGAGCTCCTTCTACCTCGTAGAAAGCTCATCGAACAGGGCTAACCCCTAGTTGTACATCTGCCAGAAACGATCTCTCTCACGGATAGGCCACCATGGCAAAATCCTATTCTTCAACTCTCCACTCTCCCAAGGTATAGCTAAGCTTACGATCTCCAAGTACTCCGGACCAATATGCCCAAAACTAATAGGCAAAGCCCCTCTCGGTCTCCAGTTCATCTCTCTCGCAAACATCGTCACAAAGCCTCCATGAGCAATCGTACCTGTCACACTCCCAGCACTCTCCTGTAGCTTCCAAAGGAACTCGATCGTGCCATTGAACTTAATACCTTCCTTCATCAAATACATGATGCCCAACTCAGTTTCTGTAATATGGCTATCACTCCCGTATCTGGCACATAATCCCATGGCTAAAATCCTATGGACTAGTACCCATGTCAACGAATCAAAATAGTTGTCATGCGTGTACCGGGAGGAATAACTAGGGACACCCTTTCTCAAGGGAAAGGATCTCCACACCTCCTCTCGTTGAGTCTCGCTCTATTTGGGTAAAGAAGTGGTGGCATTAGCCAGAAACCGAAGAATATCCCTTATCCTGCTCACACTCCAAGTCCGAGTTTCCATATCATCAAGAGTGAAGGTCAAAGTGTTCTCTACCGGATTAAAATTCATTGTATGGAAGAAAGCAGCGGTCATATCTCCATAGGTCATATCCCTCCCCTCAAGGAAAGGCAGCCAACCTATATTATCGAATAACCTCTTCACTTCATCCCAAACCTCCATTCTCTCCATCCGTTCGAAGAACTTAGTACCCACAATATTCCTTGTTGGATTCCTTTGGAAAGGGTTCCCAAAGACATTAACTGTTACGTTATCCGACCCAAGAGGTTGGTGGTCTAGTCTGGACGAGATAGTGAAAGGCTCTGGGACTTTAAAGCGCTTAGTGCGACCCATTGTACCTAAATCAAACAATGATAGCAAAGCAAAGCACAAAGAAATCAATCACAATTCACATGGACAAATCATCAAACACCCTGTGTGCTTAAGCCTAGTGAGTGAGTCCTAACTCAAGTTCTTCACTCTATCCAATCTCAAATTCACACTAGCTTAATTACTACAATTCAAGCTCACAATTCTCTACCTTCAATTCCTAAATTCAAAAACAAGGCTACTTAGAACTTTAGGATTCTTCACAAATTTAACCCAATTCAAGTTAACTTCAATTTAAAGCATCAATCCTAATTCTAACATAGTTAATCTCTCAAAATTCATTAATTAAACCTTATAGTGATCTTTAGCATGCAAATCAATCCTAATTCTCATCCAGTAGATTAGAAAATTTTGGCTCCAATAATTACTCTAAGACAAAGGAATGGTGACTTACTTTGATTCACAAGAGAGTAAGAATGTAACTTGAAGAGGAAGCTTCTTTGCTTGTTAATTGAAGATGATTGACCCAAAGGAACAATTGAATCTCTAGCAAGGTGGGATAAGTGGGTGCAAGTGTATTTATAGGTTTTGGGGAAAGAAAACCGAAACTGGGTAGGACAAGACTTAGATTAACCCTAAAACGTGTGTCTAAAAGCCAATTTACGCCAGTCGGACCGGTAACGGGCGTTACCGGTCTTCCTAATAAAAGGGGTAACGAGCATTAACCCCTGTCGGCCAAGACGCATGTGTCCATTAACGGGCGTTACCAAAAATTAACAGTAATGGTGTAACGCCCGTTACTTATAATTCCCCCCAAAACTTATTTAAAACACAAACACACAACTGATAGTGCTCAATCACATCAATTAACTAAAATTAACTTATAGTATTCAATCACATCACAGTACACCTATAACAATTCATATCAACAATTCATTCTCCTCAAGAAAGACAATCAAACCATGCACAAGCATATGAACAAATTAAATGGACCTCAATATTGACAATGACGCTCAAATCATGGCCCTCGCACCATCAAGATCTTGGCTACCTAGTAAACCATCACGTGACCTGCAACGAGAGAGACAACTCAATTACTACGAGAAAACGAGGACGACAGAAACGAAAACAACGGAAACAAAAACCAAAACAAAAGAAAAGAAAAAGGGAAAAGTTAGTTCTAAGTTATAGTCGTTAGCTTGACTGCAGGAACCAATTTGGGATTAGCAATTCCCAAGCAACGAGTCACAAGGAGTGACCTCGTTCTTGTTACTCACAACCCCGGAGCTTGATCTCCTAGTATCTAAATCCAGAACATCCTTCATTCTCGCTCTCTGAAACTTCGTTTCTCTTTGTCAATCAACTGCATCTCTTTGCTCCGTAAATAGGGTCTCTCCGACTGGTGTATCATTGACAACCTTAATCATGCAACACTTATCTGGAATTGCGGGTGGTGTCCTGGAACCAAAGTTCCTGAACTCCATTCTTTCATCTCCTATTTTGAACGTGAGCCGTCCATTCTGAACATCAATATCTGCTCCAGCCGTAGCCAGAAACGGTCTTCCAAGTATCAATGGCATCCTCTCATCGCTCTCAATATCAAGAACTACAAAATTAGTAGGAATGTGAAAATTTCCAACTTTTACCAAGATTCCTGTCGGATATTTCACCGATCTATCTACTAGTTGAAGCGTCATATTCGTCGGCGTGAGCTACTTCACTCCTAATTTCCCGCAAGTAAACAATGGAATTAAACTCACACTAGCTCCTAAATCAAATAGAACATTATGAAATTGCAAAGAACCAATAGTAAGGGGAATTGAAAAACTCTCTGGATCCTTAAGCTTCGGAGGAAGCTTATGCTGAATAAGCTTCGGAGAATCCCAATGGTTAAAGTTCTTTGGAGAAGTGACAAAACGGAAGAGGCCACATGGGAAATCGAAGACAAGATGAAACAGTTCCATCCAGAGTTGTTTCATTCCGATCAGTGAATCTGGGGACCAGATTCTTTTAAGGGGGGAGGATTGTAACGCCCCAGTTTTTCGGATGTTCAGGTAAGCTCGCCACGTGTGAGTTTTCGAGAGTTAGGATTTATTTTAATTCTTTCATTTATTAATTTATACACTTCATGATAATTATATGAATTATATTTCTAAGTATTTATATGAAATTATTATCAACTTGAGAATTATCGCATGATTGTATTTAATTATCACGTGAATTAATTGCCGAATATGATTTAATTGCCTACATGTCCTTAGTTGATCATCTCTTTAAATTAGAGGACTTAATTGCATGAAATTTTCTTTGGACTAAAATGATCATTTCTCATAAATATAATCCTCAATTGCATGAACATTACACCCTTGGAGGATTTAATTGCAATTTGTGGTTTTCCAACTCTTACAAGAGATGCATTCACATAATACACACATACACACCAAACATACAATTGCTCTCTATCTTCATCTCTCTCTTGATCAAAGCTTCAAGAATGAGAAGAGATTTCATCATCTCCAAGTTATTTTTCGGCAAATTTCATATTTTGAAGCTCCAACAATCATCTAACTCCATCTCATTTTTTCCCCTTTTCATTTGAGGTATAAATGAGATATATGTGTGATTTTTTGGATTCTTAATTGAAGCTAGGGTTAGTATTTAAGTGGAATAACTTGTGTATTTGGTGTTGGAAGATTGATTCTATGCTTTGAAATTGAATTTTATGAATATATCTTAAAGTTTATGAAGTTAGTTGATGAGTTCATATATGGGTTTGATGATGAAGTTCTTAATGATCAAAGCTTTATATGAGTGGTTATATTAGATTTTATTGAACTATAAGTACCTAAGTATGTTTGTTTCATGATTTATGGTATGTGGGAGTTGAATTGATGGTGTTTGTTGAGTTTTGGCTTTGGTTCGAAGAGCTCCCCTGTTCTGCTCTGTTTTTGCTTCTGCTGAACAGCGGGAACGGCCCTTCCCATTTCCTTTGATTTCTCGAAACAGTCGTTCCCGTCTCTTTGAAAGATCTGGTGCGTGAGATTGGGAACGACCCTTTCCAGTTTTGGCCTACGGCTGGAACGGCCGTTCCCAATCGGCAAAATTGGCAAATCTTTACAGACGCGCGGGAATTTTTCGGGGAGAGCTGGGAACGGCCCTTCCCATTTTACACTGAAAGCCGGAACGGCTGTTCTCATGCTCCAGGAGGTTCTGTGAATTTTTTGCATAAACTTGACCGTTTCAATTCCGTTTCTAAGCCTCTAAATGATCAATACATGCTATTATATGCCCATTTTATGCATGAATATGATCATGACATTCCATAATTGTCAATGTATGACATATTGCTTCATGATTACACCGTTCGTCTTAATTGGTTCATAAGAGTCGTGTCTCACGTACACTTGTCTTTCTTGCACATACCAGCTTCCTGGTCACGAGGAGCAGGCACCGTAGGCTGTATCCTTATTCTCTTTTTGTCTCTACAGGTGTGGTTTAATTCTAGTTACATAGAACCTTTAAAACCTCTACGTGGATTTTCGGCCAAAATGTAAATATATATATATCTATAAACTTTCACAAAACCTCAAATGACTGAAAATGAACCATGTTTCTTACATTGAATCGACCTTGTTTTGGTAAGTATATTGTACTGCACTGTGGGCCCGAGGGATAGTGTATTGAGCCAACCGGGAAAGCAAGGGCTGACGGGTAACTCTTGCACTACCCTCACCATTTGGGATGACCCCTGAATCCACCAGGAGGTTGGTGGAGGAAGGATTTCCGGGCATGAGATTCATGTACCCGATACTGACCATGATTGGATGGTTTGGGCCTTGCAAACCCAACAATCAACCGGAGGAAAAAGGGTTACTGAAATTGATGTTGATTGATTGCATCGTAATTACTTGCGTGATCACTTAACTAATTGATAACCTAACTATTGTACATTGTCGGAGTAAAGGTTGGAGACTTGCCCTCACTCGCCGGGCCACTGATTGATTGAAATTAAATTAATTGTAAACTTGATAGTTGTAATCTCGGGCGATGTTTATTTTATTATTGAACTTATATTATTTTCCTTCTTAAAACTTTACCCGAGATTATAACCTGCATGTTATTTGCGCTTATAATTATTATACCCCTCACTCAGTCTTCCATAGACTGACGCCTCCACGTTTTAGTCTTTTGCAGGTGCGTGCTAGGCGGGAATTAGAGTCGTGTGGAGTTTTTAATTTGGGTCTAGCACACTACACCTTTATGTTATTGATGCATATGGGATATTCATGTTATTTTGAGAGATTGTATATGTGTTATGATTAGAAGGGTTGAAGAATATATACTTTTGATGGTATATGGTCCTTGATAGGTGGTATATATTATGCTTCCGCTTAAATTGTTATGTATTGATTTATTCGGTTTGGGGTTAGTTCCGCCTAGCTAGAATTATTTTTTTTTTATTGTCTCCCGTTCGCTATACGCTTGGTTTATGTACGGATTCTCCATTTTGTATGTGGACTGAACTATAGTGCGGGGGATGTGGCTACTTTGCGTTTCGGGTGCTACAAATACATTCCCGTAAAAACTCAAAAAATCTATTGTGCTTCTTCATTTCTCAAGCAATATATAATAGGTTTAGTGAAGGAATCCAAGGGAAGCCACTATCTGTCAGTGAAGATGATGGGTAAATTTCTTGAAAACCTGAATTTGAGGAATTATGCATTGCGGCAACTGGAAATGCTCAACAGTTATGTCATTAACGAATGCCGGTACATTATATTCCCATTGCACACTACAAATCATTGTCATTTGGTTGTGTATAGCACAAGAGAGATGAAGTTCTTTGCACACAACTCCATGTCTTGCCTAGAACACGTCACGCGGAGAAGGTATGATGTTGTTTCATGAAATCATATTGGGAATATAAGGGTATTGCCACAATTCCAGTAGCAGAAAAATACTCGCGCAAAGCGACCTTCCGTAGTCAAGGACCAGATAGCTACGTGGAGTCATTTGCAAAGGACACCACAGAGTTCAAGTAGCTTGCAAAAGGAGTCCCCATCGCTGAATACCGTGTACATATCGTCCACTGCATATTGAAATATGGTTGTCAACAGTTGTGAATGCTATCCAATTTATATGAATGAACTAATAACTTTTTACTTTGTACTTGTTAACTGTCCTTATGGTGATTGATAATGGTTGATTCTGAGCTGTAAGAGTTTCTTGAGTGATGTGGTGGTATTGCATAACTAAATTCATAGTTTGTAGAGTTTAGAAATGGTAATGCTCAATAACTGAACCCAGAGTTTGTAGAGTGATGCGTTAAATATTCGTAATTAAAACCAAAGTTTATAGCGTGGTGCGTTAAATATTAGGAATTAAAAGCAGAGTTTATAGAGTGATGCGTTAAATATTCGTAATTAAAACTAGAGTTTGTAGAGTGGTTCGTTAAATATTAGGAATTAAAAGCAGAGTTTGTAGAGTGATGCGTTAAATGAAGAACATATATAGTAAAGATTTGAAACACTAACTACAAACGAACGTATAATTAAGTCTGTAGTTAGTGTTTACAAAAGTTACCATTATAATTCAATAATATTACATGATTAATAAGAAGGACTTGATGATTACATGTTGTGGATACCTACATATGTTACCATCATATACAATAACACTCAAGATTAATTGGAAGGACTTGATGATTACATATTGTTGACACTTACATGTTTATGTAATATTATTGAATTATAATGGTAACTTTTATGAACACTAACTACAAACTTAGTTGTACGTTCGTTTGTAGTTAGTGTTTCAAATCTTTACCATATACGTTCATCATTTAACGCGCCACTCTACAAACTCTGGTTTTAATTCCTAATATTTAACGCACCACTGCTCAAACTCTGGTTTTAATAACGAATATTTAACGCATCAATCTACAAACACTGGTTTTAATTACGAATATTTAACGCACCACTCTACAAACTCTAGTTTTAATTCCTAATATTTAACGCATCAATCTACAAACTCTGGTTTTAATTACGAATATTTAACGCACCACTCTACAAACACTAGTTTTAATTACGAATATTTAACGCACCACTCTACAAACTCTGGTTTTAATTATGCACCACTCTACAAACTCTGGTTTTAATTACGAATATTTAACGCACCACTCTACGAACTCTTAATTACGAATATTTACCGCACAACTCTACAAACACTGGTTTTAATTACCAATATTTAACGCACCACTCTACAAACTCTGGTTTTAATTCCTAATATTTAACGCGTCATTCTACAAACATTGGTTTTAATTCCGAATATTTAATGCACCACTCTACAAAATCTGGTTTTAATTCCAAATATTTAAGCACCGCTCTACAAACACTAGTTTTAATTACTAATATTTAACGCACCACTCTATAAACTCTGGTTTTAATTCCAAATATTTAATGCATCACTCTACAAACACTGGTTTTAATTCCTAATATTTAATGCACCACTCTACAAACTCTGGTTTTAATTACGAATATTTAACGCACCACTCTACAAACTCTGGTTTTAATTACGAATATTTAAATTATGAATATTTAACGCACTACTCTACAAAATCTGGTTTTAATTCCTAATATTTAATGCACCACTCTACAAACTCTGGTTTTAATTACGAATATTTAACGCACCACTCTACAAAAACTGTTTTTAATTACGAATATTTAACGCACCACTCTACAAAAACTGTTTTTAATTACGAATATTTAATGCACCACTCTACAAACTCTGGTTTTAATTCCTAATATTTAACGCATCACTCTACAAACTCTGGTTTTAATTACGAATATTTAGCGTACCACTATACAAAATCTGGTTTTAATTCCTAATATTTAATGCATCACTCTACAAACACTGGTTTTAATTACGAATATTTAATGCACCACTCTACAAACTCTGGTTTTAATTACGAATATTTAACGCATCGCTCTACAAACACTGTTTTAATTCTTAATATTTAACACATCACTCTACAAACTCTGGTTTTAATTACGAATATTTAACGTACTACTCTATAAACTGTAAATTCAGTTTAGAATTACCACTTCATGACTCTACAAATTACCAATTCAGTTCAGGGTATATGCTTATGAAACACAGACCATACCTTCATTCCTCCCATTAGCCAAACGAGAAAAACAACAACCCAATATACACTGCAAATATTTACTACGCATAGGAAATACATGCTTGTTCAAATGTAGGATTACAACCGAGGGTGAACTATTACCAAAAATGAAAAGCCACCCATAATCTTACACAAAGAGTAATCAAATAAAGCATCTTACTAGGAAGGGTAGGCATGAGACAAGAAGAAGAGCTGCCAAAAAAATAAACTTCATCTTCAAAACTCTAATTTCAGCATCCCGGACAACTATCTTTTTGTTATAGCTGGCGATAAGTGTTCTCATTTCAAGGGTCGGTTTTGGATCAATCCACACCCACATGCTACAAGTTCCCTTGCGACATTTAGGAAACCTCCGATGAGGATTTTTGGGAGTCTTAGAAGTGAAAACACGGGCTGCAACACCATAATAACAGTGCGCCGACGATGTTGAAGGAAACATAATTAAAAGAATATCTGTCCATTAACAACCATTGAAGCGTTAGTTGACAACAAGAAACAAAAAAAAGAAAGCATGATAAAACAAACTAACAACCATTTCCAGAAAAACATTGCAGCGACATCAAAATGCAAATGTAATACAAACAGAACAATCCAAACAAATTGGACACACACAGAACAGAACAGATTACAACATCGATAGATTCAAATCTAGAACGGCAAACGGTCTCATACAATTCCGCTGATATGCTTTACCGTTCTGCTCTCCGTCGCCAGCAGAGAATTAGGGCACCAATTGCGAAAAGAAAGCATAAAAAAGAAGTCTCCGGTAGTGGCTGGTGAGAGTTGGTAAAGTGGAGGTTTGGAGGAAGTAAAATTGGACTGGCGCTAGGAAAAATATAAGGGCAAAACAGTTTTTTTAGGTGATTAGGGAAAAATATGTTGTGCATTGATGATCTCAAACATAGATTTTTCCAACTAGAGGGTTTACGATAACTTTTCAACATATTTGGTTCTTTTTATTAACTGCCCCTAATTATTAATTAATATCTATACATTTTTCTAATAATAATAATAATAATAATAATAATAATAGTAATTATTATTATTATTATTATTATTAATATTATTATATAATTATATGGATTTCAAGAATAACATATTTAACATAATGGTGCAAGTTTTGTGAAATTATTTTTTGTAGTTTAATTCTTTAATGACTTTTCAATTTTTTTTTCCATTTTATCTATTCATTTGGTGTCATAGACTCTTTTTCTTTTTTAACACAAATTTTACCCTAACAATTTTTTGTTTAATCCCTTTCACATTGACTGGCTTTTCCAATTCTTTTTTTATTTATTTTTTATTGCTTATATATATATATATATATATATATGTATTCTCTCACCTCATTCTAATTTTATTTATTTATTTATTTATTAAAAATAACTATAAATTAAATAATAATAAGAAAATATTAATTATCCAATCTTATAAAGATAAAAATCTGTCTTGCTCTAATGCAGATATTATTTTATTGGTATCATTTCATTCTTTGAGTTCTTTCTATAATGCCAAGATCTTTTTGAAATTCCCGCAGAACGTGGCTGTTTTTTTTTCTAATTTTGGGGTGTGTGTGTGTGTTTTTTATATTGTATTTTTTGTGTATTTTTTTTGGTGTATTGCAATTTTGGGGTTTTCTATTTTTTGAAAAAGCGGATTTAACAAAAAAAAAAAAATTATGAGTTTTTACGTTGTAATCACAATTTTTTTATTAAATCCGCTTTTTCAAAAAACGGAATCACTATTCACTACAGTGATTCCACTTTTTCAAAAAGTGAAAAACCCCAAAATTGTAATACACCAAAAAATTACACAAAAAGTACACTATCCAAAAACAAAAAAACACACCAATTTTAGAAATTCACCGAACGTGGCTCAATTAGTTTCGAAGGGGTAGATTTGCTGCAAGGTGCAAGGTTCAATTCCTCTAGGATACAATGTGTGAGAACTTTATTCTTTGAGTTCAATATGAGTTTTGAGTGTGGACTCCTTATAAACTTGTGGAAGACACATCTCCCCTTTAACGAGCCGTTGAGTACTTAATTTACCTCCTCCTATTTATTTCGTCAGGCAGGATCCTAGGGTTGATATTCAACTTTTTGCTGTAAGATCTTTTTGAAATAAGTTTATTTTATAGATATCTTTATTGACTCAAACATATTTTTATAACTTTTCTAGACAAATTCAAACGTGTCAGTCAGTCCAGATTTACATAAAACCTCTAACATGCATCCAACTTATAGCCGGTTCGGTGCAAGAAACTGCCAGCAGCAATAGAGAAAGAAGCAGAAGCCGCTAAACATGAATATTAACACACTCACGTTGCAAAGAAGGGGACATCAAGAAGTAAGACAATAAAATATTCCTCCAATGCGCAAGAATCAACAAAGCATTATTTCTACTTTGACGAAATTAAGGCTTCTGAAAAAATAAAGTAAGACGTAAAAAACAATAAAGAAAAGGGTTTTTTTTCGTTCCTCCCAATAAATCTGGTTTTGGTCTAATCTTGTTGGTGGTGTGCATGTGATGACTGATGGGTCGGACTGAAGCTGCCCAAGAAGCTCACTTCTCCCCATTACCAAGGCCACATGCAGATCCAGCCAAACTGGTTTCATTTTCAACATTTAATTAATAAATAATCACCACATTATAAAAACTAAAAATTCCCAAGAATCATCTAATTAGTAATTTGTACTGTGATTGAATAGAAAAATGTGGACTTGCCTGTGTAGCAGCACCCAAGTTCCCCAATACCTGGATCTTTTTCAACCGTCTCAGTGATCACTAATATTGATTTTTACAATAAAATCTTCTTTTTATTGAAAAAAGAAGAAAAGATTGAAGCCCATTTGAAATAAATCTTGCAGAAGCCCTCTCTCTTTTCTATAGAGATGGCTGAGGTTCTGGTGAGAGAAGGGAGATCTTTGGAGGTAACTCCAACATGGTCAGTTGCTACAGTCACCACTGTTATGGTTTTTGTCTGTCTTTTTGTTGAGAGATCCATTTACAGATTTGGGAAGGTAAGCAAAATGGGTTTACAAATTTATGCATTTTTTTTTTTGGTAATTTTTATATTTTCCCTCAAGATTGTTGCTTGGATGTACGCAGTGGTTGAAGAAGACAAAGAGGAAAGCCCTGTTTGCTTCTCTAGAGAAGATTAAAGAAGGTCTGATTCTCTCTTTTTTGTGCTAAAATATTCTGCATTAGTTCTTGTTTTTTCCAAGATATAAATCTTTTCTGGGGCAGAGTTGATGCTGCTTGGGCTTATTTCTTTGTTGCTGGGACAATGGGCAAGATGGATATCTCAAATTTGTGTGAACTCCTCCCTCTTCAGCAGTAAGTTCTACATTTGTTCTGAGTCAGATTATAGTGAACAAAACAAGACAATGTTATTCATGGAGCACTCCAATAGCCCTTCAAATGAATCTGATATCCCTCCTAAAGGGATCAGTTATGTGTCCTCTCACGTCTGCGGCGAGGTAAATTATCGAGGCATTCTTCGAAATGAACTCAGAAGTTGAAATCATCAACCACTGTCGTGCATAATAGAGACTCGTGTGAATGTTTTGCAGGGGCGGGAGCCGTTTGTTTCTGCTGAAGGACTTCGGCAGCTTCACCGGTTCTTGTTCGTTCTTGGTATGACTCATGTTTTGTATAGTTGTATCGCGGTCGGATTAGCTATGAGTAAGGTACACTATTTCGTCTGAATCTCCGAGAGTTCGAGCGTAGAGGATATTTGTGATTCGATCCCATTTGTTATATGATGAATGTGGTTGCAGAAATATAGTTGGAGGAAATGGGAAGTTCAGGTAATGGTCATGCAGGCTGAGGCAAATGGACAAGGTACTTCACATCTTAACAAATAGGGATAATTACACTAGTTTGGTCTAATTACACAAACTTCCCCTCGGGTTTGAGGAATTATAAAAGAGTTTCCCTCTCGAAGGATTTACATTACATCTGAAACGATGGATTATGATGATATCATCTCAATTTTTTTATAAATATCCTATTTTAGTCTTCTTATAAATATTTGAATTTAAATTCAATATCATATAATAGCATGAGTTATGTCAAACCATAGAGTATGTGGAAAGAAGTTATTGTAATTTCCCCAATCTCAGGGGTAGTTTATGTAATTAGACCAAATTTCAGGGTATGTTAATGTAATTTTCACAAAAAAATATTAATAATTCTTTTAATAATACAAAATCTCCATAGGCAATTATATTTCTTTATGATTAGATGTTGTTAATGTTTATGGCTAGCAGCAAAGAACAAAGTGATGAGAAGACAATCAACTTTTGCTCTGCATCACGCTTCGCATCCATGGAGTAGGAGTCGAGTTCTCATATGGATGGTATAATACTTCTTCCTAGTAACCATGACATGTGTTGATTTTTCTTAAAGAACGTGTATATATATTGTCTTTGTTTTTGCAGCTTTGCTTTCTTAAGCAATTTAGGAGTTCGGTTAGGAGATCAGATTACATGGCACTTCGTTTGGGGTTCATCACAGTGGGTATTCATCCTCAAAACTGTTGTATATATATATCTTCGTCGCTAATTTCAATAATATTATGTTACGAATAGTCCAACTCTATCTTTCTGATTAAAACTGCAGCTTCACAAATTGCCACTGTCCTATAATTTTCACAAATATATGGTGCGTAGTATGGAAGACGAGTTCTCTGGCATTGTTGGTATCAGGTATTCGCAATATCTGCTTTTAACTTTTTCTCAGTAGAAAAAAGCTAAAAGCTAAAAGCACCCTTTTAACAGCTTTCCAAATTAATCCGTATTTTTTTTATTATGCAGCTGGCCACTGTGGGCTTATGCTATACTATGCATCTTCATAAACATACACGGTAACGAATCCCATCAAATAAAAAATAAATCCAAAACAAAAGATCAATTTTCTTGATATTTATATCAACAATTTCAATTCTGTGCAGGTCTCAACATATACTTCTGGCTTTCGTTTATACCTGTCATTGTAAGTCTTCTTAGTTTTGCAGCTCATTGTAATAGATAATAATCAATAAAGTGGCCTTTCATATATGCTTATAATATTATGTTTCTTGTTGAAGCTTGTCATGTTGGTGGGCACAAAACTGCAACATGTCGAATCCCTTTTAGCCCTCGAAATAGCAGAGGGAACTCAACTGAAGCCTCGCGACGGCCTCTTCTGGTTTGGAAAACCGGAAATATTACTGCGTTTGATACAGTTTATTTCATTTCAGGTAATATTTGTTTGTTGTATTAATGATCACAGTTACATATTAGTCTTATTATTGTTTTTCGATGGCAATGTTGGTATTAAACGAGCTAATGTCGTATGATGCAGAATGCTTTCGAGATGGCAACATTCATCTGGTCCTTGGTAAAGAACAAACTTCCTCTTAGATGAAGATTGAGTGCATTGTTAATTAATCTATTTATTTTTGTAGAATTGAAATAATTCTTCATTATTCTGACTTCTTTATGATATTGTGTTTCTGTTTGTTTTTCAGTGGGGATTGAAGCAGCGTTCTTGTTTCATGAAGAACCATGCAATGATCATTATCCGATTAGTTTCCGGGTAAATTATTATTATTATTATTTATTCGAGCTTAACTTTACCGGAAGAAAATAACAATTATTTTTATCTTTTGTATTCTTTTAAAAATTTAATTTTGTCTCTTCAAATGTTGTTTGATTACATGTAGGGTCATTGTTCAGTTCTGGTGTAGCTACAGCACTGTCCCTTTGAACGTTCTCATCTCAACCGTCAGTAACACAGAATCTAACATCCTGAAAGATTTACAGATTACACGAAAGACCCTTGGTAGTTCTAAATATTACAGATACACCCCTCAAACATCATAAATGTTACAGGAAAAATCCCTATGGTGGGGGATGCTTTGTAATATTTTATATTACCGGGGTTGGTTATTGTAATATTTGCATCTGCAGGATTCCATCTGTATTCTGTAATATTACATCTTCCCGAGTATAGATGTAAATAACCCTATATTCTCGTTTCTTTTTCACCCTCCTTTTCTTCTTCATTTCAGATGGGATCGCGTTGCAAGAAAGCATTAATAGCCGAAAGCGTTAGAGAGTCATTACATTAGCTGGTGTAAGAGAGTGAAGGCGAGGTCAAAGGCAACAAATTCTATTACAACCAGGTCCACATGTTCGTTGGATGACACAATCGATGAGGGAGATGAGGTTATAACAGTTGGATCGGGTACTCTATCTCCATGTTCGTCGATAGGCTCGTTAAACCACATGGATGCAAACGCAGATGATCCAGAACATGTTCTGAATAACTCAAATCCAAAGGAACATGAGTATTCGTTCAGAGACATGCAGCATTCGTCTGAAATGGTAAACGACATTGTTGTCGATGATGACGTGGATGATATGGAGGAGGGCAAGAATGAGACCACCCTTCTTGATCTCTTTCAAAAGACATAAAATTAAGGCCAAGATGATTCATTTCCAAATGTTCGTATTGTTATCGCGTCAAATCTTCTGTTCCACTTTTTTTCCGCATATATACATTACATACATAAGCATGTATGATACATAACATAATCATAGTATTATTATACTCGATTCATATGTCGTACATATATAGACATATAGTATAATATAAAGTGGAACATACAGAAGATTTGATACGTGCTCCTAATAGGAGGCATTTTATAATTAGAAGGTGTATTTCTAATTTGTGAGATGCTAGACACAACATTAATTTTCAAATGTGTATTTCTATTATCCCTTCTTGTTGTAGTGTCGTCCGACTCGTATCAAATACATGTTAGAAATTTAAGAAAAAAATTCATGTTGTACTGCACGTAAACTAAAATAAACAACCACTTATTATGCCATTTAGAACAAACAGATAATTTTGTGGTAAGTATCTGCATCCGTAAATTGATAAGTCACGAATTTGAGTTTTAGTGTGCACGTGCGTGCATGTTAAAAAAAAAACCTACCTTTATGCGACTTTTATTTGCAATAATTCGCATTCAGTAAATATTAAACGATTTTATAGAATCAAGTATTTCAAATCAAATGTCAACCGGCTCAAATAGTTAAAGACAATCGCTTTGGATTCGAATTCCTCACGCCACTTTAGATATATATATTTCAAACCAAATTTTTAGATATTATTATTATTATTAGTTTACACCAAAATTAAAAAAAAATAACAAGAAACAAGACACAAAGAAATTTATTTCATGAAAATTTCAACTTATAATAATAGTAGCCATAGCAATTAATATAGTTCAAAATAAAAAACAAGAAACTAAGCCTCACTAATTAATCAAACTCCCTCTTTCCCAGTTCATCCACATACCAAATTCAAAACCCAAACTCAAACACACACGCACACACAGCGGCAAAATGAAAATGGAGAAGTTAATTCAACATTACAGATTCAGACGAAAAGCGTGTGGATGATCAATTCATGAGCTCCTCCTCCTTGTGCGTCTCAATGACGCAATCTGAAGTCGGGTAGGCGACGCACGTCAGCACCCAGCCGGCATCCATCTGGTCATCATCCAGGTAACTTCCGTCGGACTGATCGACGCCGCCGGTGACGACCTTCCCGGCGCAGGAGGAGCACGAGCCGGCGCGGCACGAGTACGGCAGATCGTACCCGGCCTCCTCCGCCTTGTCCAGGATGTAAACGTCGTCTTCGCACTCGAACGTCACCTCTCCTTCCGGAGTGACCAGCTTCACGTTGTAGGTCGCATTGCAGGTCACGGCGGCGCCGCGGGTGGTGGAGTACCTGAGGCCGCCGAGGAGAGACGCCTGGTTGAGGCTGGGGAGGGAACGGACGCTGGCGGAGACGGAGAGGAGTGGCTTGCGGGGGACCACGGCGGAGCTGAAGATGGTGCTGGAGAGAGCCGCCATTGATGGTGAAGTATGATTCTGAGAGAGAGAGGTGGTGCTTGAAATTGCAAAGGGAATGGCCGTTGTATGGGGTTATTATAGATAGTGTGGTTTGCGTGTGGTTCTATCCGCCACGTGGCGAGCTTGTGTGGTTCGTTTTATCGCTTTATTATCTCTATCTAATTTCTTTTTCTTTTTTTTTTCCATATTTTCTTATTTTGCTTGCTTGCCTTTTATGGTACTTGATTTAATAATTTTTGGCGTTTCCCTAATTTCTGGTTTGATTTTATTTTGTTATTAACCTCAATTCACGGATATTTTTGAAATATATAATTTTATTATATCATATCGGGTCAAATATTATTCATACAAAAAATACTAAAGAAAAAATTTATATGGTCGTATCTGTATCATATTGTGTTCGTGTTATTATATTTGTATTTATGCATTATAGGTTGCTGGTTCGAAGAACGGGGTCCCCACGGGTTCAAGAGGGTAATCGCTCTGGCGCCCAGTAAAAGAACGGGAGCTCTTGAGAGGTTCCATATTGCCCGAAGCCCTCACGATATGACAGAAAGATGTCACCAAGCGCGAAAGAGTATCGACCCCAGCCTCACGGAAGCAAATGAGGAATATGCCCGCGGTAACTGCCCCGCTGTCTCCAACATGGATCCGGTGAAATTGAATTCCGACTGCTGAGCCCACTCTGGCTCAGCCACACCACCCAGGGGAAAGAGAAAGAAGAAAAAAGGAAGAATTATCGGTGATGTTTTTAACTTATTAAATATATGTGAATATGTGATACATATATTTTAGAAATAACTACATTTGATTATCTTGTATTTACGCCTAATTACAACATAATATTCATAATTTAGAGGGATCGTTTTGTTTATATTTATAAACTTTAGGGATGATTTTATAATTTTGGCCATATATTCAATATAACACTTATAAAACCGTCAGGAGTATAAGTGTAATTTTACTAATTCTGTTAAAGGATCTCAAACCAAACAAGATTTATAGAGCCTAAAATTTAATTTTTCGCTAGTAATGAATTGTGTTATAATTAGGATATAAATGTATGGTGGTCAGGTATAAATTATCCCTCTCTCTGTGTATATATATATATATATACACGTATGAATTTTTTTAATTAAATATTAGTGATTGAAGCACACTCAATTAGGGATGCAAACGAGTCGAGCCTTGACATTTTTTGCATGTTTGGGATCGAGCTCGCCCTTAAAAATATTGGCTCGGGCTTGGCTCGCGAGCCAACGAGCCATGATGGGGAGGGTTCGGGCTTGGTTCGTAGTAAGGTTCGGCCGAGCCCCCGAGCCATAAAGAAAACCCTAAATTGACACCCTTCCTTTAATCCTTTGTCCCCAAATCTGAACTTTTTCCTTCTTTTTTAACCCCAGTATTGAATTTTTGCTTTATTTACATCAAAAAAAGACACAAAAATCTAGATTTATTTTGTATGTATAGCCAAAGCAGAAAAAAAGAGATGACAACCGAATCCTTATTTTGAATATCTTTTTTATTTACATCCAAAAAAGAACAAAAATCTAGATTTATTTTGCATGTACAGCCGAAGCAAAAGAAAAGAGATGACAAACGAACCAAAAATCTGAAGAAAAAATAAAATCAAAAGTTAAATACAAAATCTTCATCTTGGAGTTTTTAAATCACTCTAACCGGCGGTGCGTGGGAGGTGGTTAAGTGGTGTTGTAGGTGGCGGCGGAGGCGGCCTGGAGTGTGCTGGAGGGGATGGCGCTTAGGAAGTTACGGCTTGAGATGGCGGCGCTTGGGTGGTGGGACGCGGCGAGAGATGGCGGTGCTGGGAGGCGGTGGCTCTGATTGTTGAACTTTGGCGTGGTGAGAGGCGGCGCTTGGGTTGTGGAGACGGTGTGAGATGGCGGCGTTGGGAGGCGGTGCCTTTGTGCTCTGATCACTAAACTTTGGTGTAAGGCGAGGTGGTAGATCTAACTTGAATGAGAAAGAATCGGTGGTAGATCTGGCTGATTTTTTTCCCTTGGTTGAATCTTGAATGAGAAAGAATCTTAGATCTGGTTGGGATTTTGGGATTTTCACCTTTAGCAGCTGAAACTGAATGAGATGGCTAGGGTTTTCTTTGTATGTGTAAGGTGTGTATATATATATAGAGTTAAACTTTTTTTGTACCCCAACGTTTTGGGGGCATTTGCACTTTAGTGTCCAACCTTTAAATTTTGACGATTTAGTATCCAACCTTTAAAAGTTGTTACATTGCAGTACCCAAGTCAAAATTCTGGCCTAATTTTCCGGCCAAAGCATAGCATGTGAGATTCACGTGATTTATTAAGGGTATTTTCATCATTTTTTCTTTTTACACATTAAAAAGAAAAAAAAAAAAGCAGATCTCCATGACTCCATCTATCTTCCACAAAGCAAAAGCCATGGACTCCGCCACCCTCCCCTAACTCTACAGCAATGGAAAAAAAAAAAAAAAAAAAAGAGATCTGTTGTTATTGTCTCCGGTCTCCCAACCACAGAAAAAGGGACAAAAGATCTAAAGAAGGGCAAAAACCCCGCCTAAGTTCCACCATCCTTGTTTCTTCTTCTTTCCTCTCCCTGAATCTCTTTCTGAATCGGCCACCTCCGATCACCTTTTCCATCTTCTCCGGCCACGCCTTCTCTCTCTCTCTCTCTCTCACCCTGATCTGAAGAAGGGCAAAAACCCCTCCTATGTTCCACCATCCTTGTTTCTTCTTCTTTCCTCTCCCTGAATCTCTTTCTGAATCGGCCACCTCCGACAACCTTTTTCCATCTTCTCCGGCCACGCCTTTTGCCGCATGGAATGAGGAAAACTTCTGGAGCACCGAGGAGAAAATGGTGGAGAAGATAGAAAATCCATCAATTCCCTTAGATCTGCTCTTTTTCCTTTTTTTTTTAATGTGTAAAAAGCAAAAATGACGAAAATACCTTTAATAAATCACGTGAATCTCACATGCTATGCTTTGGCCGGAAAATTAGGCCAGAATTTTGACTTGGGTACTGCAATGTAACAACTTTTAAAGGTTGGATACTAAATCGTCAAAGTTTAAAGGTTGGGCACTAAAGTACAAATACCCCCAAACATTGGGGTGCAAAAAAAGTTTAACCCATAAATATATAATACTATAATATTAGCATATATATTAACGTATATACATTATTTATGAACATATTATATAATATATATGATGGGGTCAAAATACGCTCATCCCCATCTTGACACGTAGCACCTCAGGGATGATGACACTTGCCTCTCTAAGATTGCATCAGGCACACACGAGCGCTCAGACTCACAAGCGCCAATATCCTTCAAAAGCACATGTCGTCTCTGGTACTTACGCACATGATTATCGCTACCGCTCTCTCACGAGCGCCATTTACGTTATATGGAAAATGTTTCAATCTATCAAGGGAGCCCTCTTCGAGCGCTACATTCCCTCAGAGTGGTTTTCCCCTCCAACTCCTTACACAAACCTTGGCCCTCATCTCTTAGCGGATTCCTTGGCCCCCAAGGCTTTTGGTTGTCACGAGCACGCTCTCAAGCCCTCGTTACCAACCCCCCAAACGGCTCTCTGACACACCGTACATGCCCGCGCACCTGCCACTGTTGCCAACACTAACTTCCAACAGCTTTTGCAGAAGATTCCTCCTAGGTTTCTCTCTCACAGCGCCACGTGTTAGGGCAACATTCGGCCAGGACCACATGCGGCAAATGACCAAAGGGTCCCTGACCCTCAACTATAAATAAACAGAGTCATCTCCTTCACTGTAAGCAACCCCCATTTCTGCAAATTCATACTTAGCTTACACTTTCTCTTTCAGATCCTCATCTGACTTGGGCGTCGGAGAGCCAAACTGGGTATCACCCCCAGCTCCCCCAGCTTGGCCTTCTGACTTTTGTTTGAGTGTTTGTCCTAGCAGGTAGAACCCCCATTCTTTCCGGCGAACTTCCATCGGTTTTCTCACTCAAAACAAATTCTAAAGTGATCGGACTCTGTAACCCATATTCAGAACCCATCATTTTTGGCGCCGTCTGTGGGAAACCAGTTCTCAACTTCTTTCTTCCTTTCTGCTAGTAGAAAAGCAAACACCTAGAATCTTTACAGCTATAGTTGCTACGAGATCCGGAGCTGTGGGAGGAGGAGATAACACCCCTCATGATGTCAATACCACTATTCCCTCCACCTTTGTTGGCGGAGTCCCGCCTCCTTCCGTCGCCGTTGGCGGAACACCCCCCGCCGTAGGAGTAACTCCGCAGGCAGAATCTTCAGTTCCTCCACCAGCACCACCAGTACCACCAGTTTCCGGCACTGCCGGAGGGGTTTTCCTCTTCACTCTTCCACCACCTCCCCAGACTCAATGGGTGCATACCCATGCGAACCCAAGAGGTCAAAACTACATGATGCCACCACCTGGGTATACACTCACTCCCACCATTATGGTGCCGCCGGTTCAACCCTATCACGCAGGCCAGATCCAGCTCTCGGTGGTGATCCCAAGGGAGATTGAGGGGGTGGAGTTACCCCCTCTAACTTCTCAGCAGCTAAGGGCTCTTTACGCCCAATGTGAGGTTCAGGCGGCCCAGGGGGCATGGGAGAGGTTTCACTCCATGTACTTTTCCTCTGGGCAGGCCACTCAAGCAGCCGCCCCACTAGGAGGACTGCAAACCTATCCGCTCAGGGAGGCCCAAGCCGTCCTAAGGGCGCCACCGCCCGCCAAAGAGACGCCTCAGTAAGGCGACAACGAGCGTCCCCCCTGTGGACAGGAACGGGGAGCCCACAGAGAGAGTCAACGAGAATGAAGGGGACTCTCACGCCTCCAAGAGGGCTTCCCGTGCCACCAAGCGAGGGGACAGAGACGAGGATGTAAATCCTAATATCCTCGCGGCTGTGCAAGACCAGTTGTAGGGTTTAAAGAACATGGTCGGACAGCTCTCTTGAGCGCGGTCTCAGATCTCCCACAGCAGGGATGAACGAGCCGATGCCAGAGACGCTCGTCACAAGGACCGCCAATTACAGATCCCCCACCATAAAGAGCAGGAGGAGAACTTCTGCACGTATGACTATCATCCGCTGGTGAGGGGGCCCCCCCTCGTGGAGGAGGTTTTGATGGCCCAAGCCGGAACGGCCAAAATCCCCACCTCCATCAATCGCTACGACGGAACAACTGATCCAGCTGAACACTTGGATCATTTTCTGCACTTGATGCATCTCTACGAGCACTCAAGTAACTATTGGGCCAAAGTCTTCGTCACATCCCTGGTAGGAATGGCTCAAGAGTGGTATAAACGACTGCTGCCGCGCTCGATACACTCGTATAAAGAGTTGGTCGATGCTTTTCTCAACCACTTCAATTCTCTGAAGGCCCCAGTCACTGCGCCCACTACCCTTTACAACGTGGTGCAAGGCAAGAATGAATCTCTTCGCTCGTTCTTCGCCCGCTTCAACAAGGAGATCCTGCAGGTGGAGAGGCCATCCATGGATTTCTTGATCCCAGTGCTCTTTCAGGCTGTGGATCACAAACAGTATATGAGTAAGAAATTTGCAGATGCCATCGTGGAGAGAAGGCCTGGGACACTCATGGCCTTAAGAGAGGTTACCGAGCCGTTTTTCGCGCTCGAGGACATGTATGGGACGAATGGTCCCCGGCATCACAGCCCTGCTATAAACGAGCGCCCCCAGGAGCGGGGCAGGGAAGTCATTATCAAAAAGGAGCGTCATCAGGAACGCAAGAGATCACCCCCTCCCCCTCGACGTTTCGAGCGCATCCCGCTCACCAGGCCGAATTCCGAGGTTTACAACCTCTCTGATAAAAAACTCTTCAAAAGGCCCATAAAGATGAGGGAAACGGAGGCCTTGAGACGCTCGAACAAATATTGTGCTTTCCACAAGCAGAAGGGGCATGATACGGATGAATGCCACCAGCTTGAGGTGGAAATTCAAAGACTCGTTGCTGGGGGCCACCTGAAAGAATTTATCAGGGTGTTGGAGCGCTATGACGAGCGCTGTAATGAGCGCACTGGGGAAAGAAGAAGGAGCCCATCGCGCTCTAGAAGCCCGCGGAGGCAAGGCCCCACGGAGAGCAGCCATCTGGGCAAAGGAAAGGCTTCCGAGCAAGAAAACACCCATTTTGCGGTCATCAACATGATCGCAGGAGGATCTTTTGGCGGAGACTCTAACGGCTCCCGGCGACGGTACGTCCGGAGCTACGACCAACGCCCCTCCATACCCAAATCTGTTTACGCCATTCGAGGGGCAAATGATCAATGTTCAAAAGAAAATGATGTAATAGGCTTCGATGATAGGGATTTAGGGCACATTGTAACGCCCCATGGGGTCGGTGAATCCTCTTACTGCCCCATGGTGGTTAGCGTGGATGTCCACAATCACGTTGTAAAGAGGGTGTTAGTGGATAGTGGAAGCTCAGTCAATGTTTTGCCCTACACCACATTTCAAAAAATGAATGCCAATATCCCGCTCGAACCTCTCAAAACAGCCCTCATTGGCTTCGGAGGTTCAGAGGTCGTCCCACTAGGGCAAATCCGCTTGGCCACTTCATTCGGCTGAGCCCCTCAGCGCAAGACGCTCATGGTTACATATGCGGTGGTAGAGATTGATATTCCCTATAAAATCATAATCAGGTGCCCAGCCCTTGTCGATTTCAAAGCCATCATCTCCACCTACCACCAGAAAATCAAATTCCCCACCCCCGAGGGCGTTGGAGAAGTGCTGTGCAACGTGCGTGAGGCCTGGGAATGCTACATGTTGTCCCTCAGAAAGCCTAAGGAAGAGAAAACCTTCCAAATCGGGTCCACCAAGAAATCTGTTGATTTTCCCAATTTAGATGAGGATGGTCCCGTGCGCAAGAGGGCGAGGTTGAATAAGAAAAAGAACAAGAAGAAGGATCCCAGCGCCAAAGACTCCCACGAAAGTGCTCCGCCAGGGACGGTCGAAGAATCTTCCTCAGAGGGAGACGAGCGTGAGGGAGACGAGCCCCTCAATGATGGACATTTGATAGGAAAGAAGAGGGCACTTGAACTACCTCACCCAGAAATGAGAATCGAGCCCTCAGAGAAGTTCCTTACTATTGAGCTGGAGCCTGGGAACAAGGATAAAACTACTCAAATTGGGTCCAACCTCTCTGGGCCCTCACAGATCCTGATGATTGACTTCCTCAGGGAGAATGTTGACATATTTGCGTGGAAAGCATCTGACCTTACAGGGATTGACCCGAGCATCATAGTCCACAGGCTCAACGTGGATCCCTCGTTCAAACCCATAAAACAGAAGAAGCGTGATGTGCACGGTTTTCGGAAGAAGGTTATCAAAGAAGAGGTTAATAAGCTTCTAGAGGCTCAGTACATTGAGCCCATCTTATACCCAGAATGGTTGTGCAACGTGGTGTTGGTGCCCAAAAGCGCAAACAAATGGCGCATGTGTAATGATTTTACTGATCTCAATAAAGCTTGCCCTAAGGATCCTTATCCTTTGCCACGGATAGACCAGTTGGTAGATTCAACCGCTGGGTGTGAACTCATGAGCATGATGGCCGCCTTTCAAGGGTACTATCAAATCTTTATGGCTCCAGAGGACCGCCCCAAAACTTCCTTCGTCGTTCACCTGGGGGTGTATTGCTTCTTAGTCATGCCTTTTGGACTCAAGAACGCTGGAGCCACATATCAGCGACTCGTCAACAAGATGTTCGAGAAAGAAATTGGCGGATCCATAGAGGTTTACGTAGACGATATGATTGTCAAGAGCGAGCGTCAGGGCTCACATTTGGAAGATCTCAAGCGCACTTTCTCCGTTCTGCGCCAGTATGGGATGAAATTAAACCCTCCAAAATGTACCTTTGGAGTACGAGGGGGAAAGTTCTTAGGCTACATGGTCAGTCAGAGAGGAATTGAAATCCAACCCAGAGAAGATCAAGGCTATCTTGGAGATCCCCTCCCCTCGAAATCTCCGGGAGGTACAAGTGTTAGTGGGAAAGATTATCTCCCTGAACAGGTTCATTTCACGATCGGCAGACAGAAACCTCCCTTTCTTCAAAATTCTGAGAAACGCACGAAATTTCGCTTGGACGGAAGAATGTGAAAAAGCACTGCAAGACATGAAGACTTATTTATCGAGTGCTCCGCTACTGACTAAACCCATCGAAGGCGAAAGGCTATTTATGTACCTTTCTATTTTAGCCGAGGCTACGAGAGCGGTGTTGATAGCTATGTGAGAGTGGAAACACTTGCCTGTTTATTATTTAAGCAAGACGCTGTAAGGAGCTGAGAAGAAATATTTGGAAATCGAGAAATTTGCGTTTGCCCACATCAACGCATCAAGGCGTTTGAGGCCTTATTTTCAAGCGCACTCAATAACGGTCCTTATTAATCAACCCTTGAAACAAGTTTTGTCCAAACCGGACGTATCGGGAAGATTGATAAAGTGGGCCATTGAGTTGAGTCAGTTTGACCTAAGTTTCGAGCCTAGAACTGCAATACAAGCGTAGGTGGTAGCGGATTTGTTGGTTGAACGCTTTGGTTTAAAGCCCGATGTTCCCGAAAACGAGGGGTTATGGGTACTGCACATAGATGGTTCCTCAACCTCTCAAGGGGGAGGAGTAGGGGTAGCCCTTAGAGACCCCAAAGGGATTGAGTTAGACCTCACAATCAGGTTGGATTTTCAAGTCACTAATAACGAGGCAGAATATGAGGCCCTTGTGCAAGGATTGGAAATTGCTTTTCAGAACGAAGCTTCCAGAATTACTGCTTACGTTGATTCGCAGTTAATTGCAAGCTAGATTGAAGGAACCTATGAGGCTCGAGAAACCACCATGGTACAGTACTTAAGCAAAGCCAGGGAGATCATTGGGAAGTTCAAGGAATTCCATCTACTCCAAGTACCACGAGCAGAAAACGAGCGCGCTGACGCTCTATCTAAATTTGCTTCGGCATTGGAAGGCACTTCTGAGCGTTCGGTAACGTTCCTTAGAATGGAAGAACCTTTGATCAAGGAGAAAATTGCCAAAGTGATGGTTGCTATAATTGATCCGCACGAGCCATGTTGGCTTGATGACATCATCAGATTTCTTAAAGACGGTGTTTGCCCAACAGACAAGGTAGAGACTCAGAAAATTAGAAATAAGGCCCCTCGGTTCTCTATAGGCTCTGAAGGAAGGCTGTTCAAGAAGTCATTCCAAGGACCTCCGATGAGGTGTCTAAGGCCCTCGCAGGCGTAGGAGACGCTCGAATTTATTCACAGTGGGAGCTGCGAAAATCACTCAGGAGGGCGTATCCTGGCTAAGAAAGTTCTAAGGAGTGGGTTTTATTGGCCCACAGTTCTCCAGGACGCCATTGAATTTTCCAGGAAGTGCCCTAAGTGCCAGTTCCATTCCAATCTCCCTCAACTGTCGGCCGCTCAAATGATCCCTATTGATGTCTCCTGGCCCTTTGACCAATGGGGAATAAACATTGTTGGTCCCTTGCCCGTCGCAGCCGGACAGAAGAAGTTTGTCATTTTAGCTGTTGATTATTTCACCAAGTGGGCCGAGGCCGAGGCCGAGGCCGTGGCAAACATAACCTTCAGGGTGGTGAGGGACTTCATTTGGAAAAATATCATATGCAGATACGGCATTCCGAGGGTGCTTATTTCGGATAATGGATCCCAGTTCATAGCCGCTGACACACGAGAATGATGTTCAGAATTGGGGATTGAACAGCGCGTTACCTCCGTGGGCCATCCCCAAGCCAATGGACAAGCAGAAGTTACCCACAGAGTCATTTTACAGCACCTGAAAACAATGCTGAAGAGCAAAAAAAGTGAATGGGCAGAAGAATTACAAGGAGCGCTTTGGGCTTATCGCACTACTCCATGAGCGGCCACTGGCGAGACGCCTATTGCGCTCGTATATGGGTCAGAAGCAATGATACCAGCCAAGATTGTAAACGAATCGCTCGTGTATCTTATTTCAAGCCTCCGCTTAATGAAGGTAACAGGAGCCTGGAGCTGGACTTACTGGAGGAAAGAAGAGACAAGGCCTGGGCTAAAATTCACAGATATAAAGCCACTGTGGCTCAACAGTACAACAAGCGCGTGAGGGAAAGAACTTTTCAGCTGGGAGACTTGGTTCTGAAGAAAGTGGAAGTATCCAAACATGTGGGGAAGTTGGACCCCAACTGGGAGGGTCCATTCAAGGTTATACAAGTCAGAGCTAACAACACTTACACCCTGGAGACACTTCAAGGTGAGCGTTTGCCTCGCCCTTAGAACGCATGTAACCTCCGGCGGTTTTATGTTTAAAAAGCCCTCTAGAAACGATGATGTAACCACCCCGTTAATGGGCTCAATGTCCTTCGAATCTCAAGTAAGTAACAATACGTTCTCTTGAATATTTCTGTACTTCTGTTCTTTTAGTTGCATGAATGAATAAGACCCACGTCCCTCGTCTTTACGAGCGTGATTGGTCACTGTCATTGCACATGGGTTACGCTTGCCAGCACTCTACTCCCTATGAGGGGACGCCCTCATAAGGATAGACTGGTAACGCTCACAACCAACTTGATGAATTGGAAGAAAAATACAAAGGAAATCCTAGTAGACCTTGGCCGTTGATCGCAACGCCTTGCGCTCGAAAACGGGATCGCTGGCAAACTCTGAAAGTCGAACAGGCACAGTAGCGCTCGTTTAAAGGCAGTCTAATTAAGAAGAAATTTCACAAGTCTGGAACGAGGGCAGTCTCCCAGTAAGACCCTCATAATTCCTCAAGACTTAGCAAAATTTCCCAAGATTAAGAAGGAATTTTACAAATCGTAAACGAGGGCAGTCTCTCAATAAGACCCTCACGATCACTCAAAACTCAGCAAAAATTTACACAAGTCTTAAGGGGGGGTAACCTCACAATAAGACCCTTACGGTTACTCAAGACTTAGTGAAATTTTTCAAGTTGTACAAGATTTAACCAAATCTTCTAAATATCAAAAGACTATCTGAAATATGCAATCTTTACTGAGCATGTTACATACAATCTTATTACTACAAGATCTATTCACAACAAGCGACAAGTAGAATTTAGCATTCAAGAAGTGGCAAAGGACAGCATTATGAAAAGAAGGGATTTCATTTGATTGAGGCTCTACGCCAGAAACTACAAAATAAAGGCTCAAAGGCCCATAAACGTTATTACAAAAGACGGAAGCATTAAACTAAAGTAAGGAGAATTAGAAAGCAAAGCTGGAGAGAAGGAATTTCAGGCGGCGGGAGCAATGTCTTCATCAATAACCACCAAAATGTTCTGGGCAACTGGGCTGTAAACGGGGCCTTCCGGTTCTTGAGGAGGGGCTGCTGGAGGCTCAGGGTTATTATTCCCAAGCGCTTGTTGATTGTGGGGCTCATTGGCGTTGGGCTCGTTAGCTGGGGCAGGAACATTCTCACCAGCTGGAACAAGGGCATTCTCCTCGGCAAACGCTTGGGGCTCGTTTTTAGGAGGATCATTTTGTGCGGCTTGGGGGGCATCTCCTACAGGATGGCTTTCCATGTACTCATCCTGGATAAGCTTGACCAAGAACTCATACTCCGGTTCAGAGATATGGTCCGCCGGATCGTCGCGATCGTCATCATCCTCCTCACAGCGCCCATTAAACATGAGCCCCATGTTCTCTGCCCCAAGTATAGCCGGATCCGTCAGCCCTTTATGGATGCCCTGATCGATGGCTAAGTTGAAGGCCTTTTGAGCCTCATCCAAGCAGTGCAAGGAAGCCGCAAAGTTGAAGGCTTTGGAATGGCAGAATTTGATAAGAGCCTCCTTGTTTGCTCGCGCAAGACTCTGGGGCCACTGGTTCATGGTGTCGGTGAATTTCCTTTTTGCCTCAAGAGCCCTCGTTTTCCAGCCTTCACGCTCGACCTCAAGCTTTTTATAGCCCTCACTGAGTTGGGCCAACTTGTCGCTCATGTTGCTCCGAACGCTCTCCACGCTCGCAAAGTCATCCTTCAGCTTCTTCAACTCCTCCTCCGTTTTTTCGTACAAACCCTTGATGGATTCGTACTTGGCCTTCTCAGTGTCCAGCTCCACTTAGATTTGAGCAGGATCATTCGTGCGCGCCATTTTCTTGTACTTGGCCTTGCGATCGGCATAAACTGAGGCGCGCATCTGAATGTTCTTGGCCCTCGGGAGCACTTGCTGCATGGGCTCGAAAGAATGAAAAGTCTTAGTAAGAATGTGGGAAAGTAATACCTGTTAGGAATAGTGCCCTAGAAAGCCGATTGTATATCCGCTTTGTGCTTTTCCTTATTGTAATCACATACAATCTTTGAATGAAATAACGAATTGAGGCAACACTTCTTTATATGCTCTTGTTTGGTATGCGTTTACTTTAGCTGTGCATGTATGAGAACTCCCCTAATCCTGATGACTTTAGGACTCTACCATTTAGGTGAAATGGTTCATGAAACGAGCCCTATATCACATAAGTCATGATTAGCAAAATACTCCAAGCCGATGAGTCCTACAGACAGTGGGAGTGTCAACCTGACTCCTCTAAGGCTTGCTTGTGGGATCACGCCCTTAAGAAGGACCACCTTGTTTCATGGAGGTGCAAAGTGTATAGTTGATACGTGCGTGATACATGAGGGTGCTTACTTTAATAAGTAAGTTCACTGAGGTGCCCCGTGTGAGAACACTCCTAAATGGGAAAGGAAGTTTCTATTTCAGGAAATGGAAACTTCCAGATTAGGAAATATCTCACGAGTCATTGATGTGATTAATTGATCCTTAGACTTGAGGTTCCTTGTCACTTTATGAGTTAACTCTGTAGTCTTAGGTATAAGCTTTAAAGGGTGTCGCCTTAGACAACTGATTCAAGGCTTATGCTGGGGCTGCACAAGTGACTCATGAAAGTGAAAGAGAATCAAGATAGGACCTACACTTGCATTTGCAAGGTGATCTCTTATTGTGTAAGTCATTCATATGCCATATGGAGTCCTTGGCCAAGGCAGTAGATCAAGACATCAAGAAAAGGGTTTCTTGGATTGAGATCAAATGGATATGAAATGCACTTAGCTTTAAGACCGGATTATTAGGGTTCTGATTATTCCCTTGCCCTAGATCTTGGTTGAGAGATAGTAAGTAGGAGGATTGTATCTCACATGAATCAATGACTTAAAGGTTCTGTCGAATCCGAACATTCCAATTCAGCTAGGGGTTAAACACCTGTTGCTAGACTATGGTCGTTTAATCTGTGGATTGATTAATTAATTAGTGAATTAATTAATTAGGGTCACTGCTAATTGAATTGAGAACCTAGAGGGTCACACACAACAACTTGGTTACATGAGTTGAGGCTTTAAAATGATTAAACGAGTTAATCGAGCCTAGAGGGTTCCACACGTGTGAAACCACACGTGTGGGTCACGTGACTGGGCACGTGTCATTGTGACACGTGTGCCACACGTGATTGTTTAATAATATATTAAATAATTAATTTGTTAATTATTTAATAGACTTTGGTTTAATTTTGAATTAAAAAGAAAGTCTTATTTTGGAGAAAATAATCTAGTTAATTAATTACGAATTAATTAATTAGATTAAAATAAGTTATTTATTTTATAATAAATAAAGTATAAAATTATCCAAAAATAGTTTGGATATTTTTAGCTCTCTTGAAAGTTGATTTGAATTAGAATTCAAAGTCAAAGTCAAAATTACTTGATGATCAAGTAATAAGAGAGAGGGACCAAAATCCTAGCCCATAAAGGACTAGGAATTTCGGCACTCCCCTCTCTATAAATAGGGGAGCTCGAGCTCCTTATGGAGCTAATTGGCAATTCTTTTGGTTCATGTGTTGAACACCTTCCTTTCTCCAAGATTAAATTAAACCCTAGGTTAAGCCTAAACACTAACTAGAGAACTAGCATCCTTACTAGTTAGATTGTGATCAAGTTGGTGGACTTTCTCTAGAGACTTCAAGTTAGAAGTTTGAAGATTCGAGCTTTACCAAGGAGCGGGGATCAAGCCGCGAGAAGAGCGTTCTTGGGTGGCTTGAAACGCTTCAAGAAAGAACAAAAGAAAAGTAAGTTTTCTATCTTTACGAATTTGGTTACACGATTGCGAGTCCAAGGTCCTTTTGTTTGGAAAATTTTTAAATTCCGCTGCTTTCTGATTCGTGTTTTCCAACAATACCTACCAGAGATAATGGAATTGCAAGGGAATGAGAACTTACGGAGATTAAAGTGTGCACCATATCATAAGCCACCGTCTCCACGGACTCAGTGTACAAGTGCCTATGGTCAGCGGTAAATTGGGCCTTGTCGTACAAATTCTCGCTGACAGTCTGAGCGAGCGTCCCAGGCCTCAGCAAAACCGCACCCCCGTCCGTGGAGCCGGAAAAGTTCCTGTCCCCTCGGCGTGCGAACCTCCACAGATGCTCTTCCTCTGAAGAGGAAGTTTCTCTGCTGCCCTTGGGGCCTTCAACCACTTGCTTTCCCTTGGCCGTTATTGCGAGGGTGTCAGGCATCCTCTTCCCGGTCAGCGCTCGACTGAGCCCCAGTCATCACCACATTCGTTAGGGGTCTCACTTGGTTACCTGAACGAGTGTCGGCCATCCTTGCATCCGCCGCAGGAGGTGGCCGTACTACTATTCTATTCTCCGTGTTGGCCGCCCTGTCTTCCCCTTGGCCTCGTTGATTTTGAGCGTCGGAAGCCGCACTGGAACTAGCGCCATGATGGCCGCCACGACCGTCCCCCCTGCCCGCTCCTCGGCCTCGGGGGTTTTGCTGTTGCTCCTGTTGGTTTTGGCGCCTGTTAGCGCTGGCAAACCTGGCAGCCTGTCTAATTCCTCCAGCCATCTCTAAGATTGTTATTCCTGCAAAGAATGCGAAAACGGGGGTCAGAAACCCTTGAACAGATTCTGCAAAATGCAAGTTACAAAATACAAAGGGGCAGTCAGTATTCCTATCTACAAGTTAGTGCCCTAAGAATCTAACCATCTCTCTCCATATCATGAGCAGGAGGATTGTCAAAATAATGAGGGTCGTTAGTGAGACCGCAGAGGAATATAAGCTCCGCGTCGTCAATCCAATCCTGGGCAGGAATCAGGCGGCCCTCATCCCTCAAAGCCCTAGCCAAGTTCTTTGCCCAATCTTTGGGGAAGGCAGGTTCCAGGCGATGCTTTACTAGTGAACCCTTCCCATGCGAGATCCACTCTGATGACACCCCAAAACCTTCACCTGAGGGGGCCTTGACAAAGATGAATTTCTCCTTCCAGTTTGGGCCGTAAGTGGTGGAGGGAGAATTGATTAACCTCGTATGGGCCTTCGCTTGGATGTAATAGAAGAAGCCCGCTTCTGGTGACGAGCACGGCGAGCTGACCACTTGCAGGAGAGCGTTAAAATTCCTCAGGGAGGGCTCGTAACCGACGCACCTCATGAGGATCACGAAGCTCGCTATCAGGGCAAGGCCGTTGGGCACGATTTGGGAAGGGGAAAGGCCCAGATCATTCAGAATATGGGTCACGGGGATTGGAATCGGGAACCTCAAGCCCCCAGAACTGACTGCATCCATGTAGACCGCCATCTCCCCGGGTGGCGGACGGTTGGCACGCTCGTGTTTGGCTGGGATCCGCCATGGGAAGCGCTCATCCCAATAAATTGGGGCCAATATTGTTTTCACCTCTCCCAACGTGATTGTCCTGGGAGTCTCATTTGGAGTGCGCTCGGTCGCTTGCATCCCCGAGCCTTCGCCCTCGTTGGGCCCCTTGGTTTTCTTGGTATTCTTGGGCTTTTGAACTTTCTTGCCCTTGCCCTTGCCCTTGCCCTTGTCACGGGCCCTTTCGGAGGGCCCTGCTGCCTCTTCTATTTCCGGCGCCGGAGCAGCAATTGCCACCGTCACAGCATGGCGGTGGGGATGAGTAGCACTCTCAGTTATCGGAAGAGTCTCCCCTGTCTCTCCGCCTCCATTACCAGGTTCATCTCTTCAAAAAGAGGTTCAACCCCTTCTGGGTCCCTTTCATCTATGGCTATCACGGCCGCTTCCAACCCTTCATCCCTGGAACAATCCGAAGGAGACGAATTCTGGGTGGCCATCTCTTCGACTTCACGGGCAAACTCTTCTACATGTTGATCGGCCATGGTGGTGTTGGAATTTGAAAGAGATTTGGGGATTTTTTTTGGGAAATGTTGTATATCTAAAAAGACTTGAGATTTCTAGGGAGTAAAATCCTAAGGAATTGTTGAATCCTAAATATGATTCTAAGGTTAGAAAGTTAGAAGGTTTCACCGGAAATTACCTTGAAATTTCTGGGAAAGCTTGAAGGAAGATTTGGGATGCTCTGAAACTGGAATGCAAAGAGTTTTTCTGCTAAAGGATGCTTTGAAGATTTGTTCGCGTAAAAGATGGAATGGATGCAGAATCCCTTATTTATTAGGATGGGAGTCAGTACGGTTTCTGGCAAAAGTTCAAAAATTGTAATCATTTCCCGCCTAGGAAACCGCTCACTTTGTTGAACCATCACATACTTCCCAAGACTCACGCACCCCACGCGCATCAGCATTTAATGCTTAGACGCTCCAAGTGGTCAGACGAAAGGACTGCATTTAATGCTTGGACGTTACAGGCAGTCAGTTGAAGAGACCGCATTTATGGCGCACTCAGAAGGAAGATTGCTCAACATGCCAAAACCTCCTACGAGCGACACGCACGGTGGACTACATTGAAAAAATTCTACAGTCCTTATCACTAAGGACTACAGAATTGGGGGGCAAAATGATGGGGTCAAAATACGCTCATCCCCATCTTGACACGTGACACCTCAGGGATGATGACACTTGCCTCTCTAAGATTGCATCAGGCACACACGAGCGCTCAGACTCACAAGCGCCAATATCCTTCAAAAGCACGTGCCATCTCCGGTACTTACGCACATGATTATCGCTACCGCTCTCTCACGAGCACCATTTACGTTATATGGCAAATGTTTCAATCTATCAAGGGAGCCCTCTTCGAGCGCTACATTCCCTCAGAGTAGTTTTCCCCTCCAACTCCTTACACAAACCTTGGCCCTCATCCCTTAGCGGATTCCTTGGCCCCCAAGGCTTTTGGTTGTTACGAGCGCGCTCTCAAGCTCTCGTTACCAACCCCCCAAATGGCTCTCTGACACACAGTACATGCTCGCGCACCTGCCACTGTTGCTAACACTAACTTCCAGCAGCTTTTGCAGAAGATTCCTCCTAGGTTTCTCTCTCACAACGCCACGTGTTAGGGCAACATTCGGCCAGGACCACATGCGACAAATGACCAAAGGGTCCCTGACCCTCAACTATAAATAAACAGAGTCATCTCCTTCACTGTAAGCAACCCCCATTTCTGCAAATTCATACTTAGCTTACACTTTCTCTTTCAGATCCTCATCTGACTTGGGCGTCGGAGAGCCAAACTGGGTATCACCCCCAGTTCCCCCAGCTTGGCCTTCTGACTTTTGTTTGAGTGTTTGTCCTAGCAGGTAGAACCCCCATTCTTTCCGAAAAACTTCCAGCGGTTTCCTCACTCAAAACAAATTCTAAAGTGATCGGACTCTGTAACCCATATTCAGAACCCATCAATATATACATATATATATATATAATATAAATTTTTAAGTAATTAGGTTAGCTCGTGAGCCAGCTCGCCAGCTACGAGCTGTGAAGCATATGGCTCGGGCTTGGCTTGTAGAGTCCACGAACCGAGTCGTGGCTCAGCTCGGCTCGCAGATATCAAACTCAAGCTTGAGCTTTCAGCGAGCCAGCTTGCTAAGCTCGCGAGTTGGCTCGTCTCATTTACATCCCTACACTCAATTCAGGAACTGATATGAAAGATAGGGGTGTACTCTGAGCCGAGCTGGCTTGTGAACCACACAAATCGAGCTCAAGCTGGCTCGACTCGAACTCGAACGATATCAAGCTCAATTCAAGCTTAATCGAGATCGACTTGTGTATCAAGCCAAGCTCAAGCCTATTTTTTTGAAGCTCGAGGCTTGTAAGCCGGCTCGCAAGTTAGTATATATTTATTTATATAATATACATATATTGATATGCATATTGTATTATATATATATATATATATATATATATATATATATATATATAATGTTTAATAATTTATATATATAAATATATAGTAAATTAATTTACATTTATATGATTTAGTAATACGAACTATATGATACATTATATATTTTTATCTACTTATTTTGACAATAAATATGATTTAATAATATTGAAGTTCAATTATAGCAACATATCATTTTATACAATACTATTAACGTATTACTATGAAAATATATAATATTTATCGAAACAAATAATTTAATAAAAAATAGATTCAATCTACTATAATAAATAATTAATTATATAAGCATATATCTTAATAAAATATTAGTTAATAATTTATTTGGTATAATTACAAGATATATAACATAATTTATTACTATATTATATATTATCTATAATATATTTATGATCCTTACTTAATTTTGTATCATAATATGCCTTAATAATATATTATTTTACAATGACACATTAGACCATATAATATTACTAATACAAAAATATATTCATAAAATATTCACTCAAATATTTAATATAATAAAATGATAAATATCATATACCATAATAACTAATTAATAACATAAGGATATGTTTTAATAAAATATTAGTTAATAATTTTTATAATTACATAATTTATAATTTATTATAATATAATTAATAATACTCATACATAATCTAAAATATCAAGTATATATTAATGATTATAATTTATTGATAATGATATAAAACTTAAAAATATTAATATACTATATATATTATATATCTTAATATCTTTGTTATTGTTTAATATTATTATTGAATGAGAGTTAAAAAATATCCAATAAAAATCTATTGGCTCGTCGAGTCGAATCGAACTCGGCTCGATTTTTGGGCAAGCCAAGCTCAAGCCCTCAAAAAATAAGTTTGACAAGCTCAAGCTCAAGCTGGACTTTTTTTGCCAAACTCAACTCGACTCGACTCGAAACGCTCCCCTAATGAAAGATATATAATTTATTTATATACATTAACTTTTCACAAAAAATTTAACATATTCTAGATTTATCTATACAAATATAATATTCTGCATTTATAATACTATGCACTACCAAATAATCTAATTTAATAGTTTACGTTATAGTCTTCTGATTTCGCTCGAACCGGACTCAATTATAAAGGTATAGAGCCAGAACAAAGATTATTAATAATACACAAAAACCAAAATTACATTAAATGTTAACTGAATAAAATAACAAGACATGTACATTCGAAATAATATTGAATATAGATTATATGATACGTAGATTATAATGATCTGACATTGTTACACTTCTTTTTTAAATGAACTTAAAAAATGAAAAAACCATACACAACAATCATCAATATTGTCAAATGTAGCCAAGGCAAAGATATTTTTTTCGGTTCAATAGCCATTTTCATTGGTCGAATCGGGGACGGATTACTTGGGATGTACAATTCTTCCTATCAATGGTATTTACGTTCCTAGAAACTAAAAATCAAAATTTTTAGTTAGACTAATATAGCGCCGAAAAATCATGGCAAAGATATAATTTCCAAGAATTTGAGTCAAAGCAAATATTTGTGGCTGTTAGAACTTAGAACATGGTATTTGGGGAATTGATTTTCTGTATTCATCGGATAATTTTGTGTTACAGATTACATTATACCACAAGGTATAAAAGGAGATGTACAAGGGAACAAGAATCACACTAAATCAGCCTATTACTCTAATTACGGGAATTAAGTCAAACTTCCCGTAAATACAATATATTTAACACTCCCCCTCAAGTTAAGTGATCGAGTCGCCGATCCTTAACTTGCTCAATGCCTTTTGGAACAGTTGCCCGGTGACCGCTTTGGTCAGTATATCTGCCAGTTGATCTTCCGATCTCACAAATGGAATTGTGATAATCCCATTTTCCAGTTTTTCCTTGATGAAGTGTCTATCCACCTCCACATGCTTCGTTCTGTCATGTTGAACGGGATTCTCAGAAATGCTGATTGCTGCTCTATTATCACACCTCAAGGGACTCGGTCCCAAAGGGGTTAAGCCAATTTCAGTCATTAACCTCCTTAGCCAAATGACTTCGGCTACTCCTTTTGCTATACCTCTGAATTCTACTTCTGCGCTGGATAACGCCACAACTTTCTGTTTCTTGCTCCGCCAAGTTACCACATTTCCCCCAACAAGTGTGAAATATCCAGAAGTGGATCTTCTATCATTCGGATTCCCTGCCCAATCTGCATCGGTATAAGCTTTGATGTCAAGGTGACCATGTCTTCCAAACGTGATGCCCAACCCACTCATTCCTTTCAGATATCGAAGGATGCGTGTCACAGCTTCCATATGTTCTTTCTGGGGTTGGTGCATAAACTGACTCACAATTCCCACGGCATATGCAATATCGGGTCTTGTATGAGACAAATAAATGAGTTTGCCTACCAATCTTTGATACCGCTCCTTTTCAGTTGGTTCCCCATTCCCTTCTGTTCTTAACCTGTGATTCACCTGTATTGGTGTCTCAACCGTTTTGCAATCCAGCATACCAGTTTCAGCCAACAAGTCCAGCACATACTTCCTTTGAGATATAAAAATGCCCCTTTTTGATCGAAGGACTTCAATTCCAAGGAAGTACTTCAATCCTCCCAAGTCCTTCATCTCAAATTCCTTGAAGAGATTCCCTCTCAGTTGGTTCATTTCTTCTGTATCGCTTCCTGTTATGATCATATCATCTACATAGATGATCAAGCACGTGATCAGTTCCCCCCGTTTCTTCAAGAACAACGTGTGGTCGGAGTTGCTTTGAGCATACCCATATCTTTGCATTGCCAGAGTAAATCTCCCAAACCAGGCTCGTGCTGACTGTTTTAGGCCATAGAGTGCTTTTCGGAGTTTGCAAACCTCTCCCTTTTTAAACTCTTCTGAGAACCCTGGAGGGGGTTCCATGAAAACTTCCTCTGACAGGTCACCATGCAAGAAGGCATTTTTTACGTCAAACTGATGGAGGGGCCAGTCCCTGTTTGCTGCAACTGAGAGGAGTACTCGAACTGTATCTAATTTTGCTACCGGAGAGAAAGTCTCAGAGTAGTCAATACCATAGGTCTGAGTATACCCCTTTGCTACCAGTCGAGCTTTGTACCTTTCAACAGACCCATCTGCTTTATGCTTTACAGTGAATACCCATCTGCATCCGACTGGTTTCTTACCCTCGGGCAATTGGCACCGTTCCCAAGTTCCATTCTTTTCAAGTGCACTCATTTCTATTTCCATAGCCTCTTCCCATTCCTTATTCATTCTGGCCTCTTGTACGGTCTCTGGAATGACTTCTTTGCATAGATTTGCAAGAAATGCTCTCGCAATCCCAGACATGCTCCCCCTGACTAAGTTTCCTACAGGGTACTTAGTTGACCGAGCAGTACGTTCTGGGGAGTATCTTTGTGGTGGTCCCCCCCCTATTATTCCGCTGAGGTAACTGATATCTGGAACTGACTGTTACATCTTCAGGAACACAATCAACGGCATTTGTGATATCAGAATTATGAATATCAGAAAGAGAAGAGTTGGAAGCTTCTGTTACCTCGTTTTGGACATCATGCGAAGGAGGATCAGTGGTTCAACCGGATCAATTAAATCAGATAAATCAAACATCATCGAATCAGTGGCACCACAATCAATCACCCATTTAGAGCTTTTAGTAGTGGAATGGAGTGGAATGGGTGAGAAACACATGTTTTTTATAAATTTTGGGGTCCTTTTCCAGAATATCAGAATTAGGGGGCCAAATTCGTAGATCATCAAAGTTGGGGGGCCAATTCGTAACTTGGGGCATTTCATTAAAAAGGGAATTAGGGTTTGGGGCATAACTCCCAAAGCCAATACCTTATGTCTCTATTTCCTTTGTCTGCGGCGCATCCCTTCCGCCGCCTGTCTCGCCGCCGCCACTGGAAGAGAAGGCGGTGCTGTGACGGCTGACCACTACCGCCGCTGTACCGGCGGTTCCCCTGGAATTGCCTGCAGCGGCGTCGCCTCCGGTTCCCGCCACCTTTCCTTCACTGTTGGCGATATATGCCCGTCTGTTACCGCCGCCTTTCGTCACCTCTCCGATGGTGGAGGTCTTCCGGTGGCCCTCCCACCAGTTCGGATAGCCTATCACTTCAAAGCACTGATCTTTGGTATGTCTTGGCTTCCCACAGACCTCGCACACCAACCCGTATTTATCTTCACGCAGTGATGACCGGCGTCCGCCGCCTTCTCCACGGCCGGTGCCACCTGAGCGTGACCCATTCCGTCCGCCTCTCTGATTTCGGGCTATGAGTCCAGATCCGACTCCACCAGGTCCAGTCTCATCATCTTCTTCAATCGCCGCCTTCAAGATCTGGAGGCGTGCGGCCTCCCGACGGACTGTAGCATACGCCGATTCAATGGCAGGTTTGGGTTCAAGTTTCAGTATATCTCTCCTGATGGAGTCAAATTTCTCATCAATTCCGGTGAGGAATTGATAGAGTCGTTGTTCCTGAGTAATCCGGTTGAAGGCTTTGATGTCTTCCTCACACTTCATTGGATTGGGCTGCTTTCGATCTATGGCCATCCATATGGCTTGGAGTTTGTTCCAAAACTCTTCGAGGCTGTCTTTCCCTTGTCTCTGAGTATTTGCTCGTCGGTGAAGGTCGAAGAGCTGCAACGGGTCTCCTCCGCTGCCGTAGGTGGTGGTGAGTCCGTCCCACAGAGCCTTGGCGGTTGGATATTGGAGGACGTTGTTGATCAGGTTCGCCTCCATATTCTGAATAATTGATGGGTGTCGAAACCACCAATAATAAAGTCCCGAATCTTGCACACAAATGAATTGTAAAATAGTGGTAACGGGTGTCGAACCACGAGGATTGGATGAATTTATAACTTTTTATATACCAAGGAAACAATTAAAATAGGGGGGGGTTGAGATATATGACTAACTACTAACGCAATGAACAAAACGAGACTAAATAAAAAAATAAATAACAACTAAACTCAGCTGATACTTAAATTAATTCAGTAAATAACAAGTAGTTGGGATTTTCCTACGCATGCATCAGGCTATGATCACAGACAGGGTGATTAATTCCTCGTTAGGCTAGCTATAGTTACCAAATAACACCTCCGGCTCCCTCGTTTCTTCTTACTGTTTATAACGACTAAAAGAAACTCCTAATAATCGTTTTCTAATTAACCAATAACCTTAGCAGAAACTCCTTTTAAGATTCAATTGGGTAATTGCATTACACCCTAAAGAAACACTAACCCTAACCGACTAGGTAGAAACTCCTACTTCGCCTAGTTAGACCGTCTATCCCACAACACAAAATCAGTCGAACTTAACGGCCTAGTGATTGTTTGCTACTTCGTTAATTATCCGGCTAGACTCCACCAAATAAGTTAACTAGCTATATGTGAATTGCCTATTCTAAGATTTGAGCTCTTAATATAACCAAAGAATAAGAACAAACACAATGTCGTAAAAATAGAGATAAAACAGATAACTTGAATTAATCACAAAAGAAGTAGTCTCACAAAACCTAATGCATCCTAGAAAAATCCCAACTAAAACGAAACTAACTAATCAAGAACAAAGGAAATTAACAAAATTTAAAATCAAAAGAGTAAAACTAAAGGAGAGGGATCCACCCCTTCTTCTCGTTTCTGCCGTGTTTATGTAGTGCCAAGGATGGAGACTTCTCTCCCACGTCTCGCCCACGTTCAGTCATCAATTTGGGGAAATAATTCTCAACGTAATGCCATCGTGTAACCGCAATAAGAACATAACGTGCACCACTCTTTGTGTGAATTAATTTCCAAAGACAAGTGGGAGGTTGTGGACTCTTGTGGCCATTAGTTCAGAATTTGGGCTGCTTCTTCCTAGTGTTGCACGTGCCATATATCCCCTTAATCAATCCAAGAGGCTTTTAGTGGGCTTCTCCAGCAAGCCCACTCCAAAGACATTCACTTGGGCCAATTTCCTTCAAAAACTTTCCCGGGTATGTTTTCCTACATAAAAACATAGAGTTTCAATCAGTTATCCAAAATTAAATTAAATAGTGGGTCAAATATAATAACTTTGAGCTCAATATTACAATAAATATGTAACGTATCAAATCCCCCCGCACTTAGGTAATGCTTGCCCCCAAGCATAGCATGGAATCAAGGCCGTAATCACATTCTATATTCCAACTACAGCACTCTGTTGTGTAAACTAGGAAGCATTCGTTGTCACCAAAAACTATCTACAACGAACACAACCCAAAGCCAAGTTTGAATTCAACTTTCCAAAGCAAGAACATATGAGCTCAAGTTTCAATTATAATCATGCATGATTAGTTTGATTTCATTAATCCAATGCAAACAAAGGAAACAAGTATAAAGTAGTTAGCTTAATCGAATATCAATCAATTTTGCGCATATGTTAAAGAATACCAAAGATAAGTGAGGAGCTAAGTTTCATTCTTCTAGACAAGCAACCTATAAAACCTAGAGAGCTTTTAAAACAAATACTCTTCCAATATATCTCTCTTTTGTTTTTTTGCTCATCATTTTTTCATTTTTTCTGTCAGCAACCTTTTTTTTTTTTCTCTTTTTTTTTTGTCTCGTTTCTTTTCTGAGTTTTTCGCAAGCAAGCAAACTCCAGTTGTTTATCCCTTTAAGTGTTGGGAAAACAATTTCGAGAGCGGCCGGCATTCGGCCCTACTCATGGCGCTTTAATGATTTGGAATTCTTCCAAGGCCAGAGGAGTAGTCGCGCGAGTTCTACTGACCAACCTTTCTCTAGTTGGCCCCTCGCAAGCTCCCCCTGTAGGTCTGAGAAAGATAAAATCAAGTCTGATTCTAAACACTATATTTGGGATGACCCTTACTTGTGGAAAATAGGCACCGATCAGATTATTAGGCGTTGTGTAGCTGAGAATGAAATGAACTCCATACTAGAGTTTTGTCATGCTTATGACGGTCACTTCGGTCCTAAACGAACAGCTCATAAAGTGTTAGAAAGTGGATTTTTCTGGCCTACACTTTTTAAGGATGCATATTTGTGTTGCAAAAGTTGTGCTAATTGTCAAAAGACAGGAAATATAGGTCCTAGAAACCAAATGCCTCTTAATCCTATACTTATTTGCGAAATTTTTGATGTGTGGGGTATGGATTTTATGGGTCCTTTTCCTTCGTCTTATGGTAATTTATACATCATTCTTGCCATTGATTATGTGTCGAAGTGGGTGGAAGCGAAAGCCACCCGAACTAATGATTCTAAAGTTGTTGTGGATTTTGTTAGGTCTCACATTTTTGTCAGGTTTGGAATTCCTCGAGCCATAATCAGCGATAGGGGTACCCATTTTTGCAACCGTACGGTCGATGCGCTTTTCAAGAAGTATCATGTGACCCATCGTACGTCCACGGCCTATCATCCACAAACAAATGGCCTCGCCGAAGTCTCGAATAGGGAGATCAAGTCTATTCTAGAGAAAACGGTTAGTCCTAACCGTAAAGATTGGAGTTTGAGACTTGATGATGCACTTTGGGCCTATAGGACGGCGTACAAGACTCCGATCGGTATGTCACCTTATAGAATGGTCTTTGGGAAAGCTTGCCACCTCCCGGTTGAGCTAGAACATCGAGCTTATTGGGCGATCAAGAAGTGTAACTTTGGCTTAGACGAGGCCGGGACGCACCGAAAGCTTCAATTGCAAGAGTTAGAGGAAATTAGAAATGATGCCTATGAAAATTCCAAAATATACAAGTCTAAAACTAAGGCATTTCATGACGGGATGTTGTCTAGGAAGAGTTTCGAAGTCGGACAAAAGGTGTTGCTTTATCAATCCAAACTGAGACTTTTTCCTGGCAAATTGCGATCAAGATGGTCTGGTCCGTATGTTGTGACTAAAGTCTTTCCACATGGAGTTGTGGAAATTGGGGAAATTAATACGGATAAGACATTCAAGGTGAACGGGCATCGACTTAAACCATTTTACGAGGGATTCGAGCCACACACGGTTGAAAAGATGAATCTAGAGGATCCTCCTCTAGGAACTTGAGTGTGGAATCAAGAAGTCGTCGAGTCCGCGACGTTAAACAAGGGCGCTGTATGGGAGGCAACCCATATTTCTTTTCCCTTGCTTTCGTTCCTTTGTTTTTCGTTTTCTTTTTTTGCTCGTTTTCCTTGCCCATTGTCATGTCTTCTTTTCGCGTGTTTTCAGGTGAATGGGACACTGGATTATTTGGATAAGTGTGGGGGAGTATTCCAGGTTGATTAATTTTCGGATTGGGTGATGCCAAAGACTGGTGAATTTGGTTTAAAGCTACTGTGAGGATACCTGTCTGAGGCCACGGGCAGGGTTCTGGACCCAATTTTACAACAAAAGGAGCCCCAACCCATACACTAACCCTGACCCGCGACCCGCTCCGCTCACCAAACCGACCCGCCCCATCTCCTCATCCTAACACCCACTTTAGCAGCTTTTTCCCCCAAATTAACCTAATTCACTCACTACAAGCTCCATATCCAAATTCCCCCAACTTGCAAAACCCTAGACTCCGTCCGGCCATGGGGAACGGGATGATCCACCGCCCCGGAAAACCACCGCTCCAACTCGGCGGCGACACAACCCCACTGCATCCACCGCCAGTCCCTTCACGCCGCAGATCCGCCCGGCTCCGCCCTCACAGCTCTCCGCCCGCCGCCGCTTCCCCTCCACCTGTCACGGCGGCGGATGTCACTTCTCCTCCACCCACCTCCGTTCCAAGCGCCGGCGATCTGAGCCAAGGCACCATCACCACGTCGCCGCCCTCCTCACCTGACCGAATCACGAGCTCGCCGTCCCTCTCCAGTGAACAGCAATAGCCCCTCCCCGATTCCACCGCCATCACCTCCGTTCTTTCTCCCCCCACCGGCGTCGCTGGTCCCTCACGGAAGAGACGCGCCGCACGCGCACCCCCCTGCACAGAAGCGCCGCCGTGCTTCCACCACCGTCTCTGATGCCGCACCACCAGCTCCGCCGCGTCGCGCCTCCGCCCGCCTCCGCCGCATGCCCACATCACAACAGGCCACATCCTCCACCCCTGTTCTTGCACCGGCATCCCATTCCGACAATGTTTCTCGCACGACCTCTCACGGGACTTCTTCTCCGAGCTCTACTCCTAGTTCCGCCGCCCCTGTTCACGGCGATGAGTCTCTCTCAGGCCGTGATTCCGTCAACGGTGAACCCCTACGGCAGCCTTTCAATCCCGCCTTGGATCCGACCCTACACATTCGTCACCGGGGCAGTGATGTTCACATTGTTCCAGCGCTAACATTTCTGCAGGAAATTGGTCACCTCCATTTTGAGAGTGCAGCTCATCAAGCTCGTCTTCGCCGCCTCCCGAAACGCAAGGTAATTCGAGGTAAAATGCTACATACTCCAACCTTGGAAACCTTGAATATTCATGATAGAGTTATGGAATTGATTGATGGTATTGGTTGGCGTTCTTTCTTTATGCTCGATTGCCCGATTATCTATGAGTTGGTATATGAATTTTTCTGCACTTTCAAGTTTGATAAGCATGCCAATTTGGATGTTAATTCTCCTGTGATTTCTTATCGGGTGCTTGGGCAAAATTTTGAGGCTTCTATCACTGATATTAATGCAGCTTTAGGTGTTGATAGGACTGATCCCACTTCTGTGCTACGTGTTTGTGGATACCCTCCTGATTTTAATGTGAAAACAGCCTGGACTTTGTTAACAGGACGCCCTGGGCATGATTATTCTGATTCTAGTTGTGATAGGCACCTTATTGACCCGGCTTTGCGTTATTTGCATAGATTTATTGCTTACTCATTTTCCGGTCGAACAAAAGGTGCACCCACAGTTACACAAACTGAATTATTTTTCTTGTGGGCTATGGTGACTAACACTAAAGTGAACTTGGGATATTGGGTTGTTACTGCTTTCAATTATGCACTTGCATCCTCTCGTTCACTTATTATGGGGCATGTTATTACTCGTCTTGCTGCTTTTCACAATTTGATTGACACGACAGCCTTAGGGAGTCACGTTGCCCGACCTTTGGACTATCTTGACTTGTTATCGCTTGATTTGATGATGTTGTTAGTCCGTGTAGATGGTGTTGTCTCTATGACCCCTGCAGGTGTTAAAGCTCCGGTTCGTGTATTTTACACGGATGCTCGTCGGCGCCGTGCGCCTGCTGTTGTCTCACCTCCGACCACCGATGAGCGCATTGCGCGTTTGGAAGAACGCATTCCTGTTATTGAGGAGCAGCTTAGTACTCTCCTTACTCTCGTTCGGGAGCTCCATCAACGCCGCTGAGCGGCGTATCACACCCCCCGGGTTCAGGGAAGTCCTCGGTTTTTCATTTCTGCTTTCCTTTATGTTGAGGACAACATGCGTTTAAGTGTGGGGGGGGTGTCCTAGGGCTATGTGAGAAAATTTTTGGGTATTTTGAACACGGCTAGGGGCTGATAATTTTGAGCATTTAGGACTGATATGTTACATGTTTTTTATGATATTTGGCTGTGAATTTTGCTGCTACTGTTGTCTTTGCCTTTTGGGTAATTTTTTTTTTGATGAATTTAGGTGCATGACTAGGGCTGTCAGTTTAGAGTTTATATGCTGTTGGTGCTGCGGCAACTCTGTCATTCTCATGCTCTGTCCTTGTTTGAAATAGCATAGAATTGTCTACTATGGCATTATATCCTCTCTAATGAACTTCTGACAGCTTCTTAGTTGTGGTGGATTTGATTTTTGAGAAGGAAACTGAGTTTGAACCTTTGATTATTTATAATTCGCATGACGTAGAGTTGAGTTTGTTTGACACTTGACATAGTGGGAATTGTATGAGCTTGAGCATAAAGAATGAATTAAATGTTGTGTGCTATAAATTGGAACCATGCTATGATTGAACCTTGTCTAAAGTGAGTAGTTGATTTAATATCTTTTAAATTTTGCAAGTATGTTGAGAAACGGTAGATTGGTGTTGAGCTAAGTTATGTTTGAGTTTGATAAGTATTTAGTGTGAGGGGGAGCTTGCGAGGGGCCAACTAGAGAAAGGTTGGTCAGTAGAACTCGCGCGACTACTCCTCTGGCCTTGGAAGAATTCCAAATCATTAAAATCCATGAGTAGGGCCGTATCTTGCTAATTCGGCCGCTCTTGAAATTGTTTTCCCAACACTTAAAGGGATAAACAACTGGAGTTTGCTTGCTTTGCGAAAAACTCAGAAAAGAAACGAGAAAAATAGAGAGAAGAGAAAAGCAGTACTGAAAAAAAAAAAAAAAAAAAAAATTGCTGAACAGAAAAAAGAGAAGAAGAGATATATTGAAAAAATACTTGTGAAAAGCTCTCTAGGAATTTTAGGTTGCTTATCTAGAAAGGTGTAACTCGGCTCATCACCATATCTTTGGTATTCTTTAACATGTGCGCAAAATTGATTGATATTTGATTAAACTAACTGCTTTATACTTGTTTCCTTTGTTTGCATTGGATTAATGAACTTGAACTAATCATGCATGATTATAATTGAAAGTCGAGCTCATACGTTCTTGCTTTGGAAAGTTGATTTCAAATTCGGCTTTGTGATTATGTTCGTTGTAGATGGTCTTTGGTGACAACGAATGTTTCCTAGTTTACACAACGGACTACTGAAGTTGGGATTTAGAGTGTGATTTTGGCCTTCGTTCTGTGTTATGCTTAGGGACAAGCATCGCTTAAGTGTGGGGGAATTTGATACATTGCATATTTAGTAATGTGTTTTGCTTGTATTATCGCTTATGCCCCCGAAAACTTAGATTAATTTTGGAAGTTGGCTGATTATTGTGATTTTAACTGTCATGATAGGTTTTTTGGGTATTTTGCTATGGCAAACGTGTGGTAGCTACCAAGGAGTAGAAGTTTGGGCTTCCATGAGGAGAAAATTCGGCCCAACTCAAGCATCCAAACTTTGGGAATTAAAATGGTTAAGTGGAGGCCCACTAATGATAAGTCCAAGTTCACACTTGAGTCAGACGCGGGGAATCCTGTCTATGATAACGGCTAGCCTTCCTGTCAGTAGTATTGGTCTGAGGTGCAGTGCAGGTTCAGGCCAAGTACGGTGATGATTTCAGGAACAACGCGGACTGAGTTCGCGGTGTTGTCGTGGCTGGATGTGGCCTTGATTGTTGTGAGAGGTTTCAGGCCCCTGGAGTCTGTTCCTGCTGTGGGAGACTTGACGGCAGCGGTTGTTTGGCCGGAGAATCATCCCGTTAGATTCAATTAACCAATTGCTTTACGAACGAAAGAAACACTAACCCTAACCGACTAGGTAGAAACTCCTACTTCGCCTAATTAGACCGTAATATTCCACAACACAAAATCAGCCGAACTTAACAACCTAGTGTTGACTGCTACTTCGTTAATTATCCGGTTAGACTCCACCAAATAAATTAACTAGCTTTATGTGAATGGCTAATCCTAAGACTTGAGCTCTTAAGTCAAAGAATCAAGGCAAACACAATATCGTGAATTCGGAAATAAAACGGATAACTTAATTAATCAACCCAAAGCAAACAACCTAGTGATTGTTTGCTACTTCGTTAATTATCCGGCTAGACTCCACCAAATAAGTTAACTAGCTATATGTGAATTGCCTATTCTAAGATTTGAGCTCTTAATATAACCAAAGAATAAGAACAAACAAAATGTCGTAAAAATAGAGATAAAACAGATAACTTGAATTAATCACAAAAGAAGTAGTCTCACAAAACCTAATGCATCCTAGAAAAATCCCGACAAAAACGAAACTAACTAATCAAGAACAAAGGAAATTAACAAAATTTAAAATCAAAAGAGTAAAACTAAAGGAGAGGGATCCACCCCTTCTTCTCGTTTCTGCCGTGTTTATGTAGTGCCAAGGATGGAGACTTCTCTCCCACGTCTCGCCCACGTTCAGTCATCAATTTGGGGAAATAATTCTCAACGTAATGCCATCGTGTAACCGCAATAAGAACATAACGTGCACCACTCTTTGTGTGAATTAATTTCCAAAAACAAGTAGGAGGTTGTGGACTCTTGTGGCCATTAATTCAGAATTTGGGCTGCTTCTTCCTAGTGTTGCACGTGCCAAAAATTGATGGGTGCCGAAACCACCAATAATAAAGTCCCGAATCTTGCACACAAATGAATTGTAAAATAGTGGTAACGGGTGTCGAACCACGAGGATTGGATGAATTTATAACTTTTTATATACCAAAGAAACAATTAAAATAGGGGGGGTTGAGATATATGACTAACTACTAACGCAATGAACAAAACGAGACTTAAATAAAAAAATAAATAACAACTAAACTCAGCTGATACTTAAATTAATTCAGTAAATAACAAGTAGTTGGGATTTTCCTACGCATGCATCAGGCTATGATCACAGACAGGGTGATTAATTCCTCGTTAGGCTAGCTATAGTTACCAGTTACCTTAGGCTCCCTCGTTTCTTCTTACTTTTTAGAACGACTAGAAGAAACTCCTAATAGTCGTCCCCTAATTAACCGATAACCCTATCAGAAACTCCTTCTAAGATTCAACCGGATAATTGCTTTGCGTACTAAAGAAACACTAGCCCTAACCGACTAAGTAGAAACTCCTACTTCACCTAATTAGACCGTAATATCCCACAACATAAAGGACGAGATAGCAGCTGAAAATGGGGAGACACTCTTCATCTTTCTCTCATACACAAAGAACGCAGCATAGGGGACTTCGGACGCCATTCAGGGAGTCACGCAGCAGTAGCTATAATCCGTTGGGAGGAGGAGTCCATCCTTTTTCTTTAGTTCTACTCTTTTAATTTTATTTTAGATTTGTTAATTTCCTTTGTTGGTGAATTTCTAGTTTCGTTTTAGTAGGGATTTTCCTAGTATGCATTAGGGTTGTGTGAGACGAATTTATTGGTGATTTTATCAAGTTATCCGTTTTATCTCTATTTTTACGACATTGTGCTTGTTCTTATTCTTTGGTTATATTAAGAGCTCAAATCTTAGAATAGGCAATTCACATATAGCTAGTTAATTCGTTCGGTGGAGTCTAGCTGGACAATTAAGGAAGTGGCAATCAACACTAGGTTGTTAAGTTCGGCTGATTTTGTGTTGTGGGATATTACGGTCTAATTAGGTGAAGTAGGAGTTTCTACTTAGTCGGTTAGGGCTAGTGTTTCTTTAGTACGCAAAGCAATTATCCGGTTGAATCTTAGAAGGAGTTTCTGATAGGGTTATCGGTTAATTAGGGGACGACTATTAGGAGTTTCTTCTAGTCGTTCTAAAAAGTAAGAAGAAACGAGGGAGCCTAAGGTAACTGGTAACTATAGCTAGCCTAACGAGGAATTAATCACCCTGTCTGTGATCATAGCCTGATGCATGCGTAGGAAAATCCCAACTACTTGTTATTTACTGAATTAATTTAAGTATCAGCTGAGTTTAGTTGTTATTTATTTTTTTATTTAGTCTCGTTTTGTTCATTGCGTTAGTAGTTAGTCATATATCTCAACCCCCCCCCCCCCCCCCCCTATTTTAATTGTTTCCTTGGTATATAAAAAGTTATAAATTCATCCAATCCTCGTGGTTCGACACCCGTTACCACTATTTTACAATTCATTTGTGTGCAAGATTCGGGACTTTATTATTGGTGGTTGACTTTATTAATCAACCCAAAGTGAGACAGTTTGCTTTGGGTTGATTAATTAAGTTATCCGTTTTATTTCCGAATTCACGATATTGTGTTTGCCTTGATTCTTTGACTTAAGAGCTCAAGTCTTAGGATTAGCCATTCACATAAAGCTAGTTAATTTATTTGGTGGAGTCTAACCGGATAATTAACGAAGTAGCAGTCAACATTAGGTTGTTAAGTTCGGCTGATTTTGTGTTGTGGAATATTACGGTCTAATTAGGCGAAGTAGGAGTTTCTATCTAGTCGGTTAGGGTTAGTGTTTCTTTCGTTCGTAAAGCAATTGGTTAATTGAATCTTTGAAGGAGTTTCTGAAGAGGTTATTAGCTAATTAGGGAGTAGTCTTTAAGAGTTTCTTCAGGCTACTCTAAAAATACGAAGAAACGAGGGAGCCTAAGGTAATTGGTAACTATAGCTAACCTAACAAAGAATTAATCACCCTGTCCGTGATCATAGTCAGATGCATGCGTAGGATAATCCCAGCTATTCATCATTCACTGAGTTAGCCTAAGTGTCAGCTGAGTTAATTGTTAATCTTTCGTCTATTTAGTCAGATTTACTCTTGTTTATTTAGTTTCTTTATTAGTTCGGTTAAAAATCTCAAAACTCTCCCCCCTATTTTAATCGTTTTTTTGGCATATTAAAAGATTACAAGCTCGTCCAATCCCCGTGGATCGATACCCGTTGCTACTATTCTACGTTTTAATTGTGTGCAATATTCGGGATCTATTATTGGTGGTTACGACATCCATCAATTTTTGCCTTGCTTAATCAATTAAAACGAACAATTAAAATAGGGGGATTTGTCAAGTTTTAGATTAAACTAATAAAAATTTAACTTAAAATAAACGATTAAACTGGCAAGAACGAGAAGTAAAATTAGATTAAACCTGGACAAATTCAATAGATGACAGATAGCTGGGATTTTCCTACGCATGCATCAGACTATGATCACGGACAGGGTGATTAATTCCTCGTTAGGCTAGCTATAGTTACCAGTTACCTTAGGCTCCCTCGTTTCTTCTTACTGTTTATAACGACTAAAAGAAACTCCTAATAATCGTTTTCTAATTAACCAATAACCTTAGCAGAAACTCCTTTTAAGATTCAATTGGGCAATTGCATTACACCCTAAAGAAACACTAACCCTAACCGACTAGGTAGGAACTCCTACTTCGCCTAATTAGACCGCAATATTCCTCAACACAAAATCAGCCGAACTTAACAACCTAGTGTTGATTGCCATTTCGTTAATTGCCCGGCTAGACTCCACCAAACAAATTAACTAGCTGTATGTGTATTGATAATTCTAAGATTCGTGCACTAACCAAAGAATAAACCAACACTCAATGACATGAAATCGGAAATAAAACGGATAACTTTGATTAATCAACCCAAAGAAATTGTCTCACGACATCTAAAGCATGCTTGGAAAATCCCAACTATAAACGAACTAGAAATTCATAACCAAATTCAAAGCATGAAAATAAAATAGTAATATAGTTTCAACAAAACAAAGTAAAGAAGAATAAACTAGTGTGATGCTCTCCCCAATCTCGGTTCTTCTCCTTTTATGTAGTGCTAAGACTTGAATTCTTCCCCCACTCTTCCTCCATGATCTGCCATCATAAAAGCTATGTTCTCCACACGTTTTGTCCAAGTTACTGCCCGAAAAACGGGTCAGGGTTCCTGACCGTGACCTCAGGCAAGCTTCTTCACTATCTCTCCACATTAAACGCCCACTAACTCTTCATCAAACACCGTCATTACTCCAAGAACGTGCATCCCCCTCCTTTAACGTACGTAACTCTTTGTTTGAGCTTTTGAATTCCAAATTTATGGCCTTCAATTGCATTTGTTCTCCAATTAATCCAAAAAGAAGGTGGATGACCTCTAATTTCATGCAAGTACGTGGGCCTCCTGCCCAATAACGTTTTCTGAAGTTGAAAGAATTGTAGTGCAATTAAGTCCAATTTCCCTCAAATTCATGCAAGATATGATTTCCTATAAGAAAACATTAAACCAACTAATCATCACATGTAGGATAAATCACGGGACATAATATCACAATTTAAGCTTAATAATCAGACAAATATGTGACTTATCAAATCCCCCCACACTTAGGCAATGCTTGCCCTCAAGCATAAACTAGGATCAAAGATAAGAGAGAAATTTGACTCTATTCAATGAAAACACGAAATGGGCAATGTAAACTAGGAATGACAGCAAAATTTTTGCCCTACACTACCAAACATTGAACCAAATGCAATGAGAGTCTCACATAAGAAAACACAAAACCCGGTCACCATCTTAAGCACATGCATGATTTGCCAAAGTTGAATTTAAACCATTTAATCCTAGAAATCATATTCAACTTATTAGATGAAGGGTATGCACAAGGAAGTTTCAAATGAAAATGGTAGTTGTGGGGAATTCGGGTTATTCACAATTAATACGTTAAGATACTTTAGCTAGGAATTGCTTGAATTGTCATTGGCCTTTTGACGCGAACGCAAACATTTGTGATGAATGTCATCCGGTTACTCAACCAATCACAACATCAAGTGGCTTTGCCTTACTCATAATTACCCGTTTTATTGTGATAAATCACTTATTTGGTTGGATAATCAGCGGAGTATTCATAAATTGCCTCACTCGTCGAGATCATTTGGGACCGTTTTACGCGAGCACAAACATTGGTGATGAATGTCACCCGGTTACTAAGCCCCATTTAATCTTTTCGACGGATTTTTGGCACTGCTCATAATAGATCATACCACTTAACTTCCATGCTTAAATTAAATCCTTAGCTCCACCACAATTTCCCAATAAACAAGTGAAAATTCAAGTGCATACCAAATTCAACTTCTAAGCTTCATAAGTTTCTATTCAAGAATGGTGTCATTTTAATCACACAATTTAATGTTCTATCCTTTAAAAACCGGGGCATGTAATTTCCAAAATGTGAGAATATCACCAACACTTAGCCAATATTTAGCATACAAGACTCAACAATGCTTCATATCCTTTCATCATCGCCTAAATCGTAATAATTCATCAAATAAGAATCAAATTAAGCCACATCGTATCTCCTAATCATACATAAAGAGGGCACAACCCTGAAATTACTATTTACAGCCATAAACATGCAACTATAGAAGCAAATTCGCATATTTTCAGCCCATTATCAACTCAAAAATGCCCCGAAATCATGCAAAAATTTTCTCATACAGCCCTAATACTCCCCCCACACTTGAAGCACATGTTGTCCTCAACATAAAATGAAAATCAAATGTAAACAGAGGACTTCCCTGATCCCGGGGGGTGTGATGGTTGGTATTCAAACTCGGAGAACCCTGTCTATGATCACGAACAGCCTCCCATCAGTAGAATTCTGCCAGCTTCTTCAATTTTGCTCTGACTGTGCGTTGGCCTTGATTGTTGTGAGAGGTTTCAGGCCCCTGGAGTCTGTTCCTGCTGTGGGAGACTTGACGGCAGCGGTTGTTTGGCCGGAGAATCATCCCGTTACCCATGGTGGTCTTAGTGTTGGTCGTTCTTGCAATTAGAGTTTGGTGGCTGAGAAGGAAAGATGAACTGCAATTGGGGATTTTTGGTTTCTTTGGCTGATATGTAGGGTTTGGGAGTTTTGTATCGGTGGTTGATTTGTATGGTGTAAGTGGGGCGGTCCGGGTTGGCTGGATGGGTCGGAGCATTACGCGCGGATCATGATGCGGGTAGGAAGACGGGTGGTTCAGGTATGTGGGTTAAGCTCTGATTACCAAAAATGGACCCAGAACCCTTGTCCGTGACCTCAGACAAGTTTCCTCACAGTAGCTCAATAGCAAGTTCACTAGTTAATGCAATTGATCAACAATGGCTCCGCTCTTGTGCCTCCCCCACACTTATCTAATTCTGGTACCTGCACATTTTCCTACAAAACACGAGAAGAGAAGAGATTACGTCGGGGCGAGGAAAACGAGCAAAGAAAGAAAACGAAAAACTAAAAAAAGCAAAAGCAAGGGAAAGAAATATGGGTTGCCTCCCATACAGCGCCCTTGTTTAACGTCATGGACTCGACGAGTTTTTGTTTCACACTCAAGCCCCTAGAGGAGGATCCTCTAGTTTCATCTTTTCAACCGTGTGTGGCTCGAATCCTTCATAAAATGGCTTAAGTCTACGCCCGTTCACCTCACTGTCCAAATTTTCAGTTCTTCGATCAGGAGGCTTAAGGATCTTCTTTTTCACCGTCTCCATTATAGGTGGGTCTACCCTTTTGCCCAAGCGCCCTTGTTTAACGTCATGGACTCGACATGTTATCTTTTTGCACTTAAGCTTCTAGAGGAAGATCCTCTAGATTGATCAATTCAACCATGTGCAGGGTAAATCCTTCATAAAACGATGTTGGTCCATGCCCCTTCACATCACGATCTGAATTTTCAATTAATCGACCAGGGGGCTTAAGTGGCTGTTGTGCCTCAGTAGGTTGGGCAAGGTCCCGAAGTGTTCTGTTCTGAGCCATATCCTGACCGTGATCATTAACAGAGAAGTGATCAGTTTTCCTATCAGTCTGCTGTGCAACTGCAACTCTTGTTGAGAATCAATATCAGAATCCAGCTCAAACAATTTCGAACTCGCACCAACTGCTCGTATGAAGGTTCCTAGGCACAAGAAAAAGAAACAAAATCAATTACAAACGAAAGGAGATAAGACTATTGATGACATAGTTTGATAAGACAGTTTGCTTTAATAGTTTCGACAAACAAAATCAATTACAAACTGTCTCACATATTAATAACATAGTACTCAAACAAAAATAAAAAGGAAGGAAAGGAGATAAAACTATTGATGCTCGTTTTTCCTGGACGAATTAGAGCTGCTGCGTGTTGATGAAAATCGTCTGAAGTTGTGTCGTGTCTCCCTGATGCATGATTTTCTCTCCACTAAATAGCACAAGGTGGAACTGCTGCCTTCCTCCCATGTTCTCACGTCCTTGCCCCATTCTAGCCATTAAGTGGGTTTTTAATTCTCAAAGTAATTATTTCCTAACACTGCCGAACGTGCTGCTCCCCACTCTCTAAGATTTTAATTCTCTTCATAAACTAAGCTTTGGACGTTACAGACATTTGGTTTTATGCACAAATTTGGTCTTGTGTGAACTTGGACTTATCATTAGTGGGCCTCCACTTAACCATTTTAATTCCCAAAGTTTGGATGCTTGAGTTGGGCCGAATTTTCTCCTCATGGAAGCCCAAACTTCTACTCCTTGGTAGCTACCACACGTTTGCCATAGCAAAATACCCAAAAAACCTATCATGACAGTTAAAATCACAATAATAAGCCAACTTCCAAAATTAATCTAAGTTTTCGGGGGCATAAGCGATAATACAAGCAAAACACATTACTAAATATGCAATGTATCAAATTCCCCCACACTTAAGCGATGCTTGTCCCTAAGCATAACACAGAACGAAGGCCAAAATCACACTCTAAATCCCAACTTCAGTAGTCCGTTGTGTAAACTAGGAAACATTCGTTGTCACCAAAGACCATCTACAACGAACATAATCACAAAGCCGAATTTGAAATCAACTTTCCAAAGCAAGAACGTATGAGCTCGACTTTCAATTATAATCATGCATGATTAGTTCAAGTTCATTAATCCAATGCAAACAAAGGAAACAAGTATAAAGCAGTTAGTTTAATCGAATATCAATCAATTTTGCGCACATGTTAAAGAATACCAAAGATATGGTGATGAGCCGAGTTACACCTTTCTAGATAAGCAACCTAAAATTCCTAGAGAGCTTTTCACAAGTATTTTTTCAATATATCTCTACTTCTCTTTTTTCTGTTCAGCAATTTTTTTTTTTTTTTTTTTTTTTCAGTACTGCTTTTCTCTTCTCTCTATTTTTCTCGTTTCTTTTCTGAGTTTTTCGCAAAGCAAGTAAACTCCAGTTGTTTATCCCTTTAAGTGTTGGGAAAACAATTTCAAGAGCGGCCGAATTAGCAAGATACGGCCCTACTCATGGATTTTAATGATTTGGAATTCTTCCAAGGCCAGAGGAGTAGTCGCGCGAGTTCTACTGACCAACCTTTCTCTAGTTGGCCCCTCGCAAGCTCCCCCTCACACTAAATACTTATCAAACTCAAACATAACTTAGCTCAACACCAATCTACCGTTTCTCAACATACTTGCAAAATTTAAAAGATATTAAATCAACTACTCACTTTAGACAAGGTTCAATCATAGCATGGTTCCAATTTATAGCACACAACATTTAATTCATTCTTTATGCTCAAGCTCATACAATTCCCACTATGTCAAGTGTCAAACAAACTCAACTCTACGTCATGCGAATCATAAATAATCAAAGGTTCAAACTCAGTTTCCTTCTCAAAAATCAAATCCACCACAACTAAGAAGCTGTCAGAAGTTCATTAGAGAGGATATAATGCCATAGTAGACAATTCTATGCTATTTCAAACAAGGACAGAGCATGACAATGACAGAGTTGCCGCAGCACCAACAGCATATAAACTCTAAACTGACAGCCCTAGTCATGCACCTAAATTCATCAAAAAAAAAATTACCCAAAAGGCAAAGACAACAGTAGTAGCAAAATTCACAGCCAAATATCATAAAAAACATGTAACATATCAGTCCTAAATGCTCAAAATTATCAGCCCCTAGCCGTGTTCAAAATACCCAAAAATTTTCTCACATAGCCCTAGGACACCCCCCCCACACTTAAACGCATGTTGTCCTCAACATAAAGGAAAGCAGAAATGAAAAACCGAGGACTTCCCTGAACCCGGGGGGTGTGATACGCCGCTCAGCGGCGTTGATGGAGCTCCCGAACGAGAGTAAGGAGAGTACTAAGCTGCTCCTCAATAACAGGAATGCGTTCTTCCAAACGCGCAATGCGCTCATCGGTGGTCGGAGGTGAGACAACAGCAGGCGCACGGCGCCGACGAGCATCCGTGTGAAATACACGAACCGGAGCTTTAACACCTGCAGGGGTCATAGAGACAACACCATCTACACGGACTAACAACATCATCAAATCAAGCGATAACAAGTTAAGATAGTCCAAAGGTCGGGCAACGTGACTCCCTAAGGCTGTCGTGTCAATCAAATTGTGAAAAACAGCAAGACGAGTAATAACATGCCCCATAATAAGTGAACGAGAGGATGCAAGTGCATAATTGAAAGCAGTAACAACCCAATATCCCAAGTTCACTTTAGTGTTAGTCACCATAGCCCACAAGAAAAATAATTCAGTTTGTGTAACTGTGGGTGCACCTTTTGTTCGACCGGAAAATGAGTAAGCAATAAATCTATGCAAATAACGCAAAGCCGGGTCAATAAGGTGCCTATCACAACTAGAATCAGAATAATCATGCCCAGGGCGTCCTGTTAACAAAGTCCAGGCTGTTTTCACATTAAAATCAGGAGGGTATCCACAAACACGTAGCACAGAAGTGGGATCAGTCCTATCAACACCTAAAGCTGCATTAATATCAGTGATAGAAGCCTCAAAATTTTGCCCAAGCACCCGATAAGAAATCACAGGAGAATTAACATCCAAATTGGCATGCTTATCAAACTTGAAAGTGCAGAAAAATTATTAATAAACTTCATTAGGACGTATCATGCTTATCCATCCAGATATATGACTAAACTAATAATGAAATAAACACAACGAGACTAAATAAACAAATAATTAATAACTAAACTCAACTGACACTTAAATTAATTCAGTAAATAACAAGTAGCTGGGATTTTCCTACGCATGCATCAGGCTATGATCACAGACAGGGTGATTAATTCCTCGTTAGGCTAGCTATAGTTACCAGATAACACCTCCGGCTCCCTCGTTTCTTCTTACTGTATTGGTCTGAGGTGCAGTGCAGGTTCAGGCCAAGTACGGTGATGATTTCAGGAACAACGCGGACTGAGTTCGCGGTGTTGTCGTGGCTGGATGTGGCCTGTTCAAAAGCGGTTGTGGTTGGGCTGTGGGAGGAAAGTTGATGGCGGCGCCTTGCTACCGTCGATGATGAGCGGCAACATGTTTGGTCGGTGAATCATTCCATTATCCATGGTGGAATTAGGGTTTGGAGTGTCTTGCATTTTGGGGATTTTGAGTGAATTGGAGAGATTGATTTGTGAAATGGGCGGCTGATGTGAGTGATGTTAGGGTTATTTACGCGGTGGGGCGGGTCGTGGCTTGCTGGTAGAGTGGCGGGTGGTTCAGGTATGTGGGTTAAGCTCTGATTATCAAAAATGGACCCAGAACCCTTGTCCGTGACCTCAGTCAAGTGTTTTCACAGTAGCAAATTGCCATCTTCATCAATATAGTTCTTGCGCCTCCCCCACACTTATCTAAATATGCGACTGCCAAATACACCTGCAACAAATGAGAAATACGACACAAAAACGAAAACAAGGAAACTAAGCAGGGAAATAAACATGGGTTGCCTCCCATTCAGCGCCCGTGTTTAACGTCATGGACCCGACGTGTTTCATTTTGCACTTTAAGCTTCTAGAGGAGGATCCTCTAGATTAATCCATTCAACCATGTGCGATTTAAATCCTTCATAAAACGATGTTGGTTCATGCCCCTTCAGGCAAGGTCCCGAAGTGTTCTGTTATGAGCCACATCCTGACCGTGATCATTGACAGGGAAGTGATCAGTTTTCCTATCAGTCTGTTGTGCAACTGCAAACTCTTGTTCAGAATCAATATCAGAATCCAACTCAAACAATTTTGAACCTGCACCAACTGCTCACATGAAGGTTCCTAGGCATAAGAAAAAGAAACAAAATCAATTACAAACCAATCCCCGGCAACGGCGCCAAAAATTGATGGGTGTCGAAACCACCAATAATAAAGTCCCGAATCTTGCACACAAATGAATTGTGAAATAGTGGTAACGGGTGTCGAACCACGAGGATTGGATGAATTTATAACTTTTTATATACCAAGGAAACAATTAAAATAGGGGGGGGGGGTTGAGATATATGACTAACTACTAACGCAATGAACAAAACGAGACTAAATAAAAAAATAAATAACAACTAAACTCAGCTGATACTTAAATTAATTCAGTAAATAACAAGTAGTTGGGATTTTCCTACGCATGCATCAGGCTATGATCACAGACAGGGTGATTAATTCCTCGTTAGGCTAGCTATAGTTACCAAATAACACCTCTGGCTCCCTCGTTTCTTCTTACTGTTTATAACGACTAAAAGAAACTCCTAATAATCGTTTTCTAATTAACCAATAACCTTAGCAGAAACTCCTTTTAAGATTCAATTGGGTAATTGCATTACACCCTAAAGAAACACTAACCCTAACCGACTAGGTAGAAACTCCTACTTCGCCTAGTTAGACCATCTATCCCACAACACAAAATCAGTCGAACTTAACGGCCTAGTGATTGTTTGCTACTTCGTTAATTATCCGGCTAGACTCCACCAAATAAGTTAACTAGCTATATGTGAATTGCCTATTCTAAGATTTGAGCTCTTAATATAACCAAAGAATAAGAACAAACACAATGTCGTAAAAATAGAGATAAAACAGATAACTTGAATTAATCACAAAAGAAGTAGTCTCACAAAACCTAATGCATCCTAGAAAAATCCCAACTAAAACGAAACTAACTAATCAAGAACAAAGAAAATTAACAAAATTTAAAATCAAAAGAGTAAAACTAAAGGAGAGGGATCCACCCCTTCTTCTCGTTTCTGCCGTGTTTATGTAGTGCCAAGGATGGAGACTTCTCTCCCACGTCTCGCCCACGTTCAGTCATCAATTTGGGGAAATAATTCTCAACGTAATGCCATCGTGTAACCGCAATAAGAACATAACGTGCACCACTCCTTGTGTGAATTAATTTCCAAAAACAAGTGGGAGGTTGTGGACTCTTGTGGCCATTAATTCAGAATTTGGGCTGCTTCTTCCTAGTGTTGCACGTGCCATATATCCCCTTAATCAATCCAAGAGGCTTTTAGTGGGCATCTCCAGCAAGCCCACTCCAAAGACATTCACTTGGGCCAATTTCCTTCAAAAACTTTCCCGGGTATGTTTTCCTACATAAAAACATAGAGTTTCAATCAGTTATCCAAAATTAAATTAAATAGTGGGTCAAATATAATAACTTTGAGCTCAATATTACAATAAATATGTAACGTATCAATAATCCAGGTAAAAACCTGTTGATCGATCTGTTCCCATTGGTCGAACTTTGGGTCAGATTCGTCCGGGGCCGGTGGGGTTCCAGTTATGTGTGAACGGCATCCTTTTCCTCCGATTGCCATTCTCATTAGCCGAGCCCAAACCGGATAATTGTCATTATTCAATTTGATTCCAATTGACAAGTTATCGGGATTGAACATGGTTTGTTGTTGGGTAAGTTGTAGTGCCAATTCTTGGTTGTTGTTGATATTGGTAGACATCCTTACGTTCTGATGTCTTCTCTCTTGGTTTTGGTTGTCTTAGGTTTGAGAAGGGTATGGACGATGATGTTACTGCTGAGTCCTTAGGATCTCAACACTGCTCTGATACCATGTTAGAACATGGTATTTGGGGAATTGATTTTCTGTATTCATCGGATAATTTTGTGTTACAGATTACATTATACCACAAGGTATAAAAGGAGATGTACAAGGGAACAAGAATCACACTAAATCAGCCTATTACTCTAATTACGGGAATTAAGTCAAACTTTCCGTAAATACAATATATTTAACAGTGGCCTATATGAATGTTATTGGAGTGATGGACAAATGGCTATCTTCTAGTTAAGAAAGGCTGGATTTTTCAAGGGTAACGACTATAGAATCAATAGAAAATGATATGCACTAGAATAAAATCCACACGATTTATCAATACGGAAGTGATATTTAGGAAAAGGATATAATGGTTGTTAATGACAACTCATTCTAGAACTAAAAACAAAACAAAACAAAATCAGTTTGGATCTTCTATTACATTTTTATTTTTTATTTTTTATTTCATATAAATATGCATGTTACGTGTATTAATAGATGACTTAGATCAAACACTTGGAGTGTGTGCATGAGTGAAACGGATAATAAAACAAATAATTGAAATAGAAAATTCAATTCTCTAAACCTGAATTTCTCGTTCCGTCTATCCCTAAAAGGGGTTTTTGCACGGGATCCCCTCGTATTATACGAAAAGTTCTAAAAAGACCCTGTGAAAAAAAAATTATCTCTAAAAACCTTATATTTGTTTTTCTTTGCACCGAAAACCCTAAGCCATGTGTTGGGCTTACACGCGCGTTGACTGCGATTATTTAAGTCTTATGGCACCATTTTAGACTGTATAATGACTTTAATACCCTTATTGAATTAATTTTTTGTTTAACCCCTTGTTACTTGAAATATGCATAAAAAACCTTGCACATGAAATCTAAAAATTAGGCCTATCCCACAATGGTAATTAATTTAAATAATAATTTTTTTATTTAATTAGCAAACAATTAGATAATTAATTAACCTACGATTTTTTTAATTAAGACATAATATGAATTTTACTTCTATAAAATATTATAAATTTATAAGTTTATATAAAATACATAAATAATATGTTGTAAATATTATTTTTTTTGGTGCAATAAGTTGTAAATTAATTTTATAAAAATTCTCCAAACATGATGAGCAACAATTGAATAATACGTTGTTATTATTATAAATTTTAAAAGTTTATATAAAATAAATAAGTAATATGTTGTAAATACCAATATTAAAATTAAATATTACAAATATGTCCCAAATATTATGAAAGATAATTAATTAACGTACGATTTTTTTTAATTAAGACATTATATGAATTTTACTTCTATAAAATATTATAACTTTATAAGTTTATATAAAATAAATAAATAATATGTTGTAAATATTATTGTTTTTGGTGCAATAAGTTGTAAATTAATTTTATAAAAATTCTCCAAACATGATGAACAACAATTGAATAATACCTTGTTATTATTATAAATTTTAAAAGTTTATATAAAATAAATAAGTAATATGTTGTAAATACCGATATTACAAATATGTCCCAAATATTATGAAAGATAATTAATTAACGTATGATTTTTTTAATTAAGACATAATATGAATTTTACTTCTATAAAATATTATAACTTTATAAGTTTATATAAAATAAATAAATAATATGTTGTAAATATATATTTTTTTTTTGTGCAATAAGTTGTAAATTTATTTTATAAAAATTCTCCAAACATGATGAACAATAATTGAATAATATGTTGTTATTATTATAAATTTTAAAAGTTTATACAAAATAAATAAGTAATATGTTGTAAATACCAATATTAAAATTAAATATTACAAATATGTCCCAAATATTATGAACATCAATTAAATATTTCAAGTAACTATTTTTTTTGTAACGCCCCGATTTTCGTTTATTAATATCTTATGTCTAAAACAATTTTATAAATTAAAATTATAATACTTTCATGAAATTCATATTAAACTTATAATTTATCCCATAACTTGAAAATGTTTATTTCGTGAATTAATTACCGAAAATGATTTAATTGTCAACTTGGCCCTATATGCCCATTCTTTTAAACTTAGGGACCAAATTGCATGAAAAACTTTGAGGACTCAATTGATCACTTTCCAAACTTGATATCCTTAATTGCTTAACTTAAATAACTCGGAGGGTTTAATCGCAAATAATACATATTTCTCAAATATCACGGTATAATGCATCTCAAAGCTTCCTTCTTCATTTTTATCCAAAACAATCAATCATTTGCTTCCTTTGTTCTACCGAACCAAAAACCTCAAGCATGGAAGGGGAGAATTAATCATCTCATCAAGATTTCCCCAAGAAATATTCAAGAAGTGAAGCTTCATCATCCATCTTCATCTTCTTCTTCCTTCTTTCATTTCCAAGGTTGGTTGTGCATGAACTCTTGATTCTTGAGCATGTATGGTTTAGCTAGGGTTTGGGGATTATGGGCTAGATGAACTCTTTGATGTGCAAAGCATGATTAAATGATCATATCTTGAAGTATGGCATGATTAATTCATGAGATTCTTGACTATTTAGCTTGAGTGATCAAGTTTGAGTATGAACTTGAAATCTTGATTCTTGATGATTTTTCCATGGATTAGGTGTTTTAAAGGAGTATTATTACTTGTTGAATATGTATGCATCATATTTCCAGAAAAACATGAATTGGTTGATTGAAAATGGATTTTTGGTTGCTTTGTTTGCATTTCTCGTAACCCTCCCCTGTTTTGCTCTGTTCTGTAAATTGCAGAAGCAGGGAACGGCCGTTCCCAGCCTCAAGGCATTGTGGGAACGGGCGTTCCCACCTTTTCAAATGGTGTGGGCGGCCGAGCATGGGAACGGCCGTTCCCAGTTTGGCCCTGGGCCGGAAGGGCCGTTCCCATCTTCCGCGCGTTTTAAAGGGAGAAACGTTGGTGCGTTTTTGGGGTTATGGGAACGACCGTTCCCATTTTACAAAGGGGTCCGGAACGGCCGTTCCCAGCACGCTGACAGAACAAAAATGACTGCATAAAATTACATTTTTAACCCCTCGATCCAACGACTTCTTGGGCCCCGAATTGCTGTAATATGTGCTATTATGATGTGAAACAACATGTTATCATACCACATTGCATTTTCATGGTCATCTCGTTACATTTCCGCCGTTCGTCACTTTTTGGGCATTTTAGGTCATGTCTCATGTATAAGTGTCGTGTTTGCACAGGTCACGAGGGTAGGGACGAGGAGCAAGCCCCGTAGGCCGTGCCTACTTGTCTTTGTCGGTATAGGTGAGGTTTAATTGTTAGTTACATAGAACCATATACCCCTTATGTGATGTTTTGGCTAAAATAGTACTTACATTATACGTTCTATAAATCATTGATCATTTCAAGCCAGGTTCAAGCAAGCAAGCAAGCAAGTCAGGTATTGTTTCATGCATGTTTAGGCGAGTAGCATGACGGTTACGTTTGGGCCCGAGGGTAGTGACCAGAGCCAACCGGGAAAGCAAGGGCTGACGGGTAACTCTGGCGCTATCCTCACCACACTAGGGGTCACCCCTGAATCCACTAGGAGATTAGTGGAGGAAGGAGCTCCGGGCTTAGGGATTCATGTACCCTCTGCTCAATGAGATTGGATGTTGGGGCCTTGCAATCCCTTCATCAAACCGGAGGGAAAAGGAGACTGGGGACGAGTCCGGCACCACGGATGCGCCTCGGGTTATTACATGATTGTCATTTCATGAACGTGTTATATGAATACACTATCGCACGATTGCACGATAAATGAATTGCATGATCACCTATTGAATATTAAGCAAGCAAGCATGTTCATGTTCATTGGGAGATCGGTTGGAGACCGCCCTTACTCGCCGGGGCCATGTATTGATTGATTGCATGAAAACGAACAAGTACTTAATACTGGTAGTTGTAATCTCGGGCGAGTTTATATTATTGCGAACTTATATTACTTTTAATTATAAAACCTTACCCGAGGTTATAACTTGCATGTGATTGCGTTATATATATTTACGCCCCTCACTCAGTCTTCGGTAGACTGATACTTCACTTTTCAGGTACTTGAGAGTCGGTCGTGCTAGGCGGGAGTCCGGTCCAGTCTTGCATTGTCACGAGTCTAGCTGTGCACCATCATGTATATATTTTACTACTTCTCACGTTATGTCTATTATTATTACATTTGGAATACTTGATCATGTATAAGAGATGATAATGTACTGATAATTAGTTTGGTATCTATACGTATCTATCTGATAAATATGGTACTTATATGTATCTATATATGACGTAATGCTTCCGTTTTTAATTGTCGTGCATTGGTTTTGTATTGCTTTGGGGTTTAGTCCCGCCTAGCTCGTCTTTCTTTTCTTTGTCACCCGTTCGCTATAGGTTAGTTCATGTACGGATTGTCCATTTCGTATGTGGATCGGCCTATAGTGCGGGGGTGTGGTATCCCTACGTATAGGGGTGCTACATCTGAGGTGGTATCAGAGCCAGGTTTCAAAACCGAGGTTCTCGAGTCGTGTCGGGTCAGTCTAGGTCGAACGGCATAGGATTAATTGTTGATTGAGAGTCTTGCATCTTATTTGAATCCTTTGAAGTAATTAGACTACTTGACAATTCGTGCTTTGCATTGATTTTTGATATTTCGTGCTAGTTAATTGATCTGGAATTCTTTGCAATTATGTGCTTAATGGGTTTTATATAAACATTAATATACTACTTGTTGCATTTATATTAAATTTTCATCGCAAGCATTAATTATGTGACTATTATGTGACATGAGCATGCCTCACCTGCATGCATTTATTTCAATAAAAGTTGTGAGTTACAGGTTGTAGACAGAATATCAAACCACGGCCAGTTGCTCGATGGTTTTGGGCTACTACCGAATTTGAGAAGGGTGTGCAAGTTGAGGCTAAAATGAGGGCGTCGAAGGAAAGTTAATTAATTATGTCTGATCGAAGTACAAGCTTGGGAATTACCTTTAGGTTATATCAACCGGATTCAACTTTCTAACACGACAGCCAAAAAGATTAAACAACCAGTTATGGAAATCACCATGTTCGGGATTTTACATTTGGGTAAGACAAGTTTATTTTCTGATGCACGATAAATTGTCGTGTTGAGGAAATACATCGACAGATAGGGAACGGTAAAGGAAAGTACTCAAGAGAGGCAAAGTGTTAATCAGAAGGAGAATAACCGGATTGCTGTTAGCGAATGATTCAAGGATTGGAAGGAGAGAATTTCGACGATGTTTAAATCGGGAGTTCTAATAATAAGGAGGAGGTATTCTGGGGAAATGACTCTAAAGATTACCAACCATGATGTGGTTGAATTGGAAGATATGGAGTAACACGTCATCGCATTCAAACTTCAGAATCTCCCACTCGGATAATCAATTCACAGAAAGTGCTACCAAGGGAATTTTAGGCTAAGGATCAAGTACGGAAAAAAGTTTGAGGACAAGTTTATTAAGTTAGGATTCAAAGGATAAAATCCGAAATAAAAGACTTTATTAAGGGAAATTTGTACTACCAGAAATGACGCGCCTACCGGGCAAGGAAGTCTATTTCATTCGAGGATAAGGTGAAGGAGATTGGGACATTAATTATTCAAGATTCAAGGTGTAGTTAAATTGAGGCTTAGTTAATTGGGAAGTAAATTCAAGTAGGAGAAAAAGATCATTTCAATCAAGCTGGTAGATTTGGATTCACGAAAGGTAAAGCTCCTAGGACTCTATAACCGGGTGGAATGAGTTATTTTCTGGATTCAATTTGGAGGGTTGTACAAGAGTGAGAATTGGGAGATTGGAGTACCAAATGAAAATGGCAACGGATGATAAGGAATTTTGGAAGGAAATTAAATGCTCAGAAGTAAGTAAGTAAGAAGAAGAGTTCTATAACCGATTCGGAGGGAAAGAGTAGACTTGAAGGGTTTCAATCGCGGTGGCAACTTGGTGAGTCGGGAGAATAACTGGAGACTTAAGGTTCGAGAGGGGTCAGGAAATCAATTCTATAAGTGGAACAGAAATTGAATTCAGGAGTCTTGTTTGGGGGATCATATAGTTACCCAAGTTAACGTAAGGACAATTTTGGGATTTCAATTAAGAAAGGGATAAAGGAAGCTCAGCACTCCAGTGAATATGAAACTGAAAAGACAATCATGTTGAAGGCTTCGGTCTGGTGGGCATTTCCAGATCCAAACTGAATTGTCGTGTTGCAAGGTTACGTTAAAAGAAATGAAGCAACAAATGGAAATGGTAAAGAAGGCAACGAACTACTAGGTAAAGGTTGGGTGGACGAATGCAAACAAGGAAAAAGGAATTTGTTCAATTCTTCAAATTCTTAAAGATTGAACAAAGGAGTTTGGATCAAAGTGACACCCATGAAGAGTATTCGGGCAACAATTGGGGAGCAGCTATTAAGGAGTAAGTTAGATGTTAACTCCGTGAGTATATCAGACTTCGGGTTTCAGAAATCATAATACTGAGCCGTGGGAATGTTCAAGTGAAGGTTAGATAAATTTGAGGAATAGAAGACCGTGGGAAAACAAGAAATGATTACTAGTTCCAGACAGGATTATGATTCAACACACAAGGAATTTCATGTCGAGATAAAATTTTCCATTACGCCGGTGACAGGTTCAATACATACATAAGCACGTGCATCATACGCTACTTTAATTTTAAATTTCTTTACATATATGTGATTCTCTGATTGAACTTAATTGCTCAAATGTGCTGAATTACTATTATTTCCAAATGAGCTACATGCATTGGCATATTAATTCAACATGCATATTTAGTGTCTGGATTACAGGATGTCTCAAGGCCACCCTCCTCAGGAACAGGCACCTAGGGTTTCTTCACATTTACCCCCTCCGGTTCAGCCTCAGGAGTTTTTCGAGTCTTTGGTTCGTTTAGTGGATCAGAAGATAGAAGAGTATGTTGCCTCCGAGTCGCAAGTCTTAACATCACAGCCTGGCCAAATTTCGATAACATTTAGGGAATTTCAGAACCAACCATCCTCAAGACCCTTTGAAGGAAACAAGGATTCCACCGGATCACAACTCAAGAAAATCAAAAGGGTGTGGGAACTAACTCCGAGTGACTCCCAAGAAAAGGTCTGAGACACTACCTCGTTGGAGGCAAGAAGGTCTAATCCTTATCCCGGACAGGCTGCAGGTTCGAAGTCGGGACAGCTTTCTAGCAAAGGAAAGCGGCCTATCTCTTATCATACCCCGGCACCTCAGGAAAGGTCTCGCAAGAAAAAGAAGCAACCACTTGGATCGAATTTGGGAACTTCGTGTAACCCAGTTTCAACAACATCTTCCGGGAAACTTCTTTGCAGTTATTGTGGGCGTGATAACCACACTTATGACGGCTGTAGGAAACGGTTGGGATTATGTCTCTACTGCGGGAGTGACGAGCACCACATAGACACCTGCTCAAGGTTACAAGGGAAATCGACCAGGGGTGGAAGATTACCAGGGCAAGCATGGGAAGGGGTTCGCGAGAGGGGAGTGCAAAATGTAAATGCGAATCGGGTCCGGGAAGAAGCAGGTACCGGTTATAGGCATAGTACAACCATCGGTGAACGGTATCTTTAACCATGCATACCACGTGCATTACTGATCTTATTGTTAGTGTATTTAATTTCTTGCGCATTGCAAAGTAGTTAATTATGAGTGATACATATGTGATTAAATAGTTTAATTGTCTATATGATATTTGTGAAAGTATTATGATTCTAATTGTCTATGCAACATTCATGCCATTATTTTCGCTATCTACTCCTTGAACTACTTCAGTGCATGTGAGAGACGGGGCTCTCTCCTTTTCTGTGAGAGACGGGGCTCTCTCCTTTTCTGTGAGAGACGGGGCTCTCTCCTTTTCTGTTGAGAGACGGGGCTCTCTCACTCCTGGCTGAGAAACGGGGTTTTCTCACTTCTTGTGAAAGACGGGGTTCTTTCATTCTTGTTCAAGAGACAGGGTTCTCTTATTAATTATGCATCATTTTAAGACTTGACGGTGGACCTGGGGACCAGGTCCTTTTTAAGGGGGGAAGAGTTGTAACGCCCCGATTTTCGTTTATTAATATCTTATGTCTAAAACAATTTTATAAATTAAAATTATAATACTTTCATGAAATTCATATTAAACTTATAATTTATCCCATAACTTGAAAATGTTTATTTCGTGAATTAATTACCGAAAATGATTTAATTGTCAACTTGGCCCTATATGCCCATTCTTTTAAACTTAGGGACCAAATTGCATGAAAAACTTTGAGGACTCAATTGATCACTTTCCAAACTTGATATCCTTAATTGCTTAACTTAAATAACTCGGAGGGTTTAATCGCAAATAATACATATTTCTCAAATATCACGGTATAATGCATCTCAAAGCTTCCTTCTTCATTTTTATCCAAAACAATCAATCATTTGCTTCCTTTGTTCTACCGAACCAAAAACCTCAAGCATGGAAGGGGAGAATTAATCATCTCATCAAGATTTCCCCAAGAAATATTCAAGAAGTGAAGCTTCATCATCCATCTTCATCTTCTTCTTCCTTCTTTCATTTCCAAGGTTGGTTGTGCATGAACTCTTGATTCTTGAGCATGTATGGTTTAGCTAGGGTTTGGGGATTATGGGCTAGATGAACTCTTTGATGTGCAAAGCATGATTAAATGATCATATCTTGAAGTATGGCATGATTAATTCATGAGATTCTTGACTATTTAGCTTGAGTGATCAAGTTTGAGTATGAACTTGAAATCTTGATTCTTGATGATTTTTCCATGGATTAGGTGTTTTAAAGGAGTATTATTACTTGTTGAATATGTATGCATCATATTTCCAGAAAAACATGAATTGGTTGATTGAAAATGGATTTTTGGTTGCTTTGTTTGCATTTCCCGTAACCCTCCCCTGTTTTGCTCTGTTCTGTAAATTGCAGAAGCAGGGAACGGCCGTTCCCAGCCTCAAGGCATTGTGGGAACGGGCGTTCCCACCTTTTCAAATGGTGTGGGCGGCCGAGCATGGGAACGGCCGTTCCCAGTTTGGCCCTGGGCCGGAAGGGCCGTTCCCATCTTCCGCGCGTTTTAAAGGGAGAAACGTTGGTGCGTTTTTGGGGTTATGGGAACGACCGTTCCCATTTTACAAAGGGGTCCGGAACGGCCGTTCCCAGCACGCTGACAGAACAAAAATGACTGCATAAAATTACATTTTTAACCCCTCGATCCAACGACTTCTTGGGCCCCGAATTGCTGTAATATGTGCTATTATGATGTGAAACAACATGTTATCATACCACATTGCATTTTCATGGTCATCTCGTTACATTTCCGTCGTTCGTCACTTTTTGGGCATTTTAGGTCATGTCTCATGTATAAGTGTCGTGTTTGCACAGGTCACGAGGGTAGGGACGAGGAGCAAGCCCCGTAGGCCGTGCCTACTTGTCTTTGTCGGTATAGGTGAGGTTTAATTGTTAGTTACATAGAACCATATACCCCTTATGTGATGTTTTGGCTAAAATAGTACTTACATTATACGTTCTATAAATCATTGATCATTTCAAGCCAGGTTCAAGCAAGCCAGGTTCAAGCAAGTCAGGTATTGTTTCATGCATGTTTAGGCGAGTAGCATGACGGTTACGTTTGGGCCCGAGGGTAGTGACCAGAGCCAACCGGGAAAGCAAGGGCTGACGGGTAACTCTGGCGCTATCCTCACCACACTAGGGGTCACCCCTGAATCCACTAGGAGATTAGTGGAGGAAGGAGCTCCGGGCTTAGGGATTCATGTACCCTCTGCTCAATGAGATTGGATGTTGGGGCCTTGCAATCCCTTCATCAAACCGGAGGGAAAAGGAGACTGGGGACGAGTCCGGCACCACGGATGCGCCTCGGGTTATTGCATGATTGTCATTTCATGAACGTGTTATATGAATACACTATCGCACGATTGCACGATAAATGAATTGCATGATCACCTATTGAATATTAAGCAAGCAAGCATGTTCATGTTCATTGGGAGATCGGTTGGAGACCGCCCTTACTCGCCGGGGCCATGTATTGATTGATTGCATGAAAACGAACAAGTACTTAATACTGGTAGTTGTAATCTCGGGCGAGTTTATATTATTGCGAACTTATATTACTTTTAATTATAAAACCTTACCCGAGGTTATAACTTGCATGTGATTGCGTTATATATATTTACGCCCCTCACTCAGTCTTCGGTAGACTGATACTTCACTTTTCAGGTACTTGAGAGCCGGTCGTGCTAGGCGGGAGTCCGGTCCAGTCTTGCATTGCCACGAGTCTAGCTGTGCACCATCATGTATATATTTTACTACTTCTCACGTTATGTCTATTATTATTACATTTGGAATACTTGATCATGTATAAGAGATGATAATGTACTGATAATTAGTTTGGTATCTATACGTATCTATCTGATAAATATGGTACTTATATGTATCTATATATGACGTAATGCTTCCGTTTTTAATTGTCGTGCATTGGTTTTGTATTGCTTTGGGGTTTAGTCCCGCCTAGCTCGTCTTTCTTTTCTTTGTCACCCGTTCGCTATAGGTTAGTTCATGTACGGATTGTCCATTTCGTATGTGGATCGGCCTATAGTGCGGGGGTGTGGTATCCCTACGTATAGGGGTGCTACATTTTTTTTGTCAGGGTTTTTTGTGCATTTTCAATAAGACACAGGGTTTTTCGGGCATATATATATGTAAGGGTATATTAGGAAATTTACACTATTTTGTTGACCAAATAGGTTTAAGGGGTGGTGAGCAAATGATTTATAACGTAAGGTTTTTTTAACTAATTTCTTTTTGTCAGGGTTTTTTGTGCATTTTCGATAAAACACAGTGTTTTTGAGGCATATAGCTCATCCCTAAAACCCTATCCATTGACATAAAATATTTGAGGTTTTTTTAATAGAAATCGGTGAATGCAACCGTGAGGTTATAACGGAGGAACCCCATATATAATGGGGAAAAGTGTCAATACAATGGAACATAACCAACCTATATGACAGAACATGCGGTCCAAAATATCCCCCAACAACATAAGACTTACAAGTACCAAGAACAAATTTGAAATAATAATCCCTATTACATATCCAAATTAAATTAGAGACTTTATAAAGGATAAAATACTACTCACACTACAAAATAAGAGCAAATACCTGCAAAAGAGCATTCTTTGGCTGGAAAGAGAATACAATTACATTACAGGAGAGTTTGTTATTGTGGTAACAGGCCTAGCTACAAAAATAAGCACTACACTCTAATTCAATACTGTAAGAAGCAGAGAAATAGTATGACGACGATGACGACAACGATGATTACGACGACTACTACTACGACGATTTGTCTTACAGAATCATTAATGAAATTCCCGAATCATTCTAATGAAATTCGAATTTATAACCTATCTATTTAGTTGCAAATGTTTATTATTAAGTAAAATCTATCGATTTATTTAAGAGAATAAAGTACAACAAATTTCCTGATAAACGCTGCGAAGCTGGATCTCTCAAATGCTAAAGAATACACATATCAATGTGAAAATTTTCTTTTTTTAATTTTTTATAATTAAAATATCATGTCAGCATACATGTGAGTAATTTTGAAATGGACAAAGTGGTATGTCTTACTTCAGCGAAATTGACACATATGAATATTATTCAATGATGACAGGCGGTTTCGATGAAATTTATTCTTAAATTAAAACTTTTTCATAGTTATAGATTTATTTTACTGTGGAGAAACAATTTATTCCAAAATACGAATCGAGGGCAATTTGATATCCCATTTTGTCATCTTCTCCTTTCACCTAAACTTCAACTATTGTTTGGCCAAATCAATTGTTATTTTGTTTTGATGACCAAAGCATTATAATTCTTCGCAGATAGGTAAGTGGTTTATACTTGCATTATCATTTCATTTTCATTTTTGTGTAAGAAAAAACATCATACTACATGTTTTTGTTTTAATAAGAAGATTAATGTTTCTTCACAAAAAAAGGGGGGGCACAAAATTATTAAAAGCCTTTCAGAACCATTTTCTTTTACGCCTTAAATTTTGTACTTTGCATCCTACTAAAATTTTCGTTTTAAGCTGCTTTTTATTGGTTAATTGTATTTTATGGGTTAATTTGTATCGGACTTTTTAAGTCTAATTACCTCGTATTGTACTTTAATTAATTTGATAGCTTTTTGTGTATTCCGATAACAAATTAGAATGGGTTAATATCTTGTTTGATATCTTAAACTACACATCCATTAGTCCTTCAAAATAACCTTATAAATAAGGGCATAGTATAACTCAACACATAAGGAAATTTATCCCTCTTTCCCTTTTTCTCGAAGCCCTAGTTGCAGCACTGGTTTAAAGAGGGCCAACCTCCAATCCAAATCCTGACGTCTTTCGATTATAGGTAAGCTTTGAGTAAGTTATTGCACTATGTTTAAATTTATGGAAGTCATATTTAAATAATGGCACTGTCGTGTTTCTGAAATTGTATGCTCGGGCGAACTTATTCCCCCAACGATTACTTTTCATTACTTACCTTTTCTGGAATTGGATGTTTTCAATGTTTTATTGATTAATTATAGGTTGTGGTTGATCCTTACGCGGATATTGAGCAGTACTAATTGTAACAAACGTAATCAGGGCTGAGTTGGAAAAGGTAAGTAAAAGGTTCAACAACAAGCGTTTATAATTTCGATCCATTTAAATTTCTTCATGCATTGCACCTTTACGTGAATTATATGCTTTTACGTGCTACATTTTACGTTAAGAATGTTCATGCTTAAATCCTTGAGTTTTTTGCCCGGATACCTCCTGTGTTATGCCTAATTAGCACTCTGAACCCTTTGTTTCAACAATTAGCATGAAAAACCCTATGATTCCATTTAATTATCACTGAGAACCCTGTGTCAGTGGTTGTTGTCACACGCGCTCTAATTGCGGCTGGGATTAAGAATTCTTGCACTTATTAGCTGTTAAATGACATTTATAGCCCTCTGTAACCTAATAAAATTAAACCCATATATTTTTTATTTTTTTTTGAATTCCACAAGATACACTTCAAATATTATAAAAAAAATAAAAACAAAATGAATTAAAAAAAGTTTAAAATATGTTTCACTCTTATAATTTACATTACATTAAAAAATATATATAAATATATAATATATTATATAATGCCTCTATATATATATATATATATATATAACCCAATAACATAATATATATATATAGGGATAGTTACCAACGCCCCCTGAGGTTTGGCGTAATAAAGAGCCAAAGGTAAGGGGGCTAATGCAAGAACTGAAATTGTTAAGGGGGTTTGATGTAAGTACTTGAGTTTTGTGTCTACCTAGTATTTTTTTTAATAAAATGCAACTTAATGTTATTTTAATATTTTTATGACAGACTAATTTCATACCTACAATTTATGGATGCTTAATATTTTCTGTAGATATTGACTATACATGTTCAATGTTTGAAATAATTGTTTAAACGGCTGGCGGATATTTTCGTGAATTTACTAATGCATTTTTTGATATTAGTGTATTTGTTATGATTTTCAATTTTGAGGAAAAAAATTGATAATGCACTAGCTGATCTTTGTGTGGGTTTTTTTATATGAATTTTTATTTTGAGTGAAAATTTGTTATAATTGCAAATAAATTATTTTAAATTAACTTTAAATGAACTTGTACAAAATATATTTAAAACTAAGAAATAAATATGAAAGGAAATTTATAACTTATCATATTTGATGGGGTCAAAATACGCTCGACCCGCGTTTGGACACGTGGCGACACGAGAAAGTAACATGTGGCCTTTCTTTGATTGGGGTGGGTTATCAACGAGCGTCCAAATCCCCTGAGGGTCAAAACCCCTAAAGAATACGTGTCGTGTCTGTTGTGCGCACGCATGGTCATCCCTGCCGCTCGAAAACGAGCGCACCTCCCAAAACGGAGTACAGTCCCAGCTTATCTTGGAAGTCCTCTTCGAGAGTTATCATCCCTCGAAGAAGCTTCCACTCCCCCTCATCACGCAGCCTTGGCCTCCATCCCCTATCGGATTCTCTGGCCTCCAAGGCCCATGGTTGACACGAGCGTGCTCTTAGCCCTCGTTACCCACCCCCTAAAACGGCTCTCTGACACCCCGTACATGCCCGCGCACCTACCACTGTCGCCAACACTAACTTCCACCAACTTTTGCAGGAGATTCCTCCTAGGATTCTCCTCGCTGCGACACGTGTTAGGGCAACATTAGGGCAGGACCACACAAAGCAAATTACCAAAGGGTCCCTGACCCTCAACTATAAATATGGGAGTTCATCTCCATCCATGTAAGCATTCTTCATCACAGTAACTCCATTACATAGCTTGCTTGCATTCCTCTTTCAGATCACTATCTGACTTGAGCGTCGGAGAGCCAATCTGGGAATCACCCCCAGTTTCCCCAGCTTGGCCTTCTGACTTTATTGGTGTTTATCCTAGCAGGTAGAGCTCATAGCTTTTCCGGTGACCCTCTTCGAGCTTCACCATCTGTTTCCCCACTTCAACGAAATAGAAAGTGATCGGAGTTTGACCCTTACCTGATCGGACCCCATCATTTTTGGCGTCGTTTGTGGGAAACCGTTCTCAGCTCATCTTTCTCTTTTGCTAGTTGAAAAACAAACACCCATCACCTTTCAAACCATGGTTGCTACTAGGTCTGGAGCAGGGGGGGATGACCTTCCCCGCGATCCCAATATCACTATTATCCCGCTAACGGCGGCTGATGGAGCACCGCCTGACGGAGGCCCACTTCCACCAGCAGAACTGATAGTACCGCCACCGATGCTCCCTGGGCCACCCAATCCCCCCGCCGGCTGGAGCGCTCAGCTTCCATCTTCTTCCCAGCATCCCCAGAGCACATGGCTTAATACCCACACCGTTCCAGGAGGACACCTTTTTTTAATGCCTCCTCCGGGGTACACTCTCACTCCTAACGTCATGATGCCGGTGGTTCAACCATACCATGTCGGGCAAATCCAGCTCCCCGTGGTGATTCCAAGGGAGATCGAAGGGGTGGAGTTGCCCCCCTTGACCCCTCAGCAGCTGAGGGCTCTTTATGCCCAGTGTGAGGTTCAGGCGGCCCAGGGTGCATGGGAGAGATTTCATTCCATGTATTTTCCCTCTGGGCAGGCCACTCAAGCTGCCCCCCCCCCCCCCCCAAAACATATCCGCTTAGGGAGGCTCAGGCCATCCTGAGGGCTCAACCACCGCCTCAGCCCACCAAAGAGACGCCCAACCAAGGTGAAAACGAGCGTCCCCATGCAGACAGGGGCAGAGAGCCCACAGAAAGAATCAACGTTGATGAGGAGGCCCATTCTCGAGCCTCCAAACGAGGGCCACAAGCCTCCCAACGAGGGAGCCAGGCGAAGAAAGGAAATCCCAACGTCCTCGCAGCTATGCAAGACCAGCTGCAGGAGTTGCAAGACATGGTGGGATAGCTCTCTCGGGCGAGATCTCAGGTCCCCCATGATGGGGACGAGCGAGACAATGCCAGAGACGTTCGTCGCCCAGCCCGCCAACAGCATGTTCCACGCCATGTGGATCAAGAAGAAAATTTTGGATGTTACAACCACCATCCACTCTCGAAAGGATCCTCCCTCGTGGAGGAGGTACTACTGGCCCAAGTAGGCCTGGGCAAGGTTCCCACATCTATCAACCGCTACGACGGGACCACAGACCCTGTAGAACATCTAGATCATTTTCTGCACCTAATGCATCTGTACGAGCACTCTAGCCATTACTGGGCCAAGGTTTTCGTTACCTCCCTCGTAGGAATGGCCCAAGAGTGGTACAAGTGCTTGCCTCCAGGCTCAATCCACTCTTACGGTGAACTCACTGATGCCTTCCAAAATCACTTCAACTCATTGAAGGCTCCTGTTACCGCACCCGCTGCCCTGTACAACTTGATTCAAGGCGAGCATGAATCCCTTCGGTCATTCTTCCCTCGTTTCAACAAAGAGGTGCTGCTGGTGGAGAGGTCCTCCATGGATTTTTTGATCCACGTTCTCTTCAAAGCCTGCAATCACAAGCAATATGTGAGTAAGAAATTTGCTGATTTCATTGTGAAGAAACGCCCCACATCTCTCATGGCGATGAGGGAGGTAACCAAGCCCTACTTCGCGCTCGAAGACATGTATAGGTCCAATGCTCCAAGGCATTCCGGACCCTCTAAAAACGAGCGAGGGCGAGAAGATCCTCTCCACAGAGAACACCGCGCCGCCTCCTCCGTGAAGATTCGAGTGGGTCCCCCTCAACAGGCCTATCTCAGAGGTTTACGCCTTATCTGACAAGAAGCTCTTCAAAAGGCCCACGAAGATGAAGGACACAGAGGCTTTGAGACGCTCAAATAAATATTGTGCCCTCCACAAGCAAAAGGGGCATGACACAGATGAGTGCCGCCAATTGGAAGCTGAAATTCAAAGGCTCATCGTGGGGGGGCCACTTGAAGGAGTTTGTTAAGATGTTGGAGCGTTATGATGAATGATGCAACGAGTGCTCGAGGGAAAAGAGGAGGAGCCCCTCGCGTTCAAGGAGCCCTTGGGGGCGAGGCCCCACAGAGAGTAGCCACCGTGGCAAAGGGAAGGCTCCAGAGCAAGAAAATACCCCATTTGCGGTCATCAACATGATAGCAAGAGGTTCCTCTGGAGGAGATTCTAACGTTTCTCGGTGACGGTATATCCGGAGTTACGATCAACGTCCCTCGGTGCCCAAATCAGTCTATGCCATCCGGGAATCCAAAGATGGACGCTCGAAGGAACATGATGAGATAGGATTTACAGATAAGGACTTGGAACATATTGTAACACCCCATGGGGTCAATGAAACCTCTGACTGTCCCATGGTGGTTAGCTTAGATGTCCACAATCACATTGTAAAGAGGATGTTAGTGGATAGTGGAAGTTATGTTAATGTTTTACCCTACACTACGTTCCAAAAGATGAATGTCACTAATACTCCGCTCGAACCACTCAAGACAGCCCTCATCGGCTTTGGGGGTTCTGAGGTTGTCCCACGAGGGTAAATTCGCTTGGCCACCTCATTTGGCCATGCCCCACAGCGGAAGACTCTCATGGTCACCTACGCGGTGGTGGAAATTGATATCTCTTATAACATCATAATCGGGCGACCGACCCTCGTGGATTTCAAAGCAATTATCTCCACTTATTATCAGAAAATCAAATTTCCTACCCCCGAGGGTGTCGGAGAAGTTTTATGTAATGTCCGTGAGGCCTGGGAATGTTACATGCTATCCCTTAAAAAGCCCAAAGCGGAGAAAGCGTTCCAAATGGGATCCACCAAGAAATCTGTGGATTTCCCTAACCTGGACGAGGATGGTCCCCGTGGGCAAGAGGGCCAAGATGAATAAGAAGAAGAACAAAAAGAAACATCCCAATGGCGAAGGTACCCTCGAGACTGCCCCTCCAGGGATGGTTGGTGAATCCTCGTCTGAGGAAGACGAGAGTGGCATAAGTGAACTCACTGCTAATGGACAGTTGACGGGAAAGAAAAGGGCGCTCGAGCTCCCTCGCCCAGAGATACGAATTGAACCCACGGAGAAGTTTCTCACTATTGAGTTGGAACCAGGAAACAAGGATAAAACCACTCAGATTGGATCCAACCTTTCAGGACCCTCGCAGATCATGATGATCGACTTCCTCCGGGAAAATATCGATGTTTTTGCAAGGAAAGCATCCGACCTTACTGGGATCGATCCGAGCGTCATGGTCCACAGGCTCAACGTGGACCCCTCATTTAAGCCAATTAAGCAGAAGAAATAGGATGTACACGGTTTTCGGAAGAAAGTTATTGAAGAGGAAGTCAACAAGCTTCTTGAAGCACAGTACATCGAGCCAATACTATATCCCGAATGGTTATGTAACGTGGTATTGGTACCCAAAAACGCGAATAACTGGCGCATGTGCAATGACTTCACTGATCTTAACAAGGCTTGCCCTAAGGATCCTTATCCATTGCCCCGTATAGACCAGCTGGTAGATTCGACCGCAGGTTGCGAACTCATGAGTATGATGGATGCCTTTCAAGGGTACTATCAAATCTTTATGGCCCTGGAAGAGCGCCCCAAAACTTCATTTGTATTCCACTTGGGTGTATATTGCTTCTTGGTCATACCTTTTGGACTCAAGAACGCGGGGGCCACTTACCAGCGCCTCGTGAACAAAATGTTTGAGGAAGAAATTAGAGGATCCATAGAAGTGTACGTCGATGATATGATTGTTAAGAGCGAGCGACAAGGCTCAGACCTGGAGGATCTCAAGCGCACTTTTGCCATTCTTCGCCAGTATGGGATGAAATTAAATCCTTCGAAATGTACTTTTGGAGTGCGGGGAGGAAAATTCTTGGGCTACATGGTCAGCCAAAGGGGGATTGAGGCTAATCCGGAAAAAATCAAGGCTATTTTGGACATCCCATCCCCTTGTAATCTCCGGGAAGTATAGGTGCTGGTAGGGAAAATCATTTCTTTAAACAGGTTTATCTCGTACTCGGCAGACAGGAACCTTCCTTTCTTCAAAATTCTGCGCAATGCTCGAAATTTTGCTTGGACTGAGGAGTGTGAGAAAGCATTGCAAGACATGAAGGCTTATCTTTCGAGCGCTCCCCTCTTGATAAAGCCCCTTGAGGGCGAAAGGTTGTTTATATACCTCTCCGTTTCCACAGAAGCAACGAGCGCAGTTCTAACAACCATACGGGAGCGTAAGCATTTGCCTTTTTATTATTTAAGCAAAACCTTACAAGGGGCCGAGAGAAAATATTTGGAAATTGAAAAATTCGCGTTCGCCTTCATCAATGCATCACGACGGTTGAGGCCCTATTTCCAAGCGCACTCAATAACCGTCCTCACAGATAAGCCATTAAAACAAGTGTTGTCCAAGCCGGATGTATCGGGAAGACTGATAAAGTGGGCCATTGAGTTGAGCCAATTTGACTTAAGTTTCAAGCCCAGAACTGCCATGCAAGCGCAGGTTGTAGCGGATTTGCTGGTCGAACGTTTTGGTTTAGAACTTGCCGTTCCAGAAAACGACGGTCTCTGGGTCTTGCACACGGATGGTTCCTCAACCTCTCAGGGGGGAGGGGCAGGGGTAACCCTTAGAGACCCCAATGGAATTGAGATAGACTTTGCAATCAGGTTGGATTTCCAGGTTACCAATAACGAGGCAGAATATGAAGCCCTCGTGCAAGGGTTAACAATTGCTTTTCAAAACGGAGCCTCCAGAATTACCGCCTGTGTTGATTCACAATTGATTGCGAGCCAGATTGAAGGAACTTATGAGACTCGAGAAACCACCATGGTGCAGTACTTGAGCAAGGCCAGGGAAATCATTGGGAAGTTCAAAGAATTCAACTTATTGCAGATCCCACGTGCGGAAAACGAGCGCGCTGATGCTTTGTCAAAATTTGCATCAGCACTGGAAGGTACAGGCGAGTGCTCTGTCACGTTCCTCATAGCAGATAAGTCGTTGATAAAGGAAAGGATCACCAAGCAAGTGGTAGCGATTATCGATCCACACGAGCCATGTTGGCTCGATGACATAGTAAAATTTATCAAGGATGGCGTTTGTCCCACTGACAAGGTAGAGGCACGGAAAATCCGAAACAAGGCCCCTCATTTCTCTTTGGATAACGAAGGCAGGCTTTTCAAAAAGTCATTCCAGTGCCCACCAATGAGGTGTTTGAGGCCCTCGCAAGCCAAAGAGACCCTTGAGCATGTACATGGAGGGAGTTGTGGGAACCACTCAGGAGGGCGCGTCCTTGCCAAGAAAATACTAAGGAGTGGATTCTATTGGCCTACTATTCTACAGGATGCCCTCGAATTCTCCAAAAAATGTCCCAAATGCCAATTCCATTCAAACATCCCTCAGTTGCCAGCAGCCCAGATGGTCCCCATAGACGTCTCATGGCCCTTTGACCAGTGGGGTATAGACATTGTGGGTCCTTTGCCAATGGTGGTTGGGCAAAAGAAATTTGTCATATTGGCCGTGGATTACTTTACGAAGTGGGCAGAGGCTGAAGCCGTTGCGAAAATCACCTTCAGGGTTGTGAGGGATTTCATCTGGAAGAATATCATTTGCAGGTACGGAATCCCAAGGGTGCTCATCTCAGACAACGGGTCACAGTTTATTGCAGCGGATACCAGAGAATGGTGTCCAGAATTGGGAATTGAGTAGCGCTTCACTTCTGTGGGCTACCCTCAGGCCAACGGTTAAGCTGAAGTCACCAACAGAACTATTCTCCAACATCTGAAAACCATGCTGGAAAGTAAGAAAAGTGAATGGGCTGAAGAGTTACAAGGGGCTATATGGGCTTATCGCACAACCCCCCGAGCGACAACAAGCGAAACACCGTTTGCCCTCGTTTACGGGACTGAAGCTATGATTCCCGCGAAAATCGCACCCCAATCCGTTCGTGTAGCCTACTTCGAGCCTAAGGACAACGAAGCCAGCAGAAGCTTAGAGTTGGACCTATTGGAGGAAAAAATGGACAATGCTTGGGCAAAAATGCACAGATATAAAGCAACTGTGGCACGACAATACAACAAGCGTGTCAAAGAAAGAACTTTTCAGCTGGGAGACTTGGTCTTAAAGAAGGTGGAAGTCTCCAAGCATGTGGGAAAATTGGACCCCAACTGGGAAGGTCCATTCAAAGTTATACAAATACGGGCCAACAACGCATACACGCTCGAATCTATGCAAGGCGAACGTCTCCCACGCTCTTAGAATGCATGCAACCTCAGGAAGTTTTTTGTTTAAGTTAATTTTGTAAAGAGCGCTTGAAGAGGCACGATATATTTGCTATTTTCCAGGAGAATATAATAGAAATTACCGCGCTTATTTACCGAATTTGAGTATGCAGGTTGGTTGAAAATCATCTCTTGGGACCCCAAGCCCAGGGTGCATGAATCCAGTCCCGGGTCCAGGTCCAGTCCACGTGCATGAGCATCCTAATAAACCCATGTAGCCTGGCACCCCGCGCTCGAAAACGGGAATCGCGGCACAAGAACTGGCTGGGTGGTAAGGGGGAGCACAAAGGTCCAGTGGCCTGGCCCCTCGAAATTAGCATCCTTGCATTCTTCACAGAAATAAAATTTTCACAAGTCTTGAATCTCGTGATTGCTTAAAACATAGTAAAATTCGCCAAGCCATTCAAACAAAATTTTCACAAGTCTTGAACGAAGGCAACCTCCCAATAAGACCCTCATGATTACTCAAGACTTAGTAAAATTTTCCAAGCCATTCAAACAAAATTTTCACAAGTCTTGAACGAGGGCAACCTCCTAATAAGACCCTCGTGATTACTCAAGACTTAGTAAAATTCTCCAAGCTATTCAAACAAAATTTTCACAAGTCTTGAACGAGGGCAACCTCCCAATAAGACACTCGTGATTACTCAAGACTTAGTAAAATTTTCCAAGCCATTCAAACAAAATTTTCACAAGTCTTGAACGAGGGTAACCTCCTAATAAGACCCTCGTGATTACTCAAGACTTAGTAAAATTTTCCAAGTCTTTCAAGCAAATGTTCACAAGCCTTGAACGAGGGCTACCTCACAATAAGACCCTCGTAATTACTCAAGACTTAGCTAAACTTTGCATATTTTACCTAGCATGTTACTCAGAATCTTAGCATTATAGGATTTTATTACAACAAGCGCAGAATGAAATTTCGTAATCAAATAATGCAAGGAATAAAAGGAGACACTATTGTGAAAGAAAAGATCTTCATCGATTAAGCTTTCAATAAGCTACAAAGTAAGGGCACGTGGGCCCCTAGAATTCCTACAAAGTTAGATACTAAGCGGGAAAGAAAGGGAAATTTCAACATGAGCACATGGAGGGAATCATCAAGCAGCAGGACAATGTCTTCGTCCAAGACCACTAGAACATTTTGAGCCACAGGACCTTGCACTAGGGCCGCCGGCTCTTGCGCTTGAGGGGCTTGTTCATCTTGATTCTGGGCAGCTGGTGGTGGCGCAGGCTCGTTGTTTTCTGGCGCTGGAGGAATTATAGGCTCATTGCCCTCAGCCGGTGAAACCAAAGCATTTTGGTTTGTTGGGACGGGAGCATTGACAATGGGCACAACAGGCTCGTTTGGTGGGAGATTTTCAAGAGCGGCACTGGCATTATTATCCCCTTCGTTTTGTTCCGCCTGATAGGCTCCCTCCGGAGGGTGAGCAGCCATGTATTTGTCTTGGATGAGCGTGACCAGAAAGTTGTACTTCTGTTCGGAAAGATTTGACTCAGGGTCTTCACGATCCTCATCCTCCTCAAAACAACGCTCGTTGAACATGAGCCCCATATCTGACCTTCCACGAGCGGACGCGTCAGTTAAACCCTTGAAAATACCCTGTTCAATCGCCAAGTTAAAAGCTTTTTGGGCTTCATCAAGGTAATGCAGGGAGGCCGCAAAGTTGAATGCCTTTGAGTGGCAGAACTTGATGAGCGCTTCTTTACTGGCCTGTTCTATATGATGGGGGAGCTGGCTCATCATGTCTGAATACTTCTTCTCTGAGGCGTTGAATTTGGCGACCCATCCGTCGCAGTCTTCCTTCAGCTTCTGGGTGCTCTCGTTGAGGTTATTGAACTGCGTGTGCCAGCTTCTCCGAGCGGTCTCGACGTTCGTAAAGTCCTCCTGCAGCTTTTCATATCTACCTCCAGCTTCTTATGCTCCGTTTCAAGGGAGATGAACTTGACCTTCTCCATCTGTAGTTCATCCTGGAGTTGGGCGGGTCATTCGAGCGCGCCATCTTCTTGTACTTGGCTTTTTGGTCAGCATAAACCGTGGCACGTATTTGGATATTCTTCGCCCTCGGAAGAACTTGCTGCATGGGTTCAAAAGGGGCAGAAATAAGTGATTTACAAGTATAAAAGAATAACATCTTCCAAAGACAAAAATTACAAGTATAAAAGTGACTTACAGAAATTATGGCGTGAATCATATCGCCAGTCACCTTTTCCACGGGCTCGGAGTATAAAGCCTGGTGGTCCCCTGTGAATTGGACCTTCTCGAAAAGGCCGGCGCTGATAGCACGCGAGGGCGATCCGTGATTCTAAAGAACGGGGCCTCCTTTCGTAGAGCGCTTGTAGCTCCTATCCCCTTTGCGCTCGAATCCCCACAAATGTTCTTCATCGGAGGAGGAAGTATCTCCATCACCATTGGGGCCCTCAGCAACCTGCTTGCCCCTGCCGGTTATGGCAAAAGCGTCGGGTAGTCTTTTCCTTTTTCGGGAAGCTTGATCATTGCTCCTCTGAGCCCCTCTGATCACCACGCTAGTGGGGGGTCTTGTCTGATTGGCGGTGTTGGGGTTGGCTACCCTTGTGTCCGCTGTAACTGGAGGTCGGGCCACTATCCTATTTTCTGTATTAGTTGCTCGATTATCACCGCGGCCTTGAGAGGACTGAGCGGAGCTTAAGCTATCCCCTTGGTGACTGCCTCGTCCATCACCCCTTCCGGCCCCTCGACCTCGGACATTTTGCTGGTTATCTTGGGTGTTTTGACGCTGCTAGCGGTTGTGAGCGTTGACAAATTGGGCTGCATTCCGGATTCCACCTCCAGCCATGATAATATTTGCTCCTGGGGCAACGAAAAAACAAACAAACAAGCAAAACAACAAAGGTCAGAAATATTTATGCAAACGCTTTTGGAATACAAGTAAACAGTTAGCATCCCTATCTAAAAGTTAGTACCCTAAAATTTAACCGTCTCTCTCCAAATCTCGAGCGGGGGGGTTGTTGAGATAATGAGGGTTGTTGGTAAGCCCACAGAGGAACATGAGTTCCGTGTCATCTATCAACTCCTTGGCTTGAATCAACCAGCCCTCGTCCCTCAACGCTCCAGGCAAATCTTTAGCCCAGTTCTCAGGGAAAGTAGGGTCTAAGCGATTCTTCACGAGGGAGCCTTTCCCGTGCGAAATCCATTCTCGTGCCACCCCAAAATCATCATCCGTTAGGGCTTTGACAAAGATAAACTTCTCCTTCCAATCTGGGCCGTAGGTGGATGAAGGGGAATTGATCAATTTCAGATGGGCCTTTGCCTGATCATAATAGAAGAAACCCGCCTCGGGGGACGACCGCGGTGAGCTAACAACTTGGAGTAGAGCGTTGAAATTCCGCATTGAGGGCTCGTGTTTGGTAGACTTCATAAGGATCACGAAGCAGGTTATAAGGGCGAGTCCGTTAGGCACAATCTGCGAAGGACACAAGTTCAAGTTGTTCAAAATATTGGCTACCGGGATCGGGATCGAAAACCTCAACCCCCCAGAACTGACTGCATCTTTGTAGACAGCCATCTCACCGGGGGGTGGGCGGTTGGCACGCTCGTGCTTAGCAGGGATTCGCCAGGTGTAGTGCTCGTCCTAATATATCGGTGCTAGCATGGTCTTTATCTCTCCCAGAGTGATTGTACTGGGAGTCTCGTCAGAAGTGCGCTCGGTCGCTTGTATACCTGAGCCCTCACCCTCGTTTGACCCTTTGGCTTTCTTAGCTTTTTTGGGCCTCTAGGACTTCTTTCTTTTGCCCTTGGCATGGGCTCTTTCTGAGGGCCCCGCTTCTCCCTCAAATTCGGGGGCCGAGGCCGCGATGGTCACGGTTACGGTATGGTAGTGAGGATGGGTGGCACTCTTCATCAACGGCAATATGCTCCCTTGCCTCTCCACCTCAAGCACCATACTCATCTCATTAAAAAGGTGTTCAACACCGTCTGGGTTTCTTTCATTCATGGCCATGACGGCAGCGTCTAATTCCTGGTCCGTAGGGGAACCCGGTGGGGATGAACTCTAGGTAGCCATCTCCTCAACCTTGCGGGTAAATTCTTCTACATGATCTCTGGCCATGGCTATTATGGAATCTGGAAGGAATTCGGGGATTTTGAAGACGAAGGATGTTCAGAAAAATCTGGGATTTCTAGAGAAGGTGGAGCTTGTCAAATTACTCAATCCTAGGTGATTACTAGGGTTAGAAAGCAAAAGTTAGTGATAATACAGGATTGTTATTTTAAGAAATTTCTGGAAAAGCTTATGGGAGATTGCTGGGTTTGCTCTGAAGAATTTGTGCACAGGAGAATTTTGAGTTCTGATTGCGTAAAGAGTAAAAGGGATACGGAATCCCTTATTTATAGGCATGGAAGTTGGTATGTTTCTGGCAGAAAATTCAAAATTGCAATCATTTCCCTCCTAGGAAACCGTTCACTTTATTGAACTGTTACGCATATCCCAAGGGCCACGCGCCCCATGCGCATCAGCATTAAATGCATAAGTGCTTCAAGCGGTCAGATGAAAGGACCGCATTTATGGCACAATCAGAAGGATAATTGCCTAACACGTTACACCTTCCCCAAGCGCAACGTTCGAAGATTTACATTGGCAGAATTCTACAATCCTTATCATTAAGGACTACAGAATTGGGGGCAAAATGATGGGGTCAAAATACGCTCGACCCGCGTTTGGACACGTGGCGACACGAGAAAGTAACATGTGGCCTTTCTTTGACTGGGGTGGGTTATCAACGAGCGTCCAAATCCCCCGAGCGTCAAAACCCCTAAAGAACACGTGTCGTCTCTGCTGTGCACATGTGTGGTCATCCCTGTCGCTCGAAAACGAGCGCACCTCCCAAAACGGAACACAGTCCCAGCTTATCTTGGAAGTCCTCTTCGAGCGTTATCATCCCTCGAAGAAGCTTCCACTCCCCCTCGTCACGCAGCCTTGGTCTCCATTCCCTAGTGGATTCTCTGGCCTCCAAGGCCCATGGTTGACACGAGTGTGCTCTTAGCCCTCATTACCCACCCCCTAAAACGGCTCTCTGACACCCCGTACATGCCCGCGCACCTGCCACTGTCGCCAACACTAACTTCCACCAGCTTTTGCAGGAGATTCCTCCTAGGCTTCTCCTCGCTGCGACACGTGTTAGGGCAACATTAGGGCAGGACCACACGAGGCAAATTACCAATGGGTCCCTGACCCTCAACTATAAATATGGGAGTTCATCTCCATCCCTGTAAGCATTCTTCATCACGGTAACTCCATTACATAGCTTGCTTGCATTCCTCTTTCAGATCACTATCTGACTTGAGCGTCGGAGAGTCAATTTGGGAATCACCCCCAGTTTCCCCAGCTTGGCCTTCTGACTTTGTTGGTGTTTGTCCTAGCAGGTAAAGCCCATAGCTTTTCCGACGACCCTCTTCGAGCTTCACCATCTATTTCCCCACTTCAACGAAATAGAAACTGATCGGAGTTTGACCCTTACCTGATCGAACCCCATCAATATTTTATAGAAATAAATATGCATGGAATATCTAATTCAATTTATATTTATAGATAAAATATTAAATATTAAATTAAATAACAACTTTTTAAATACAAAAAATCTAAAATTAACTAATATTACAATTATATCATTAAACTCTAAGTAAAATTACAATATACCCCCTAAAGGAGTTTTTGGAATTTAAATTTGAATTTAACGGTGTAATTAACGGCCAGTGCTATTTGTAAGCGAGGGTGTACTATTCAGGGGGGAGTTCGTAATTTTCGAAACCTCAGGGGGTATTCTGTAATAACGTCAAACCTCAGGGGGCGTTGGTAATTATCCCTATATATATATATATATATATAGTAAGATGATGATTAATAGAATATATATTTATTTTATTATTTAAAAAATAAATAAATAAATTTAAATATTGTAATGTAATTTTCATGTTTGATGTTCTTATAAAAAATTATAATTAACGATTTTTTTAATCATTTTTTAAATATTTTTTTTCATTCAATGTGCAGAGAGACAAAATTCATTCAAAATTGTTTTACTATTTTTTTTGTTTCCTTTCTTCTTCCTCCTGCAAATGTAAACCCCATCCACCACAACCCAGCACCAGCACCACAACCGCACATCTCCACCGCCGCCACAACCTTACAACTCCATTTCGAGAAAACCCTAGAGAAAAAGCACGCCGTAGACCTCCAGAAAAAGGAGCTATGGAAGCTCTTCCACCTCTTCTTCATCTTCCTGGCCCTACTCTTCCTATGTCAATCGCAGTCGCCAAGGCTTCAATGCCGCAATTGCTAGGTCCCCATTGGTCTCCTCTCTCTCTCCTACCTCATCTTCTACATCTCGGTGGCACAGACACTCCGATGTATCAAAGGATTCAAATCCTAGCGGCGATGCCACAAGCTGACCCTAGGATTGGCGATGGAGAGGCTGAGGAGCTGAAGGTGCGGTTGGGCAGCGGCGGCGTCATCCAGGAGCTATCGGAGAGTTATTTCGGTATGTTTAAGAGGAATTGGGCTCTAGATCTAATTTTTCTCACTTCTTCTCTCTCAGAGTGTGTGTGAGTTTTTTGTAAATATTTGTGTTTTCAGATTATGTGTTGAGTGAGGGCCGATTTGTGGTGTTGAGTTTTTTGTAAATATCTGGTGGCGAAGGGTGGTGGTGGTGGTGGTGAGCTTCAGATCTGACGCTATGGTGGTGGATTGCCATCGATGGAGATGCAGATCTTCAACCGTGTCTGGAAAGGGGAAAGGCGAAAAGGCCAAGAGGAAAAAAAAAATGGGGGGGGAAGAAACAAAAAATAATACTATGAATAAATTATTTTTATTTTTTTATATTTAAAAATATTTGAATGGTTGATTTTTGATTGATAAGATCTAACGGTGTATATTTTAATGGGCAAAAGGGATATTTCATATCTTTCATTATAGTCCAAGTGTCGAAGGGGGACAATGAGCAAGTTTAAAAAATCATAGAGTTTTCTACGCTAATTGTTAAAACACAGGGTCTTTCATGTTAATTAGGCAAATCACAGGGTTTTGGGTGCAATTAACTCTTAAATCCTTATATTACTATTCATTTACCGAGCCAATGTCTCACTAAATTATTCATAAACCCTTAGAAATTCAAGCTCACATTTTCCTAGAACTTATACCCACTTTTTTATGCTCAAAACCTTCCTAAAAATTTTAGGTTAGAAAATTACCGCTAGGTCCCTTGACCACTATTTGACCCCTAAAAATTAGGAAAATTTCGGGACACTTTTTCCTATTCAATATTATAGTCATATGAATCCTCGAATTATTTCATGACTATTGGTGTATTCCGTGAACCTTAATTCTCAATCTAAACTCACGAAGTAGCAAAAACCGTCTGAAACCCTAGTTACTATGCATGTCGTAATCAACTTTTTATTCGTCCACTTTTTGCTGTTCAATATTGCAGTGAAAATGATCCTTGAATTATTTCATGAACTAACATTTTTCTAAACCTTAATTCCAATTCTAGCTCATGTTATAAATATTTTCTTTTAAAAATCATCAAATTTCGTTAAAAAAATTCATACAACATTTAACATTTGATTTTATATTCAAAATGAGCTCTAAATTTTTCTACCCTTCATGAGCCCCTTCTAGACCTCCAAATTTTACTCTAAACATATTTAGAATCGTTACGAAACTCGTTAAAATCTCATTCTTTAGTCATTTTCTCTATCTCAAACTCTCGTTTCTTGACCCTTAAATTAGTTTACACTATTTTAAAGTTATTATTTAATTATTACATCATGATGATGTCATTAAAGTGACATCATCCATGACATAGTTTCTAATATTAGAAACATAAAATTGTGGTTCCAAATCTTACACATTTCTTATATCAATTGTTATTTCTTCTATGTCTCATTCCTACCACTATAAATAGATCCCAAACTACCACAATTCAAGGCACAAAAATCTCTCATTCTCTCTCCCTACTTAGAAGAGGAACTCTCCAAAAAGGTTAGGATTTTTTTTTTTTTATGCTTTATTTCATACTTTATTTTATAGTTAGTTAATATAGTTTAATTAGTATAAATATTATGCTTTAAATTATACTTAAATATTTATGTTTTATTAGAAAATTATGCTTTAGGAATTTATATTTATGCTAAGTTATAATATGTTGCATTTTATGAATTATATTTGAATAAATGCATCGAATCCCTTGGGCCACTTGGGGTGTGTGTTAAAAAAAAAAATTGAATAAATGCATGTTTTATTATATTATATAATGTGAATATGTATTTATATATTCATGAGTTTGTTCTTGATGAATTAAATAGATTCATGTTTAGGAAATTTATTTATGAATTAATTTTCATGAAAAGTTCACACATTTTGCTATATTATGCTTTAATCTTATGTTATGAATATGAATTTGTTCAAACATGCTTAAGAAACCCTAAGGCCTCCTTTACTTTGGAAGGATAGGTTAATGATGGTCATGTATTTGGTAGTTAATGGAGGCACAGTATGTCCTAACAACCGCTGTTCACTTTTTTTTATTTTTTTGGGAAGTTAATTAAGTTATTTGTTTGCTTTGCCCCACTTATTTTGGCTGTTAAAGGATCTTTTACCTAATTGCCCTTAAAAAATTTTCCCATTTGGCCGTTGAGTTGTAAAGCAAGAGCCATAAACAGATCCCCAATTTTAAGCCTAGGGTTTTTCCCATTTCTTCTTCCTTTCCAACGGTCGTCTAGCCTCAATCGTTGACGTCGCGGACAAGCTCGCAACAACCGCCGGTGAGCTTCATGGTTACTCTTTGCATAAGCATCTCTCTCTGTTTCATTAATTATTTCATTTTCTTGTTAGATGCTCTGCCAATTTCGCTTGCCATGTTATTGCCAACAAGGGTTAATGTCTTTCCGATGCGCCGGGAAGAATGCAAAATACCCAGGGAGATACTACTACATAAGTCCGTTGAAGAATGAGCATCTTCTTTGGTTTATTTGGGCCGACGCTGTATGGGAAGATTGGTACCGCGAGATACGAAAATACCAGTACGTATGCTGCAAACAACTAAATTTGAATAAATATTGCTATTGTAGACCTTTTCTTCTTTATCTGTTTGGTGAATGGGGATATTACAATGGTGTAATGGCTTTATTTATAGTGAGCAAAGGGTTGTTCTAACATGCTTCACCAACAGTCTTACTCTAGAACTGATGCTACCAATAATTAAAATATAATGATAAGATGTTGATATGATTGAAAGCTGAGCATAGCATGCTTACATGTACTATGTTGATTCTTTTTTTTTAAAAAACTATTACTTTTTATGTGGAAAGGTACTCTCACCCACTATAGTTGGTATTATAAATTGAAAGTCAGACCGACATCTATTACATACTTTTATATATTGTAATTTCACTGAAAAAAATTTCTTAAGAATGTCGTCACCCCAATTGCTACAATGGGCTGCTGTTTCTACTCAAGATCGGGTGTTTTATAAAAATGGTTAGGACCAATCGAACGAAAACAACTTCGTTCAACACCTCCTGCAAAAGGCAAGGTCTGGTGGTGTAATAACAACCTCAACTAAAAGTCCGGTTGTGTCAAACATGTTGGATACCTTCAACCTTGAGTTTGGAAAGTCTGAAATGAAGGAATACGACGTAAGAAAGATACGTTCGCTTAGATGTAGATATCACCAATTCAAATTTCTGCTATCATTGTCGGGCAGTTACTACGATCCTGAATTAAACAAAATTCACCTTGCAGATTATCAGTGGGAAGAGATTGCAAAGGTATATCAATGTTTGTCTATATAATTTTTATGTTTTGGTTTCCCCTACTTTCCAATTTATTGAATTTGTACAACAAAAACTTGTAGGATTATCCAAGGTTCATGGTTTCCTACGAGCATGGGGAGCCTCATTGGTCAGCACTGCTTGAAATTTTCGGCGAGGGATTCAATTTCGGACCTTTTATAATATAATTATAAGTGTACATGTCGAAAATAATATAATATATGTTCTAGGAATTCCGAGTTGTTGATTCTCTGCAAAGTATCTTGAAACTCTTTGCAAGAAAATCTTTTCTTTAATGTACCATTTCATTTCGGTCTTTTTTTTTTAATGCAATGTATTGTGGTCCACTTGTTGTATCCTTCGAAAAGCTTCGTATGAATAAAGTTTGTTTATTGACACAAGAAGTCTTCCTTTATTCATGCTTGAATTACTGTTATTTAAATATAAGCTACATTGAAATTTACATAAAAGGTACATAAATAGCTAGGCATACATGAAATGTAGGTCTCCATTTGCGTAGTAACAAGTTTGCCATTTACTGATCGCTTGCACTGTCGTTATCGTAACTGACATCAGGTTGAAGTTCTTCGCACTCGGAATCAGTTTCTGCAAAATAAACTGGATCTTGATCGTGCTCTATTGGCTTTCCATAGCAGCAGGTGAAGTTTCAATCTTTTGAACAGAATGTGGAGTTCTTTGTAGTTGTGGAACCCATGCTTCATGAATTTTTTTTCTATTGCGTGCTCCCTTGGCCAAAAAACACCCTGAAACATGGAGTTAATTTGTATGCAGAACATAAATTGAATATTTCATATAACAATTAATTAATCATGAAGTTAGTTTACCCATGTATTCTTTTGAGCATAGTACACTTCCCCCGCGGTGAATTTGTTAGTGTCTGGGTTATAGAAAACATCGGTTTTTGCCACAAAGGTTTCATATCTAAGATAACATTCCCTAAATATGGCAACAAAGTCTCGAATATCATAACACATGTACATTTTTTCAAATTTCTGACTCATTTGCTCTGCAACTCTTGTTATGCGGCGCAATGCTGTCGAAATTGTACTTACGCCATACACCTTTGCATGCTCCAAGAGTAACAGTTGAACGAATTTTTCTTCGCAATTGAAACATGGGTAACCATGTGGCTCAAATGATAATGGGTCTTTCGATGATTCTGTTCTACACATGTTGTATCTTTAAATTTTTTGTTTCTTTTTACTAAGTCGTGAACATATGATATGTTTGTTGAAAGTTATATACAAGTCTTGTGATGGCATGCAGCTCTTCTTTTGGTGCAAGTATGGGGGTTTACAGCCATAGGAGATGTCATAGATTCCCATTACAGCTGTTGTAGATTCTGCCAAACAAGTAAATACAAGCATATACGTACTTTTAGCTTAAAATGCACGCTTTCTTTGGTTGACATCCCGTAAATGCTAGGCGTGCTTTGCAACACCTCACCTACCTCAATGTTTTATATACATTCAATCCTATACTCATTACACTGAAAATAAGTACACTGAACTTTGTACTCGCTACTAAATATTTTTAGTATTATTATGAATCATTCAATGCACTTAGCATCTCCAAAATATCCTTGTGACGACTACCCAGAGGGGATTATGCTACAGAAATTATCTGATTATGTTAACAAGAACTCGGTTACTATGTTAGCGGAGTCAGAGGCAGCATGTGCGGAGATATCAAAAGAAATAGCTGGTGCGTTGAAGACTAGACTTAATTACTTACGAGTGCACGAGTTATGGAAAGCATCTTGTGATCGTTTGAAGAATTTCTAAGGTTTCAGATGCTGGAAGGAGTAACTTTTGACAGAGCGACATGCAAAGTTAAGCTCAGAGCCGAGTTCTTCAAGAAACTCTCGAGGGAGGTAAAAATTATATTTTTTTAACATTTGTATTTCGAAACTTACATAACATAGTCTTTCCCATGAACAAATTATGCAGGTTACATTGCAAGAGCGTAGTTTTTTTTTAAAATGGCTTTCAACACTGGGAAAATGCTTATGATATATTTGTCTACAAAAGATTCTCATTGCTCGCTGGAGAAACGCCGACCAGTTTCATTAATGCAGCAATCCTATCCACTCCCGACGATGAATAATATGTTACTGATGGGAGAAGATCTAAAGGATGCTTCTTTGTTTATTAAACAACTTTAATTATGTTTAATTTGAGTAATTTCGAACCTTATTGTCAGGACATTAGAAAGTTGATTGTCTTTTATTGTTTGGTGTGCATTAAACTGATTGTAATTTCCCATTTGTCATGAATAAGATCAGTGGTTGCTTGTTGGTGCGAATTACAGGAGAATATATTCCCTTGCATATTCCCTTTATGTCAATGTGAGTAAAGGGACTTGGAAGGTACTGTAGGACCTTACTTCTCCATAAAATCCTACTTCACATTTTTATTTCTACGCAATAAAGATTGCCAAGTTTGATTATCAAATTTAAGGTACCAAGATTCCTAACTTATTCTTGTCCTTGTTTTGCAAAAATAGTTCTTTAATCGTAAAGACTTACACCAATTGGTAATAAAATGTATTGGGAGATGATGTAAAACAGCCTATAAATACAAACCTTTCCCGTATATTATATTTCAAGCAAGTGTGGTAATGATATGGCAGCCAGACGTAGGTATCCCTGTGAAGATTGCTTACGCATCTTGGTTGCTTACGAATTGTGTGACTACACAAATGAAAACATAGTCACGCATTCATTGGAGGCGCGTTGGGCGTGTGGGGTTATATCTCGTGATCTCACTAGAAAAGTTCGCGGTGGTATAAGCCCAAGGCGAGTGCAACGGATGGTGACATCCCTCTGGTCAGACTACATAATGTTTCGCAAATTTTTGAAAATTGAAGGAGTTTCATATGATAGTACCAATGACGAAATAAATGTGGATGAAGACTATAATAGAATTCATCTCCCGCAGGTCGTTAAGGTTATTTCTAGCAGCACATGCATGTACGAAAATTTCAGTATTGTTAAATATAACTTCTTCTTTTTAATAAATTGTGCTTAATATGCAAGAAACTCCAGCAAAAGCTAATTTCAGAGCAAATGGCTTACCATGTGGGATCACTTGCATGAGATATTTTCGAAGCACCATTTCCCAAATTTTGAAACTGACGGTCCAGAGCTATATGTTGACCCGACCGTGTATTCCAACTCGGATGAAGACTAAGGATCAAGAACTTGGAGCTGTTGTATTTTAAAGTTTAAAAACTTCAAGCAATTCATGAAATGCTTGAAGTTCCTATCTGCAATCTTTTTTTCAAATAATGAAATGCATGTGCCCTTTTGTATTTTAGAACCAAAGATGCAACATTCCTACAACGATCATATAAACAATACAACCCACATTTACAATTTCATTAGGTTTAGATACAACATAAAAAATTAAAAACACCATCAATTTAAAAATGAGAAACTATAATAGAGCATTAATAACATAATCTAATCAAGTTTTTCTTTACAATAGACCTGAAAGTTCCCATCAAAAGAGTTTGGCAAAAGTATTTTTTGCAGCCATCAAAACATAACATGCAGCAGCATGAACAAGTACTTGCAATTACAAATCAAAAGTTCCCATAACACGTTAACACTTCGCATCGTAAATAAGACTAACGAAGTGTACTTTCAATAGCCATTTGCACCATTATTGTCCGCACGGTGGTATTCATACCAAAGAACATGTTCATTTGGCTTGGGTTGTTGATGAGCATGTTCGACACGTTTATGTGATCTCGAAGTTCAATATGCATGGGCAACGATCCAATCGCCTCAAAGATTTCCTCTTGTCTTTTGATGGTATCCTTAGCTGCTCCTAGCCTCGATGCGACATCCCTTAAGGATGCAGTTGATTCACTACAGAAATTGGATATGGCATCAACAATAACAACAACAGATTTCTCAGACCTTTTGCATTTTTTTTTTCTCAAAAGTCGTTGAAACTGGGATTGGATGCGAATTGATAGAATTTCCTTGATTCACTTCTTGGTCCAACGAAACGGTTGGCATCGTTGGATGATATGATGTAATTTTCGGGTCTTCTGTGTCAGTTGTCAAATCTACAGGGGTGTGTTGGGCTGCAGAAGACCAATCAACCGTGCCATGCCCCGTGGCCCTATCCTTCCCAAATATTTTGACCCACCATCGTACAAAGGAAAGGGTTTCCCACGGATGAAAGAATGGCTGGTGAATTGCTGCATTAAATCAAAGAGTTAACATATAGAAATTTAAAGTATCAATTTATATCTAATGAAATCGTTTATTTGACCTTACTAATCCAAATTTGTACCTGTAAGTATGAATCCCATTCGGAAGCCTCTGCCTCAACCGTAAAAGTACTTGAATTCCAATTCATCCCGCTGAAACTCAATGCATTTGAAAGCTAGTGATAAGTTTTCTTCCACGACGTGTATTTTGAAGATATATGTGGCTCTGCTTTGATGTCGGTCCTTGGCATGTAGTCCTTGAACCTGGCTTCCAACTGGACTTAAAAGCCACTGCGGTAACCGTTCGGTGCCTTCCAACCGGTGCTAATTATGTCTCTAAAAGCAAGAACAAGGTTGTTCTCCTCTTAAATAGTCCATCCACGCCAGCCTTTCACCTTTGATGTTCCTGAACCTTTGATGCCGGCCATCGATGTCTGCATTAAAGAAGTATACAAAATCTTTCAAGTAACAAGATCTTAATGACAACAATAAATGTCTTCACATTTTTTGAATAACCAAACCAAGTAGTCATCCCGCTCGCATGCGGGCGGGCCTGGACGAGAGATCCCGCACACCTCGCCCAGCCTGGGCGGGCGATGGGCGGCCGTCTCGGCAGCCCTGGGTGGGCGGGCCTAGAAGGCCTCCCGCGCGGTTGCGGGAGGGAGTAGGCGCTGGGGCCTGCGCGCGCATAGGACAGGCGGGCGGCGGCGAGCGAAGCCCACGCGCGCGACACCTTTGCGCGTGGGGTTTCGCGTGTTCGTAATCCAGGCTTTTCGTTTCGTGTTTTCGTTCAAAAGCAAAACCAATCCAAGAAATCCAAAAACAGTTTATACAGTTTCAAATCTAACATAGTTTTCAAAAATTAAATTTTGCAAAAACCAATTTACAGAAACTTTCAGGAAAAAATACAGTTTCGTAATTCAGGCTTTCTAAAACAATTACAAATACTCAATCGCATCAAGCCTAATAATTTCTACCAAATTCAGTATAATTGAGATGAATCAGAAACACGATTAACGAGGTGGCTCTGATACCACTTGTTGGAAAACACGAATCAGAAAGCAGCTGAATTTAAAAAATTTTCCTAACAAAAGGACCTTGGACTCGCAATCGTGTAACCAAATTCGTAGAGATAGAAAACTTACTTTTCTTTTATTCTTTCTTGAAGCGTTTCAAGCCACCCAAGAACGCTCTTCTTGTGGCTTGATCCCCTCTCCTTGGTAAAGCTCGAATCTTCAAACTTCTAACTTGAAGCTCTCTAGAGAAAGTCCACCAACTTGATCACAATCTAACTAGTAAGGATGCTAGTTCTCTAGTTAGTGTTTAGGCTTAACCTAGGGTTTATTTGATCTTGGAGAAAGGAAGGTGTTCAACACATGAACCAAAAGATTTGCCGATTAGCTCTAAGGGGAGCTCGAGCTCCCCTATTTATAAGAGGGGAGGACCGAAAATTCCTAGTCCTTTATGGGCTAGGATTTTGGTCTCTCTCTCTCCTATTACTTGATCATCAAGTAATTTTGAGTTTGACTTTGAATTCTAATTCAAATCAACTTTCAAGAGAGCTAAAAATATCCAAACTATTTTTTGGATAATTTTATACTTTATTTATTTTAAATAAATAACTTATTTTTATCTAATTAATTAACTAGATTATTTTCTCCAAAATTAGACTTTCTTTTTAATTCAAAATTAAACCAAAGTCTATTAAATAATTAACACATTTAATTATTTAATATTGTTGGAAAACACGAATTAGAAAGCAGCGGAATTTAAAAAATTTTCCCAACAAAAGGACCTTGAACTCGCAATCGTGTAACCAAATTCGTAAAGATAGAAAACTTACTTTTCTTTTGTTCTTTCTTGAAGCGTTTCAAGCCACCCAAGAACGCTCTTCTTGCGGCTTGATCCCCTCTCCTTTGGTAAAGCTCGAATCTTCAAACTTCTAACTTGAAGTCTCTAGAGAAAGTCCACCAACTTGATCACAATCTAACTAGTAAGGATGCTAGTTCTCTAGTTAGTGTTTAGGCTTAACCTAGGGTTTAATTTAATCTTGGAGAAGGGAAGGTGTTCAACACATGAACCAAGAATTGTCTATTAGCTCCATAAGGAGCTCGAGCTCCCCTATTTATAGGGAGGGGGTGCCGAAATTCCTAGTCCTTTATGGGCTAGGATTTTGGTCCCTCTCTCCTATTACTTGATCATCAAGTATTTTCCAACTTTGACTTTGAATTCTAATTCAAGTCAACTTCTAAGAGAGCTAAAAATATCCAAACTATTTTTGGATAATTTTATACTTTATTTATTATAAAATAAATAACTTATTTTTATCTAATTAATTAATTCGTAATTAATTAACTAGATTATTTTCTCCAAAATTAGACTTTCTTTTTAATTCAAAATTAAACCAAAGTCTATTAAATAATTAACTAATTAATTATTTAATATATATATATACACACGTGTGTGACACGTGTCACAGTGACACGTGTCACTCACGTGAGCCACACGTGTGACTTCACACGTGTGGAACCCTCTTGGCCCGATTAACTCATTTAATCATTTTAAAGCCTCAACTCATGTAACCAAGTTGTTGTGTGTGACCCTCTAGGTTCTCAATTCAATTAGCAGTGACCCTGATTAATTAATTCACTAATTAATTAATCAGTCCACAGATTAAACGACCATAGTCTAGCAACAGGTGTTTAACCCCTAGCTGAATTGGAATGTTCGGATTCGACAGAACCTTTAAGTCATTGATTCATGTGAGATACAATCCTCCTACTTACTATCTCTCAACCAAGATCTAGGGCAAGGGAATAATCAGAACCCTAATAATTAGGTCTTAAAGCTAAGTGCATTTCATATCCATTTGATCTCAATCCAAGAAACCCTTTTCTTGATGTCTTGATCTACTGCCTTGGCCAAGGACTCCATATGGCATATGAATGACTTACACAATAAGAGATCACCTTGCAAATGCAAGTGTAGGTCCTATCTTGATTCTCATTCACTTTCATGAGTCACTTGTGCAGCCCCAGCATAAGCCTTGAATCAGTTGTCTAAGGCGATACCCTTTAAAGCTTATACCTAAGACTACAGAGTTAACTCATAAAGTGACAAGGAACCTCAAGTCTAAGGATCAATTAATCACATCAATGACTCGTGAGATATTTCCTAATCTGGAAGTTTCCATTTCCTGAAATAGAAACTTGCTTTCCCATTTAGGAATGTTCTCACACGGGGCACCTCAGTGAACTTACTTATTAAAGCAAGCACCCTCATGTATCACGCACGTATCAACTATATACTTTCCACCTCCATGAAACAAGGTGGTCCTTCTTAAGGGCGTGATCCCACAAGCAAGCCTTAGAGGAGTCAGGTTGACACTCCCACTGTCTGTAGGACTCATCGGCTTGTAGTATTTTACTAATCATGACTTATGTGATATAGGGCTCGTTTCATGAACCATTTCACCTAAATGGTAGAGTCCTAAAGTCATCAGGATTAGGGGAGTTCTCATACATGCACAGCTAAAGTAAACGCATACCAAACAAGAGCATATAAAGAAGTGTTGCCTCAATTCGTTATTTCATTCAAAGATTGTCTGTGATTACAATAAAGAAAAGCACAAAGCGGATATACAATCGGCTTTTAGGGCACTATTCCTAACAATCTCCCACTTACCCGTCAAAGCCATTCTAAAGCTACTCTAAGTCCCATCTTCTGAAGATGACCTTGGAAAGCTTCTCGACTAAGGGGTTTAGTAAGTGGATCTGCCACGTTCTCTGCTGATGTGACCCTCTCAATTAGCACATCTCCTCTTTTGATAATATCACGGATTAGGTGATACTTCCTCATAATGTGCTTGGTCCGTTGGTGAGATCTTGGTTCTCTTGCTTGAGCAACCGCCCCAGTGTTGTCACAAAACACAGTAATGGGGTCTTTCATGCTAGGAACAACATTCAACTCTTGAATGAAGTTTCTAATCCAAACACCTTCCTTAGCTGCATCATTTGCAGCTAAGTATTCGGCCTCAGTGGTCGAATCTGCAGTGGTAGTTTGCTTGGAACTCTTCCAACTCACTGCTCCGCCGTTTAGGCAGAAAATGTATCCTGACATTGACTTAAAATCATCTAAGTCAGATGCAAAGCTTGCATCGCAGTATCCTTCGACAGTAAGATCTTTCTGACCTCCGTAAACTAAGAATAAATATTTAGTACTTTTCAAGTACTTAAGAATATTTTTCACGGCAGCCCAGTGACCATCTCCAGGGTCAGATTGGAAACGACTCGTTACACTAAGTGCATAAGCCACATCCAGTCGAGTACATAACATTGCATACATTATGCTACCTATTGCTGACGCATAAGGTGTATGAGTCATTCTCTCCTTCTCAAGGTTAGTCTTAGGACACATGTTCTTTAAAAGACATGTTCCTACACTCATAGGAAAGTTCTTAACCTTTGCTGACTCCATATTGAATCTCTTCAATACTTTGTCAATGTACATCGATTGTGATAGTCCTATTAACCTTCTAGATCTATCTCTATAGATTTTAATTCCAAGGATATAGGACGCATCACCAAGATCTTTCATCTCGAATTGGTTCGATAACCATAACTTAGTTACTTTCATGTCATCCTTCGAATTCCCAGTAAGAAGGATGTCATCAACATAAAGTACTAAGAATTGCACTGAGGTCTCCAATTCCTTTCTATACACACATGATTCATTCGTAATTTGGATGAAGCCAAACGCTTTGACCGATTCATCAAATCGAATGTTCCAATTCCTAGAAGCCTGTTTCAATCCATAGATTGATCTTTGGAGTTTGCAAACCTTTTGCTCACTCCCACTGAATGTGAAACCTATGGGTTGCTCCATATAAATGTCTTTATCAATGTCACCATTGAGAAAGGCAGTTTTCACATCCATTTGCCATATCTCATAGTCATAATATGCAGCAATGGCAAGCATGATTCGAATGGACTTTTGCATTGCAACTGGTGAAAAGGTTTCGTCAAAGTCCACGCCGGGTCTTTGAGTGAATCCTTTTGCAACCAGTCTTGCTTTGTAGGCTGCAATGCTTCCATCAACTCCAAGCTTTCTCTTAAAGATCCATTTGCAACCTATGGGTTTGACCCCATCAGGCAAATCTACCAAGGTCCAAACTTGGTTGGAGTTCATGGAATCCATTTCGGATTTCATGGCTTCTATCCACTGTTCAGAGTCAGAATCTGAAAGTGCCTCCTCATATGTTAAAGGATCATTATCCTTTTGAGAGATTTCATGGAAGAATCCATACCATCTCTCCGGCTGTCTAGGAGTGCGTTCAGAACGCCTTAGAGGAGGATTTTCGTGTGTATCGAAATTCGTGATTGGTTGTAGTTGATCAGAATGGGACGTTTCTTCAGTGGGTGATGTGGGGTCATTTTGTACTTCTTCTAATTCTATGATCTTGCCTTTCTTTTCTTTAAGGAACAGTTCCTCAAGAAAAGTGGCATTTCTGGAAACAAATACCTTTTACTCAGATTGATCATAGAAATAGTATCCTATGGATTCCTTAGGATAACCTACAAAGTAGCATAAGTTAGAACGAGATTCTAACTTATCTCCCACTGTCCGCTTCACGTAAGCAGGACAACCCCAAATTCTTAAGTAAGAATAACGAGGGATTTTACCATGCCACATTTCATAGGGCGTCTTGGGGACTGACTTAGAGGGAACTAGATTCAGAATCTTTGCTGCACTTTCTAGGGCATAACCCCAGAAAGAAGGTGGTAACTCAGTGAAACTCATCATGGAACGAACCATATCAAGTAAGGTTCGATTCCTTCTCTCAGAAACTCCATTAAGCTGAGGAGTTCCCGGAGGAGTCCACCGAGAGATAATCCCATTATCTTTGAGATGATTAAGGAATTCTTCACTAAGATACTCGCCTCCTCGATCAGATCGAAGTGCTTTGATCTTGTGACCAGTTTGGTTCTCAACCTCCTTTTGAAATTCTAAGAATTTCTCAAAAGCTTCAGATTTATACTTCATTAAGTATACATAACCATACCGACTAAAGTCATCTGTAAAGGTTATGAAATACTGATGATTGCTTCTAGTGCTTATACTAAGCGGTCCACAAACATCAGTATGGATCAAATCCAAAACCTTAGTGGCACGTTCCACAGTTCCTTTAAAAGGAACTTTGGACATCTTTCCTTTGAGACAGGATTCGCAAGAGGTCAACTCTTTGAGATCATTTTCAGAAAATGATCCTAAAGTGTTTATCTTGGTAATTCTGTTCTTGGAAATGTGTCCTAATCTAGCGTGCCATAAGGGAGCTGAAACTTTGTCATCTCTCTTACGCTTTGTTTCTCGTTGTATATTCATAATATTGATATTTTGAGTTAGGTAAAGTCCATTACTTAGAGTACCGATGTGAACGGAAGAGTTGTTCCGTTTGATAAAATATTTACCATTCTTAATATAAGTTTCATAACCTTCACAATCTAATATTGGAACTGAAATTATATTACGAATAATGCTCGGTACATAAAGGACTTTGTTTAATACTAACTCAAAACTACCTAAATCTAATCTAATTGTGCCTAAAGCTCGAGCTTCAACGTTTGAGCCATCGCCGATCTTCAAGACACATTCTCCTTCTTTAAGTTGTTGGACCTCACTTAGCATCTGTACATCATTACAGATATGAGTTCCACAACCGGTATCAAGTACCCAAGAACTAGAATTAATAGAAAGATTTACTTCAACGAGAAAGATACCTTTCTTTAGAGTAGCCTTGTACTCTGGGCAGTTTCTCCTCCAATGTCCCGCTTTGCCACAATGGAAGCAAACATCCTCTTTCTGATCACGCTTCTTTTTTTGGGCCTTCCCCTTCGAAATGCCACCAATGGGCCTAAGGGGTTTCTTCTTCTTCTTCTTTTGGGCTTTCTTGCCCTTACCTTTAGAAGGCCCAGAAGAGGAAGATGGAGCATTCACCATCAAAACCTTATTGTCCTTCTTGATCGTGCTTTCAGCAGTCACAAGCTGACTAATCAGCTCAGCTACAGTAGCACCAGCATGATTCATGTTGAAGTTAAGGACAAATGGGTTGAATGATGGTGGGAGAGAAGCTAGCAACAAATCCACTGAAAGCTCATCTTTCAGTGGCATGTCCATGGAAGCAAGTTTCTCAGTAAGGGCAAGAAACTTGAGTCCATATTCATGGACACTTGAACCTTCCCTCATTCTCAAGTGGAACAATTCCTTTGAAGTGTTATACCTTGTAACACGTTCATGAGGGCGGTAAACTTGCTCTAAGTGGTCGTAAATCTCCCAAGCAAATTCCATGGCCTCATGTTGCCTTTGCAAGTCCGGAGACATGTTAGCCAACATAAGGCAACGGGCTTGGAGATTATCATCCTTCCACTTCTGAATCGCATCCCGCTCGGCCCGAGTGGGAGCCTCCCCTTCGGGACTAGGCTCCCCTTCGAAGAGAACATATGTTCTCTTCTCAGAATCTAAAATGATTTTTAGATTCCTCAGCCAATCAGAATAGTTGGGACCAGTCAACTTGTTTGACTCGAGGATCGATACAAGAGGGTTTTTGGTTGCCATTTCAAAACACGTAGAGAATCACAGAATCTACGACCTAAATGGTAAAACAGAGAACTAGTGAGCATGCTGAATTATAACGATATACAAAAGATAAGGTCTTTAATCTATTGTAGCTCCCACTGTTTTTCAAAGATCTAGAATTCCCAAAGATCTAAGAGGAACACGTTTCCCAATGGGTACTAAGATCCTAGGCATTTTACCTCGAACCCACGACTCGCGGACATTCTAAGTAAGAACCCTAGGTAGGTACAACTTACCAATTCTAACACCTTTAGAATTCTTAGTAATTGTTTTTGCATCACCTATCTTTCAATATGGACCCACGACTCGTGCGACATCCATATTTACTTAGGCGTTAAGCTAGACCTATCAATCATAAGATCATGACCAAAACTTAGTTCGAACGACCCACGACTCGCGGACATCGCCCTTGCTAAAATTGACCACGAAATATTGACCATTTAAAATGATTAATTAGGTAACTAAGAACTAATAAGCTCCACTAGCTATCCCACGACTCGCGGACAATAACTAGCTTTACTTACTAAACTTAAAACCTATTGATGGAATGCTAGGAATTTAATTCAAAATTTGCATCTCGAATTAAACACCTATTTGTTCGAAATTAGCTTAATATTTAATGGGAATTTTCGAATCAACCGGAGAGTTGTCCGTTCGACCTCACCAACATATATGTTATCCAATTTTATTAGTCTTGATTAATGCAAGTACACTTAAATGCATATCAAACAAGCACATAAACAGATAACATGTCCTAGCATGATACTAACATGTAATGATCATGGGTTCTACCTATCTTATGCGTGATATGTGGGAGCCACTCCACAATCACAAGTTCTAACATACATGCCACATAAACAGTTTAAATCACATAAGGGAATGCGGTAACAAAATACGAGCCCTATCTCTATTACATTTAACAATTGAGATTCCCCTCCCTAACATTTTGAGGGGTCTTCACTTATGGCCTCCTTGTTACTTGAATGTGGTCCATCTTACTCCATGGGTGCAATGTCTCCAAAATGAAAATAAAACCTCACCACCTATCTCTACTCTCAAATTACAATAAAAAGAAAAAGACATAAAGTAATAAGGCTCAATCTCCATATTGGCCTTAGACAATTACACGGGGTATACCCCGGCCTCAAAAACAGTAATATGGAAAGCCACATAATAAATCACATAACAGTACGCACATAAGTGAGGCTCCAACCTCAATTGAAATACGCAACTATAGGGCTCCAACCCCAATTTAAACCATCCATGTGCATAAATTAAAACCATACACAGATCTAAACCCATGATCACCTAACATGCTTTTGCGAGAATTTAAATTTAGCCAATAAATTAAAATTCTCGTTTCAAGTCCTAATGACTTAAAACACGACTTAGATGCAATTCTTGTTCAAGAGCCTTTTCAATAAAACCCGAAAAACAATAAACCAATAAAATTCCAATTAATTTCCAAAATTAATAATTTTATTCTTTCATTATTTTCAGAAAATAAAATTCATAATTTTCCCAAAATCCAAATCGCTTCAATTTCTCAAAAATCCCAATTTAATCAAAATTTTAAAATAATTTTATTTTAACAAAACTGATTTTAAAAGATAAAATTAAAATAAAATTAAATCGGGATTTTACGGACCGAAAACACGAAAAACACGAAACACGAAAAACGAGCCCAAAAAAAAGTGCCCAGCCGCGTGAGGCACCGCCGCGCAGCAGCGAGCGCAGACGCGCGCGGCAGTTGCCGCTCGCGTGCGCACGCTGGGCGTGCATCATGCGCGCGCCGCGCGCAGCAGCGCCCGCCGCGACTAGGCGGGCTGAGCAGGCGTCCCGCGCGGTTGCGGGCGCGCCCGGGACGGCTCCCGCGCTGTTGCGGGAGGAGCTGGGGGCGACGGGCCTGGGCGTGCGACGTGCTAGCACGCCTAGGCTCGTTGCTTTTCGTGTTCGTTTCGTATTTCTGGGTTTCTCGAAAACCCAGTTCAATCCAAAAATTACAAAATTCGATTTAAACATATTTCAATCAAAACGGTTTTCAAAATCACAATTTAAGAAAACAGTTTCAGAAATTCAGGAAAAATTACAGTTTCGTATTTCAGGCTTTCTAAAAGAACTCATGAATACCTAATTCGCATCTAAGCCTAAGAATTTCTACCAAATTCAGAATAATTGAGACGAATCAGAAACACGATTAACGAGGTGGCTCTGATACCACTTGTTGGAAAACACGAATCAGAAAGCAGCGGAATTTAAAAAATTTTCCCAACAAAAGGACCTTGAACTCGCAATCGTGTAACCAAATTTGTAAAGATAGAAAACTTACTTTTCTTTTGTTCTTTCTTGAAGCGTTTCAAGCCACCCAAGAACGCTCTTCTCGCGGCTTGATCCCCTCTCCTTTGGTAAAGCTCGAATCTTCAAACTTCTAACTTGAAGTCTCTAGAGAAAGTCCACCAACTTGATCACAATCTAACTAGTAAGGATGCTAGTTCTCTAGTTAGTGTTTAGGCTTAACCTAGGGTTTAATTTAATCTTGGAGAAGGGAAGGTGTTCAACACATGAACCAAGAATTGTCTATTAGCTCCATAAGGAGTTCGAGCTCCCCTATTTATAGGGAGGGGGTGCCGAAATTCCTAGTCCTTTATGGGCTAGGATTTTGGTCCCTCTCTCCTATTACTTGATCATCAAGTATTTTCCAACTTTGACTTTGAATTCTAATTCAAGTCAACTTCTAAGAGAGCTAAAAATATCCAAACTATTTTTGGATAATTTTATACTTTATTTATTATAAAATAAATAACTTATTTTTATCTAATTAATTAATTCGTAATTAATTAACTAGATTATTTTCTCCAAAATTAGATTTTCTTTTTAATTCAAAATTAAACCAAAGTCTATTAAATAATTAACTAATTAATTATTTAATATATATATAATATATATATATACACACGTGTGTGACACGTGTCACAGTGACACGTGTCACTCACGTGAGCCACACGTGTGACTTCACACGTGTGGAACCCTCTTGGCCCGATTAACTCGTTTAATCATTTTAAAGCCTCAACTCATGTAACCAAGTTGTTGTGTGTGACCCTCTAGGTTCTCAATTCAATTAGCAGTGACCCTGATTAATTAATTCACTAATTAATTAATCAGTCCACAGATTAAACGACCATAGTCTAGCAACAGGTGTTTAACCCCTAGCTGAATTGGAATGTTCGGATTCGACAGAACCTTTAAGTCATTGATTCATGTGAGATACAATCCTCCTACTTACTATCTCTCAACCAAGATCTAGGGCAAGGGAATAATCAGAACCCTAATAATTAGGTCTTAAAGCTAAGTGCATTTCATATCCATTTGATCTCAATACAAGAAACCCTTTTCTTGATGTCTTGATCTACTGCCTTGGCCAAGGACTCCATATGGCATATGAATGACTTACACAATAAGAGATCACCTTGCAAATGCAAGTGTAGGTCCTATCTTGATTCTCATTCACTTTCATGAGTCACTTGTGCAGCCCCAGCATAAGCCTTGAATCAGTTGTCTAAGGCGATACCCTTTAAAGCTTATACCTAAGACTACAGAGTTAACTCATAAAGTGACAAGGAACCTCAAGTCTAAGGATCAATTAATCACATCAATGACTCGTGAGATATTTCCTAATCTGGAAGTTTCCATTTCCTCAAATAGAAACTTCCTTTCCCATTTAGGAATGTTCTCACACGGGGCACCTCAGTGAACTTACTTATTAAAGCAAGCACCCTCATGTATCACGCACGTATCAACTATACACTTTCCACCTCCATGAAACAAGGTGGTCCTTCTTAAGGGCGTGATCCCACAAGCAAGCCTTAGAGGAGTCAGGTTGACACTCCCACTGTCTGTAGGACTCATCGGCTTGGAGTATTTTACTAATCATAACTTATGTGATATAGGGCTCGTTTCATGAACCATTTCACCTAAATGGTAGAGTCCTAAAGTCATCAGGATTAGGGGAGTTCTCATACATGCACAGCTAAAGTAAACGCATACCAAACAAGAGCATATAAAGAAGTGTTGCCTCAATTCGTTATTTCATTCAAAGATTGTCTGTGATTACAATAAAGAAAAGCACAAAGCGGATATACAATCGGCTTTTAGGGCACTATTCCTAACAAATATATATATATACAATATATATATTCACACGTGTGGGACACGTGTCACAAGGACACGTGTCACTCACGTGACCCACAAGTGTGGTTTCACACGTGTGGAGCCCTCTTGGCCCGATTAATTCGTTTAATCGTTTTCAAGCCTCAACTCATGTAACCAAGTTGTTGTGTGTGACCCTCTAGGTTCTCAATTCAATTAGCAGTGACCCCAATTAATTAATTCACTAATTAATTAATCAATCCACAGATTAAACGACCATAGTCTAGCAACAGGTGTTTAACCCCTAGCTGAATTGGAATGTTCGGATTCGACAGAACCTTTAAGTCATTGATTCATGTGAGATACAATCCTCCTACTTACTATCTCTCAACCAAGATCTAGGGTAAGGGAATAATCAGAACCCTAATAATCCGGTCTTAAAGCTAAGTGCATTTCATATCCATTTTATCTCAATCCAAGAAACCCTTTTCTTGATGTCTTGATCTACTGCCTTGGCCAAGGACTCCATATGGCATATGAATGACTTACACAATAAGAGATCACCTTGCAAATGCAAGTGTAGGTCCTTTCTTGATTCTCATTCACTTTCATGAATCACTTGTGCAGCCCCAGCATAAGCCTTGAATCAGTTGTCTAAGGTGACACCCTTTAAAGCTTATACCTAAGACTACAGAGTTAACTCATAAAGTGACAAGGAACCTCAAGTCTTAAGGATCAATTAATCACATCAATGACTCGTGAGATATTTCCTAATCTGGAAGTTTCTATTTCCTGAAATAGAAACTTCCTTTCCCATTTAGGAATGTTCTCACACGGGGCACCTCAGTGAACTTACTTTTTGAAGTAAGCACCCTCATGTATCACGCACGTATCAACTATACACTTTGCACCACCATGAAACAAGGTGGTCCTTCTTAAGGGCATGATCCCACAAGCAAGCCTTAGAGGAGTCAGGTTGACACTCCCACTCTCTGTAGGACTCATCGGCTTGGAGTATTTTACTAATCATGACTTATGTGAAATAGGGCTCGTTTCATGAACCATTTCACCTAAATGGTAGAGTCCTAAAGTCATCAGGATTAGGGGAGTTCTCATACATGCACAACTAAAGTAAACGCATACCAAACAAGAGCATATAAAGAAGTGTTTGCCTGTGATATTAATCATTCGTATATTATTCAAAGATTGTCTGTGATACTAGGTAAGTCCCAAAACGGATTATGACTAATCGGCTTTCTAGGGCACTATTCCTAACAATCTCCCACTTGCCCGTAAAAGCCATTTAGGTACTCTAAGTCCCATCTTCTCAAGATGCACTTTGAGAGCCTATTAACTTTGGGCGTTTCCAAAGTGGATCTGCTATATTCTCTGCTGATGTGACCCTCTTGTTTACACATCTCTTAGGAAACACCTTTTTCTTATAAAGTGATTCGTAATCACGTGTTCTGTCTCTTGGTGAGGTCTTGGTTCTCTTACTTGAGCAACCATCCTTTTTATCATACAATATGATAAAGGAGTTGTTTCATGCTAGGAACTTCATCTAACAAGTTAGATGGAGTTTCTTACCCAAACACTTAACTTAGCGTTATATAATACGACTAAGTTCTCAACTACGATAGTCGAGTTTTGCAATGTCCGACCTTGGAACCCCTTTCCAACACATTGCATTACCATTCTGGTAGAAGTTGTATCCTTTCAATGATTTACAATCATCTATGTTTGATGCAACAATTACATCAAAATATCCTTTCAATGATAAGATCTTTTGGGCTCTGTAAACTAATACATATCCTCATTTCTTCTCAAGTACTCTGAGGACATCCTTTACAGAGATCTAATGACCTTCTCTGAGGTCATATTAGATTCGGCCTACTACGCTTAGTGTTGCGCCATATCTAATTTAGTACATAACTTTTCATACATTATGCACCCTTTCACTTAAAGGGATTTTGGACATTCTAACTTTCTTAAAGTTATCGTAGGACACATACTCTTCAAAAGAGATGTTCCATTGTCCATACTAAACTCCTTTCAGTACCGTGGTTATGTACTCATTTTGTGATAATCCATTTATGCTCTTAGATCTATCTTCTATAGATCTGAATGTCGAGAATTTAGGATAATCACTAAGATCTTTCATGCCAAAGTGTTTCTTAAACAAGAATTGGTAACTTTCACGTCATCCTTGACATTCCTAATGAGAAGGATGTCGTCTTCTAAAGAACCAAAATTGACTCTTACATCACTAACTGTCATATGTACACTCTGAGACTTATTCGACTTCCATCTGTGTCAAACGATTTGACTATACTATGGAATCGAATTGTCTAACTCCTAGAAGCCTTCATCAATCCACAGATTGACTTTAGGGATTTGCATACCTTATGCATACTCCCACTGAATATGAGATTTATAGAAATACCTTATTTCAGTCTCTTTCAATCTCATATTGAACAAGATAGTTCTCATATTCATTTATCATATCTCATAGTCAGAATATGAGGATGTAGTAAATACAATCCAAATGGGCTTTTGCATTTCAACCGTCAAGAAGGTTGTAATGCTTTCATTCACTCGAAGCTGCACGAGCTTGATCCTATCAGGTGGATCAACCAAGGTCAAAACTTGGTTTGAGTATATGGAATCCATATTGGATTTCAAGTCTTGCTTACACTACTCAGATTCCAAATCTGACAGTGTCTCCTCTTCAAGTAATTCCTTGGCTATCTAGGAACGCGTTCTAAACGCGTCTTAAGAGAAGGGTTTCACACGTGTACATACTCTAAAATTTGGCTAAGTTTTATCAGATGGGCTCGTTTCTTCTATATGCGGCGTGGATATTTATCCTCAAATTTCTTTGAGGTCTGCTTGCTTGCCTTTCTTCTTCTACAGGAACGATTCCTTAAGAAAGGTACATTCCTTGAGAAAAACAACCTTTGTCCAAGGGAATCGCAGAAATGATATCCTATATTATTGTATAAACTTGAACTCGTTTCAAGCTTATCTCCCACTATCCTCTTCACTTAAGAGGATTCCATTAAATTCTTGGATAAGAATAATTAGGGAATTTAGTATGCCACATTGCATAGTGCAACTAAAGGACTGATTTTGGAAGGTACTAAATTCAAAATCTCTAACTGCATATTCTAGGAGTTTATTCCTAGAATGATTGTAAGTCAGTAAAGCTTACTATGGAATGGACCATATCCTATTAGGTTTCATTCTCTCATTCGGAAACACTAAGGTGTTCACGAATTAGTTTACTGAGAGATAATCCTACTATCTCTAGGATGACTAAGGAATTAGTTGCTAAGATATTGGTTACCTCGATCATATCGATTTACCTATAACTTATGACTACTTCGGTTCCTAACCTCCTTTTTGAAATTCTAAGAATTTCATATAAGTTTCGAATTTGTATTTTAACAAGTATATTCATTCATAATGATTAAACTGACGATTGTATCTAGTGCTTACATTAAGCATCTTACACTCATCAGCATGGATCGAAATCCATTATAATCTTGGAACGTTTCACGTTTCTTATAAACGGGATTCAGGGACGCTTCCCTCAAGACAGGATTCACAGGAAGTCAACTCTATAGGTTCATTTTTCATAGAATGATCCTAAGGTGTCCGACTTGCTAATCCTTTTATATCTCAACGTTCCAAAGTAATTCGAAGCTTTGTCATCTCACTTACTTTTGTTATCTCATTGTATGTTCAGAACATTAGTGCCTTGAGTCTTTGCACAACGGATTATACAGAATTGACTCAAGATTTGTGAATTCTATTCCTAGTAGAATTACTAAACGAGGTAACATTTCAGAGTACTCATACTCTTTGCAGTTCCCTTCCAAAGTCATTATTTGCTACCATAGAAGCAAACGTCCTATTTGATTTCTAGTGTCTTCTGGGCGTACCCCTTACATGCCCCTCCATTGGGCTCTTAAGGGTTTCTTCTTCTTTAGGGCTTCAAGCCTTTAACTTAGTAAGTCTAGAAGAAGAATTGACCATCACAACCTTTTATTCCTTCTTAAGGATGCTCTCAACCATTATCAACTAAATGATTAACTATGCTACATTAGCATCATTCCAGTTGAGCATAAAGGGTTTAAAGGATGGCGGAAGCAATGTAAGCAATCAGTGCATTGAGAACTTTTTTCTCAGTTAATGATCGAGACCACAAGATCTTTAGACCTTGTTCGTGTGCACTTATCTCCTCATTTGGAATATTTGAATAATTCCATAATGTTATACCTTGCAACATTTTTATGAGGTGGTTCAATTGCTCTTAAGTGGTTTGGAGAAATCCATTCACCTCAGATTGCTTCTCTTTTGGCCCGGGTCGAATTTTCACAATTGAAAACTTCGCCCTTTAGAGAACACCTTTCTCTATTCGGAATCTAAAATGAATTTTAGGGTCCGAAGCCAATTAGAGTTAGTTAGGACTTAGTCAACTCTTTTGACTTAAGGATGGATACGAATGGGTTTGCATTTCATATTGTAGAGAATCACAGAACTACAACCTAAATGCTAAGCAGAGAAAAATAGGTGAGCATGCTGAATAATAACGATATACATAAGATAAGGTCTTTAATCTAATGTAGCTCCCACTGTTTTTCAAAGATCTATAATTCCCAAAGATCTAAGAGGAACACGTTTCCCAACGAGTACTAAGATCCTAAGCATTTTACCTCGAACCCACGACTCGCGGACATTCTAAGTAAAATCCTAGGTAGATACAACTTACCAATTCTATCACCTTTAGAACTCTTAGTAATTGTTTTTGCATCACCTATCTTTCAATATGGACCCACGACTCGTGCGACATCCATATTTACTTAGGTGTTAAGCTTAGACCCATCAATCATAAGATCATGATCAAAACTTAGTTCGAACGACCCACGACTCGCGGACATCGCCCTTGCCAAAATTAACCACGAAATATTGATCATTTAAAATGATCAATTAGGTAACTAAGAACTAATAAGCTCCACTAGCTATCCCACGACTCGCGAACAATAACTAGCTTTACTTACTAAACTTAAAACCTATTGATGGAATGCTAGGAATTTAATTCAAATTTTGCATCTCGAATTAAATACCTATTTGTTCGAAATTAGCTTAATATTTAATGGGAATTTTTCGAATCAACCGGAGAGTTGTCCGGTTCGACCTCACCAACATATATGTTATCCAATTTTATTAGTCTTGATTAATGCAAGTACACTTAAATGCATTTCAAACAAGCACATAAACAGATAACATGTCCTAGCATGATACTAACATGTAATGATCATGGGTTCTACCTATCTTATGCATGGTATGTGGGAGCCACTCCACAATCACAAGTTCTAACATACATGCCACATAAACAGTTTAAATCACATAAGGGAAAACGGTAACAAACTACGAGCCCTATCTCTATTACATTTTTACAATTGAGATTCCCCTCCCTAACATTTTGAGGGGTCTTCACTTATGGCCTCCTTGTTACTTGAATGTGGTCCATCTTACTCCATGGGTGCATTGTCTCCAAAATGAAAATAAAACCTCACCACCTATCTCTACTCTCAAATTACAATAAAAAGAAAAAGACATAAAGTAATAAGGCTCAATCTTCATATTGGCCTTAGACAATTACACGGGGCATACCCCGGCCTCAAAAACAGTAATATGGAAAGCCACATAATAAATCACATAACAGTACGCACATAAGTGATGCTCCAACCTCAATTGAAAAACACAATTATAGGGCTCCAACCCCAATTTAAACCATCCATGTGCATAAATTAAAACCATACGTAAGTCTAAACCCATGATCACCTAACATGCTTTTGCGAGAATTTAAATTTAGCCAATAAATTAAAATTCCCGTTTCAAGTCTTAATGACTTAAAACACGACTTGATGCGAGTCTTATTTATAACAGTTTTCAATAAATCCCAAATTAACAAAAATAAATAAAATTCCAATTAATTTCTGAAAATTAATAATTTTATCAAAGATGTATTTTCCCAAAATATAAACCGTTTCAATTTCTCAAAAATCCCAATTTTAAGTTTTATTCAAAAATTAAAATAAATATTCAAAAATAAAATTTTAACATTAAAATAAAAATTGGGACTGGATTGCACGAGATACGAAAACACGGATTACGAAAAAACAGGGCCCGCATGCGAAAGGAGACCCCACGCATGCGGTGTGCGCGCGCGCTACAGGCGCGCAGTCATCCCGCTCGCATGCGGTCGGGCCTGGGCGAGAGATCCCGCACACCTCGCCCAGTCTGGGCGGGCGATGGGCGGCCGTCTAGGCAGCCCTAGGCGGGCGCGCCTAGAAGGCCTCCCGCGTGGTTACGGGAGGGAGTAGGCGCTGGGGCCTGCGCGCGCCTAGGACAGGCGGGCGGCGGCGCGCGAAGCCCACGCGCGCGACACCTTCGCGCGTGGGGTTTCGCGTGTTCGTAATCCAGGCTTTTCGTTTCGTGTTTTCGTTCAAAAGCAAAACCAATCCAAGTCGCGCTCGTGGGGTTTCGCGTGTTCGTAATCCAGGCTTTTCGTTTCGTGTTTTCGTTCAAAAGCAAAACCAATCCAAGAAATCCAAAAACAGTTTATACAGTTTCAAATCTAACATAGTTTTCAAAAATTAAATTTTGCAAAAACCAATTTACAGAAACTTTCAGGAAAAAATACAGTTTCGTAATTCAGGCTTTCTAAAACAATTACAAATACTCAATCGCATCAAGCCTAAGAATTTCTACCAAATTCAGTATGATTGAGACGAATCAGAAACACGATTAACGAGGTGGCTCTGATACCACTTGTTGGAAAACACGAATCAGAAAGCAGCGGAATTTAAAAAATTTTTCCAACAAAAGGACCTTGGACTCGCAATCGTGTAACCAAATTCGTAGAGATAGAAAACTTACTTTTCTTTTATTCTTTCTTGAAGCGTTTCAAGCCACCCAAGAACGCTCTTCTCGCGGCTTGATCCCCTCTCCTTGGTAAAGCTCGAATCTTCAAACTTCTAACTTGAAGCTCTCTAGAGAAAGTCCACCAACTTGATCACAATCTAACTAGTAAGGATGCTAGTTCTCTAGTTAGTGTTTAGGCTTAACCTAGGGTTTATTTGATCTTGGAGAAAGGAAGGTGTTCAACACATGAGCCAAAAGAATTGCCAATTAGCTCTAAGGGGAGCTCGAGCTCCCCTATTTATAAGAGGGGAGGACCGAAAATTCCTAGTCCTTTATGGGCTAGGATTTTGGTCTCTCTCTCTCCAATTACTTGATCATCAAGTAATTTTGACTTTGACTTTGAATTCTAATTCAAATCAACTTTCAAGAGAGCTAAAAATATCCAAACTATTTTTTGGATAATTTTATACTTTATTTATTTTAAATAAATAACTTATTTTTATCTAATTAATTAATTCATAATTAATTAACTAGATTATTTTCTCCAAAATTAGACGTTCTTTTTAATTCAAAATTAAACCAAAGTCTATTAAATAATTAACACATTTAATTATTTAATATATATATATACAATATATATATTCACACGTGTCACAAGGACACGTGTCACTCACGTGACCCACACGTGTGGTTTCACACGTGTGGAACCCTCTTGGCCCGATTAACTCGTTTAATCATTTTCAAGCCTCAACTCATGTAACCAAGTTGTTGTGTGTGACCCTCTAGGTTCTCAATTCAATTAGCAGTGACCCCAATTAATTAATTCACTAATTAATTAATCAGTCCACAGATTAAACGACCATAGTCTAGCAACAGGTGTTTAACCCCTAGCTGAATTGGAATGTTCGGATTCGACAGAACCTTTAAGTCATTGATTCATGTGAGATACAATCCTCCTACTTTCTATCTCTCAACCAAGATCTAGGGCAAGGGAATAATCAGAACCCTAATAATCCGGTCTTAAAGCTAAGTGCATTTCATATCCATTTGATCTCAATCCAAGAAACCCTTTTCTTGATGTCTTGATCTACTGCCTTGGCCAAGGACTCCATATGGCATATGAATGACTTACACAATAAGAGATCACCTTACAAATGCAAGTGTAGGTCCTTTCTTGATTCTCATTCACTTTCATGAATCACTTGTGCAGCCCCAGGATAAGCCTTGAATCAGTTGTCTAAGGCGACACCCTTTAAAGCTTATACCTAAGACTACAGAGTTAACTCATAAAGTGACAAGGAACCTCAAGTCTTAAGGATCAATTAATCACATCAATGACTCGTGAGATATTTCCTAATCTCCGGCATGCTCCGGTGGCGGCCGAGCAACGGTCGGCCACTGTTCCGGTGGCTCCGGCGAGTTTCGGACAGTTTGTCCACCTCGTTGTGGTGAGTCCAACGTCACTTTCCGTTTGTCAATCGGACACTCGGTTTAATTGTTATGAATTTATTTGTATAATTGAGAATATTTGATTAATTGTTCTAAATGTAAATTAATTGTCATATGCTTGAATTGTCGATCGAATTGTATCCCGATGTCTATGAGATCATGTACTAAATAAATTGTGATATGAATTGATGCTTTGGTTTGCGATTTGAGTCCCGTTTTGTTGAATTCATGCTACTTGATTAACTTTGAAGGGGTGTTAGTGTAATTTTTGAATAATATGAAATTTATATGACTTGAATTAATTAAACCTCGCTACTTGATAAACAAATATGCTATTCATAACTACGTAGAAATGAGTAATATGCCGTAGATAATTAAACTTGAAAATTGTGTAATTTAAAGTTTAATTACTTAATTAAGTGAGTCTATTGTGCGATGTATGAATTATATGAAATTGTTTGCTTTGATTTACCCGATCCTTGTCCTTTGAAAACGAGCATGCTATTCTTGATAACTTAGAAATAATTTATCGTGCTATGTATGAATTAATTGGCCATTCTTGGAAGTAAAAAATGATTTATTCGTATAAATATGAATTGGTTATGCATTTTATGAATTATATGGGACTTTGTAGGGTTGAATGATTATGCTATCCTTTGTTTATGCATTTCATGACTTGAATGAGATTCGTTACATGTTTCGTTGACTAATTTCATCTCTTGGGAAATGTTGCAAGATATAGCTTGATTTCTTGGGATGATTGGTTAAGTACATGACCCATTTGACCTTGTAATGTGTGAATTTCGTATGAAGCACAGTATATAACTATAAATCATTGTTTTGCTAATGTGTACCATATGTATTTTGTTTTGTGCGTTCATGAGCATTGTCGCGCGTCTCTGTGTGGTTGTTTGAGTCTGAATCTGAGCTCTGTGTTGTGTTTTGTGTGCTAAGTTGGTACAGGTGCACCCGGGGTGGTGACTGGTGGTCGTGCTGGTTCCGGGGTGGACCATTCGCTTTGTGTTCGGCTTTGTTTAGTACCAGGTGAGGTTAGGTTATAGTTAAACCCTAATGATGTGTGCCGATATGTATGTGATTATAAGCCCTATGGATACGCCTGATACGATTTATGTTCTAGAATTTGATTATGCTAGGATCTGATATGATGGAATTATGAATATGCTATGGTTATGCCTATGCTATGATTACTGATATGATTATGTCTGATATGATATACCTCTGATATGCCTTCGGATATGATTTGCACTTGGTCCTGGACCTTGTTATGCCTCGGATTCTGGTATGTTTCTGACTCTGCTTTGCTTGGGGACGCGGTGATTATGGGTAAGGAGCCTCGGGACACCGAGTATTACTCTTGTGCATGATCATCGGGATGTGGGTAAGGAGCCTCGGGGCACCGAGTATTACTCCTGTGCACATTTCCCCTCTTGTTTGAAGGTTTGACTCTACTTTGCTTGGGGCCCGGTGATTATGTGTAAAGAGCCTCGGGACACCGAGTATTACTCCTGTGCATGATCATCGGGATGTGGGTAAGGAGCCTCGGGATGTGGGTAAGGAGCCTCGGGGCACCGAGTATTACTCCTGTGCACATTTTCCCTTTTTGTTTGAAGGTTTGCTTTATGTGTTGGTTCTCGATAGACTAGTTTGTTACGAAATCGTTCGTGAAATGGGAGTGGATTCTTAATTAATAAAATTTGGTTGTTTTGGTCTTTGACCTAACTCTTGTACTTCCCTATATCTAGTATCACGTGTGAAAATGTTTTAGAATGTAAAAACCATGTCCCGGTTCATGAACTCCCCTCTATGATATGTGTTGTGCTCTGTATACGTATATATGTGCGCGTGTGTAGCCCCTCACTCAGTCTTTAGACTGACCCCTCCTTCTTTATGTTTTTAGTGTGCAGGTTTGGCTTTGGTTTTTGTTGGAGCTAAGCGGTTGGGTCGAGTCTTTTGTCTTGTTCGTTTTGGCTCGGTCTTTGTATTTGTACATGTTTTGCATTCGTTTGAATTTGATTTAAGTTGTTTAATGTATAAGTTTAATTTATTCGCTATGTTATGTCATTCTGAGCAGATTTATGATTTTGCCAGGAATGTATGAATTTCGGGACAGGTTAGGACAGGGCTTGGATTAGTTGAACCCGTTGTGTTGTATGATTTTTTTTCAGGAAAGGTTTCTAGGGCCAGTTGAACCCATTTCGTTGTATGATTATTCGGGACAGGATAGGACATGTTTCGTTGTTTAGTTGAACCCGTTTAGTTGATGTTGATTTACATTCTGGAACGTATTGAATATGCTTGTTGTTTGAAGTTTTTGAAAGTTCGTATTTTTGTATCGCTTCCGCATTCAGGTTTTGCATATTTTCACTTGTACAGGGTTTAGGTATCGCCTAGCTTAGGTTGGATTTTCGTTTGTCACCCGTTCGCTGTGACTTGGTGTGTGTGCGGACTTTCCATTTCGTACAAATGTCGGGTCATAGTGCGGGGGTGTGGTGCCAACCGCTTGGGGTGCTATACGTCATCATCATCTGCTTCCGTGTTTGCTTCTCCTCCATCATCACCAGTATCAAACTGAATCAAACTAATACTGCTCTGCGTATTTTTCTTACCACTGGAGACTTGCAGTTCATTCATAACATCACTTACGTCACATGAAAGGTTACCAGTGGCACGATCGTTGTCAAAAAGGTTATTCCACCTATTTGTATCAAGGGATTAACTTTCACCGTAACAACTCCACGCAATCAGGTTAAACCTAAACAACTGGGATCATCTCAAAAACATACGTATAAAGGGTGCAATTAATCGAATTTAGACATCAGCCATAACCAATACACAAGCATTTTTAAAATATAGATTGAATATACCTTCTCAATTTCTGCCCATGCCTGCAACTTCTTTTCGACAAGCATATGCGTGTTTGGGTCGAGATTAAAACCCGCTGATCCACTTGCATTATGTATGGTAGACATTGTTGTCTGAGTCTTTTCTCATACGGTAATGTTTGACCTTACATGTTTTGCTTTGATCCCACAACCCGACAACCTTTCCTTCATTAGGTTTTCAACTCTATTTACATACCCTCCCCTCAAAGAGCCATCTAGTTTCATACCCTCAAAACGAAGAAATTCAAGGCAATGCAACCATGTCTTCTCCTCTTTCTAAGTCCAAAACGACATAGCAAAACTATCCCCTTACCTTTTTCGGTTCTCACACAAGATATTGCACAAGGGCGATGTATTTCCTATAAAGTATTCAGATCGAATTCTTAATTTATCAAACAGGAAAACATATTTACAATAATGAGAAGAACGCTAATGGTAGCGAATTCTCTAATTAACAAACATTGAAATCAAAGTAAAAAGGTGAATTGAGAAAATGAACAATTTACACCCGAATGCTGCAATAATCGGAACTACACAACAAAGATGAAATTGTGCTACAAAGCATCCCATAATGATTAACATATATCAACGAAAACAAACTTATGCAAAAGCATTACTAGGATAATTAGAATAAGTCATAGAGCTAGTTGGAGAAAGTTTAACATAAGAGAACAGCGGTGAGCACAATTCATCGTCAATCATTCCAAAACTGGAACATTGATCAGCCATAATTTCACAGTAATTGGTCCACGCAGGTGTCGATTCAATAGTCCCGATATACTCATGGTCGTCCCCATCGTTGTTTGATTGGTCGCGTAAAACATCCTCTTCAATGGGGCCGATTTTCATTTGGTTTCTGATGAAATTGTATAGTATTTCACATGCTAGGATTGTCCAGTTTAGTATTTTGACAAGATAGAATGATCTATTTCGTAGTATAGTCCACCTTCCTTCGAGTAAACAAAATACACGCTCGATCACTTGTGAGCTCTACTATGTCGTAGATTGAACAACTCCTTAGGGGTTTGTGGTGCCAATGCTCCAGCGCCCCACTCCTTAAGATGATAAAGGGTCACTCGGTATGGTGTCAAGAACCCATCAACATTTATCTAACCACAGTCGACGAGGTAATACTTCCTGCAATTTGGAATAATTCTTTCCAGACAACATGTAGATAAAGTTCTTATGAGGGTTGTAGAAGACGAGACCATTAATTGCAACCGCCCTTGTACGCGTACGGTATTTGGCTTGAACATTCTGACACACAATGACTTTGATGTAGGTACCGTCCAAGGCGCCAAGACATCCCTGCATATAAAATTATAAATAATATCAGATGTGGCAATATGTATCTGTCATATAAAACTATTAAAAGAAACGAGGACATACGAGGTCAACATAAATTTGTACTTATTGGAAAATATTTCCAAGGCTCTGTTGTACAAGTGTTCGCGACCGGTGTTGGCTTGACCAGAAAAACAAAACAAATACGTAATACACACGGTAGGGTTTCTTTAAAATACTTGTTAACAGTGTGACTCGACACGTGAAAGTCGCCCATCACGACACGATCTTTCTTGGGATGAGCTAGTACATTTAGAAATATTGTGACCTTAAAATGTATATTCACAAAACGCTCGTACGTAGGTCTTCCTAAATGGTATAAAAGGTAGCATTACCTGCAAAAGGCGTTCATATCCATTCGTAGGTTTTCAATATGATTAGTGTCGCTAATCTTAGTGTATCTTCTAAGTTGGCTCAATTGATCAGGTTGTTTCGTTATCATAGACCAACGGCGTTTCTTCCTTTGCCTAATCTCTTCATTCCTTTTAACAACATAAAGACAGTATAGATACAATATAATCGTAAAGGTATTGCTCTGAAGTAGTAGAAGTTCTAGTAGCAACAAAAGCTTAATTTTCACAATCGCCTTTATATCCTAATATAGCAGAAGATCAGTATGCGCTAAAATGTTTAAGGTGGGGATACACGTAATTCAACTCGTAACAAATAATAAACAGCATAATATAGCCAAATCACACAATGAGAATGAAGAGTTCGTTGCTTTTGAAAATCACAACACAATTAACAGGGGTTGGGCATCATTTCAACAGATTTGGGACAAACTTCACACAAATCAACACAAAGAGGACCATATTGAGTTAAAAAACATAGTGACCAACAAATAATCACAAATATATCTCTTCTAACATAAAAAGAAAAAAACAACAATTCGACTAATAGAAAAGTCCAAGTTCTCATAGATTGTTTACCCAATACCCTATATTCTCTCCATGTAAGAAGACAAACAATAATGTAGACAAAAAATGGATATAAAAAGATATTTCCCTGACAATGGGTTATAAGCGTGGTGTTTTACCAACTGAATCCTTCACTCTTACATTAATGTAAGAAGAAATTTTGGTACTTAAATCCAAACAACAATGTAAGTAGATATTCTCGGACTCAAATGTAAGCAGAAATTCTCAGACAAAAAAACCCCAAAACATAAACGCGCCACCTATCATAACAAACGCTAAACAAAAATTCACAGACACAAATCCAAATAATATGAGTAAGGACAAACTACCTACAACGTATACAAAGACGGAAAGGAGTTACTTGTCTTTTGTCTTGTCACCCAACCTATATACAAGTTTGAACCTAACGAGTTCCATAGCCAAAAAAAAATTGGGCGAATACATTACTAAAGAGCAATGAGCCCTAGACAAAAACGAATGAACATGCGAATATAACATTCCAGTTTAAAGAAACGAAGTCTTGTCGAAATGATATGCGGAAAATCGATTGAGTACCTGGAACTCCCCTACGAAACCCTTGCTTCCGGAGAAACAAAAACCCTAGAAAGTCTGATAAAAACAAAATAGGCACGAATATAGGACCTTCTAAAGTGTTTGGAGTAAGATGATCAATTTTGGTAAAGAAATGGGGGGTTTGCGTGACCAATAATTGAGTTAATTGCACCTCCCCTCCCTAAGATCCATTTTCAGGGTTAATCGCACCTCCGTATAGGGCTTTGGGTGGGTCGTGGATTAAAGTGAATGGACCAAGTACTTTAATCTTCTGTATCAAACATTATATTACCTCAAATTAAGTGGTACTAAAACAAATAACCTCACCAATCAAACACTTTGTAAGTGTTTTTACAATTTTACATTCGAATTAAGTTTCATTACATACCATTATCCCTGTTTCGTATTTGTTGCATACCGTCATCCATACTTCGTGTTTTTTAGAAAAGGTCATCTCTAGCTGATTTTTAGTGATTTTGGTGGCTCAAACATTAAATACGTGATGCACACATAACTTTAATAAAGATAAATTTGTCCTTACTAAGACATGAAATAAAAATTTATTCTTACTATGTTATATATGCATCACTTGTTTACTATTCAAACTATCGAAATCATAAAAAATCTACTGAAATCATAAAAATTTTATTGAAACCACCAAAACTCAATCCAAGATGATTTTTATAAAACAAACAAAAAGAGCGAAAAATAGAGGGAAAATCTTTGAATAGTACCAAAAAGTTGAAAAATTCCTTTTAGGTCTCCAATTTTGAAAAAGTTCCCATTCAATCCCCAATTGAAAAACAAAATTCCTTTTAGGTCCCCACAAATAGTACAGGTTCGTATAATTTTTCAGGAATTGCGTACATTTTTGAGGGAATTGCGTATAAAAATCCCGGAATCTCGTATATATAGGAGATTCCGGGATTTTTATACGCAATTCCCTCAAAAATGTGCGCAATTCCTGGAAAATTATACAAACTTGGGGAGTGAAAAGAAATTTTGTTTTTCAATTGGGGAGTGAACAGAAACTTTTTCAAAATTGGGGAGTGACAAGGAAATTCAGTTTACACTTGGGGATTTTTGAGGAATTGTCCGAAAAATAGATAACAATATACAATGAAATTTAGTTTAAGAATAAAAGTGTAAAAACATTTATAGTTGGAATTACGATTTTTTTGTTTAATCCCTATTGTAATTTAAACAAATTTTCAGAAAAAATATTGATATACGATAGAAGGTTCATGACATCACTAGTCATGCAATTTCGGACAACAAACACAAGAAAATTGAGGCTATACGACGCGTGGTGTTTTTATACGTCATTTTGTAAATGCTCAATATAGTCTGCATTATCTATACTATATAATAAAGAATTGGTGGTTTTTAATTAAAATTTTTAATTTTAATTAAATTCTAATCTGTGGTAACTTGACGTGTTTAATTAAAATAAAATTTTATCACCATTTATTGGCTATTAATTCACATAAACTTGGGCCGGCTTAATTTTAAATATTTATTAGTTTTCCTCCAGCCCTGTGCAATTAAGGCGATTTAAAATTTTTTGGTGTCATTTATTATTTCACTTTATGGGAATTTAAAACTTTATTAATCTTAAATTTCGTCACGTCACCATATTAAATTTATTATGAGTTTTAATTATAGCAAATTGAGCCGTAAAACTTTACTTATTAATTGTAGTTGCATTTTGATGGGGTCAAGATCCGCTCGTTCCACGTTTGGACACGTGGCCTTTCTTAGATAACGGCATCTGCCCAGCTGATTACGGTAGTCATACACGAGCGATGAACCCATTAAAGCGCCAGTATCCTCCAAGAACACGTGCCGTCTCTGCCACCCTCGCACGTGACCGTTGTTACCGTTCTCCTACGAGCGCCGTTCACGCGACATGACTAGTATTCCAATCCATCAGAAGGAGCGCCGTTCACGCGACATGACTAGTATTCCAATCCATCAGAAGGAGCCTTCTTCGAGCGCTACGTTCCCTCAGAAAGGCTTCCCCTGCAATCCGTTACACAAGCCTGGGCCCTCATCCCCCCGGCGGATTTCTTGGCTTCCAAGGCTTTCCCTCATAAAGGCTTCCCTTGCAATCCGTTACACAAGCCTGGGCCCTCATCCCCCCCGATTTCTTGGCTTTCCCTCATAAAGGCTTCCCCTGCAATCCGTTACACAAGCCTGGGCCCTCATCCCCCCCGATTTCTTGGCTTCCAAGGCTTTTTGTTGTCACGAGCGTGCTCTCAAGCCCTCGTTACCAACCCTCCAAACGGCTCTCTGACACACCGTACATGCCCACGCACTTGTCACTGTTGCCAACACTAACTCCCAGCAGCCTATGTTTTAAAACCCGGACCGGACCGGCCGGTCGGTCCGGTTCAACCGGTGACCGGCCGACAATCCGGTCCGGTTGACCCCCCAAAACCAGCACCATCTCGGACCAGTCTGACCCGCTGAAAACCGGTCGAAAACCGGTGTTAGAACCGGACCGGACCGTTTCGCGGGCCAGTTACCCCGATTTTTTTTTTTTTTTTAATTGCAAAACATGAATATTTTTTGAGCCAGGGAGGATTCGAACCTGCGCCCTTCAAAATAGAAAGTGAGTTCCCCACCAACTCAGCTAATTCAATTGTTGGTGTTTGAAGTTCCAAAAAATATACATGTAAGATATGCGAAAGATCAATAGGGAATTTTTTTGTGGATTAATCTAGCGACTGGAGAAAATAATGTGTGATATTTATTTTTTATAATAAATATCTATAAAAATATAAAGGTACATCTAATATTTTTTTATTTATTTTTCCACTATAAAAATATGACATTATTAAATTAATCTTTTAACAACATTGTTAATTTGCTAAATATTAATTATTTTGCTCTTAAGTTAGATATTTTATCTATATATATATATGTAAATTTATAATTTGAAATTTTATTATTAGAGATGGTATTTCAAAATGAATAAAAAGATGAAAGTGATTTAAATTTATATCTATTTTTTATAATATTCGACTTACTTGGTTATTTTTTTATTAATATTTATAATATTATACAATTATATATAATTAAATTTAATTATAAAATAATTATGACGTCACACCGGGTCGACCGGTGGCTAAACCGGTCGAACCAGTAAAATCAGTAACCAGTAGGGCTTCCGGTTCGACGTCCGGTCCGGGTTTTAAAACATAGCCAGCAGCTTTTGCAGAAGATTCCTCCTAGGTTTCTCTCTCACAGCGCCACGTGTTAGGGCAACATTCGACCAGGACCACATGTGGCAAATGACCAAAGGGTCCCTGACCCTCAACTATAAATAAACAGAGTCATCTCTTTCACTGTAAGCGATCTCCATTGCTACAACTCCTATTAAGCTTACTTCTTCTCTTTGAGATCTGCATCTGACTTGAGCGTCGGAGAGCCAAACTGGGTACCACCCCCAGTTTCCCCAGTTTGGCCTTCTGACTCTTCTGCGTGTTTGTCCTAGCAGGTAGAACCCCCATTTTTTCCGGCGACTTCTGGCGATTTCCCCACTCAAACAAATTCTAAAGTTATCGGATCCTGATCCACCCCTTTTGGAACCCATCACATTTCTTATTATTAATCATAGATGTTTACCATTATAAACATTCGATTAAAGTAACATAATAACCAAATTAAGTTATCCCATTTTTTTTAGTTAACTTTGTCACGACTGATTTGAATTAATATTATTACGATATGACTCAAATATTTCATTAAATCAATTATATATCGCCCCCCATTCAAGAAATCTTGATTAAGCGGTAGCTGATTAGAACACAAAAAATGGATATTATCTGATTTTCTAAAAGAACAGGATTAACTTACTTCTTAAACGAAGCATTTGGATATATATATATATATATATATGAAATAAATAATAATAATAACAATTAATTATGCATAAAAGTTGGACTTGGGCCACTTAGGAATTGGAATGGACTGGGCTACACCGCCAAGATCAGGGCCCATTATGCTGTGTAACCGATCAGAAAGGAAATAAAAAATAAATTATATATATATATATAAAATAATGTACCTATATTTGTGTGTGTATATATAATGATACACACCGCTGAAAATTCTTCACGGGAATCTGTCTGATAGACTGCACACTCACTCGTCACTACGCATTCCTTACTTTTTCTTCGAATTCCAGCTACGAATCTCCACCTTTTTGGTCTGTTTCCCTCCGAAAATCCCATTCAATTCACGTAAAGATATCACCTTTATTGAATTCGGACAAACCCTAGTTCCTCATTCCGTCGGTGGCTAATTTGGGAGTCTTCGGTGCCTGTCTTGAATTCCGAGCGTCTTTGAGTGTTTTCGGAGGCAGTTGGGTTTTTTAACTGAGTAATTTATCGATTTCCTTGCTTTTGGTTTTCTGGGTTATTGAAATCGAGCTTAAATCAGTGTTATTTAGTTCAATTTTGGGATTTTAACAGAAATTCACATACTTTTACTTGATATCTCAGGGAGATTGTTGGTTTGTGAACTTGGGTTTGATTCTGGAGCTAGGATTTCCTCGGTTGAGCTGTAGAGGGTGTGCAATAAAGCTCAATTTTGCATAAATTTGGTGGGTTTTGGTTGTTAACCTGAGTGGACTGTGTAGCAGCTAGTGGGAACTTAGTAAAATGGATCGGTACGAGCTTGTGAAGGATATAGGATCTGGAAATTTTGGTGTGGCTAGGCTAATGAGGAACAAGGAGACTAAAGAGCTCGTGGCTATGAAATACATTGAAAGAGGACATAAGGTGTGCATTATTCATCTATGTATTGGCAAATTTCCAGTAATGGTGTTGGTTGCCATTAATTATTTTTTCATTATTTCTTGTTTTGGTGGTTTGTGATATTTGAATTAGAAAGGGTTATTAGGCATCTATGTGGCTTATGAAATTGTGATGTTTACCATATAATGGTGCATTTCCTGAAGAATTGGAACTTTTTCTGATTTTGGATGTAGATTGACGAGAATGTGGCTCGAGAGATCATAAATCATAGATCACTTCGGCACCCAAATATAATTAGATTCAAAGAGGTGCGCATGTGATTTTCCTGGTGTTTAACCTTACAGAAAGGAGTTATGATGTTGACTTTGAGTTGGATTTTTTATTGTTAGGTGGTATTGACGCCTACTCATCTAGCCATTGTCATGGAGTACGCTGCAGGCGGGGAGTTATTTGAGAGAATCTGCAATGCTGGGAGATTCAGTGAAGATGAGGTATTATAACTTCTGTTTTCTACCTCATTGATCCCGTACCTAGTATTATAGATGCACTAAAGAGATACAGATAATAGCTTTCTACTCTTTAACTTCGTGGTCTATATTTCGCATATTTCAGGCCAGGTACTTCTTTCAGCAGCTTATTTCTGGAGTTAACTACTGCCATGCTATGGTGAGAGACTCTTCTATATGGATGCATGATTTTTACGTCAATTTTTGTACTTCATAGATCTTTCACAAGGTGGTAATTATATTTCTATAAAATACTCTTTGATATGCAGCAAATATGCCACCGTGATTTGAAGCTCGAGAACACCCTTCTGGATGGAAGCCCTGCCCCACGTCTGAAAATCTGTGACTTTGGTTATTCAAAGGTAATAAAACACTTTCTGCCTCAATATATTTGTTTTATTTGCAGCTTCTTTTGCATGTGTAACTGTTCCGGTTTTTGTTCAGTCATCTCTGCTTCATTCAAGGCCCAAATCAACAGTTGGAACTCCTGCTTATATAGCTCCCGAGGTTCTATCTAGACGAGAGTATGATGGAAAGGTAAGTTGGGTATATACTTTATCTCTTGCATGTCCATGTTATTCTGGTGAAATGATATTTCTTCAATCTTAGACTTTTTTAGACATAAAGGTGAAACTTCGTTGATATGAATCCATCTTTAATTAAACTTTGCTAATTAGAATCTTCATCCTTGTATTTTCTGTACGGGTTTGTGCAGATTTGTGTGCAACTGTGCACCAATGTAGCAGGAGTGCAACTAATTTTACTTTCCATAAATCTGTTTTAACTTCGGTTTGTTTCTCTCTAGTTGGCTGATGTATGGTCATGTGGTGTGACACTTTATGTTATGCTTGTTGGAGCATATCCTTTTGAAGATCAAGAAGATCCAAAGAACTTCAGGAAAACTATCCAAGTAAGACTTTTTATTCTGGCCTTTCTTTACTTTGGGTTATATTTTGTTCCCCTTTTTTGATGTTCTGAAATTTCTTGTACTCGCGTGCACATACATATGGTTTTTAGTTTGTGCCCACTTCCCTAAATACAATTTGGTTTCTGTTTTGCAGAGGATTATGGCTGTTCAGTACAAGATCCCAGACTATGTCCACATTTCTCAAGATTGTAGGCACCTTCTCTCTCGCATATTTGTTGCCAACTCATCTAGGGTAAGTATCCTAATTTGATGGTCACTTTATGATTCATCTAATTACTGTCATATGTCCTTAATCTACTCTCATTATTAGTCCCAAGCATTATGATTACTAATTTACACTGAAATTTGCCATATTCCTGCTGGTTATAAGAGATTGTGGATAATCCTGCTTTAACATTCAAAATGGAAAATCCAGTATGTGTGCGCTCTCCTCTGAACTCAAGCACCCCGTCTCCGTATCCATGATGATACTTTGTGGAACCCAGTTTGTTAGCTACTGTTTGGTCTTTTTTTTCTTCATGATGCTGATACTACTGATTGATTAACCTGTTATATCATGATCATTTGAATATGAAGTTTTCCTTAGTTCTAGCATTATATCAGTCAGCATGTGTCTAATTTTGTCGGAAAGCATCTTTTTAATTGCTGCTGTTTTAGGAATTGAGAAGGTCTGCGTTAACATAATCTTGGCATGCGAATCATCAATAAAATCTGGTATCTGGCCTGTTCTTGCTTATAAAGACTATTCTCTTTGGTGCAGAGAATTACAATCAAAGACATCAAAACTCACCCATGGTTTCTGAAGAATTTACCAAGGGAATTAACCGATGCAGCTCAAACAATGTATTACCGTAAAGAAAACCCCACATACTCCCTTCAATCTGTAGAGGAAATTATGAAAATTGTGGAAGAGGCCAAAACCCCTCCTCCAGTCTCCCGTTCAATTGGAGGCTTTGGCTGGGGAGGCGAAGAGGAAGAGGATAAAGATGAAGACGTAGACGTAGACGAGGAGGAAGTAGAAGAGGAGGAAGATGAGTATGAAAAGCAAGTGAAAGCAGCTCATGCAAGTGGAGAAGTTCGTCTCACTTGACAACTTTCTTGCATCGTGTAAAAGAGTAGATTTAGTTCAAGAAGCTGTTTGCTCTGCTCTTTGGTGTTTGTAAAAAGTGTAAGCTGGTGGGGATGTGTGTCCAATAAGTTTGTATATGTTTTAGTGTGTGGTTTATTTAATTTTTTCTTCAGTTGGGGTTTTGAGTAAGACTTTGATGGTGAAGTGTTTTGAGAGTGTGTTTGAATAGAACATTTATGTTGTGGATCAAAGTTGTATTCTGGGTTTGTTTCGTATCTGAGTTTTATGAGAGATTATGCATATTTATGTTGAAATGTAGTTTTACGTATGGCTCGAGTGTCGATCATTCCAAGGTATTTTGCTGGGTATACCAAGAAATATATAATATAAGACATGAAGAAATGCTTTGCCGAGTGAACATTGATATAATTCTATGATAATCTAATATTGATCTGTTCAAGAAAAACACTATTGTCATTAACTCATTTGGAACTAGTGTTCAGCTTGGATGCTCCAGATTCCAGATTTTGGGTAAAAATCCTTAACTAGAGAATACAGATCATATTTAATTTTTAGTGCTATAGTTCATTTTCATAGGTCGAGTCAAGATGGATTTCAATGGTAGTTGTGTTCTCACTGTTCTCAGGGACTAGAACTCGACCACTTAGGATGTAAAGTTCTCTCTATCATTAATGGTAGCTACGTTTCTAGGGATTCAAACTCGAGACCTCTAATTAAGTTAATATAGCGCCGAACTGCTAAGTTGCACATTTGGTCGTTATAGATCATACAGCTCATATTTAATGCCATTCACAGCAAAATTTTAAAAAATATAAAGAACATATTAAGCCCATCAAAAGACTGAAGTATATACTATATACTGCCAAAAAAAACCTGAAGTATAGGCCCATAAATATATCAATTATTGTTTAAAAGGCCCAAATTCACATAAAAATACAAGTACAGAACCCTTCTCAGAGTCCTTCCACCAAAGACGAAAATGGCGACACTGAAAGAGATTCTCACTCGGCGTCCCGTGGCGGCGACGATTCGTCTAACAGTTCCGGCCGGCGGAGCCAAGCCTGCACCGCCTGTGGGTCCGGCGTTGGGTCAGTACAGGCTGAATCTGATGGCGTTCTGCAAGGATTTCAACGCTCGGACGCAGAAATACAAGCCCGAAACCCCAATGTCGGTCACCATAACGGCGTTCACGGATAACACCTTCGAGTTCTCCGTCAAGTCTCCGGCGGTGTCGTGGTACCTCAAGAAGGCGGCGGGGATCGAGTCCGGCAGCAGTCGGCCAGGTCACGTGACCGCCTCCACTATCACCTTGAAGCACGTGTACGAGATCGCGAAGATAAAGCAGAGCGATCCCTACTGCCAGTACATGTCTCTGGAGTCGATTTCGAAGTCGATTATTGGGACTGCGAATTCTATGGGGATTAAGGTTCAGAAGGAACTCGATTAGATTAAAGATCATCCAAGAAATTATTGTATTCTCATAGATGGTGTGTTTTTGGGGAATCTGTTTGCGTTTGAAAGGTTTTCTGTTTTAATCCCAAATGTATCGGTTTGATATGATATGAACTCTGGGTTTGTAGTTTGTTCTGCATTTCTCCTCTGCCTTGGCTATGGATTTTTACCTTTTTTATGTAATTGTTTTTGTGGGATAAAGGAATAAGTCGGTTCTGGAACTGGACAATAGTGCAAGATTTGTGGAGAAGTTTAACCTTCATGGGCACATGAAGGTTCTTGAGTAAGTTCTTTCATGATCAAGAAAGCTGGTATCTTGAGTGAATTCTTTCGTGATTAAATTGTTTCATGATCAAGAAAGCTGGTATCTACATCTCTCTTTCTCACTATTCCCGAAAGTTAGAGAAAATGCCTCAAAAAGCCAATGTTCGAACGAACACCAGGCACTACAAAGCTCGAACCTTTAAACAAAAGAATACCTGTACCCAAAATCGACACAAGTTGATAGGTAGAGAATACCTATATGCGCGAAACATCCAAGCCCATAGTGTACGAGTCAAACAACTAAGAAGCACTTTATTTTCAAGGGGCAAACGGTCTGCTTTACAAGCGAATAATAACTGCAGCATTATATTTTTTACACGAACTCACCTCTTATTAACATCCATCAAATCTAGATAATTAAATAATTAATCCAACAATTCATTTCTTGCCACACACAATCCACCTACCCTTAATTTTTTACAGCTATAAATTGTGCCATCTTTTGTACACATTGCAGCAGCTAAACCCAATCAGATCAGATCCTAATATATACATAAACACCAATCATTGACCACTTTTTCCTTTTCACCCTCTTGTCAAATGTGCATACCAAGGGCCGTGAACAATAACCGACACCTTACCCATCACCACCACCACCGATGCAGCTTGCACCACCTCATCCACCAATAGAGTCGCCCCGACTTTCTGTAGAGCAGTTTCTGCTAGTTCTCTTCCCTCTTTTCCACTTCCTCCAAGCACGACTCCTCTTAGAGCGAGATATACAGCTCGAGTGACGAGGGTGAAAATAGCATCGTTTTCTTGCAAGCTTTTGCCTAACATTCTGGACATTATTTCCTTCATTGGTTGAAGCTGAAGGTTTGTGGTGGTGTTTTCTTCTTCTATACAAGTGATGAGCACCTCAATAATATCTGAGATACCAGTATCAGATTTTGTGTTCAGACATTTGGAGAGGCGTTTATGGCTGTTTGAGAGTATGCTGTCCATCTGGGCTTGGGTGCTTACTATACGTTGACTCAGAAGAGTCTGTCGCAAGACTAAAAGGCTGCAAATTAAAGGTGATTGGAAGAAATATAAGCAAATGTCTTTTTCGAAGTTATGATAAATGACCAATCCAGATTAAGATGGAAGAGACCAAATGTGTTGTTTAAACATACCTTGTTGCTACCACGATAATCTTCTGAACTTGGGATTGCACACTTCTTAGCCTGTGGAGATTGAGGTCCATAGTTTCTGGTAGCTCACCTTCTGTCAAACCAGATATCTTACATACCAACTTTAACAAGCCTAACCTCACCAACAAATCAATCTCCTCCCCTTTGCATTCCAAATTGGGATCAATGGTCTCTGAGGTCCAAACAAAGAGAGGTGTCAAAAACAAAGATACATGATAATGATGAGCGCAGCAACGGATTAAGAGGGCGATACAAAACTACTGACCAATATAATTTGTAGCATTTGATGTTGAAGATACAACAGCTTGATTTCCACTTGATTTAATTAACGAACTTCCTCCAGTTCGGAGAGTGGTGGAAGGCAGAAAACTTGAACTCTCATTTCTCCTTGTCAACTCCCAGGCTGAGCTTTTGTGTTCGTCCCATTCCCCATCTTTAATTTCTCGTGCAGATGAGAGCCATTTTGCAGTAAAAGGTAAAGCATTCTGAGCATTAGAAGGTTGCCCATAGCGAGTGGTGAAAGCTTTTCCAAGATAATACAAAGCATCAGGTCCCTTCAGGAACGGTTCCAACATTCTGATGCGTGCTTTGCTGATTTCTTGCTTTAGTTCCTGCAAGAAAACGAGGACTGTTATTTTCATTTCATGGAAGTTCTTAAAAATATAATTAATCCATTGTGCTTTCTTACAAGAAAATGCCTAGTAAATGGATTCATAAGGGAAGAAGAATGAAAACCTGCATCTGTTCTAGGACAAAGCGCAAGCCCTTTACCAACGCAATGATTTGTGGATTCTTTTCTGATTTGAGACTAGACCAACAAGTCTTCGCCAAGTCTCTCATAAAATGCTCGTGTTTTTTCTTCAATTCATCCTCGTAAGCTGGAGCGGACAGCTTTCTTAAAGTGATCAATGCATATTCCAGGATCTTCCCAAGATAATCCATATCTAACTTTCCAGACTTCAGCACCTAAGAGTCAAAATAATCAAAATAGACGGTCAAATTTTTGTAAGCGCATTTAGGTATTGGATCTTGCAAGACGCAGTATAGGAGAGAAACAAATAAGAACATGATTAAGCGGTACCTGAGTGAAGATTTCTAAGTCAATTGCTTCAGTTATTTCTTGTCTCCAGCTCTGCGGGGAGATTGCACAAATTTCATTCCTCATCTCCCTCATCAATTCCACAACATGGCTAAAATTAGGCTCGTCCTGTGTCACAGAGCCAATGACATCATCCCAGAAAGCTTTTTCCATTGTCTCTTTTATCTTTGCCTGCTCATGACATGAGATTTCGAAAATAGAGAACAGTTATATAATGAAGGTTGCAACCATTTCCTAAAAAGATTGAAATATATATAATATGTATGTAAAGGTTGGCTAACCATGATTCCGCTTTGCTGTTCACCAGCTGAATTGTTGCTATCAGCAAAAGCTTGCTCACCATGAACATACTCATTGACAATCCTCACATTCTCTGTGTCCAAACTCTCCCTAGAAAATAATTGGGGCGTACCATGGCTTAACATAGAGGAGCTAACTTCCTTCGGAGTACCTTCCTCCCTAAATAAAGAGCGAACCACCGAGGTTTGCTTTTGACAGCGACCAGTCGCGTTCCTTGCTTTATCAGATCCACTGGGAGAAGAAGAGAAAGCGGGACTTGGGGATAAGGTAATTGGAGTCAGTGGGCTGCCATTCTCCCTTGCATTAAAGAATTTTATTCGTGTGTCAGAAAGAGCACGATCCATACGCTCAATACCAGCATCTCCGCCGAGGTGCATCACTTTCTCTCTCAAAAGTTTCTGATCTTCGGATACCTGCATTGACCATAGGCTCAGGGTTAGTACTAAGAATCCGAGAATTGAACTCTATCATTGAACCAAAATAGATCTGGATAACTACAATTAGAATGAAGAAGAGAGAGAACCTGTTTCTGGATAGCTTTCATATCATGTGTGAGAGGACCACTATCCCCTTCAGGAGTCATCTTGCATGTTCGAATCATAGATAGTTCAAGACGACAAGCAGCCCGGACCAAATCCTCTTCTAATGACCTAGCATCCTTGGCTTTCCATACCACAAAGCTATTCAAAAAGGAGCACCAAGCTGAATCAAATGCTGCAAGCTGAAACCTAAAGGTCCGGCGAGTTAACGATACATGACCAGATTCCTCATCAGAAACCTGCAAGGGCCCATTTAGTAGTATCTTAATCAGCAGTTCAAACTCCTTCACAAACTTCTCAGCAGATTTGACCAGAGCAGTCTCCCGCTCTCCTTGCCCACTGATAACAGCATCTGGATGGCCCAGAATCATGTAGGCACAGAGAACAACTCTAACTTGGTATCTTGATAAGCTGGTAGAAGCTTTGGTGGCTTGTCCAATAGGAGAAGTCCTTTTCCCCTCTCTGCACGAGGCAGCTTTCCTGGGTGTTTCCCTCCGTTTTGGAGATGCTACTCGCTTGAGGAGATGATCAATATCATCAGAGGGAGTAGATTGAGATAATTTATAGCGAACCTCGAGCCGATCAAGCAGAGCTTTAGTAGTTTGAATAGTAGCAGATGACTGAATAAGAACAGCAAAGTGCTCAAATGGCATTGACTTCACAGAAGTCTCATTAATATACAAGTCACTATAAGCTTTAGCAAGATCTGCAGTCGTCTTTCTCAGCTTTGCGAAGTTCTTCCAGCACCTACGGTATATTATGGAAATAATGAAGTAACAGAAAGTCAGATTGCAGGACTTTTTATAATACAAGTTCTAAGACTACGTAAAATTATTTTAATACATGGGAGCGGAGCTTGTTTGAAATTAAAAGGACACATATCAGAAAAATTATTGCGGGGGGTACTGTAAAATTACCTTCCTAATTTTGTGGCAAGGACATCTGCCTGCTCGTGCATGGTGTACCAATTATTGTAAACCGCACCATTTGATCTACCCCTCTGCTTCAAATATTCTGCTCTCTTTCTCATTGCCTGTTCACAGAGAAACAGACCGGAAGTTTATAAAAGACACAAAAGGAAACCATCTACCTTTAAAATGTTGATCTGCAAATATTAAAAAAGTACCTCTTGCAGTCTGTCTTCCAACTTGTTCATCATTTCATTTCTCTCAATCTCTCGCTGGTGAGAGATTGAGCTAGCTACCTTTTGCACCTGCAAGACCTGACCACGTGCCCGCTTCTTCTCTGCTTCCAGCAGTCCCAGTCGTTTCCTCTCAGCAGCTGCACGCTTTTGGCATATTGCTGCATGCACTCGCTCTCTATACTTGCTCTCTCGTGCTGTTCGTTGCATCAGTGACTCAGATGTCCTTTCCTTCAGAGTGGCCCTCCTTTGACGATAAGCCCGAAGCATGTGCAGTCTATTGGCCTCTGCTTTTCGAACTCGCATTTCAACCTTTGTACCTAACTCAGCACGTTCCTTTTTTAAGCGCATCTCTGCTCCTAGTTTAGCAGCTTGCCTAAGCTCATCAAGCTTAGCCAGGCGCATCTGAGCATTTGCCAGCATGCTCAATCTGCGAGTTCAAACAACATATATAAACAGAGACAATCAAGTAGGCTGTCGAGGATCACACACAAAATTCTAGAATAACAAATTCACAAACCACTAAAAAAGATAGAAAGGATATTTCATTATTAATTGCATAAGGATTACATTGATTAACAGACTAAAATTCAGTTACCCAGAGAACAGAGTTTCACCTTTTCTCTTCAGCAGCTAGGAGCTTAGCCTCTAGGCGCTTTCCAGGATCATCTTCGTGAGATGAAGACCGTGAAGGGCTTCTAGACTTCGGCCTAGCCTTGCTTGATAAACTCTCATAGAATTTCTGCAGTTTGATTAAAGCAAAAGAACTTATCAATTATCAAGTTCATACACCAAAAGACGAAAGAAAAAGGGAATAGAATTTCAAGAAATTTGGTATTGCCATTAGTACGGTTTAAAATATCCTCCGGAAAAAGAAAAAGTGAATAGAAGTCGAGTAACTAATTTTTTTTCTTTTTATCTTTTGGTTGGGGTGCGGGTGGGGGGCGCATTGGTGTGAGGGAAGGTGTGGACTCGGAAATACTTATCCATCATCACCCAACTTTTACCTAACCACGAGGAGAAGAAACCAAACCTTCATTATTTATAAAGGCTAGCGTCAACAGAACAGAGAAAAAATAATTAAAGGAATTCTCTAAAACTCTCTAACCATGTACACAACGCAGCCAAAACTCCTTCTTCAAAATTTAAGAAACCTATAAAGTACATATAATAAATAATATACGCAGACAATTCAACTTATAGCATGAACAAAAAACCAGTATTTTACCCCAAGTATGTATACAGTATAATTATCAGTATATAACCAGGGAAAAAAATCAAAGAAAATTACGATCAACAGTTGGAAAGAAAGAGCCAGAAATACATAGGGAAAAATTTTACCTGACGCCTATGATCAGCGTCGCGAAGTTTGGCTTCAATTTCTTCCACAGTAGAAGGCGTCGGCGTCCTCGGCTCCGAAAGCCTCCGCCGAAGCCACGTCGGAACGGTGGGCGGCGAGCACGACAAAACCCCTTCCGCCGCCGGAAATTCCATGGCTATTCCGGCCACCGGCCTCCCCCTCTCCGGCGACTCCATCTCCCAACAGTAAATAAACAAGAATCAACAAACAGTAATCCACACACAACTCAATCCCCGCCGATCAAAATCAAAACCACTGTCACCACCACCACTAATTCACAAACAAAACTCACTGACAGTGCTGAAATTCACCAAACAAATACGATCGACAACACACAACGATCAATCAATACTCCAACACGCACATACAAGAGCCTCCTCTCGCGCGCGTGCGGTGGATATATTTATAGAGAGAGAAAGCGGTGTCGGGAGGAGAGATAGACAGAGAAGGTTCAGGAAAGGTAACGACGATTGGAATTGAAATAAGGCGTTTGCTTTTGGGTATGGGGAACTTTTATGGGTTTCTTTTGGCTTTTGTATTGAAATCGTGTTGCGTGCAGAAGCGCTTTGAAGAAACGCGTTTGGTATTGCCTGAAGAAACGCGTGTTTGTTTGAGTTCTAATTTACTTGGAAGCTGCCACGTCATCCCGTGGGTGCGAAACGGTGTTTGTAAATTGTTTGAGGTCTAATTAAAGTGGCACGTTGGCCGTTGCTATTTGACCGCAGCTGTGGATTTGACGCTTGTACCCTTGCCCCAATTTTTCTTCTCACACGTTTTTTTTTTTTTTTTAAATTACATCTAGTCCCTCTAGTTATACATATTTAAAAAGGGGTCCATTTCAAATTTTTTTAACAACAAACCATATTATAAATTAGATAGATAAACCATCAAGTACAAAAACAAATGACTCGATATAAGTCGAAATATATGAAATCATCAAGTATAAATACACATGGCTCGACATAAATCAAAATATATGAAAATCTTACAAATAATATTATAAATTAGATAGATAAATCATCAAGTTATACAAATACAAATAACTTGATATAAGTCGAAATATATGAAATCATCAAGTATAAGTATAAATGACTCGCATAAGTCAAAATCTATTAAAATCTTACGCACATAGAAATTGCATATTCTTTGATTACATCTTTTTAAAAAGTGAATAGGCTAACTGAGAGAGAATAAATTAAAGTATAAACAAACGGTATATCAATTTAATTCACTATTTTGTTTTTTAAATTATTATTTCAAGACTCCATTGCATAATAACATTCGAGTTTGTATAATAAAAAAAATGACATTTCTATGGCTCGTATGAATTTATCAACGAATTCACTATTTTATCTTGGAGTTAAATTAAATTTAAAAGATTTTTTTTTTTACTTTGAATATTAAAATTAAATTTAAAAGCTTGAAAGAGAACCTTTTGAGTACCAAACAAACAAAATTATATATTATAATTGTTAAAAGATGGGGATGAATATGTTGGGTTTGACTTAATTTGTTTGACTTGTTTTGCAATTTAATTAGGTTTGCAAAAACCAAATTTGGATTCCCATCTTGAATTATTATCGGGTGATCTTTTTCTGGTTTTCTATTACCGCCCACATGTATAGAACATAAATTTTTATATATATTTATAATAAATATTTTATAAAAATATAAAACACATCACCTATAAAATCACCTTTTTAAAGTAAGATATCCACATAGACGTGTTGAACATAAATACGAGATAATACAATCACAAAAATGTAAAGTTGTTAAAAATTTTCATATAACAAATTTCCAGTTCGACATAATAAAATGATCATTTTAAATATATTCCCGTTTCGTATCATATAAATTGATTATTTGTTTTTATTTTACTTTAACCATCTAGTACTATGGTGGACATCAACAAAGTAATAATTGCAATTGTGGCCAAAGAAAAGCAAGTTTCATGTGACAAATAATGATATTGTTGTCCCTTTTCTTAAGTGCTCATTCAACTACTTTTCTCAATGATGAACACAGTGACGGTTTTGTATACTATTTTGACAATTTTTATATAGTTAATTTAGCTCCTTTTTTTTTTATAAATAATACCTAAAGTACCAAGTAAATTATATTAAAAATATCATTTAAGAATAGATCAATCATTAACACTATTTAGTAGGCAAACTATTACTTATTATTACTATATATCTATATATATATATATATAAGAGTGGTAGTTATAAGGTTCATCGTCCGGATGCAATGCCAACAGGGGTTGGCCAAGTAGTTTGAGGGTTGATTCTCAAAGGCAAATACTCGGGTTCAAATCCCTCTGACCACTTGGGGTGTGTGTGTTAAAAAAAAAAAAAAAAATCATCCGGATGCAACCTAAAGTAAAGCAATAATCTCTTTAAAAGCAAAACGATGTCATTTTTTGCTTTTTTTTTTCTTTCTTAACGTCTCTAAAGATTTCTTCTTCCTTTACCTGTCTACATATTTGGTTAACATAAAATCAACTGTCATTAACATAAATCATAATTGGCATACATTCTAATGATCATACCAATTATAATATCATATTTATCCTTTTCATTATTTTTATTCATTTAATTTATTAAAGAGATTTAATTAGTTTATGATGGAAAATGATATTTCCTAATTCCGCCTAACTTCATTTAATTTTTGTTGAAAGGCCTAACTTCTTTTATAATATGCCTTAATTGCGGAAACATTTTGGATCTCCTAATTTCATCTAACTTCTATACTCGATCTTCTTGTAATCGTATTATTTAATTTTTAAGATATTATTCTGCACCCCTCTTGGGAGATTTCGTGGAACGTATAAATTATACGATCTGGTCTTTTGTATCACTATAATTACTAATTAGGCATAAAACCAAGATTTTGCGATGAGATAGAAAAAAAAAATTTACAATTCAAAAAACAGGCAAATTTGCAATCATATTTTTGACATATTTAAAAGGGGAAATTATAGTTATACGTCCCAAGACTCCCAACACTTTTAACTATACAAATTTATTGTATTGAATGCCTATCGCGTGGAAAGGTTTCGGTAAAAAAAAAAAATATTATTATATACATATCCGTAGATATGCACTATCCAAATTAAATCAATTACGATAAATAATAGACACATGATCAACCTCGAGAGAGGTTAAACGAGGAGAACTCGCGTGTGACAAGTTGTGTTTGAGAATTCGCTCCTTAGACTTTGTGGATGAAAGGACACTCAATTAGTTAGAATACTAGATGTAACATAATTGAACAGTATGGATAAAATTGGAAGAATAAGAAACAATCGGAATGAGTCTAGCAAGATGCAAAGTTGGAAAAGGAAATAAACTCTAATATGACTCAAAGTTTATATAAGAAAGGATTTAGGTTAATACAAAACACAATAAAAAATACAAGAAAGAAAGAGAGAACCGATTCGATAAATACTCATCAATTAATTTAATAAAATAAAACACAAAAATAATGAAGAATCTTAGGGCAAAGATAGTAACCCTAAACTCTGTGAAAGAAATAAAGAAAAAATCGAAAAATAAATATTGCCGTTGCAAAATAAAAGTGAAGGGTACAATGGTAAATTAATACCGTTAATTTACCTAGTTACTCTACACCTCTCTGAAGCGACGCGCAGATGTGACGTGACGGCTGAAGCCAAATGGCTCAGCCACGTCATCCCGCCTCTCCCGAGCCTACACCACTACTCTCGCGAATATGGAATACGCATCTACTCGCGGTGCTTTACTCTTACGTAACGATGTGATGCCCCTGCCCACGACATGAGCAAGGGTAAATGCGGAAAGTAGCAATACGTTAAATACTACATTAGGAAGTACTTAAAACCAATGTTTTCAAAACCGGACCGGAGATCGAATCGACAGCCTTACTGGTTACCGGTTCAACCGGTTCTATCGGTTCAACCACCGGTCGGATCGGTATGACGTCATAAATAAATAATTATTATTTTATTTAAATATTTCTATATATATGTTATAAAATTAAAAATATAGATTAAAATTTTCCAAAATTTAAAACAAAAATGTATAATTTCTACACAAATATCATTAAAAATCTTAATATTTAGAATAAAATTATAAATTCTCTACATACTATGATATAATATAATATAATTTTATTATAAATTATATATATATTTAATGTCACATTAATCTCCTTTTGCACCACAAATTTATAAAGGAAAAGAATAAGTATTTAAACTAAAGGTCTGCTACCAAAACAAAAATTTAAACTAAAGGTCTAAACCCTACACAATTTTTCCTCTGAGCCGCCGCCTCTCATCATTCTTTTCTTTTGTTTACACTTTAACTTCTCTGCAAATGAGGATTGACAAAGCTTAGCAGAACCCGCCTCAAATTTTCAGGCAGTCTAGCCGGGCGCAAACCCTCGGACAACGGCAACTTTGTAAATCAGGCAAGCATTTTAGTATTCAGGCCGAGCTCATTCCTTCTCTCCATATCCTATTTTTCACCTTATAAATATATAGTTACGGCGAAATAACTGCCAGAAAATGGAGGGGGCTGCCGGCGGCGAAGTTGGAGGCGGCGAAGTGGCAAAGTTCAGAGGCTATTACTAAGAACCGGCGATCCGGTCCAGTTTTTAGGGCGGAAACCGCCGAATAACCGGCCGGTTTTACCGGTTCATAACCGATCCGAACCATGCTGGTTTCATAGGGTTAGCCGGACCGGAGAACCCGCCGGTCACCGGTTGAACCGGTTGAACCGGCCGGTCCGATCCGGTTTTCAAAACACTGCTTAAAACTCATCATTTTAAAAAAAAGTAAAATAAATAGAAGTCAAAGTTATAAATAATTAAATTAAATATTTAGAAAAATTTGAAAGCACGTGCAATTCGGTAGCAAGTTTAATATACCCTTTAATTTTCATGTTTTTGTGGCATGTTGTTTGTTTACAAATTATTTTCTCTAATATAAAGTTAAAAACAAGAGTTTTACTTTCCGAATTATGTTATTTAAATCACATTTTGAGCAGAAAGAACCTCTTCGTGTGTTCATGTGTTGGATGATCCTTCATCAAAATATGTACACGTATAAATATATTTAAAATATCCCTAAGACGGACCAATCAGGTTCAGTTTTCAAATATACGTCGACATAAATTGAAGGATAATTATAGTCTGAATATGGTTCCGACAAATTAATGTAACAAGGGGAAAATTTTTATATTTATCTTGTGATCGGTGAAATTTTTTAAAAAAGTGATAAATCAAATAACAAATATAATATATTTATCTTTTTAATTGATTGAGTTCAATTGACTCGACTCAAAACTAAAAAATTTCGTAAAAATGAAGGTGAGAAGGGGGTGAACGCTCCCAAAACCTGACTGGTTAGGACAACAACCCGCTTTTAATATTTTCTTTTCTCTCTTATTTATTATGTAATTAGATGACAAATATAATACATAATGAGTTTGAATTAGAATTTTTTCCAAATGAAGGTGAGAGACCGAAAGGGGATCAACACTCCAAAAATAGATTGATTTGGGACAGCCACCCGCTTAATTTTAATATTTTTTTCCCTTTTATTTATTAATTTCTATGGCTTAAAAGTTGGTTTAGAATAAGATTCTCAATTAATTTATAATAGAAACTCGATTAGTTTGGCATGGAAAATGTTGCACATTTCTAAGCGCGCGCTCACCGTAATAAGGTGGTCCGTGGCGCAGGAGAAGTTAGCCTCTTGAGGCGTGAATCAATGTGTTGAGGACGTGTCGAGAGCGGAGGAAGAAGGAATATGAACCAAGTAAAGAAAGTGTTTGTCTACGGTGGGGTCCACCATTGAAAATAAAGTGATTGGCTTTGGGTCTTTTGGCCACCATTTCAGGAAGAATATATTTTATTCCTTGGATAATCTTTTATTTCTTTAATTGGGGAAAACTTTGTGGATAAAGCTTCTAATGATTTGTGCAAGTGACAAGATTCCATAAATTACAAATATACATTTCTCTTTTGTCTCTATGTATATTGATTGTTGGGAGGTTTAAGAATGTGCTATTATACGTGGTCGAGATAAGAGCTATTCTTTTTTACACAATTTATTTATTTTGATATTGTGGTGATTTTTATTTTTTTTTAAATAGTGATTTTATAGAGTTTAAGAGAAAATTCATAATGCACAAATATTTTTAAAATATAATTTTATTATATTGAACACTCATGTCATCAACATTTATAAAATAGTAAATTTAAAAGAATCAATTTCACTGTATTTATATTGTATTTGTATCAAATTGAATCAAACTATTTAAAGAGAGAGAGTAAAAAAGGAGCATATATCATAAAAGCAACTCTATATATAATATGATAGAAGAAAAAGTATTTGGTGGTTTCTGGAATAAAACATGATATATGGACCTTAGAGTTACAACTTACAACTCAATTCCTTTGAATTACATCTTTTGTTGAGTGTTTTCCCAAAGGGATGACCAATAAATATTATATATGGAGGAGTGAAAGTTCATTTACTTATAAGTTATAATTGTCCACATGTGGTGGTTGAGTAAAACCATGTGAATTTTAGAACTGCGTCAATTTTGGTTGAGTCCTTTCTTAATGGGTAGAAAGGGTTGCATCTTCTCATTCTATCAACTTATATATATATTTTAAAATTCTTAAACCTTCAAATTGTCTTATGCTAAAATCGTTTATTAAGTAGTATAGCGTCAAAATGTGAAATTAATGTCCCAATGGTGGTGTTTGCAAAATAATTAATTTGTTATCATTAAGTTAGTTTGATATAAGGAACAAAGAGAGCATAGTACAACATAGCAGAAGCAATGCATATATGCAATATTGCATCAAAATTGTTAAATATTTATCAAAGAATGATTGATGCATAAGAGTTGAAACTTAGGCGGGCTTTTATGGCCCAATCCATCTTGCATTGTGTTTTATATTTTTGGTCAAAGAAATGTCCATATTCAAATTCAACTCATGTTAAGGGCATTTAAATGAAAAAAAATAAATAATATTTTATTGTATTATATTATATAATTATTATGCGTCAAATTTGAAAAAGAAACCCTATTATAAAATTGGTTATATCGATAGTAAAAATAAATTATTTAGATCTCACAATTTTGTTGAACTCGAATTTTTGAATCTTCCTCATTAGGAATATATATATATACCGTAGTTCTTGGTAATTTTCATGGATGTCTTCTTAAAAGAACATGAAACATGAATTATGGATTGTCCGAACATAAGTTCCCAATCCAAATAGCTATGAAAACTATAGGAAACTACAAATAACATAGGAGAAACAATTCAATTTCACTTATAATCCAATAACTCGAGAAATTAGGACCATTTAACTTCTAATTGCATGCCATCAAGCGAGCTATCAATAAAAAAATATGTGGCTCGGGCTTGGATTCGAAATTCCAATAGCCGAGCCTTGCAGTATTGTACTTAAGATTGAGTTTTTCTCAAGCCGATTCGACAAGTTTAAGAATCGTCTCAACTCGTTTGCATTCCTATATAACATAAACGATATTTAACCAAATTATACTGATTTTGACCAAATACTAATTTGTAGTAATTTTAAGACTTTTAATTGCATATATATATATATATATATATATATATATATATATATATATTGTTTATATGATAAGTTGTTTAATAGTAATTGTAATCTCTAATTTTGTTAGTAATTAATTTCTTGTTTATGAAATTATTTATAATTGACCACTAGTTAAATATATATATATCTATAGATTTTCTTTTTATTCAAAATATTAAAAATTCAGATGTTATATAACTTAGTATTTATATATTGAGCGTGACTCTTATAGATTAAATAGAACAATAATGATAAAATTATTAAATATGACTTTCATATATCTTGAATCTTTTTAGTTGATATAATAGGTTATTAATGGTAGGTTTCTTAAGTGTTAATTGTAATCCTTGATTTTATTAATAATTTGAATATATGTATTTCTTCTAGAATTCATATATTAAATGTACCTTTTTTCTTTTTGACGAATATAATGTACCTTTAAATCCATCAATTATCTGAATCCCAACAAAGTAAATGGCTAGTTCAGAAAACATGGTATAATATAATTATTATCTTCGAAAGTAAATATACCTCGAAAGTAATCAACTTCTTAGTGAATTTGAGATTTTAATAACTTGTTTATTTTAGTATCAATACTGCTTTTTAATATGTGGTGGTGAAGCAATAGTAGATGGACACACTAGTTAAGAGTTCATTTGCTGGTTGAATCAATAACATGGGAACTCATGTGGTACATTAACATATGTGCTTAATCTTTAAAACAAACATGTTCTTTACCCGTCACTCAATTAAGGATGTGACTCAACTCAACTCTTGAGTTTTTTCAGCGAAATTGAAAATGAATCGTAAGTCCCTAACCAATTCGAGGTTAGTTTTCTTAAATCCGTAAATTAACTACTTAAAAGATATGAATGCATGCATTTATATTTTTATTTTAATTTACCATTCTTCTTACTCTATTTTAGGCATGTTTTGTAGATAAAAGCGTGTGGATTTGATATTGAAGGTGAATTTAGGGATGAAATCCGTAATGGATCTATGAAGAAAGGAGAAAAAAAAGAGTTCCAAGATAGAAATTTTAATGGAGAAAAGAAACAGATTAAGAAGAGACAAACTTTGCAATAATGTTCGGGGAAGAAAACAATTTTTCCGTCTAGACATAGCCGGCTATTCATTTCGAGTTCAAGGCCTCCACAATTAGTCTTCTACAACAAAATCAATTTGGAGGATTGACAATCGAGGATCCGATGTCCCACTTAACTTGGTTCTTGGAAGTTTGCTACACTTTCAAGATAAACAATGTATCGGATGAAGCTATTAGGACAAGATTATTTCCATTCTCATTGAGAGATAAGGTTAGGGAATGCAGGTTAAACTCACTTTCGACCGAGCAAAAGGGAACTTGAGAGACTCTATCACAAGTATTTCTAGCCAAGTATTTCCCTCATAGCAAGACAACTAGATTGTATGAGGCATGGGATATCGGTATAAAGAATTACAAAGGAAATGCCCACATCATAATGTCCAGATTGACTCATAATATAACTTTTTTATGGAGGAATTTCTCATAATTTGAGGGTGATAATAGATGCAGCGGCAGGAGGTGCTTTATATGATGAACTACATGTCTCCGGACACGAGCAACATGCGGCGGACCATCTTGTTCCGCCGGGTAGATGTTCAGATTGGTTGAGAAGTCAAGGACATGGTCTCCAACTTGAATTATGTGATTTAGAGAAAAATGTTTGAAGTTTTTATTATGCAAAAACACATATTTACTATTTCTCTTTCTTGGCATGTGTTAAAACCCTCCACTCGTCACCTGATTTTATCTACAATAAAATGCCACTAATTTTTTTTTTTTCTTTTTTGAAGCCTTTATTCATCCTTTTTTGTACGTGAAATATTATTGAATTTCCAAAGTTGAGCTACGATTTGCCCTAACTACCGTGTTACAATTGCGGACTCCAATTCTTTATTAATTTGAAGATACGAGTGTTGACACCGAAAATTCGGAGATAAATTATTAGTTAATAGCCCAAATAAATTGGCTATTGATTATTAATTTTATCCTAAGCCCATAACAAATTTGGGCTTACATATTTAATTCAAAATAAGAATTATGGATTTTATTCTTATACTTTGAATTAATTAAATGGATTAAAAAAATAATCCATTAAATGAAATAAAAGCCCACTTTGAGGAAGCAGACTTCAAGTTCAGACCCAAGCCCATGAAGCCCAAGAGAACAACCGAAAGCCTATAAAAGAGGCTCCAAGGTTCACAAAGTGGAGAGAACAAGTCACAAAAATCACAAGTCACGAGACAAAACACAAAATCATCAAAGGCTCTCAAGAACAAAAAGCATCAAGCTCTCAAATCTTCGAGTCATTGCCACTTGCAAACCCGAAGTGTTGTCCGTGCAACGAGCCAACACTTCCAGCGAAATTCTACAAATTCAACCAATTTCTACATTTGATTCGAGATCAAGCATCAAGCCTTCGAATCAATCCGTACAGAAGAATCAGAGGATATTCAAAGTTGTAACACTTTATTTAAATTAAAGGGATAAATATTTTTTGGCATCCGAACTATGCCCGTTTTTGCAATTTACCATCCAAACAATTTTTCATTGCAAATTGCCATCAAACCTTTGCATTTGTGACAAAACGCCATCTAAATACCAAAACCACCTTCAGATAGCGTTTTGTCACAAATGCAAAGGTTGGATGGCAATTTGCAACGAAAAATTGTTTAGATGGTAAATTGCAAAAACGGACATAGTTCGGATGCCAAAAAATCTTTTTCCCTAAATTAAATTGTTAAATTTCTTTGTTTTCCCTATTTTCGTATTTTGTAAACATTTATTGCAGATTCGACGAAAATTTGTGTAAACAAATTTTGGCACGCCCAGTGGGACCTTCTCTGCCTCTCATCTCTTCATCCTAGGAAAAATCTTAAATCATCATCCTAAGCAATTCCATGGCACCAAAGAGAGAACTTGTTTTCAACAAGGAGAACTTTGCCAACTTCATCGCTGACATCGCTCAATCCTCTACCGGGGGCAAGCACGCCGGCTCAACCTCCTCCAAATCGAACAACTCTAATCTTGCCACCCCGAAAGGGACTCATTGAACCACCTTTGCCAAATTGCCTACGATGACTACCAGCGTGACGAACGTGGAAGAACAACTCGCTCAGATGGCTCAAGCCATAGCTAATTTATAACGCCCCGGTTTTTCGTTTTAACTAATGTGTCGTTTTGTTTATAAATTGTGCAATTTAATTATTTAATTATATGATTAATTGTTTTTAAATGTGTTATATTTGTTTTAAATTATAGACTGTTGTTGTTTTAATGTAATTCATTTTATTTTAATTTGATACTTAGTGTTTAATTTCTTAATCAAGGTTTCATGTTACCATAACTATTTCTGTAATTTCGTTAATTAATTTCAACATGTTATTAGTTGGCTTTAATTTATTTAAAATGGAATTTAAGTTTTAGTAATTAATTTATAACGTTATGAACTCATTCTTGCGCATGAGTGTTTTATTTGTGCTTCGTTCTTATATGTAATGATATCGAAATGTTGTGGAAATTTAGTATGTCGTAAATATGTGTGTTATGAACATGTCTATATGCTCGGTTTATGTTTTCGGATTCATTTGACGTGTTAACGAATTTAATTTGATTGTGGAACCAAATCGGGGCTAACGAGCAATTAGCGCACCCTTGGTTCCGTACGTGATATCTTGAGCTCGGGAATTCGGATTCGAATTCCGACACCTCCGTTGCCTTCGTATCGACGATTCGGAGACAATGGAACAAGCCTCATACCTTTTTGAGATCATTAAGACCTCCGAAATCCAACCGTAACTAGCAACTCGTGCAAGAAGAGCTCCTTTTGTTGACAAGTCTTCATGGTGGGACCCTTTTTACTCAACCTAACCTAACCAAAGCTTAACCATGACTTATGTACCTTGAGTTAAGCCCTTTCTTCCCCCTTTTAGCAGCAAAAACCGAGCCAAATATCTCCCCTTGCTGCTGCAACTGATCGAGATAGAGGAAGAGAGAAAAAGGAAGAAAAACCCTTGGCCATTCTTGTGATTTTGAGCTCAAATCACCTCCCTTCTTCTTCCAATCTTCAAGGTATGAATATTGATGTCTTCTATACTCTATTATACTTGATTTCATCTACTTAATACATGGATTGGATCAGATTTGGTTAGGGTTTGAGTGATGAGTTTGATATGAACTTTTAGGGATTTTTGTTCTTGTGACCTATTTACTTGCGTAGCTGATTTTCTTGCTTATACATGATTATATGAGCTTTTTTCTTGGCCTATTTCTTTCCTAACTGATAGTATATGATGTTAGGAGGATTTTATCTCTTGACCCTTTTATAAAATTATGAGATTTGGGGCTTCAAACTTGATGTTCAAAACTGCCTCCTCTGTTTCGTGACTGCGGTGTGAATTTATGTGTTGTTGCTTGATCAATTGGTCTCCATTTCGTGTGAAATTGCATGGATATGATGTACACTCATTGCTTTATATGTTAGCATTCATGTTGCAAGTATTTGGATCCATTTTAAGCTCCAAAACCGAAAGACATGGCCTGTTCTTATGCATGATCTATGACAGACCTGCTACTGTTGCGTTTGGTGACTTGTTGGTCATTCTAATGTGCTTTAATTCGTGCCATTTTCCAAATATATGATGTACATTAGTTGTTTAGTATGTTAGCATGCATTCCCCAAGGTTTCAGTTCCAAATTCAGCTCCTAAGTACTTGATCATGGCTTGATTGAAACAATAGGGCTCTTATGTACGATTTTGGCGACCCAGTTTTGATGCATGATTTAGATGCCCTTAATGTGTGATTTAGCCTTTGCACTCTAAATGAAATATGTTCCTTACATGCTAAATATGTTGTATATTAAGTTTCATAGCATTTGGAGTTGATTTGGTATGCTTTTGGATTGATTTTGTATGGGTTCAGTTTTGCCGGTAAAGCCTTGTGTGCGATTTTAGTTCTGTACCGTGACACCCCCGTGTCTCATTTACACTAAAATGTGAGACACGGGCGTGTCACACCTTCTGGGCATGTCTGTACTGAGCCACGGTCGTGGCTCAGTTTAGCTAAGGTTGGTGACACCCCCGTGTCCCTTCCCCTGCGCAGTCCTTGTTGCTTCCTTTTCGGTTTTTGATTTGTTTCACCTCTTTAATGACTTTATCTCCTTTTGTGTTGAACTATGAACTTGTTTTGTTATGTGTTAGGAATATTGTGGTTTAATTTCATAGCATTTGGATGAGGTTTAAAGCATGCTTTTGGTGAATTGCTATGACGTGGTTTGAGTGCTTCTATATGGAATATTAAGTACCTTCTTGCATTCTTTTGATGTCTTAAGTGATGCTCTTTACCTTTTTATTTATTATACGCAATGTCAACATGTTGAAAGGTATAATGTGACTATGGTTCCAAGATTTTGTTAGATATTGCTATGAATTATGAAGGATATGAAAAGATGGAACTTGAATGTATATGAACGTTTATAATATCAAATGAATGACTTGGTTATATGAGTTAAATTCCTTAATAGTGCACATGAACATTTTCATGACATAATATCATCTTTTATGCATTCATATCATGCTTATGCATTGCCGTGCGTCATATATGGTTCATTAGAGTCTTGAGTCTCACGAACACGTCATGTTGTCTTTTGTACAGTTTATCTCCAGGGTGGAGAGATCTTGATCTTTCAGGCACTCGGTAACTCGTATCCTTGTTTCGTCTTATACCAGGTGAGGGTGTTTTCGTTTTAGCTACGTATTAAACCCTACAACCGTATGTGACAAGTTTTGGCCAAAAACCTAATATAGTTATATATGGTTTTCAAATGAACATACCGAGTAATTATTGATCGAGTAAATCCTTTTCAAATGATTTATGAATTATGTTATGTTTCTTATGACTTGATATGTTTTGGCGAGACTTGATTATGATTGCACGGGACCAGGAATTAGTACATGTGGCTATCCGGGGAGGCAAGGGCCGACGGTGATCCCATGTGCTGATTCCATTATGTTACGGTGAAACGGACCTCGTCAAGGAGTTTTTGACGGGGAAACGCTAACCGGGCTTTGAGGCCTCATGAACCTCATAGCCATATTGATATGTTTTGGTGGTCGGGCCTTGCAAACCCGTCCACGGCCGGAGGAAGAAGGTTGGAACTGATTTTTATGAATATGATTATGTTATGTCATGATTGTTATGCACCGTGCGGGAAGGCCGGGACACGGATTGCCCAAACGAATATGATTTATGATATATGATCTGCATGTATTATGATGTATTGCATGATCACCTATTTAAAGTATTAATGATATGTGTCGTACACAGTCGGAGTTGGTTGGAGATGATGCACGCTCACTCACCGAGCTTTATGTTTATGTATGAATTATGAACGTAATGAATTAATATGATTAGTCGTAAAATCCGGGTATTGCTTGGTCCTTCTCTTGCCCTTTTGGGAACTAATTTCAAATAACACCTTGCTCGGGATTTATGACTTGCATGTGCATGTTTTATATATATATGTATCGCTCCTGCTCACTCAGTCTTCTAGAGACTGACCCTCTCCCTCCCCAACACTTTAGTGTGCAGGTTTGGCTTTGGAGTTTCGAGCTAGGCGGAGGTGTTTGGAGTCTTTAAGTTGGTCAAGTTAGGTTAGGAGAGTCTCTGCACTCACATATGTATTGGAATTATATTTGATTCGATTCTTTAGTATCATGAACTTGAATATTTATGTAATTGTTATTGAATTGCTTTTACTGGGTTTTGCTATTGATTAAAAAGAGGCCTGAAGAGCCCAATTCTGGTTATGGTTTGTATGTTTGAACTTTGGCTTTGCGTTGCATTATATTTCATCGACTGGTTATCATTGCAGGGTCTAGTTCCGCCTAGCTTAGGAAGGTTTTTATGTTTGTCTCCCGTTCGCTAGGGTTTGATACGGGTGCGGATTTACTATTTCGTTACTCGTGTTGAGCCATAGTGCGGGGGATGTGGTGTCTCACGTGCGGGGTGCTACATAATTTGTAGAAGATCATAGAGGATAAAAATCTTCAAATTTCGCAACTGATGAACAAAGTGGAGCAACAAAATGCTGAAGGGTCTAGCCACAACCGTCCTTCTCCTCCAAAACACACTCTGAATGAGAAGCCGATTGATCAGACACTTCACAAGCCAGATTTTGCACAAAAGACCACGCATTCAACAAGTTCGGTAGCAACCTTGTCCATGGAAGAGTTGCAGGAAATGATAGCAAACACAATCAAGGCACACTACTACGGGTCATCCCAAAATCGAGTCGCATACTAAAAACCATACTCAAGAAGAATTGATGATTTGAAGATGCCAAATGGATACCAGCCACCCAAGCTTCAACAGTTCGATGGAAAAGGTAATCCTAAACAGCGCATTGCCCACTTCATTGAAACTTGCAACAACGCTGGAACAGGTGGGGACCTTCTTGTCAAGCAGTTCGTACAATCTCTCAAAGACAACGCCTTCGACTGGTATGTTGATCTTGAACCCGAATCCATCAATAGTTGGGACGAAATGAAGGGAGAGTTCTTGAACCGCTTCTACAGCACTCGTCACACCGTGAGCATGATCGAGCTTACAAATGTGAGGCAAGGGAAAGATGAACCGGTCATCGACTACATCAACTGTTGGCGAACACTAAGCCTAAGTTGCAAAGATAAATTGTCGAAAACATCCGCAATAGAGATGTGCACGCAAGGAATGCATTGGGGACTTCAATACATTCTCCAAGGAATCAAACCTCGAACATTTGAGGATCTTGCTACTCGTGCCCACGATATGGAACTGAGTATTGCAAATCACCAATCTTCGTTTCCACTAGGAGAACAAGGAAGAGAAAGAAAAGATTATTGGAGAAACGAGAAGTTTGTCAAAGCCTCAACCGAAGATTCCATGACCATTTCGATTGCTACAAGAGTGCCTCCGAATGTTGAGAAAACCGAGAACTTTGGAGTTCCACACAATTCAAATAGCTGTCATCGACCTACGCTGAGAGAAAGACAAGAAAAGGAATATCCTTTTGCTGACTCCGATGTCTCTCATGTTTTCGATGAACTCGTTGAAAGAAGGTTGATCAAATTGCCATAGTCAAAACGTCCTGAAGAAAGCGGCAAGGTGGCTGATACCAAATACTGCAAGTATCACTGAATAGTCGATCATCCTATTGAGAAGTGCTTCGTGGTCAAGGAGAAGATAATGTCGTTGGCCAATGATGGAAAAATAATCTTCGACGACAATGATGACATTGATGAAGATGATGATGAAGATGTTGCGAAGGTGAATCATGCTAGACTTACCGTAACTAAGAGCATCTTTCGGAATTCTCAAAGCAAGAAGGTGGTCTTTCCTCCATCAACACTCTCGGGGGCATCTACAATATTTCAATTTGGGAGTCTAGACCCGAACTTAGCAAGGACTCTACTTGTTAATCGAAGAACCAAGCCAGTAACGAATCTTTCCAATAAGACTGTTGATCGTGATAGATGGATTCTCGTGACCCGCCGAAAAAGTCCAAAACAACGTGTTGATCAAGTTCATCCGCTAATATCAAGGGTAAAGCCAAAGCGAACTGAGATCCGTAGACGAAATCCACCAAGAAGTTCAAAGAATTCTCGAGCAAGTCAGAAGAACTTAGAAAGAACCTGCAACTCAAACCATGCAACTCTCGGAGATTTCTTTCCATCTATATTTCTTGGATAAGCCGGTGTTGTGTTCCCAAATAACACCAACAAACCGATGGACAAAACAAAGCTGTGCATTTGCCTCCGAAAATCAAATTTCCCAAAAGGATCATCTTGAATGAATGAGTTTGCTCCTCAACGCACGACCCTAAACTGCATGTTACTCCTTGTTTGCATAAGTATAAAATGTGATAAAAAACAAAAAATAAAGAAACTTTGAACTACGTCATGACTTGATCCTCTTTTTTGAGGTACGTAGACAACTTGAATACTAAATTTTCAAGTTCAGTCATATCTTCAAACAAATCTAAATCCTTCGTGAGTTTCAACAAGTTTGTGAAATTCCAACTTTGGGGGCATGCATTGGAGTAATTCAAGTTCAATATCAAAGCAAAGAATGGCGAACAAATACACATAAAAGAGAAGTGACACGAAGAGATATGAAAGAAAATCTTATTCCACAAATTGGTATTCTTTTACATCAAAGTGACAAAAGGAGTACAAAAACATGACAAAAGCTACTACATTTTGTCTAAACTCTTCATATGGTGTCTGCAACTCTTTCAACACCTAAGCCCCTTGTTAGAGTTTCCAGTAAATTCAAGATCTTTTGGATGTCATAACAAATTCTCATCGCGTGAAGTGATGATTCGTTCCACTTCTATGCCAGAGTCAAAGTATCTTGGACTTCTATTGCTGTCAATCAAGGGGTCTCGATCTTCCGGCGACCCATCTCCTCAACTTGTTTTTCATCCTTCACCTGCAAGAATAAGATAGAAACAAAAAATAAAAAATAAAAAATGAGGAAGAGATTTCATTTGAAGAGCATACTGCAAAAGCAACATGGCGATTTGAGTCTTTCCACTTCGTCATATTCATCATGGAGTCGTCTGAAAGCAAATGAAGTGTCGAAGAAGTTGATGGAATCCAGCATGGTCCGAAAATTAATGGTCACCGATAAAGCTTTGGCATGCGATTTCATGATGTGGAAGATTGATAGTTGACTGAAGTGACATTTTGCAACATAAAGTAATTTGGATATGGATAACGAACGTTGGAAAAAATGGTGGAATTTGGAAAGATGTAGAGTTGTTGATCACTGCTACCACTTGAGATGTAACTCCATGATGCGAAGGATCGATGGTCACCAACAATTTGCAATACTTTGATTTAATGGAGGTTTGAAGGGTGTTCCGTAACTCTTTCACTTTGTCGGGCGACGAAAAAGATGATTTGCAAAGCTTGAAAGGGCAGAATTGTTCGTGACTTATGAGCATGGTCCGGATGGTAAGGTAAAGTGCACGCACTCCTGCTGTCGTGGGGGCATGAAATGAGAATTGCAACAAGCAGAATCATCATTTGCGTGGAGACGGCCGGATGGTGGAGTAGTGTTCTGTGCTCATGTCTTTCACTGCAAGGACTAAGGATATCAACAAACAGAATCTTCATTGATGTCGGATGTTCGAGTGATGCTTTACGCCTGTGTCTCTAGCGACATTAGCCACAAAAAATCTCTATTGATGCCAGAATGTTGATGCATGCCATGGAGTCATGAAGTGGTGAATGAATGGCCTCTATGATTCTAAGTCAAGGTTCGAGAGCAAATTTGTCAGGATCTCATTGATGTCAAGAAGGAAAGCACCACGACAATGGCGTTTCGATCAAGGGCAAGAGTCCGAGACTTGTCCGCAACTGCAAGAATCTGAATGATGTTGGATGATGATCGTGCACAAGCTGTGGATGGTTGTTTTATTTCCTGAGGTGAAAACTTCAAGTGAGAATCATTAAGGATGAGTTGATGGTTCTTGAGCAAATTCCATGAACATTTCTGTGCTGTCCAGGAGAAATAGCGTCAAGATAAGAGTCTTTGTTGGAACTGATATGGCGGCACCGTGGAGGCGCATGTCAGATTCAAACGTCTGTGATGGTCGGAACTTCAATGATGTTGGAATGTGGGAGCAACCGCAACTTTGTACATGTTGGTGGTATTCTTGATAAATCTCGATAGAAAGATCAAAAGTGGATCTAACACCAAACTCCTTACGCATGTGTCTCCGTTTTTCGTGAAGGAATCCTTATGCATGTTGATTGTATATTGGCTCGGATGAGAGGGGGATCACGCAAACGCCTCTCTAACGTTTAATTCCAAAAGTATTGACATTAAGAATCTTAATTAGAGTTGAGCCTGCGATTTGACAATGCAAATTCCTGAGTTATAATTCCATAATGATGGGGGCACGGTTGATTGTTCCTTGTGCGTCTCAAAATTTTCCAAATATGTGGAGGAAGAAATTGCAAGCGAGTGATTGTCCACACTCCATTTGTTTATGATGATTAGGTGGCAATTCAAATTCATATGTTTCCATTAGCTGCTGCTTTGGCCTAAGGAGTTTATTCTGCATTAAAAAAAAAAAAAAGGAAAAGAAGAAGAAGAAGAAACATATACAAACAACAATTCAACATTCTGTCCATGGATGAAGAGGCCTAGTTCCAGAAAAGCGCCGGCGATGCCTTCACGGTCTGCTCGATCGAAGCTCCGGTGGGTGTTCGTGTTCCCGCAGCTGATCATATCACTCTTTACCATCAACTGGGTCATTGTCAGGAGAAGCTGTCGCCAGAGACTACAGTATTAAGATTTCCTGTGCCAGCGAAGGTGCTTGCAGCGAAACTCACAAATTATGCCTGCTGAGGCTATTCCTGAAAAGCGCCAGTGAATGAGGAGGGACTATTCTAGAAAAGCTTCATCGAGGCCTTCACGACGTTCTATTCCATCGTAGCTCCGGTGGGCGTTTGAGTTGTTGTGGCTGATCGGATCCCTCTTTCGCTTCAACGTGACCACTGTTGCATTGCTGTTTGAAATGCCTGCAGCAAGCCAAGGTTCCAAAAAGTATACGGTTCCACCTTTCTCTTTGTTGCTGCCGTATCTATTGTGGTGGGAGTGAAGGGCGTGGCCACTCTTATATAGACTCTAAAGTTGAATGAGAATTCTAAAAAAAAAAAAAAAAAACTCAAAGATTCCCGTAATCAAGGTTGGGGCTTCATTTGCAATGCGTATCTCATTCGCTGATTTGAAGGAAATTAAAGCCTTGATTGTTGCTTTGATGGAGGTGATGTTCCGTGTTGACTGATTTAAAATTATAAAAAAAATAAAATAAAATAAAACCAGCAAGATGCAGATCTCCACCTCTACGCTACTCCAATTCGCCTATGTGAAAATTGACAGTTAAAATAATTTGGAAGAATCAGCCAAATTCTACATTTGCCACAAAAATCACAAGTCACGAGACAAAACACAAAATCATCAAAGGCTCTCAAGAACAAAAAGCATCAAGCTCTCAAATCTTCGAGTCATTGCCACTTGCAAACCCGAAGTGCTGTCCGTGCAACGAGCCAACACTTCCAGCGAAATTCTACAAATTCAACCAAGTTCTACATTTGATTCGAGACCAAGCATCAAGCCCTCGAATCAATCCGAAGAGAAGAATCAGAGGATATTCAGAGTTGTAACACTTTATTTAAATTAAATTGTTAAATTTCTTTGTTTTCACTATTTTTGTAATTTGTAAATATTTATTGCAGATTCGACGAAAATTTATGTAAACAAAGAGTAAATCAATAAATCATCACAAACATGACTGTCACACTCACATGTAAACACACAACAACGAATTAACATGCAAGCAAAATCTCTCCAACATGAACCTAGATTATTATCACTAACCCATTCAAATCTTACATGCATAAACAATATTAAAAATGTAAACGGCCCCTAAAGGAGCAAAGAAATTATTGATAAAAATTATGAACATAATGATAGAAAACTATTGTACTTTTCTCAACCAACTAATCATAACTTATTAAGTACAAACGAACGATTAAGATCTATTTAATTTAACGATTGAGATCAAGCTACAAATAAACAACAAAGATCTAATTGAGTTCTGGCTACAAATGAACAACTAAAATTTATTTGGTCCCACAATTGATTTCAAGCTACAAATCCATACTATTATATTACTAAATTAAATTGATTATGAAAAAAAATACTAATTTGCAGTAATTTTTAGTTTTTCAATTAAAAAATATTCTTTATACGATAGATTTGTTCAATATTAATTGAAAATTTTAATTTTATTAACTACTAAATTTTTCTCAACCTACTAATTGACAATGACTTATTAAGGATAAATCAATGATTAAGATCTATTTGGGAAGAGTTTACTTTGAGCGATTATGTTGTGTTGGCAATATAAACCCTCATATTCAATACTTTACTTTGCTACATTCAATTTATGTCAGTTTCTCGGAGCCAGAGGAAAAGCCAAGAATTCTGTGGTCTAAATACACCATACTCCAAGCAGTTGGTAAATAACCAGCTCCGTACAAGTTGTTGTATTTTATGTTTTTTATCCACATATTGCTCATTAATTACTAGGGAATGAAAAGTTGAGGGGTTTGAATTAGATAATCAGTCCTTTGACATGTTTACCAAGGCGAGGGACAAGAATGTCATATTGCAATTAACATCAGGGTTGGAACGTGCAAAGTAAAGAAGAAATCTATTCTGGCTATTTACGAAAAACACAATCTACTGAAGTAAAAAGGAGACCCTGATATAATAGCTAAAATTTTCATTGTTCATAACCAGATATTGGTAGATTAATAACCATCAAAGTAAACTCGTCCTTGATTTACTGAGATCAAGTTACAAATGAATGGTTAAAATCTATTTGATCCAACAATTGAGATCTATAAATGAACAACTAAGATCTATTTGGTCCCACACATGATATCAAGATACACAATCCATAGTTTAACCACATATGACTAGATTATATTGATTTTAACAAAATACTAATTTGTAGTAATTCTTAGTTTTTCAATTGAAAAAAATTATTTATATGATATATTGTTCAAGCCATCTTTAATTTTATTAGACTACTACACTTTTCTCAACCAACTAACAATGACAAATAAATGAACCGTTAAGATCTATTTGATCCAACAATTGAGATCTAACTACAAATGAACAACTAAAACCTATTTGGTCCTACAATTGATATCAAGCTACAAATCCATACTATTATATACAACTTAATAATTCTCTTTTTTGAGCAGCTCCAAGTTCTCTCTTTAGGGTTTGTTCTTGTCCTCTAAGTACTTTGTATTTTCTCTATCTTCGATTTCGGTGATCGACCTCATTCGCATGTTTGCCTTATTACGTATTTTCTATTAAAACTTTTTTTTTAATCATACCCCCTCCCCTAAGTGGCCAAAGAGCTTCGAACCTAGGTCATTGCCCTGAAATTGGACCAACCACCATTGGCTTGTTTTCTCTTACTTAAAAAGTGCTTTGTTAAACGTGATATGATTCTTATTGGGGTTAATGAAATTGAAGAAAACATGTTAATTTTTTTCAAATGGCACCGCCCATATTCCCTCATGCAGGACCAATGAAAACTCCTAGTAAGCGCCCATGAAAATGGACAAAACTCAAAGTGAGTCCGTTACAGAAAAGAAAAAAACTCTTAACTGAAAGTTTTGATGCACCCCAAATGTGGGAACAATTTAGATTTAGGTGATGATGGTATAAGATTTCTTGAAGGCAATGGATTTGAAAACTTATTAAACTTAGCCCAAAGCAAACCTTTGAATTGTCATCATTTGGTTGAAGTCTTTCCAAATTTTTATGATCAAGTCCAGTAGGTTTTTAATTTAGGTGTTGATGGTGAGGTTACTCTATATTTCGGTTTGAGAGATGTATTGAATATTTTAGGCTTGCTAATTATTGGTAATCCCCTTGTAACACGAAGCACTAAGGCAAAAGTTGTAGTTAATCAAATATTTTCAAGAATGAACCTTTATATGGACAAAAAAAAGCTTTTGTTTAAAAAAAAGTAAGGAGATAGCCACCGTAAAAAATGGGGATTCTTACCGACATCCTCTTGTTAGTAGGATTAGAGCAACAATTTTGTACTTATTAGGAAGTTTTGTTTTTTTTTTTTAAATTCTTCTGGTGATTTTGTACAACCCATATATGACAATTTGTGAAAAATACAAGTGAGATTAATGACTATGCTTCGGGAGAAGCTGCCTTGGTGGAGATCCACCATAGCTTGACCATATTTAAATATACCGGGAAGAAAAACGTTCGATTGTCAGTTTGTGCCTTTTCTGTAATAGCTTTTGCTTTACAACATATCAAACTGTTACACGAGATTTACGGTGTGAAAGAGGTGCCTAAAACATTCTCGTTGGGTTGTGGATGGGCTAGCAAGTTATGTAGCCTCCTAAGAAATTTTTATTGTGAGGACATTATGAAGGCGATACGAAAGTTCTTAACTAGTTTGAAATCGAATAATATTTTTCGGACTCCCTATGAGAATTGTATTGATCAGAGTATGCCACCCCATTATAGAAAGCAAAATCAAATAAGATTAGCATTGTTACCATTATTCAAGGTGGACGCGACCCTTTTCCATAACCCGCAGAGGTATTTAGATCTCTCTCTAGCTAAACTAAGGAGTATGGAAGATTGTAAGGTGAAAAATGTAAAATACACGGAGGGTATGGTTTATTGTAAATCTACACGAGTGCGTGGAGAGAGATTATTCAATTTTGTGGGAAAAGAAGATGAAAATGAGTGTGAAAAAAACAAGACGCCTAATCCTAACTCATCCATGGCTGCAAAATGAAGATGAAGAAGCTGAGTTGTGGGAGCTACCACTGGTGCAGTACAAAAATTTGCACTGCTGCAGACAAAAGCAAAAGAATTGCGATATAGTGGAGACCAGTCCATTGAACCAAAGAAGAATTTCCACATGTGATGAACGACTAAAAGGAATTGAATCTCTGTTTAAGCCTGAAAAATTGATTCAAGTACTGCTTGAAGATTTGCGATTCCTAGACAATCCCAAACCACAAATGTGTTGGTTAGATCGTGTGAATTTCCATGTGGCTCGGTACTTTAACAAACTTCCAGAAATGTTGAAAGACACAAAATATAACTCTGAAACTTGGTCTCTTCAGAAGCATCAATTAGAAAAGTTTCAACACATTGGTGAAAGGTTTGATGATACAATCATGATATTGTACATGACTCTACTCCAAAGAGAGAATAGGAACTTTACATTTGTATACCCTCAATTATTTTTCCATGTTGCATCTATATATCCAGAGGTCGAGGTACCTTTTATATGCATGTACACAGAGGGAACCTCCGAAATAGGTTTTGAGTTCGCAACTAAGATTTTTCTACCAATAAATTATTTCGACCACTGGTATTCAATGGCTGCTCACGTGGAGGATAAAATAATCTATGTGTTGAATACTATCAGAGGTGAAGATGTTTATTATAAGATAACTAACGAATTTGTGGGATGGCTTGTTAATAAATTAATTAACAAGTAATATAATTAGAAGTTCTATCTTGTCACGGACCTCGTTAACAAAACCAATGATTCTTGTTATGGGTCTCTCGCATTGAAGATAATGCAGTGTTGGGCTATGAGATATAGATCCTCATTTCATGAAAAAAGTGGTTGTCGTATTGCAAGGATGATCATTTCAGGGGAGATTGCAATAGGCCATTCCATAAGTTCCTTGATGTATAATAATCTGGAAATGTATGGTAGTCTGTAAATGAGGAATGGATCACCAAAAAAAACTTTTAATATTGGACTTGAATGATGTGCTCTTCTATAATGATGGTCGGGGTGACACTATATGCGGACCATATTTGCAAGATTTTTTGGAATTCTGCACAGAATACTTCATTGTTGCTATTTGGTTTTCAAAAGTAAGGATAATAAACCTTTGCCAAAAGTTAGAGCTCGGTTTCCTACAAGGTAGTAGATTCCTCTTTTGTTGGAATCAAGATAAATGCGACATCTCAACAGAGACGGTCCCTAAAAATGAAAACAAGAGAATAATGTTTAAACCTTTGAAGAGAGTTAGGGAATTATATCGAGAGTATAATGAATCAAACACGATATTGATAGATGATTCTCCGTACAAATCATATGTTAGTCCTGATTATAACACCATCTACCCCAAGACATTTAATGGTGACCCTAAGGATGAATATCTACATCCAAGAGGTGATTTCGTACGAGACTTGATGTTTTTGGCTGAAGAACCAGATGCCCCAAGATTGATCTTGAAGATAAGTGTCGCTCGAAGTATCATTACATGGAAGTAGTTGAAAAATTCAAGGAAGGTAGATCTTAAGCTACGTCCGACCTGAAAGCTACTCTGTTCAGACAGAGAGAGTGAGGAAATAACATAAAAGGTTTCACACAAGATTTCAAACTACAAGTGGACTTTGGAGGAGCCCAAATCCGCCGTCTCTTAAATAGAACCTTGAAAGTCCGACTAGAACCAATCATTATATATCACTCTCTTCATGCCAACTTCTTGCTCTCTCTTTCTTCCACTAAGTTCTTTGAAGCTTGCTCGAGACCAGGGGTAAGTTTTATGAAAAGATTGTTGTTGTTTTTGGAGTGACGACAGATTAAACCTTTGAAGAAAGGTGTTCTGTACAAATCTTTCCCATCAATGAATTTATACGTCTGGCTATGTAAATTGAGGTGACTCTTCCTTAATCTCTTTTGAATTTTTGGAGAGCAACTGGATGTACCACTATGCTGAAAACTTTCCATAATGGATTTGACCAGACATAAGTTCTTTTATTTTTTGTTCTCTCTCTCTATATATATAAATTACATTTGACTAAATTATATTGATTTTGCCAAAATACTAATTTGTAGTAATTCTTAATTTTTCAAATGAAAAAATTATTTATATAGATTATTCAATATTAATTGCAGTATTGATAGACTTCGAACAGATAACCCGACACACATTCGGGAAGCAATTCTAGGACCCCATTACCGGCTGACCCCAACACGAGGGACAAATGCATTTGGAGGGGCAGCTTGCCAAAATACTAATTTGTAGTAATTCTTAATTTTTCAAATGAAAAAATTATTTATATAGATTATTCAATATTAATTGCAGTATTGATAGACTTCGAACAGATAACCCGACACACATTCGGGAAGAAATTCTAGGACCCCATTACCGGTTGACCCCAACACGAGGGACAAATGCATTTGGAGGGGCAGCGCAACAGGCCGGTACAATTGCCGCTCGGCTTATGAAAGTTTTCACACCAAGGATGGGAAATGTAGATCCTTCATGGAGGCTTATATGGACTAGTCGCATTCCTAATAAAGTTAAATGCTTTCTTTGGCAACTCAACCACAAAAGCTTAATGTGAAACACCCTACGCAAAGATAGAAGGATGACTAAGGACGCGAGATGTGGTAAGTGTGGCTTTCAAAGAGAAGACGCGGCCCACCTTCTGCGGAATTGCCCAGCTGCGATGATGGTTTAGCTCGCGGAACATCATTGATCCGCGAGGCTGGTCACGATTTCGGGAAGAGAGCGATGAAGGTTGGATCGGAAATACTTGGAAAGCTCAATTTCGGAACACTCTTAGCCCCGACTGTGAGTGGACATTTATATTTCTTGCCGAAATTTGGGAAATTTGGAAGGCACGGAATAGTTGGTGTTATGGTAACAAAAAACAACCGATTAACATGACATTACACAAGATTAAAGATTTGGCCCTGGATGTCAAGAGTCTGCAGCGGACTCACAATGCAAGGGACCGCAACAAAGATTCGGTGAGATGGCAGAGGCCTAGTCCAAGGTGGTTTAAGCTCAACACGGACGGAAGTGCATTTATGCATAACAGCGCCTCATACGGAAAGAAGATATCGTAGCATCGAAGTCGAGTCCGATTTGACTATGGTTGTAAAGCTTGTAATGGAGGAAGAAGTGGAGGAGCATCCGCTGGGTGAGATTGTGCTTGATTGCCGTAAACTCATACGAAAATCGTGGAATGTGTAGTGAAGCATGTTAAAAGGTCCGACAACTGACTCGCAGATGCGTTGGCCAAGTTTGGGCAAAAAATGACGGTAGAATTAAGCGTATGGGATTACCCGCCGGACGGCCTTGGAATGGAGGTTGAAGACATTAGCACTTAATCCTGCTCGTTTCTTTCTTAAAAAAAAAAAGTGAGAAACTTTAATGGTATTAAATATTAATGATTTTGTATAAAAAAATTTAATGAATTTTATGATATAATTACTTTATACTCTTTAACATTCAAACATAGGAATGACGAATTTTATGGATAATATATTATAATTATCACCCACTATATGTACTTTATATGTTCGTGGGTATTAATTTAATTAAATATTTCGTGTTACGAAGAAATTTATATATTATGCTGGAATGTAGTCTTTGTTTCAAACTTTGAAAAGGGTTTTCTTGCCCATAAAGTCCATGCTTGTTAATTTAATTATTAGAGAATAATCCTAATTTCCAACATTGAATTTGGATCAATTTATCGTCCAAGTTCATCCATGTAACAGGCCATAATTTAGTGCCATTTCCCTAATGAATTTCGATTGATTTCTTGTCCAAGTTCATCCTCTTGTTTCTTGAAGTTTGAAAACAATACCTTAATTTCGTAAGTTTAATTTCTTATAAAAATAGTATAATATTATCAAGGATCTACCTATACCAAATGTACCTATGTCCAAAAAAATGTACCTATATCCATTATTTAATATTTTAACTTTTGAAAATATATATTTCCTTTTCCACAGTATTTAGAATAATGTTTTGGATCACATCATCCCATGATGATATTTCTTGGGTCTTTGAGTAGCCCAATAGAGAGTGAGTCTAATGGGCTTAGAATTAAATCGGCCCATTTACATGGTTTATACCTTTATATATTCCCAAAGTATTTATTATTTTGAAAGCTATAAATGAATATTTGAAAATACATTTGCATCAGAATTCAGTTAAAGGAATGTTATTCATATTCAATTATAAACATTTGAATTATGAATTATTAGGTTGTTGAATGGGAAATCTGGTGAAAAATAAAAATAAAAAAAAAAAATAAAATTGAACATAACTTGATTGCGTAATATGTTTCACCCACAATAGATTTCATATCTAACATGAGAGTGACAATATCATTATTACTATAGTGTAGTGCTTCTAGTGAATCTGCTGAAAAGCCTCCAAGGTGTGTTAATAACCGAGCAAAGCCGAGCTTCGTGTAAAAAGTTAAACTCGTTCGAAATTTGAAGTTATAGGTCAATCTCACGAACTCGAGCCTTGCCTGATGAGGCATGATATTTCTGTTTGGTCTTCGTTTTTACTCAAGCCGAGCTCGAAGCCAAGCTGGAGGGTAGGTACAATATCGGGTCAAAATCAAATAGAGAATAGGTCATCAAATAGAGAATAGGTCAAGTCAAAGGTAGATTTCCAGGCGCATGAAAAAGCCGCCGCAGGCAATTCCCTCTCCAGAGGCTTTGGCAGTTGTTTGTAAGTTGTCACATACAACCACCATGACTGACGCTAAAGTCACATGCGGTGACCTAACCGAAAGCTGTCCAGGTTCATCCCCTTCCGAATCTTCCCTTCTTCCCGTTCCTCATATATACTCTCCCCCTTCTTCAACACCACGTTTTCACCCAACAATATCTCTACTTTCCAAGCTATCTTTCATGGAAATTGCACTAGTTTTCGCCTCCGTGACTGACGTCGCCTCCGCCAGTTGCTTCCGCTGCCATCGCTGCTGTATTTCTTGTTGCTGTCCCTTCTGTTGATATTTGGGGTTCTTTTGTTGTTCCATTTGAGGCAGTAATCATCATTTCTGTTTTTACTATCTCTGTGTGCTTATGGATTTGACTCAACAGCCGACGAACAGTGGTCTGTCTCTAGGGTTTCTATCTCACGCATCTGCTCCGCCTCCGAATAGTGGTCGAGGCTTGAAAATCGCCGACGATTCGATTTCCTTTCAGATCGATTCGCGGCCTCGGGACCCTTCGCATCCGCCGCCTGCAATTCCGCTTCAATTGATGGACCAGCAAAAGAAGATTCACAATTACAATTCGAATGAAAATCAGGATGAGCAGGAAGATGAGGAGAAGGTGGAGGAGTTCCGGATTTTGGGGCACCCAATGACTTTGAAGCGGAGGCGCGAGTCAGATTCAGGGTCATCGACGTCGTCGCCGTCTCCATCTTCCAAGGGATTTAGGGTTTCGTGTGATGACATGGAATCACGGAAGAATATGGTCAGAGCTTGGGGGAATCAGAGCTTGTGCAATGCTGACCCTGATATTTTTGCGATAATGGAGAAGGAGAAAGAGAGGCAGTATAAAGGGATTGAATTGATTGCCTCGGAGAATTTTGTGTGCAAAGCTGTGATGGAGGCTTTGGGGAGCCACCTGACTAATAAGTACTCTGAAGGGATGCCTGGAGCTCGATACTATGGTGGGAATCAGTATATTGATGAGATTGAAACACTATGTTGTGAGCGTGCTTTGGCTGCTTTCGGGCTTGATTCTGAAAGTTGGGGTGTTAATGTACAGCCCTACTCTTGTACTTCTGCTAATTTTGCAGTGTATACCGGGCTTCTGTTGCCGGGTGATAGAATCATGGGATTGGACACACCTTCTGGAGGGAACACCAGTCATGGGTGTTATTTGCCAAATGGGAGGAAGGTTTCTGGAGCTTCAATCTTTTTTGAGAGTTTGCCATATAAGGTGAACTCACAGACAGGGTATGTGGACTATGATAAACTTGAGGAGAAGGCACTGGATTTTCGCCCCAAGATTTTGATTTGTGGTGGAAGTTCTTATCCTCGTGATTGGGATTATGCCAGGTTTAGGCAGATAGCAGATAAATGTGGTGCTGTTTTGTTGTGTGATATGGCTCAGATTAGTGGTCTTATAGCTGCTAAGGTAAAACCCCTGTTCCCCCTTATGAGTTGAATTGTTGAAATCTCGTGCTTTAGCTCTGTTTTACTTTTGTAATGTCTCACTCAACATTGTTTTGTATAATGTCTGGTTGGTTGAAGAACCTCCATTTTTCCCCCTAAATATTTTTTGCTGACACCTTCAAAATTCTTGTTATATATGTGTCTAAACTAGTATGTTATGACTTATGATTGTCTGCAAACGATGGTTTTCAAATGTATTAAATTTTAGCATAGAGAGTTCATTGAATATTGCATTTTTGGTTGTTATTATCTTCTGGTCATTCTTAATGTAGTTTGGATATTGCCACTTAAGTTTTCTATGGCTTTATATGATAGCCAGCTGATCGAGATGCTTTATTTTAATGTTTGCCTTTTGTTGGTGATTGAGTGAACTACATGGTCCACATTTTAGTCTTTTCGCGCACCTACTATAAGTTCTATTTGCTTCCTCTTTTGTACGTTGGGATATCATGATTCACCCTGGTCAATGATTGTTTATATGCAGGAGTGTGCTAGTCCTTTTGAATATTGTGATATTGTTACCTCTACAACCCATAAAAGTCTTCGAGGTCCTAGAGGAGGAATTATTTTCTATAGGAAGGGCCCAAAGCTGAGGAAGCGAGGCATGCTTTTGAACCAAGGTGACGGCAGTGATAGATATGATTTTGAGGAAAAGATAAACTTTGCTGTGTTCCCAGCGCTGCAAGGTGGACCACACAATAATCATATCGCAGCCCTTGCTATAGCATTGAAACAAGTGGCTACTCCTGAATACAAGAGTTACATGCAACAAGTGAAGATAAATGCTCAGGCCTTAGCATCAGCTTTATTGCGACGAAATTGTAGACTGATAACTGGGGGCACTGATAATCATATGTTGCTTTGGGATCTAAGAAATTTTGGACTGTCAGGTATGCACCTTTTACTCACTTAGTTTCTTTCTTTTCCATATTACAGGGAAATCATGTTGGAATATGTTGTCTGTCAGATGATCATTTGTATTTGTTATGTTATTTTGATTTCTTGTTTTGGTCTGCTTTAGATTAGATGGGAGTGAGATCTTCTGCTTAGATGAGTATGATCAAATGTGCTGCTCTAAGAAAATAATTTGCTTGTTGAATTTTCCAAAACTATAATAAGGGAGAAGTATGAGTTCTGTGGTTATGTGGAGGGTTAGTAAATTTGTATCTGTTATAGTTGCAAACTGGCAATTTTACCTGTTTGTTTCGTCTCATTTAGACCCTCTATTTCCTGCACATGGGTTTCACATTTTTGAGCAAAAATTAACTCTTTTGGTTGGTTCTTTTTGTAGTCGGGTATGCCTCTTTCTTTTTCTTTTTTTTTTGACTTACCATAATTTTGTGGATTTTGCTCCAGTCATTTTCCAATGTAATCAAGATAGTGGTGTATCTTTTAGTCGTCCAGGTTTCTGGCACTAGTTTACAGTATAGTATCTTTTGTTTCCTCATATGAAATATTTTCAGGCAGTATAATTGAGTGTAAAATATGAATGTGATATGCTGCATGTTTTGCAAATATAGCGCGTATATGGTGTCCATTCCTTCAAATGACCTTGTGTCCAGTTCTTTGTTCCTTGTGATTATTCATCCACTGTATTCTCTGTATTGCTCATTGTATTACAATCATGATCTGGTTATTAGCAGATGTCATTTTTCAATTGGTACCTTCTGCAATAACAACTGAATGTACTATCTTTTATCTTGTAATATACAGGTAAAAATTTTGAAAAGGTCTGTGAGTTATGTCACATTACACTCAACAAAGTTACAACCTTTGATGACAATGGCAATATCATTCCAGGAGGGGTGAGGATAGGTATGTTACAGCCCTGGAAATTGCATTTTATTTCAATCTTAAGTTCCACAATTGTGTATGCAATTATTCGGTGTTCATTATTCACAACTTACCGTTTACATTCCCACAGGTACACCTGCAATGACATCGAGAGGCTGTATTGAATCTGATTTTGAAGTTATGGCTGATTTTCTCCTTAAAGCTGCACAGATTGCTAGCTCAGTGCAGAGAGAACACGGAAAACTGCCGAAATCTTTTCTGAAGGGACTTGAAAACAACAAAGATATCATTGAACTCCGAACCCGTGTAGAAAATTTTGCATCACAGTTTCTCATGCCAGGATTTGATGAATAAAGCATGATCATAAATCAAATCTTGTCTGACCAATTGTAGGGGCTTTGTATATTCTTGTGGCCGATTTTTTTGGCTCACCGAACATTGGATGACTCATGGACATGCCAATGCTGTTGGTGGAAACAGGTTTGTCGGTTTAAGTGAAAATATTACATGGCGACTTAATCTCACATTATCTATAAGTTTTACCATTCTTGGAAATCTGAAATTGCTTCGTTCACAGCAACTAAGAAATTTTGGGAGGTCAAGGTGATTAAACTGTGAAATCTGACAACTCTTCGGGCTGAAGACCTGTCTTCGTGGCATTTTTCACATAATTTTTGCTACATTATTGAATTTGTTTGCAGATTTCTGGGGTTCTTTTGATCTTGCTTACACACTTGCATCAAAATTGTAAGAATTGCCATTTGTACATTGTCATTCCATCAATGAAACGTTACTAGCTGTACATGCCACAGTCTCTGCAGATTTCACATTACAGGTTCCTAGGTTTCTAAATCCAGTTATGGTGAATTTTCCTTGTATTTGATTCCAACCGCCCCCACCAAATGTTGAGATCATGCCACATTAGTTTGTATTTAAGGAAAACGAATTGCACCAGATAAGACCTGATTTTGGCTTTTCGTGTGTGTACAACTGTACATCTATGACTGGCCTAGAATGAATTTTTTGTTAGAATTGTATATATCAGGTCACACCTTTAAATATGGAGACATTGTCATACCTTGAAATATGATTTGATTACGCAAATTTCATTGAGGTCAAGTGTAAAACAAGATATTCATTGTAAATTAGAGGTAATATCATTAGAAATTATGGATTCAGACGTAAAATAAGTTACTTGATAGGGTTTAATTTGTAATTTCTCAAACTCTAGGGTCTGTTTGTGTATTAGATGTTAAATCAGTTTTTTATTTTCCGATCCCTAAAAAGTGGGAAGAGAAAATTGCACTTTTCGTCCCATATGGTATAAGTTGATTTTTTTTCCATCAGTCCTACTCGTTTGTATTTTTAACACTTTTGGTCCCAAAAGCTAAAATTTTCACTATTGATCCCAAAATTTATTAACTTTTCATTAGATGTTACACATAAATTACCCATTTCTTTTTTTTTCCAATAAACATATAAAAATTATTATAGTATAATATAAATATAACAATATGTTATATAATTATAATTTGTTTTAATTTTTATTTTTTAACTCTAGTTAAAAATATATGGTTAAAATCGCCTTTAATTCTAATTAAATATTATATTAATAGATAAAATAAATAAAAAGATTATTATACATCATTTTTACTTTTTAAAATACATATAACAAATAAAAAATTAAGATATTGTTCAAAATCACTTTTTAATTCTAATTAAATATTATAATAAATAAATAAATAATTATATGTTATATTATAAAATTTGTTTTAATTTGCTTTTTTCAAATTCCAATTAAATAAAAAATTGGTTAAAATCACCTATTAATTTTAATTAAATATTATATTGATGCATTAAAATTTTACAAATTCTAAACATTACGCTTTATTTTAGAACATACATAATAAATAAAAAAGTCACTTTTTAATTTTAATTAAATATTATATTAATAATTAAATAAATGTATAATCATCTTTTTTTTTTTCTCTCTTTTTGGGACTAATAGTAAAAATTTTGGCTTTTGGGACCAGAAGTGTTAAAAATAAAAATGGGTAGGACCATTTAAAAACTACGGGATAGAAAAAAAATCCACTTATATCCTATGGGATAAAAAATGCAATTTTCCCAAAGTGGGAAATTCAACAATTTCAGAACTCTAATATGCTTCTCATACTTCTGTTTCCAAGCCGAACATACTCATCAAGTGTTTTCTTTTTCCTTCTTTGTTGCTCAACTCCAGCATCCTTAATTTGCATACCATGTGGTCTTTCATTATCAAAAACAGCCTTAAAAGAGACCCTTTTCCATCTTCATCGCACGCAAATTAAAGAAAACTTTACCTTTTGAATTATCAAATAAGCAAAATTCAACCACCGACTAGTCTACTTCAGTGAACAAGATGTTCCGTAATAGAGTCTTTAGTTATACAAACAACTATTATTGGTGGTAGAAAGAACTTTACATACAAATGATCCGACCTTCGTCGAATTCATAACGAGATATAAAAAGGAAAAAGCAAATTGAAGAATCTTTTCAAAGTAGCCGCAACCACCCACATATGTCGTCCTTGTTCCACTTTCCGCATTTTGATTTCACAGATGGAATGATTAATCTTTTTACTATCACAACTTGCGCGAATCGAACGTCAAATGCTCCCACGATTTTCAATACTGCTTCACAGATTCGTCCTTCCAATAAAGATTTATATGTTTTTTCATTTTAGTGGCTTTTCAACCCGACTTTAGTAGTTTCGATGCCACTATATTAATCTTACCATTGCTGATTGCACTACTTTTCTGGAGTGCAAGAACTCACTCCAATCCTTATCACATCACTTATTATAATCAATAATTAGCACCCTAATAGAACTACATTCACAAACTCATGTTTTTGATTATTAACTCTTCAATGACTATCAAAATCGAAAGTTATTGTTGGGGGCTAATTCTTATTAGTCTTTACTTTTCATGAATTTTTTATATTGCATTTTCTAAAAACACTTCATTGGCTCCGTCCATAAGAATAAAAAGCTTACTAATTATTATTGGTAAATGGAGCATTTTAATATATTGGTAAATTGAGTATTTTAATATTAAAATTATTATTATTTGCATCCATTTATCTTCTTATTTATTTGCATGGTTGGTGGGTTGTGGGAATTATTACATTAATGTGCATAAACCCTTAGTCTTACCACTACCCCATTTCTTAGTCTTTTTATTACACTACTTTGTTACCCACTACCACTTTATTGGAGTTAATTACCACTATTTGGTGATTAATATTCTAGGGGGGTTCTACACCTATAAATAGAGGACATTTCTTTGTTGGGCACACAAACATATAAAAATCATTCATACGTATTCCCTATATTCACTAAAAAAAGAGAGAGTCTACTAGTTAAAGGAGGGTGTTCTTTGTGGAGCTTTGAACTCAACAACTTGTCCAGAGTTGCTTGAGTTATACGACGTTGTCGGGCTATTATATCCTGGAGGGGACAAACTAAAAATGCGACTGCTGGACCAGTCAAAACAAATTGTTGCAGTGGGCTTGAATCTCCTTAAAGAGAGCGAGATATCCGCGCTTCAACCTGAGTTTATTTTCAGCTGTAAACTTGTATTTTCACCAACAATATATATTTTAAAGTAAACTAATTACTGAATAAATAATGGCCGTTTGATGGATATGTGGAGCTAGGGGCAGAGGACATGTGGTCACGACAATTTTTTTTACTTAAAAATTTTCTTTAAATTACAATTTTATAGGTCCCCAAATTCATAATATTTATTTCATTAATCTCTCTTACCCTCCAAATAAATCCTGGCTATGGCACTGTCTCAATTCCAACATCCGACGCGTAATATGTTTTCACCATAAAATTTGTAGCCTATCCACCTTAATCTAGCCCATACGCTTCTAGATGCATGAAAGAACTTTTAGAATTTCAGCATGTGATGTTCGAGTTAGATTAGTGTAAACCAGGCAGCTTAATTTCAAAAAGTTTGTCTTAATCAGGGCTGACACAAAATCAAGAAAACAGAATCTTTAACTATGTTTACCATATGTAATTTTCCTGTGTAGAATGAGATTGTCATGTAAGAAGGAAGCATCATTTCACCCTTTTTCTGACTTTATTTTAGTGTGATCACATCTTTTTGCTGGACAGTAGAAGCATCTTTGAATTTATTTGTTTTTTCAAGAATTAAAGCATCATTGTACTAACTTTACTGTAATATCATGTAAAAACATTATTGGAGAATATTTGTCCAATATATAAGTGTTCACCTAACTCCATTAGTATGAGGTCTTTTGGGATATGCCCAAAAATAAATCCGTACGGGCTTGGCCCAAAGCGGACAATATCATACTAATGTGGAGTTAGGGTGAACGTGTGCGCGGTCCCAACAAGTGGTATCAGAGCCAGGTTCGGACTTATCGGAGTGGTGGACTGTGTTTTATGAAGAATTCCCGGTGTAACAAGACCAGAGACCTGCAGGGGTGCCTTGTGTCGAAAGTCTTCCTGACAAGTGTTGGTCAGGCAGCATGTCCCGTTTGGTGTGACGGCGGTACAAGATGTTTGGCAGGTGGAGTGACCTATGTTTGGCAGGTCAGGTGGTGTGACCTAGCAATTGGAGATCTGCGGTTGATGCCTTGTGTCGAAAGTCCCCTTGACGTTAAGGAGGTCAGGCGGCGTGTCCCGCAAAGGTGTGTAGCGGCGGTCCAAGATGGTTGGTAGATCAAATGGATTGACCCTGAAGGGGAGGTCACGAGTGGTGTGGTCTTGGTTTGAGGGGAGGATTGTTGGGAAACAAACCCATCCCACATCGGAAGATTGGCGGAAGTTTGTCAAATATATAAGTGTTCACTTAACTCCATTAGTATGCGGCCTTTCGGGAGATGCCCAAAAACAAATCCGTGCGGGCTTGGCCCAAAGCGGACAATATCATATTAATGTGGAGTTAGGGTGGAGGCACGTGCGGTCCCAACAAGTGGTATCAGAGCCCAGATTCGGGCTTGTCAGAGTGGTGGATTGCGTTTTATGAGTAATTCCCGGTGGAGTTAGGGTGGAGGCACGCGCGGTCCCAACATTAACCTTGTTTGTTTGCAATAATCTTTGGTATAGAACAAAAGTTTTTCTGTATTTTAATGCTAGTGGGCTTCCCAGACAACCTGTTTCTTCAAATTTTGATCATCTAAATAGAGCAACTGAATTGTGAGGGTCGTCCCATATTGGATCTCCGGTCGGATCTCTACAGTACCCGAACTCGGGAAAAAGTTCAATGAAAGAAAAAAATAGAAAAATAATCTGTTTCGTGGGCTAAAATGGTAATAATACATCATTCTTTATTTTGAGCATGATGGGAACTCTCTTTCTGTAGCTTCTTTTGAACTAGTTTTAGTTGAGCTGTTTTTATATTAAGCTGATATATCATGGGAAGAATCTTGTGCAGGAAATTTGGCTTTCTGTTGAAGATATCATTGTCTTAACATATTCTTCTTGTTTCTTTGCTTAGTTTAGTAACACTTACTTTTTTTCTTCAAAAGGTAGAAGAATCACATTCTTTCCCTTCAAGATTTCCTCAAACAATACTTCTCATCAAAGCTATAATGCAAAAAAGAGCTTTCATAAACAACTGATTTAAAAAAAAAAAAAAAGGGATAGTTACGATTATCCCCCGAGGTATAACTCGATTACAGAAAACCTCCTCATAGTTGAAAGATTACAAACAACACCCCGAGGAGAGTGTTATTTTTAAGTTTTCAGGGTGTTTCTAGTAACCCTTGTTCAAACATGAGGGTGTTTTCCATAATTTCATAATCGCTTGGGTTCTTTCGTAATTGGTTTAAACTTAAGGGGGTTATTCGTAATTATCCCGGAAAAAAAAAATCATAACTAGAATTCTCAAATTGATTTCTTACAATCCACTTAACATCTCTTTTGTTGTTCCTTTTTTCTTTTTTGGGCCCTTTTACTGTCTCTACCTATGAGAGCACATGTCCAAGAGCTTCTTCCTACCTTCAACTATTTCATCAAAGAAATCATCAAGCTGGACAATGATGCTCTCAGCCCCACATTGCAAACTTGCATAACAACTCTTCAAGTTCTCAACTTTCTCATGAATATCAACATCCGGGCTCTCGATCGCCAGTTTCACCTCGTCCATAGCTAAGTTAGCCTTCTGCAGCTCGTGAAGAAGGATGGTGGGCCGCAAACATTCAACATGATTAATCATGTTGGCAATTTTCTGGTGCAAGTTAGCAGTTGAAGCCATAAAAGTGGACCCAAAAAATGAGTCCCCATCATATCGTGCGGAGTGCGAAAAGCCCGTTTCGGGCCAACAGTAGACTAGCCCACTCAGTAAAATCACTAGAAGCAATGTGCTCACATTTCTCATTGCATATAGAACTCCTCTGAAGCCATTGTATTTGTTGAACTTTGATTCAGATAAGATATTTTCCTTGAATCTAAGAGATAAAGTTTGCACCTTTGATTCTGCTATGCTTTTGTTTTCTTCTTGCATGGCTACCATTTCCCGTTGGCAGCTATTGATCGCCCGAATAACCTGTTAGAAAGAATTATTTTTCTGTATTATTGATCAAAGTTCTAACATTTAGCAGAATCCCACATCATCACAAAATTTTCTTGAGAATCTAGTGTAAGTTACACTTTCCTCCCCTGCAACTATGTGTAATGACAGAAACACCCTCTCTAAGTTTTAAAATTACAGATAACCCCTCATCACCATTGGAATTTGAGGAAAACTAACAAAATATATCAAGAAACTGGGATAACATGCTGAAAATAGTTAAATTTGAAAGTTTGCATCATTAACAATTTATCAAAAATCCAATCTTGGAAAATACGAACCTGGCGAGAAATCTGTGAATTCAAGACAGGATGATCATCAAGCAAAGAGGCAATATTCGCACCGGAAGAACAGTAGTTTTCCATGGCAGAAACACCTGATTTGAGCACATGACAAGCTTCCCAAAGTCTCGAAGTCTCATCCATGTATTCGTCGAGCCATTTTTCTCCCACGGGGAGATGTAATTTCTGAACCAAGACGGTTAAGTGGGAGTGGAAGGAACGAAGGGACGAGAGGACGTGCTGCAAGAAATCGGCCGACACGGATTCCTGAGAAATGAAGAGATGATCAAGATTGTTGAGTTCTTGTGTGAGGAAGTTGAAGAAACCTGTCACAGAAGAGGTGGATGATGAAGAATATTGGCTGCTCATTATGTGAGGTTATGGAAGAAAGAAAGAAAAAAAAAAGAATATTTTGATGTAGAAAGTGTGTAGGTGTTTGTTGAAGGACAAAAGGGAGGAAAATGAGGTGATAGGAGCTCTGCTTTTATAGTGGAAGTTTGAGGAACTGAAATTGTGTGAGAAGGCTGCAGAGGTTTGTAAAATGCCAAAAAAGAAAGAGAAAAAAGAAAGAATTTGTTTGTTGGGAGCAATTATGTCTTCTCTCTTTTAAAGTGGAGGGGATGATTGAGAATCTGGCATTTGAATTATTTAAATAAGCATGAGAGAGAGAGAGAGAGAGAGAGAGAGAGAGAGAGAGAGATGGAGAGAGAGTTAGCATATGAAGTTCATGAGTTGGCTTTACAGATTACATCATTCATGTATTTTGCTTGCTTGCTTTCTTTCTTTCTTTCTTTTCCATTTTTTTTTCTGGCCCAAAATGATTGGTCCTACTATTATTTTATTTTGAGTGTTATTAGTTTATGATAAAAAGATAATTTGGTAGGCAATATAAAAATTTGAAACCTTTTTAAAATTGAGAGCAATATTTATATTTATATATATATTTTTTTGTTGGAAAGAGCAGTATTTATATGTAGAAGTAGGTCCTATTATTAAGCTAAAGGTTAATATTAAATAAGGAATATTATGTTATGAATTATAATGAAAAGAGCTGTCTTTTTCGTGCCAAATTAATTCAATCATGTGGAGATGAATATTTTATTTAATTTATTATGAGCCTCACTAAGAGAATGAAAAAAGTTGTGATTTTGTTCAAAATAGAACACCAATTATATGCCCAATTATGGGTTTGATACGAGCCAAATCATTAAAGTGTGGTAGTTGCGCATTTATAGATTCGAATAAAAATTATTGATTAAGTTAGTATAGTATCGAACTGCTAAGGTAAATATATATAAAAAATGGTTAAAAATGAAAAAAATAAAAGGTGAAAAAATCAAAGTAAGATTTTGTTTTTTTGGGCCGCAAAAGTTTGACAACTTTGACTAAATATTATTCTTTTTATTGTTCAATATTGATTTGGTTCCTTAGGAGTTAGGATGTTCCATCTTTTTCTATCTCTATAGAATATAATCCTTTTTACTATTTTACTTTAGTTTGGTTGTTTAAGGGAATGAAATAGAGATGTTTCATCTATTGAGAGTGTTTTATGCAAAATGCTTTACCATGGGCCTACAGACAACAGGCTAATTTAGGAATATCTCAATCTTTTGCCAATTTAAGTGAGGAAGATAAGATAATACTTTAGAAACATATTTACTTTATTGATTGTAACAAGAATGATAATACTCCTGACCCTACGAAGAAAGCACGTTGTAAGAGTTTTATAATGAAAAGAGAATTTTCACAAATTGAAAATAAAAAATAAAAAAATAAGATAAATATCTAAAGGGAAAAAAAGGAAGTAGAAAAAGATTATAAGGGTGAGTATGAACACTCTAAAGATATGCAACATAGAGGCCAAGATAATGCTTTTAGGAGCTTTGGTGATCTTTGCAAGATTAAGGTTTCTTTTCATTGCATGGGGGGTAAAAAAGATTAAGTTGTAACATCTCTATTAAGAATTGAGTTATAGTTAAGGTGAGCATGTTGAGATTTGGTTCAAACACTATGATCCACAAGTACGGACACAACAAAGACACGATACGACATGACACGTACAAATATGGCGACAAAGCTTTTTTTTGAAATTTTCCACATAGAAAATATCTGACATGACACGATACGATAAAATGATATTTTTAGAGTTATCGGTGCATTGCAACTCAAACATTTGCTCATATTCAATCCGTGATTTGAACTAAGTTCTTGGCTTTCCATTGCAGTCAAGAGTTATCTCAAGCCAAGTTTCTTGAAGATGAATTTGTAATTATGATATACTTGCGTGCCCGAAAGATTTGTTTTCGTAGTTAGGGTGTTACAATCGGTAATGCAACATTTTCTAAAGGTGTCTAGATGTAGTTAATCGCGATTCGATCATTCAATCGTGTGAACAAGTTTGTGTGACATCGTAGCTAAGGTCCAAAAGGGGAGGAAATTACGACGATGACCGCTTTACCACATCTAATTCTAGTAAATCGTAATCTTTTCCGTTAAATTGCAAATATATAACAGTTGAGCAAAACAACCAACACGAGCATTGATGCGTTAAAATAGCACACTATCCAAACTTGAGCACAGCATTTGAACAAATCAATCACTATAAACAACGATTCTATTATAGTAACACTCTCGAAACTAAATCGTAACCTTTACTTTCGATGACGAACATATCAGACACCGGAACACAATCAACATAAAGAATGATCTATTACAGTCAAGTTTGATTCACATAATATAGCATTGACTCCTATTCCAACCAAGTCATATGTTAAGGAAAGACAGCCCATAAGGCACTATAGTTTCTTCATGGTTTTAGAGTCCACACACACCAAAAGTGTCTGGTTTTGGGCCCCAATTATGACACTAATTATGTTGTTTCAGGTTAAGAGAGTTAGTAAACATGGGAGGGAATGGACACCATAATCAGTCTACAATGCAGCATTTCAGACACTGGCTATCAATCAGACAAGACTGCTTCAGATTCAGAAAACAAAAAGCATAAAGAAAACAGTTTTCACCAACCAAAGTGATGCTGTGATGGCCACCATTAGGACTGCCCATTTATGCATGCTTAGTATCACTATCATCTCTCATCACTTGTTTAGTGTGGAAACAATGCATTTCTAACATCAAAACCAGACTATTATCCTTCCAAGTAAATAAAGAAAAGGGATAGTTACGAAAACCCGTTTAAGGTTTGAACAAGGATTATATGAAGAACACCTTCAGAAATTACAAATAACACCCTGCTCGGGTTGTTTTTTGTAATTGCGTCAAATCTCAGGGGTGGTATTCGTAATTATCCCTGAATAAAAAATGAAAAAGATGTTATCTTGTGGTTTTGCATGCACAAAAGTACGCCTGCATAGTGCTGTGTTGTCCAACAAAATCTGTCACTCACAGATGGCATAACTCATCAGAAGTGATGTGTTTGATAGGAGAGTTGTTGCTTGGTATTCCATCTGAGATGGTTCATTGGTGAAAAGTGACGTCTTTTCCCACTTCAAACAATTCATCAAATGGAATTACCAGGATTTGCAGATCAACAGCCATAACCAACCAAATATCTTCACCACTCTTGACCTTTTAGAAATATGAGTACCATCATTCTAGTCAACTTTCATGGCTTTAGTAGAGGAGAGTTGTGGGAATCTTTTGTAGGCCCTCATGATAATCTAAAAGATTGTGGTACTAGATTGGCAGATTCAGGTTAAACGTAAAGTGAGTTAACTAAATTTCTAGAGAGGGAGATGGAAAATTGAAAAAAATAAACTTTGTAATAATTACACTGGCTACCTTAAGGTTTAGCAGAAAATTACACAAACTTCCCTTGTTGTTTGAGAAATTACCAAAACACCCCCGGTATGTTCTTAGGTTTGGCCAAATGAACGACGGCCATAAATTTAAATTCAAATATCAATTAGTGAGTGTAGAGGGAAAAATGAGTTATTTATAAGAATTCAAGATGTCCTCGTCTACATTGATCCATGTACTTGAAATTTTTTGATGGGGGAAGTTTTTGTAATTTTTCAAATCTAAGGGTTGTAATTGGGCAAAATCTCAGGGTACTTCAGTATAGTTATCTCCTAAACTTTTTGCATATTTCCAGTCTTAATAATAAAGTCATGCATGACAGTATAGCATGCACATTTTCCACAAAGAAATATAAGTATGTTTACGGCAAAATAAAAATATCCCATTTGCCAGTTGAATCTGGAAAATTTATTGAAACGAGATTACGAGATAGATAACATCAAAGTTACCATGTACTACAAACATTTCTGCTACAAAAATTTGCCTAACCTGAATCAAATCAAGAGATACAAGAACAAATTAAATATAAACAAAGAGGTTTCCAATTATATACAAAATCAAAACCCTATCTCTATTCTTCATCACCTAAGCATGTCTCCAGAATTCAACTGCAGAGCAGTCAATGCAGGAGAAATGCTAAAAGTGTTCTGATCTTTCCCGAAAAACGAAGGATGTCCTAAAGGCGTAGGTCTATCGGGAATTACAGGAACTTCGATATCACCTTCCAGCATTTTCAGCGCATCAACAATGGTAGGCCTCAGAGCCACCATTACATGCGCGCACAAGATACCAACAAGAACGAATCTCTCCATTATGGCCTTAGGATTAGAAGCCGACAAATCTCCACTGTTCAAAAGAGAAGCATCCAAAACTTTCTCAATCTTCCCCTTCTTCACAAGGGACCAAGCCCAATCAGTGATTAAGAAAGCACGAGGCGATCCTGCCGAAAGATCAAGAGCTTTTCTCCCACACATGATCTCCAAAATGACAACTCCAAAACTGTAAACATCGCTCTTTTCTGTCAACTGACCATAAAGGGCATACTCGGGAGCTAAGTATCCGTGGGTCCCAGCTACCCTCGTGGTGAGATGAGATTGCCCTTCTGTGCTCTGCTTTGCAAGTCCAAAATCAGCAACTCTTGCCCTCATTTCGTTATCCAATAATATGTTCGTTCCCTTTATGTCCCTGTGATAGATAGCCGGTTTTACTCCATAGTGTAGATAAGCCAATCCTTTAGCCACATCCATGATTATGTTCTTCCTCTGAGGCCATGTTAATGGAGAATTTAAGATGGTTCTATCCATCGGAAACAAATAGTCATCAAGATTTCCCTTTGGCATATAATCATAAACGAGATATCTTTCAAAATCTCCCGGCCCTTTTTCAGAGACACAACAACCTCTAAGAGGGACAAGATTTCTATGCCTCAAATTACTAATAATCTCAACTTCATTGCAGAACTCATCGTTCCCTTCAATATCCGATTCTATAATCTTCTTGACTGCAACGATCGTCCCATCCGTTAAAGTTCCTTTATAAACCATCCCGAACCCGCCCCTCCCAATGAAATTCTTGGATGAAAAATTATTCGTTGCCTTCTCAAGTTCTTCAATTTTGTACCATATTGAAACTGATGTAGGCCTTCTTGGCCTGGACCCTGTTCCCTCTTCTTCTTCAACATCATTTCTTTTTCTACTTTTCCTTCTCCACCAAAAATACAGGCCCAACAAACAACTAAGCAAAAGGGCAGCAAGAATGCCTCCGATTAATCCGAAAACAAACGACAAACCACGTTTATGTGAAGAACCCTTCTTATCACTAATGGCAAGGGCAAGAATACACGAAGCAGCACTAATACTTTCAGGCCCATATTCATTCACAATTCCAGCAGCATACAAAACAGCGAAGTAAAAACAATCAATTGAATGAGACTTATTACCATCAATGGCGATCAAATCTGACTGAACCCTGATGCCAGCTGCCAGACAAGCATCACAGGAAGTAGGCTTAGTGAGGTCCGCTTTGCAAGAATCATCCAACGCAGTTTTGGGACCAACTTTGTCGATCCAATCTCGAGTCGACTGAATCGAGGCACAAACATTTGGGGTTATCACGAACTGCAAAGGGTCAAAACACTGAGATGTTAAGTTGGAGGGCAGAGAGAGGGAGCTCAGTCTTGACTGGAAATCATCAAGGCACGAAACTGAAGTGGGCAAATCAGGAAGATGGAAGAGAGATGTATCTTTGAGATGCCTTGCTAGGGCTACACCGAAGAGAGAGAGGAGGGTTTGACAGCACACACTTCTCCCTGCGGTTCGATTGCCGCCATAGCCTCTGCACTCTGAGGTTTTCCATGGGATTCTTGATACGTAACTGAGATCCATTGGACATTTCGGGGAGCTATGATTGCTCGGAGCTGGAGCTGGAGCTGATAAAATTGGAGAGAAACACACAGAAAACAAGAAAACGAAAATCAAGCTAATGGGCTTCATGTTTCTTATGTTGAGCTCAATCAATAACGCAAATGGAATCAAGAAACCATTTTTCAACTATGTAGGTGATGATAGGCTAGGAAAGAGGGAGGAAAAGGGGTTGATCCGTGGCATTTGCGGAAAATTCGAGGAAACCGAACATGGGTAGCTAAGCTTTGGATTCAGACAAGAGATGGCGTTACAATTGTTGAGAATCGAGATTCGAAGAACAGCTAGAAAACTGGTCAAAGGTTGTATTTTTATGATAGTAAAGGCGGCTTAGATTGGAAGATACTGTAGTACAGCCCATCAAATGAGGAGGCATTTCTTGTCCCTATCCGTAAAAACTAAAATGTCAAAGGGGCTTGCCAATTTTGAAGCTCTTCTCACTCGATCACGTTTCACGATAACGATGCTTTTGATTAATGGAGTGGCAATGTGGCATTATCAGAAGATTCAGCGCTAAGCTTAAACCACAAATTGTTTTGCTTCTTTGTAAAGGTGTATTATGTTGGAACTCGGGAAAACTATATGAACATGATATAATACGAATATGAATATAATGATATAAATTTTATTTAAAATTTTTTATGTAAGAAATATTTAAAATAATATCCAACACGACACGATATAACCATGATAGTTTTATAAGTGTCTGTAACTCCGTACATTATAGGTGAAGAATTTTCTTTTTAAAACACACACCCAAGTGATTAGAAGGACTCGAACCCGAATTATACCTTAAAAAATGAGCTCTTTTAACCATTTAAAGTTTAAACTAACTCTTATATGCTACATTATAGGTGAAGATGATATTAGACCTTTAAAATATTTTTTATTAGGTCCAAAATTATATTTAGACATGTAATTAATCGGATTTTTGTTGATATTACAAAGTACACTCTCACCTCATTTGATTTCTACTATTTGAGTATAAATACCCTTTCATTAGCTTATGTTATGAAATAAAATATTTTCGGTTAAGATTTTAATGAAATAAAATTAGAATTATCTCGTTCCCTAAAATTATCTTACCACTACTACTAAGTATCATATCTTCTAGTAATTTTAATAATTTTATTTTAATTTCAATAAGATTAAATAATATCAATTATTTAATAAAATTCAATTTGAGAAGTTTTGTTGATGCTAGTGATTTCATGGTATTCTTTTAAGTATCTCTAATTGAGAATAGCAATAAATGAACTCTTTGTAAGTTATTTGCAAATCACCGGATGTAAAAGTGTAACTTCTAAAATCAAGAGGAGCTCAAGCGTATATACATCCAATAAAGGGGTTTTAAGTGTAATTTATCCATTTCACTTTGCCTAGAATCACAATAAAAGGTATTTGTCAGACTTGATAGGTTCTCGTTTGTAGACTGGAAAGCTCCTAGCGAAAAATTTTAATACATGCCCCATTTGTTCGAATTCAACTAATTATAATGATAAATATATCATACTTATTATTTGATTGATCACTCTATTTAAACTTTTAACCAATCACATGATAAGTATAAAATACTAACTTCTTATTATACTAGTTTGATCCAATCAGATTCAGGTTAGAATTACCCGTTAATTGTTTGTTACCTAATCAATTGTTTAGGTTAGCTTTGCGACACTAATTACATCATCACGTGTTTAAAATGTGCCGGCAATTAGTTATGATATACTACATTGTCACCAAAATTTTTTTAATATAAAGTAATTCAAGTTGAAGTTTAATCTAATTGATTCACATTACTATACTATATTTAATGAAGAAGTGTCACATTAATGCCTCAACCTTCCATGGATATTAATGGAGTTGACCATAGATATAATTCATTAATAATTCTTTTCACCTAATTGAGTTAGACTTACCTTAAATATTAACTATAAGTTAACTATCATACATTAAACATAGTGATAAAGTATTCAAATTCCACTACGCTTAAGTTCTTAACCAAGTCACATTTTCCAAAAATAAGAAATTGTTGAATATTATGTGTCTTTAATATCCCACATTGAAAATTGAAAGTGTTATTGGGAATATAAAAGACATATAAATAGGTGTTTGAAAAAACTGTGACTCTTAGAGTCCCACATTGGAGAAATACTGAAAATGAGACAACTTTATATATTAAAGTGGTTAATACAGTATTAAATTTGTGGAACACAGGAGGGACGTATGGACAACGCACCGCCCGGGCACGCGCACGGGCACGGGACTGGGCCGGGCATGGGCGAATGTGGCGTTTGATGGCGCACTTTGCACTTCGCACGTGCGCATCATATTTCTTATGCAGTGTATCCTCCCAAAAAGCTTGACATATATCCTGGAAGTGTATTGCCTGAAACCTTTAGCACACTTCCCAGAAAGTTAGGGGCGATAGAAAATTTAGGGACAGGGAATACCTGTGTCTAGCTTCATCTTTTGCCCAGATTTCTCAACAATCTTAAAGTTTCTATCTCTTGAAGATGGAGTTTGAGTCCTTCAGAATCATCAACCAACAAAAGCTAGACCGCTTCGATGGTAGGACAAGATGAAGTTCCTGCTTACTGTCCTTAAGATTGCCTATGTTCTGGATCCCAATCTGCCACCAATTCCAGAAGATCCTCCTGCTCCCGAGTAGCCCGTCGATTTGGATCCACCAGCCACTACAGCAGGCGGTGTTCCTCCTACCAATCCCAGTACAGCAGGTGGGACTCCTCCTGCTAATCCCACTACAACAGGTGTTGTTCCTCCTGCCAACACTGCAGCAGAAGGTCCCTCCCGGAATGCCTTGCAGATCCACCAGGAGATTGTGGAAACTCTTCAGCAACAAAGGAGGAAGAGAGCAGAGGATGAACAGCTGGCTCGTGGACACATCCTGAATACTTTATCCGACAGGCTGTACTATCTATACACAAATGTGCAGTCACCTAGAGAACTGTGGGAGGCCTTGGAATACAAATAAAAGGCTGAGAAAGAAGGTACAAACAAATATTTAGTGTTTAAATATTTGAATTTCAAAATGGTTGACAATAAACCAATCCTGGAACAAGTGTATGAACTCCAGGTAATTGTTAACAAACTCAGAATGGTTAAGATTGTCCTTCCAGAAACCTTCCAGGTTGGAGCTATAATTTCAAAGCTCTTTCCAACCTGGAAAGATTATGCAAAGAGATTGATGCATAAATCTGAGTATTTGTCCTTGGAACAAATTCAAAAACATCTACGTATTGAAGAGGAGGCTAGAAAACGCGTGGAAAGAATTTAGTTCAAGGACAATTGAGTGTGAATTATGTTGAATCTGGAAATTCTTCTAAAAAGAAGCCTTTTGGGGTTTAAAATAATTCTGGAAAATTTAAGAAAACCAGACAGAAACCTAAAATCGTTAATGCTACTAACAAAAGAAAAGGCAAGTGTCATGTTTGTGGAGAAACAAGATACTATGCGAGAGAATGCCCACAACGAAAGAGTGGATCCGGAGTTGCAAATATGGTTGAGGAGAACCTAGTTGCCATGGTGACTAATCTAAGCCTCGATGTGGCTATGATTTCTGAAATAAACATGGCAAGTGAACTTTCTGGCTGGTGGTTAGATTCTGGAGCTACCGTTCACATTTGCAACAATCGAAGGCTTTTCAAGACCTTTGAAGAAGTTGTTGGGCAAGAGGTTCAGATGAGAAACAGCTCCACAGCCAATGTTGGAGCCAAAGGATCCGTTGAACTCAACTTTACCTCTGGGAAGAAGTTAACTTTGATCAATGTCTTGTTTGTACCATATGTTAGAAAAAGTTTAATTTCTGTTGATTTGTTAGATAAGAAAGGTTTTAAGGTTTCTGTTGAGTCTGGAAAAGTTACCATCATGAAAAATGGTGAATTTGTTGGCAAAGGCTATGCTTGTAATGGAATTTACAAGATGTCTATCAATAATATGAATTCCGTTTCTGCTTACATGATTTCTTCAATTTCTTTATGTGCAAAGAACTTGAAAAATATGCATGCAATGGGATTAATTGATATTGGTAAAAATGAACTTGATAAGTGTGAAATTTGTACAAAATCAAAAATTGTAAGAAAACCTTTTCCAAGTGTTCAAAAAGAATCACAAATACTAGATTTAATTCATACGGATATTTGTGAGTTAAATGGAATTTTAACTAGAGGTAGAAAAAGGTATTTTATTACATTTATTGATGATGCTAGTCGTTTTTGCTATATCTATTTGTTACGAACTAAAGATGAAGCTTTTAGTTCATTTGTGAAGTATAAATCAGAAGTAGAAACCCAACTTGAGAAGAAGATTAAGATTCTACGTTCTGATCGAGGCATGAAATATTATTTGAATGCTTTTGATACACTTTGTGAAGAAAGTGGTATCATACATCACAACTGCCGGATATACACCCCAGCAGAACAGTGTAGCATAAAGGAAAAATCGTGCCTTTCTGGATATGATAAATTGCATGTTAAATCATGCAAACTTATCTCACAACTTGTGGGGTGAAGCCCTTCTCTTTGCGTGCCATATTCTGAATAGGATACCTAGTTATGTTGTGAAGACTAGTCCCTATGAAATATGGAAAGGCAGAAAACCCAACATAAGCTATTTCAAAGTGTGGGGGTGTGTGGCTTATTTTTAGGTTCCTGATCCCAAATGGACTAAATTAGGGGCCAAAGCTATTAAATGTGTATTCGTTGGATATGCTCTGAATAGCAAGGCCTATAGACTTCTTAACTTGGAGTCTAATGTGATAACTGAATCCAGGGATGTCTAGTTCTTCGAAAATACATTTTCAAAAGATGTTGGAAATGAATCTGAGCCATCCCAAATTGAGCCTAGAGGTCCTATAAGGCCGATTGTGGAAAACAATATTCTTACACAACCAACTGAGCCTAGAAGGAGTACTAGAGCAAGGAAAGAGAAAAGTTTGGATAAAGACTTTATCTCTTCCGAAGCTTTATTGTTCTTGGTGGAGGGGGACCGTTTGTATTTTCACTTGAGACGGATCCTAAGACATTTGCAGAAGCTATGGCTTCTCGAGATGCTTCCTTTTGGAAGAAAGTTGTAAACGATGAAATGAATTCGATCTTGGTTAACAATACTTGGGTATTAGCAGACTTACCTCGTGGTTCTAAACCCATTGGGTGCAAGTGGGTATTTAGAAGAAAACAAAACACCGATGGAACTATCTCAGCTTTCAAAGCTAGATTGGTTGCCAAAGGGTTCGGACAAGTAGAAGGGATTGACTACTTTGACACTTAAGCACCGGTAGCTCGGGTTGCCTCCATTAGAATTCTTCTTGCCTTAGCCTCTTCTTACAGTCTGTTTGTTCATCAAATGGACGTAAAGACAACATTTTTAAATGGAAATTTAAAAGAAAAAATCTATATGGAACAATCTGAGGGCTTTGTAGCACCGGGAACAGAAAATAAAGTGTGTAAGTTAGTCAAATCTCTGTAAGGTCTGAAACAAGCACCAAAACAATGGCACGAGAAGTTCGACACTGTTATCTTGAGTTTTGGATTCAAGTATAATAGTGCTGACAGGTTCATTTACTCCAAAAGTACAGCTGACTATATGGTGATAGTCTGCTTATATGTCGATGATATGTTGATCATCGGGGACGAATATGATTAGAGTAGACGAGACTAAAAGGTATCTATCCTCAGTCTTTAAGATGAAAGACTTAGGTGAAGTAGATACTATTTTAGACATTAAAGTTAAAAAACATAGTGGGGTTTTTTCACTAAACCAATCTCACTATATTAAGAAAATTCTGACTAAGTTTAAACACCTCGAGATCAAGGAGGTGAATACTCCATTTGACAACGGACTGAAACTTAAAAAAAATACTGGTAGAGCTATTGCACAGCTTGAGTATGCAAGTGCTATTGGAAGCCTTATGTACGCAATGCATTGCACTAGACCAGATATTTCCTTTGAAGTTTCAAAACTTAGCAGATACACGAGCAGTCCCAATACTGATCATTGGAAAACTATTAGTAGGGTAATCGGATACCTTAAGAGAACTATTAGCCTTGATTTGTTTTTTAACAAATTCCCTAGTGTGTTGGAAGGGTACTCAGACGCGAGTTGGATAAGTAGCGTGGGAGATAACAAATCCACAAGTGGGTGGATTTTCACTTTTGTCGGTGGGTCTGTTTCTTGGGCAAGCAAGAAATAGATAATAATCTCTCACTCTACCATGGAATCTGAGTTCATAGCTTTAGCACAACCGGTTGATTAGATTAGAAATATGTTGCTAGACATAGATCTTTGGCCAAATCCAATGCCTCCAATTTCGTTGTACTGTGACAGCGAAGCACCGCTTACAAAAGCATACAGTGGTACCTATAATGTTGTCTAGACACATTGGTCTAAGACATGCGTTTGTGAGACAATTAATACAAGATGGTATTGTAACAATTATCTATGTGACGTCAAATAAGAATTTGGCTGATCCGTTTACGAAGCCTCTGCCGAGAGTCTTAGTAGCTTCAACTACAAGATATATGGGACTTAAACCACCCGAACCAAACTAATGGTAACCCTACCTATAATCTAGGTTACCCCTGATTATAGGTTCAAAGGGAAAAACAAGTCACAATTTGGTTAGAGCTATCAAGTGGTCTCATATGTAGTAGAAGATAACTCAGTGGGTTGCATTGTGATAAGGTTGTTTATGCTCTTAACAAAATGCTGCACTCTTTGCAACAAGTGCTCGAGAAACATTTTGCCTATACGAACTAGAAGTGAAGCCGCTTCTTATAGAGAGTTGTGGTTTACTTTCTTAGAGGTTTATGAAACAGGATATGGCGTATGGCTTGATAAGCGCCAAGTAGTTGAGTGCTTGTTGTATGAGAAAGAACACATGTGTGTGGTAACTCCGATCGCGCCACTAGGGAGTTGAGGTTCAATCTGCGGACACCATCAACTTCGGCGTGGTCTTGAGCTACTCACACTAAGGGAAGGTTCAATGTTCGTCACACCTTCCGTTATGCATGTGATATTTAAATAACACTTTGTCAGACACTCATTTGGGGAAAGAGCAGTTTCTTCAAACAAGTGGGGGATTGTTGAATATTATGTGTTTTTAATATCCCACATTGAAAATTGAAGAGTCATTGGGAAAATAAAAGACATATAAATAGGTGTTTGAAAAAACTGTGACTCTTCGAGTCCTGCATTGGAGAAATGCTGAAAATGAGACAAATTTATATATTAAAGTGGTTAATACAGGATTAAATTTGTGGAACTCAAGAGGGATTGATGGGCGGTGCGCACGGGCATTGGCACGGGCACGGGACCAGGGCCGGGGCCGGGCATGGGTGAATGTGGCGTTTGATGGTGCACTTTGCACTTCGCACGTGCGCATCGTCGTTAGGAGCTTGGAGCCTCGCCTCCGAGCCCAGTGCCTATCTTTTTGGACCAGGTTCGCCCTAGGTTAGCCCAGCATTTGAAAACTGACTGTTGGAAGGACAAATGTAACTACAAGTCAAGGAATTAATTCAGGGGCCACTAACAGCCCATTGATGCTGAATTAATTTTCTAACTGTCACAATTCAAATCAGTCCGTTTTACACCTGAACAGTCTATATATGCAATCGTCCTGAGACTGAAAAGAAGATAGCACATTCATCAGATTTCTTGTACAGTGATATCACACGAAATCCTCCCAAAAAGCTTGACATATATCCTGGAAGTGTATCGCCTGAAACCTTTAGCACACTTCCCAGAAAGTTAGGGGCGATAGAAACTTTAAGGGCAGGGAATACCCGTGTCTAGCTTCATCTTTTGCCCAGATTTCTCACTAATAATAAATAAATTATATAAATATTAAAAAAAATAAAAAAAGAAAAGAATTACGGGGAATTCCCGAAAACTCCCCAAATGATAAGTCCAATTCCTCTTAGCTCCCCATTTTAAAAAATGATGTATCTGTATCCCAGAATCGCGTATCTAAATCCCCAAATGATGTATTTAAAAATGGGGTGTATCTGTATCCCAGAATCGCGTATCTGTATCACAGAATCGCGTATTTAAAACCCCAAATGATGTATTTGAAAATGGGGAGTAAAAAAGAACTTTCCAAACTCATGGGGAGTTTTCAAAGATTACCCCGAATAATTACTCCAACCGAACAAAACTTAATGTAATAGAAATCCCACCATTAAAGAAGGCTATTTTTCTTCCTTCACAAAAATAGGATCGTTGCTGGTTTTCAATCGATGACGCTTATTGCATGGCTAGTTCAAACACATGTTTGGACAAAAGTCCACTTTTTGTTAGCTTCCTCAATTCTCTCCCCCTCTTTGTTGTTCTCACTCATCCAAGGTCATACAAAATCACAAATTCGGAATATAGAGACCTATCTTGGAAGCTCATCGTCCAGCTCCAAGACATGCCAAAATCATACAAATCCTTTGTTATGAAATGGCGTTGTGCGGGTTTCTCAAACAACGATAGAACTCCAAACAATTCCAAAAATACAGATAAACCCAAACACAAGTCCAATTTCATCAAGGAAGCTTTTAAGGTATGCATGCATGCATGCAAGCACAGCTTTTTTCTTTCCTTTTCTCTTTTTGGGGTTTCAAAATTACGACCCCGGTGGCATATAAATACGAGTACGAGTAGGATTGATTGTATTTTCGATAGTCAACATATGAAGAAACCATAGAATCATAGATGCGGTCACATGAGTGTTGGGACGGTGGATCTCCTATTTCAATTTTGTGTTGGAAATCCGGGCCGGTGCCCCCGAAATTGTATGTTTATGCATGGAATTTATAGCAAATACAAATTGGCCCCATTTCATTTGAAAATTTGCATCCGTCAACCCCCCAAGTTTGTCTTTTTGATATTTTAACTTTGCCCCTCTTTATGAAAATCCTATTTATGTTCCTACATGCACACAATAGAGATGAGTTTATTAGTTATAACGAAGGCATACGGAATTGTGGAACGTAAAACTAAAAATTTATGCAATACATATAATCTACGGATAGTTACTCTCACATATCCTAAATTTGACCTAATTACACAAACTTTCCTCTGAGTTATTTGAGAAGTATCCTATGATGTTACTTAGACAATTGGCGCTGCACAACTATTTTTTCAGGTTTTGGGCAAGTTGAAGGAAAAACATGCCAAGAAAAGCAGCAAAAAACCAAAAACGCCATCATCATCCAACGGGCAAAAAGACAAGGATGATCGAGACCAGGACTGGACTCCAAAGCTTTTCCGGTCGCGCTCCGCTCGCCGGATCAGCCCTATGCCGTGCTCAAAGTCCCCTAAGACTCTGAGACGTTTGAGCACATTCCCATCACCACCAAGTTATGAATCCTCTTCTTTCGTAGAGCCTTCTTCTAGGGAATCCAGCAATCCATCAACCCCAATAAGCAGAAGAAAAACACACTCACAACCCATTATCTTCTCGCATTCTGGATGTCTGAGAACTCCACAACCCATTGAAAAGTCTTTGGAATGCACCCTCGAGGAGTTGTGCTTTGGATGTGATAAGAACATCACTGTCACAAGGGATATCGTCTCAAGAAATGGGTACGATTGACTCACTTTTCTTTCTTTTGAGGATTATGGCCTTTTTAATCCATAAAGAGAGTACAATTCCGACCCACTAGTTCATGCACTGGTTCATTGCCCATCTTCGAGGGTGTTTGGCTGAGCTTTTAAGCTTTTCTAAACAGCTTATAAGCTGTCTAGGAGGTTACAAGCACTTATATAATGAGACAGATTACAAGCCTTATAAAATAAGCTTCACAAAACACCCTCGGGGCGGATCCAGAATATTTGAATAGCTGGGACTGAAAATTCTTCGACCTCAACATAATAAAAAAAAAATGAATAACTTGAAATTAAACTCTGTTCTCTTTTTTAAATTTATTTTTTGGAAAACTATGATGTTTTGGTTGGCAAAGTCCCTAGATATATATTCTCTTCGAATATAATATCTAAAGCTGATATCATAACTTTCAATATGTTTTCGTTGCTTCAGATCACTAACTTTGTCTTCAAAATTAAATTCTAAACTACCAACATTAATTCTCTCTTTGTTAGCAATCGAACTTGATGATTTAATAAAACTTTTTGTCTTTTGTCAAAATACTGATTTTATCAATTATTTTTTCTCTTTTCCTGTGTTGGAGCAAGTGGAGCACCCTCAACAAACTGCTTAAATATATAAAAATTTGAAAAATTAATTAAAAGAAATGTCTTAAATACTCCAACAAAATAATGACAAATTGACATACAAACAACAAAATTTATAAGTATATTCCCGGGGCTTTTCTCAAATTTGAAGGCTTTGTAAATAGTGAGAGAGATGAATTTTTGATTATATTTGAACGTAGATATACGGATTCTCAAAATTTTAGTCTTTAAATCAAATATAGAAAAACTCTAAAAAAAAAAATGCAATTTCTAAATAACTTTTCTATCCCTATTCTTTTCTATATATGTATGTATTTATTTATTTATTTTTATTTAGGGTGGGGTGAGGGGCGGATTATTGAGCCCCTCTTGTCCTTCATTGGATCCGCCACTGCTCTCAATTATACATGCATTATACAAAGATAACAATTATTCTATAAATCAATACTCTGAGAGAAGATATTTTACACTTGGCATGTATCTGAAAATGAAATACCAAACAGAGTAATTATTCCAAAGTGCGTAGAAAAACATAAAAGGGTAACTAACAAAATCTTACAGATATTACACAATACACACGTTGTTTAATGTCTTCTTAATTTGCAGATCAATTGTTCAAGAAGAAGAGAAAATAGTGATCAAAGTAAAGCCCGGATGGAGAAAAGGAACGAAAGTGGTAATGGAAGGGAAAGGAAGCGAGACTCCTGGATTTCTTCGATCAGACATCATCTTTTCCATTGACGAGAAAGAGCATCCTATGTTCGAACGAGAAGGCGAAGATGATTTGGAGCTCGGCGTTGAGATCCCTTTGGTTCAAGCTCTAACAGGATGCAAGATTTCTGTGCCTTTATTAGGAGGAGGAGAAATGAAATTACAATTAGATGAGATTATACATCCTGGATATGAAAAAATCATTCCAGGACAAGGTATGCCTAAGTCCAAAGAAGAAGGCATTAGAGGAGACCTTAGGCTGAAGTTTTTGGTTGAGTTCCCACATGATTTGAGAGACGAACAACGGTCAGAACTTGTTAGCATTTTACGAGGAATTTTTTCATGATCATTTGGTATGTGAACTGTAATGTTCCTTTTTTGGTTATCTTTTTGTTCTTTCTAGTCTTGTCTTTCTGTAGATATTTCGACATCAATTAAACAAGGTAGACTAAATAAAAAAGTAATATTAGTACAACAAATTAAACAACCTGCCGTACGAAAATTGTCACCTAGGATATATATCAAATTGACAATATATACCATTTGTCTTGTCACTAGTATTAACTATATGGCGACAACTTCTACATTTTTCAGGAAATGATTCGGTGGTGACAAGAATTAGTATTCATCTAAACATCACTATTGTGAATTAATGACACCTTGAAGATGACAACTTGACAAAAAGATGTCACCAAAAACTTTCAACATCAATTTTTTCATCACTAAGTTCTCACTATGACGGTGTCTCTAATAATTTGCATAAGAATTCTTGGTTCACCAATTGGCTACATCCACAGCCAGTCAAGGAGGGGAGATTTCACAATGACAAAAGAGGTATAAGTCTATAAGATATATAAATTCCAGAACCAATTTGCGCCGTATTTCGGGCTTTCAACGCAAAATCTCAAATGTTACAAGTTATATCAGTCAAGCAGCTTGGAGGACTTTAAGATGTACAAAGCTCTTACCAGATTACACTACTGACGTGGAAGCATACACAAACATCATAAATAGCAACTGTAGAAAGAAATGCAGATAAACACAGCAACACATATAGTTAGAAATTAACACGAAGATTGCATCAATCAACCAAATAGTGCTCCACATAATAGAACAGAGATTTTTTTTTTTTTTTGAATTAAGAACAGAGAATTTTACAACACTCGAAAGAAGTGCAGTCAGAATCACGGTGGAAGACTGAAAACTGGTATGAATAAGATCCCATATTAGTAAATTTATTGGAGATTAAGACATACCATGGAAGGCAGAGATCACAGCTTGAGTCTTCAAGCAATGCAAGTTCCTAGATTCTTGGATAATACTCTTTCAATCGAAGCCCTAATTTTGACCTAATTGTACATTAATGATAGTATAAAATATAAACTCTCGACAATTGTAAATAACGGGGTGGTGGCGCAGTTGGTTAGCGCGTAGGTCTCATAGCATGTTTGAGTGATCCTGAGGTCGAGAGTTCGAGCCTCTCTCACCCCATTAGTTTTTTTTATTATTTTTATTTTCCCCAATATAATATTGATATTTTTTGTATTTTCTTCATTATTTTATCCAAAATATTCTTAATTTATCAACTTTTTCGTCATTTTTCCCAATATAATATTGATATTTTTTATATTCTTTTCATTATTTTATCCAATAATATTTATAATTTATCAACGCTTGATTTTTTTTGTTTCATTATTTGTGTTTTCATTCTCACAAATTTATTTTATATGCATGGAGTCGAGAAGGAAAAAGAAAAAAAAAAAAAAAGAGAAAGAAAATCATTAATGCATAGATTTCATGGCTCCCCTACTCCCTTAATAAAAAGTCTTCATACACCAAAATAACTCAATATTAATATCTTTAAAGTAAAAAATAATACACATAAAAAATATTTACTTTCTTAATTTGTTATCTAATTGAGTTTAATATGATTATATTAAAATTTTATTAAATACCCAATTTATTTGCTATAATAGATAGCCCCATCTAATTAGCAACTCCAAAATAACTCAATATTAATATCTTTAAAGTAAAAAATAATACACATAAAAAACATTTACTTTCTTAATTTGTTATCTAATTGAGTTCAATATAATCATATTAAAATTTGTTAAATACCCAATTCAATTTGTTTGCGACAAATAGATAGTTCCATCTAATTAGCAACTCTTTTTTTGGAATTGTAAAATAATGTAGTGTATTCTTATATTTTTTTGAACTTTGGCAATAACATAGAACTCTTACAATAGTTTAGTAAATATAAAAATTAGTTTATTAAATAACTAATTAATCAATTTCTAATAAAGTAAACTATCTCCACAGAAAAATCACGAGAGGAACACACCAACATTTGCAACCATGGTTCTCAAGACAGAGCTTTGCCGTTTTAGTGGTGCCAAGATATACCCAGGAAAGGGTATTAGATTTATCCGACAAGACTCCCAGGTTTTCCTCTTTGCTAACTCAAAATGCAAGAGGTACTCCCACAACCGCCTGTGGCCCGCTAAGCATACCTGAACTGCTATGTGCAGGAAACAACATACGAAGGATATTGCAGCTGAAGCTGTGTAGAAGAGGCTAGGACCACCAAAAAGCCCTACTCGAGATCAATTGCGGGTGCTACTTTGGAAGTGATTCAGAAGAGAAGAACTGAGAAGCCCGCGCGAGGTCCGTAACTCTGCTCGTGAAGCTGCTTTACGTGAAATCAAGGAGCGTATCAGATAAAGAAAACTAAGGAAGAGAAGAAGGCCAAGAAGGCTGAAACCATGTCGAAGGGAAACGTAGCTAAGGGTGCTAGAAACCAGGGTCCCAAGATTGGAGGTGGTGGTGAGCCTGGTGGCAAACGTTAACTTATCCTAGATGTTATATTTGTTACTTTTATAGTTTTATATGAAGCACATTGGAAAAGGCTGTTCTGCTACGTTTTGTTTGAGATGCTATATCTCTTTGATTTTGAGCATTATATTTTGAGGCTATTAGACTTGATTTATACTAAAATAATAATAATAATAATAAAGTAAACTATCTCATAATCTCTAACACTAATCTAAAAGACTATGGACTAGTTTATATTATTAGATCATAGATGATGGGTTAGATAATCTAGATTCTAGGAACAACATTCAACTCTTGAATGAAGTTTCTAATCCAAACACCTTCCTTAGCTGCATCATTTGCAGCTAAGTATTCGGCCTCAGTGGTCGAATCTGCAGTGGTAGTTTGCTTGGAACTCTTCCAACTCACTGCTCCGCCGTTTAGGCAGAAAATGTATCCTGACATTGACTTAAAATCATCTAAGTCAGATGCAAAGCTTGCATCGCAGTATCCTTCGACAGTAAGATCTTTCTGGCCTCCGTAAACTAAGAATAAATCTTTAGTACTTTTCAAGTACTTGAGAATATTCTTCACGGCAGCCCAGTGACCAACTTCAGGGTCAGATTGGAAACGACTTGTAACACTAAGTGCATAAGCCACATCCGGTCGAGTACATAACATTGCATACATTATGCTACCTATTGCTGACGCATAAGGTGTATGAGTCATTCTCTCCTTCTCAAGGTTAGTCTTAGGACACATCTTCTTTGAAAGACATGTTCCTACACTCATAGGAAGGTTCTTAACCTTTGCTGACTCCATATTGAATCTCTTCAATACTTTGTCAATGTACATCGACTGTGATAGTTCTATTAACCTTCTAGATCTATCTCGATAGATTTTAATTCCAAGGATATAGGACGCATCACCCAGATCTTTCATCTCGAATTGGTTCGATAACCATAACTTAGTCACTTTCATGTCATCCTTCGAATTCCCAATAAGAAGGATGTCATCAACATAAAGTACTAAGAATTGCACTAAGGTCTCCAATTCCTTTCTATACACACATGATTCATTCGAAATTTGAATGAAGCCAAACGCTTTGACTGACTCATCAAATCGAATATTCTAATTCCTAGAAGCCTGTTTCAATCCATAGATTGATCTTTGGAGTTTGCAAACCTTTTGCTCACTCCCACTGAATGTGAAACCTATGGGTTGCTCCATAGCATTTTTCACATCCATTTGCCATATCTCGTAGTCATAATACGCAGCAATGGCAAGCATGATCCGAATAAACTTTTGCATTGCAACTGGTGAAAAGGTTTCATCAAAGTCCACGCCGGGTCTTTGAGTGAATCCTTTTGCAACCAGTCTTGCTTTGTAGGCTGCAATGCTTCCATCAACTCCAAGTTTTCTCTTAAAGATCCATTTGCAACCTATGGGTTTGACCCCATCAGGCAAATCTACCAAGGTCCAAACTTGGTTGGAGTTCATGGAATCCATTTCGGATTTCATGGCTTCTATCCACTGTTCAGAGTCAGAATCTGAAAGTGCCTCCTTATATGTTAAAGGATCATTATCCTTTTGAGAGATTTCATGGAAGAATCCATACCATCTCTCCGGCTGTCTAGGAGTGCGTTCAGAACGCCTTAGAGGAGGATTTTCGTGTGTATTGAAATCCGTGATTGGTTGTGGTTGATCAGCAGGGGATGTCTCTTCAGTGGGTGGCGTGGGCTCACTTTGCACTTCCTCTAATTCTATGATCTTCCCTTTCTTTTCTTTAACGAACGGTTCCTCAAGAAAAGTGGCATTTCTGGAAACAAACACATTTTGCTCAGATTGATCATAGAGGTAGTATCCTATGGATTCCTTAGGATAACCTACAAAGTAGCATAAGTTAGAACGAGATTCTAACTTATCTCCCACTGTCCTCTTCACGTAAGCAGGACAACCCCAAATTCTTAAGTAAGAATAACCAGGGATTTTACTATGCCATATTTCATAGGGCGTTTTAGGGATTGACTTAGAGGGAACTAGATTCAAAATCTTTGCTCCACTTTCTAGGGCATAACCCCAGAAAGAAGGTGGTAAGTCAGTGAAACTCATCATGGAACGAACCATATCAAGTAGGGTTCGATTCCTTCTCTCAGAAACTCCATTAAGCTGAGGAGTTCCCGGAGGAGTCCACTGAGAGATAATCCCATTATCTTTGAGATGATTAAGGAATTCTTTACTAAGATACTCGCCTCCTCGATCAGATTGAAGTGCTTTGATCTTGTGACCAGTTTGGTTTTCTACCTCCTTTTGAAATTCTAAGAATTTCTCAAAAGCTTCAGATTTATACTTCATTAAGTATACATAACCATACCGACTAAAGTCATCAGTAAAGGTTATGAAATACTGATGATTGTTTCTAGTGCTTACACTAAGCGGTCCACAAACATCAGTATGGATCAAATCCAAAACCTTAATGGCACGTTCCACAGTTCCTTTAAAAGGAACTTTGGACATTTTTCCTTTGAGACAGGATTCGCAAGAAGTTAACTCCTTAAGATCATTTTCACAGAATGATCCTAAAGTGTTTATCTTTCTAATTCTGTTCTTGGAAATGTGTCCAAATCTAGCGTGCCATAAGGGAGTTGAAACTTTGTCATCTCTCTTACGCTTCGTTTCTCGTTGTATATTCATAATATTGATATTCTGAGTTAGATAAAGTCCATTACTTAGAGTACCGATGTGAACGGAAGAGTTGTTCTGTTTGATAAAGTATTTACCATTCTTAATATAAGTTTCATAACCTTCACAATCTAAAATTGGAACAGAAATTATATTACGAATAATGCTCGGTACATAAAGGACTTTATTTAAGACTAACTCAAAACTACCTAAATCTAATCTAATTGTGCCTAAAGCTCGAGCTTCAACATTTGAGCCATCGCCGAAATTCAAGACACATTCTCCTTCTTTCAGTTGTTGGACTTCACTTAGCATCTGTACATCATTACAGATATGAGTTCCACAACCGGTATCAAGTACCCAAGAACTAGAATTAATAGAAAGATTTACTTCAACGAGAAATATACCTTTCTTTAGAGTAGCCTTGTACTCTGGGCAGTTTCTCCTCCAATGTCCCGCTTTGCCACAATGGAAGTAAACATCCTCTTTCTGATCACGCTTCTTCTTTTGGGCCTTCCCCTTCGAAATGCCACCAGTGGGCCTAAGGGGTTTCTTCTTCCTCTTTTGGGCTTTCTTGCCCTTACCTTTAGAAGGCCCAGAAGAGGAAGATGGAGCATTCACCATCAAAACCTTATTGTCCTTCTTGATCGTGCTTTCAACAGTCACAAGCTGACTAATCAGCTCAGCTACAGTAGCACCAGCATGATTCATATTGAAGTTAAGGACAAATGGGTTGAATGATGGTGGAAGCGAAGCTAGCAACAAATCTACTGAAAGCTCATCTTTCAGTGGTATGTCCATGGAGGCAAGTTTCACAGTAAGGGCAAGAAACTTGAGTCCATATTCATGGACACTTGAATCTTCCCTCATTCTTAAGTGGAACAATTCTTTTGAAGTGTTATACCTTGTAACACATTCATGAGGGCGGTAAAGTTGCTCTAAGTGGTCGTAAATCTCCCAAGCGAATTCCATGACCTCATGTTGCCTTTGCAAGTCCGGAGACATGTTAGCTAACATAAGGCAACGGGCTTGGAGATTATCATCCTTCCACTTCTGAATCGCGTCCCGCTCGGCCCAAGTGGGAGCCTCCCCTTCGGGACTAGGCTCCCCTTCGAAGAGAACATAAGTTCTCTTCTCAGAATCTAAAATGATTTTCAGATTCCTCAGCCAATCAGAATAGTTGGGACCAGTCAACTTGTTTGACTCGAGGATCGATACAAGAGGGTTTTTGGTTGCCATTTCAAAACACGTAGTGAATCACAGAATTTACGACCTAAATGGTAAAACAGAGAACTAGTGAGCATGCTGAATTATAACGATATACAAAAGATAAGGTCTTTAATCTAATGTAGCTCCCACTGTTTTTCAAAGATCTATAATTCCCAAAGATCTAAGAGGGACACGTTTCCCAATGGGTACTAAGATCCTAGGCATTTTACCTGGAACCCACGACTCGCGGACATTCTAAGTAAAACCCTAGGTAGGTACAACTTACCAATTCTAACACCTTTAGAACTCTTAGTAATTGTTTTTGCATCACCTATCTTTCAATATGGACCTACGACTCGTGCGACATCCATATTTACTTAGGCGTTAAGCTAGACCCATCAATCATAAGATCATGATCAAAACTTAGTTCGAATGACCCACGACTCGCGGACATCGCCCTTGCCAAAATTGACCACGAAATATTGACCATTTAAAATGATCAATTAGGTAACTAAGAACTAATAAGCTCCACTAGCTATCCCACGACTCGCGGACAATAACTAGCTTCACTTACTAAACTTAAACCTATTGACGAAATGCTAGGAATTTAATTCAAAATTTACATCTCGAATTAAATACCTATTTGTTCGAAATTAGCTTAATATTTAATGGGAATTTTTGAATCAACCGGAGAGTTGTCCGGTTCGACCTCACCAACATATATGTTATCCAATTTTATTAGTCTTGATTAATGCAAGTACACTTAAATGCATTTCAAACAAGCACATAAACAGATAACATGTCCTAGCATGATACTAACATGTAATGATCATGGGTTCTACCTATCTTATGCGTGATATGTGGGAGCCACTCCACAATCACAAGTTCTAACATACATGCCACATAAACAGTTTAAATCACATAAGGGAAAGCGGTAACAAAATACGAGCCCTATCTCTATTACATTTTTACAATTGAGATTCCCCTCCCTAACATTTTGAGGGGTCTTCACTTATAGCCTCCTTGTTACTTGAATGTGGTCCATCTTACTCCATGGGTGCATTGTCTCCAAAATGAAAATAAAACCTCACCACCTATCTCTACTCTCAAATTACAATAAAAAGAAAAAGACATAAAGTAATAAGGCTCAATCTTCATATTGGCCTTAGACAATTACACGGGGCATACCCCGGCCTCAAAAACAGTAATATGGAAAGCCACATAATAAATCACATAACAGTACGCACATAAGTGAGGGTCCAACCTCAATTGAAAAAACGCAACTATAGGGCTCCAACCCCAATTTAAACCATCCATGTGCATAAATTAAAACCATACATAAGTCTAAACCCATGATCAACTAACATGCTTTTGCGAGAATTTAAATTTAGCCAATAAATTAAAATTCGCGTTTCAAGTCCTAATGACTTAAAACACGACTTGATGCGAGTCTTGTTTATAAAAGTTTTCAATAAATCTCAAATTAATTAAAACAAATAAAATTCCAATTAATTTCTGAAAATTAATAATTTTATCAAGGATGCAATTTCCCAAAATATAAACCGTTTCTATTTCTCAAAAATCCCAATTTTAAGTTTTATTCAAAAATTAAAATAAATATTCAACAATAAAATTTTGAAATTAAAATAAAAAATTGGGACTGGATTGCACGAAACACGAAAACGGATCACGAAAACAATGGGACCCGTACGCGAAAGAGTTGCGCGTGTCGGGCGCTACGCGCGGCCCTCTCGGCCAGTGCGGGCGGTTGGGCGAGCAATCCCGCACGCCTTGCGGGATTCTCGCCCAGCGTGGGCGGACGATGGGCGGGCGCGCCCGGGAGGCTCCCGCAAGCAGTGCTGGAGGGGCTGGGCGGTGTCGCCCATGCGCGCGCCTAGGCAGGCGGGCGGTGCGCGCAACACCTTCGCGCGCGGGGTTTTGCGTGTTCGTCATAATCCGGGTTTTCGTTTCGTGTTTTCGTTCAAAAGCAAAACCAATCCAAGAAATCCAAAAAAACAGTTTATACAGTTTCAAATCTAAAATAGTTTTCAAAATTAAATTTTGCAAAAACCAATTTTCAGAAACTTTCAGGAAAAAATTACAGTTTCGTAATTCAAGCTTTCTAAAACAATTACAAATACTCAATCGCATCAAGCCTAAGAATTTTTACCAAATTCAGTATAATTGAGACGAATCAGAAACACGATTAACGAGGTCGCTCTGATACCACTTGTTGGAAAACACGAATCAGAAAGCAGCGGAAATTTAAAAAATTTTCCAACAAAAGGATCTAGGACTCGCAATCGTGCAACCAAATTCATAGGGATTAGAAACTTACTTTCTTAATTGTCTTTCTTGAAGCGTTTCAAGCCACCCAAGAACGTTCTTCTCGCGGCTTGATCCCCTCTCCTTGGTAAAGCTCGAATCTTCAAACTTCTAACTTGAAGCTCTCTAGAGATAGTTCACCAACTTGATCACAATCTAACTAGTAAGTATGCTAGTTCTCTAGTTAGTGTTTAGGCTTAACCTAGGGTTTCGTTTTTCTTGGAGAAAGGATGGTGTTCAACACATGAACCAAAAGAATTGCCAAATTCTCCCTCAGGGGAGCTCGAGCTCCCTTATTTATATTAAGGGAGTGGCCGAAAATCCCTAGTCCTTATGGGCTAAGGATTTTGGTCCCTCTCTCCTATTACTTGATCATCAAGTAATTTTGACTTTGACTTTGAATTCAAATTCAAATCAACTTTCAAGAGAGCTTAAATATCCAAACTATTTTTGGATAATTTTATACTTTATTTATTTAAAATAAATAACTTATTTTATCTAATTAATTAACTAGATTATTTTTTCCAAAATTAGACTTTCTTTTTAATTCAAAATTAAACCAAAGTCTATTAAATAATTAACACATTTAATTATTTAATATATATATACAATATATATATTTACACGTGTGGGACACGTGTCACAAGGACACGTGTCACTCACGTGACCCACACGTGTGGTTTCACACGTGTGGAACCCTCTTGGCCCGATTAACTCGTTTAATCATTTTCAAGCCTCAACTCATGTAACCAAGTTGTTGTGTGTGACCCTCTAGGTTCTCAATTCAATTAGCAGTGACCCTAATTAATTAATTCACTAATTAATTAATCAGTCCACAGATTAAACGACCATAGTCTAGCAACAGGTATTTAACCCCTAGCTGAATTGGAATGTTCGGATTCGACAGAACCTTTAAGTCATTGATTCATGTGAGATACAACCCTCCTACTTACTCTCTCTCAACCAAGATCTAGGGTAAGGGAATAATTAGAACCCTAATAATCCGGTCTTAAAGCTAAGTGCATTTCATATCCATTTGATCTCAATCCAATAAACCCTTTTCTTGATGTCTTGATCTACTGCCTTGGTCAAGGACTCCATATGGCATATGAACGACTTACACAATAAGAGATCACCTTGCAAATGCAAGTGTAGGTCCTTTCTTGATTCTCATTCACTTTCATGAATCACTTGTGCAGCCCCAGCATAAGCCTTGAATCAGTTGTCTAAGGCGACACCCTTTAAAGCTTATCCCTAAGACTACAGAGTTAACTCATAAAGTGACAAGGAACCTCAAGTCTTAAGGATCAATTAATCACATCAATGACTCGTGAGATATTTCCTAATCTGGAAGTTTCCATTTCCTGAAATAGAAACTTTCTTTTCCATTTAGGAATGTTCTCACACGGGGCACCTCAGTGAACTTACTTATTAAAGTAAGCACCCTCATGTATCACGCACGTATCAACTATACACTTTGCACCTCCATGAAACAAGGTGGTCCTTCTTAAGGGCGTGATCACACAAGCAAGCCTTAGAGGAGTCAGGTTGACACTCCCACTGTCGGTAGGACTCATCGGCTTGGAGTATTTTACTAATCATGACTTATGTGATATAGGGCTCGTTTCATGAACCATTTCACCTAAATGGTAGAGTCCTAAAGTCATCAGGATTAGGGGAGTTCTCATACATGCACAGATAAAGTAATCGCATACCAAACAAGAGCATATAAAGAAGTGTTGCCTCAATTCGTTATTTCATTCAAAGATTGTCTGTGATTACAATAAGGAAAAGCACAAAGCGGATATACAATCGACTTTCTAGGGCACTATTCCTAACATTACCTCCATGTTTGCTAGCGTATGATAGGGTGCATGCACAATAGCTTAAACATTCCAAGCTTCTTGAGTTTGTTGGTTAGGGTCGGTGTCCTTTTCATGATTAATGCTATCACGAGGTTAAATCTTAGGATCGTATCCTTAAGACTGCTTTTGTGATAAGAAGATGATTAGTGAGCGTCTCATAATCATTGTAAACATAAGAAAGGACGAGGTTGTCAGAGCTTGTTGACGCTATAGCAGGTCTATCAATGGATTTTAAGCTTATGCATCAATGATCAAATTATGAATCGGGAGAATAACTTGACTAGAGTTGTATTTTCACTTATCCTTTTAAGTTTATGTTCCCTAGTTAGTGTTTAATTTCAGCTTGTCTTTAATTTCTTGCACTTTAAGTTTATTACCTTAAGGCCCCCCCCCCCCCCCCCCCTACTTTTGTTGTTTGTTTGCTTGGCTATTAGGAGATTTACGAGACCAACCAATCTCTGTGGGATCGACCCTTTACCATTATACACAATTTATTGTGTTTGGTAGTTTAGGAATATTATTTGGTGGATTCGGCACCCATCACTACCGGGTTGGACGCACAGCGAACAAGACATATAACGAGTACTTGGTGAAGTGGATAGGAATAGGGATGTTCACGAACCGAGCCAGTTCGCGAGCTGATCGAGCCGAGCTGGTTAAGGTTCGAATTCGAACCCGAACCTGAACCTTTTTATTCTTGTTCGTGGCTCGCGAGCCGACCTATTATATTTAAAAAATATATTATATATATATTTATATGTGTATATATATACATATATGTGAATATATATACATATATATATACATAATATTTTATTTTTTATTTATTTTTAATTATATCTTGGGTTCGAACTCGAGACCGAGCCGAACCCGAACCGAACTCGAACCATTGGACGAACCGAACTTCGAATCAAAAAAATAGGGTTCGTCGAACTCGAACTCGAGCCCGAACCGAACAAAATAAGTTCGAGCCGAACCTCGAGCCAGAAAAAAACAGCAAAGTTCGGTTCGGTTCGGTTCGTATACATCCCTAGATAGGATGCAGCGAAGAGGAGAACACTTGGGAGCGGGTGACGAACCTCAAGGCGTTTAAACAGATGATCGAAGCTTACCATGCCTCAATGACGCCGAGGACATCGCCATCTCAGGTGGGGGAGGATGTCAAGGGTCGCCCGCGCTCTAGGGTCCCTTGACCCGTAACTCAACGTGGCCGTCGGCCACCCCGCAAGCAAGACCGCATCAACGACAAGACAAGCTGCTATCAAGTCTTAGGTGCTAGGGTCTTTGTACATGTAAATAGTTAGTTAGTCGGTAGTGGGCAAGTTGCTGCCCTTTTGTCCCGCTTTTCGCGCGGTGTAACCCCCTGTAATAGTAAGTGAGGTCACAACAGAAATATTTTTTTTAAGTACTTTAGGGGAGAGCAGTGATTCAAAGCATAGTTAAGCAGCGTTCTATTGTAATCTCGGGCATTCTCCCTGGTCCTTTGTGGACGCCCGCACAAGTGTACTATATTCTTGGTAAATATAATGAAAGTTAATTTCCCTTCAATATTGCTGTCTCTCTAAAGCGTTCCACTGGGGTGGGCATGAGTTACGTACAACGTACGTACATAGTTGGTTTAGGCTTACGTAGCGAGCAAGAAGCCGCTACCAGCCACACGGTGCACAGTTCCTAGCAACCTACTCGGTGCCCCGTGAGACCTCGTCACCTTGGAGGAGCTAAAGGAGTGGTCATCACTCCTCAGAAAACTCCAACTAAAAAGTGTAGATATTGCGGTCGTTTTATCACTATATCATAAACTTATCTTTTCGACAAAAACGTTGTTGACGGGGAACGCAAAGTAAGGCGACGAATGAATAGCGGCTGAGGAGGTGTTTTCCGACAAAATTTCCGATCGACTTTTAGCGGATAAGATACTTCTCAACCTGGGTAAGACGATTATGCAATCAATTTTGAGAAATATCAAATGAATCAGATTTAATTTTAAATTTAAGAAACTTTACAATTTTCTATTTTATCTTGGAATCTGACAAATTAAACTTTCATTGTTGGATTTCTTGAGAAATTGATCGGAAATTAGTAAGTAAAATTGAACACTATATATACACACACGTAACTTGCAAATATCTATACAGCTGATTTATAAAAGATAATATTGTATTATTATAATTATTTATACAATTATAAAGATGGATATTATTAAAACTAAAGTTAAGATTTTGTAATTTGACTAAAGGGATGTCAGTGCGTGGGAATTAGGAATCCATAATGGTATGAAAATCGTTAATATTAATTAATGGATAACAATTGATTTGTGTTGTTGTTAACGAACCAGTTGTGATCCTTGTTATTAGTATAAATAATATTCTGAGGGTAATGATTGATAGATTTAGTATATTAGTTAAAATATATAATAATAATAATAATAATAATAATAATAATAATAATAATAATAATAATAATAATAATAAAGGATTTCGTAATAATTTAGAAGTGATATCAAACTAAAAAACTAAAATTTTATTTTAATCTAAATAATGACGTTGATAATCGCTATTAATTGAAGTTTTCTAATTTAATCTTTTACATAGAATTGTTAAACTAGTCACGGATTAGGTTATGACTAATAATTAAATTATGGTCTATTAGAATTAGATTGGTTAGTGAATATGTTGAGGCTGGTTAATCTCAATTGATTTAATTGGTGATAGAATTTAGTTACTAAATTCAACAGCTACGGTCATGACTTATTTAATAAAAGGGAAATACCATAAGAAATTTTTTTTAGTAATTTATTATTTCTAATATCCAAGAAATAGTATGCCACCTAAATATATTCAAGTGATTAATTTTCTTGTTTATAATTATAAATTTTTAGGTGACGTGCAAGGACTCAAATAACTTATAAGCAACGAACAAACAAGTAAGAATTTCAGATGAGGTTTCTTGAACCTTCTCATTTGTGAGTTTTACCATACCCTTTTGTTGGAGAGCAAATTCAGCTTTATCTTCGATATAATTTCTCGTAATTGAATTGATCATGAACCCGTATTGTTTGATTGAGCTATCCTTGTTTATTATTATACCTGAATTACCTCTAAATTGTTGAGATATTCTTGATTGCTCTGTTACCCATCAGAAGGAGAATTACTGTACTATATTGGCGGCCAGGGGCAGATCCAGACTTTCTTAATAGCCGGGGCTAAAAAAATTTGCACCTCAATATTATAATAATAATAATAATAATAATAATAATAATAATAATAATAATAATAATAATATAAAATCAATTAAAATATTTAAAATGTTTTTACAATTTTATGAGAAGCTAAAATTCATAGATCATAAGTGTTTTCAACGATTCGTCATCCTTTCAATTTCTTTTGCATTTTTTTTCAAACTAAAGTTTTTACGTATAGATACTAATATGGTCCTTTGTATTTAAAAAAAAAAAAAACTAGAATTTGTTCCGGAATCAAAATATCCACTATCACTATCGAGTATAGTATAGTAATTAATCCTTTCGGCAAATTATAAGTATAAGTTAAAGTATAGACAGTTGAATAAAAAAACTATTAATTATTTTATATTTGAAATTAAAATTCGAACTCACAACATTATATAAAAAAATAATGTGTGTTGAAAATTAGAATTTTTTATTATATTAATTCGAAGAATTAAGTTTTTATAAGAATTACTCAAATGATATGATATCTTTTATCTCTTTCGCATTATATGATATATTATCTATACAATAAGATACACGGCACTAATTTTTCCTGACATAAAAACACAACACATTAATTTTTTCCTGAAGTGTTCGGCGCATTATAATAAAAATTCACTTTTAATTATTTTCGTATTCGAATTAAACCTAAATTAGATCTAATATAATAAATAAAATATATAACATTCATATTATATATATATATATATATATATATTATTTTAGGGGGATTAGTGGTGGGTGGGGACTAGGGTAGGGTGGGGGTAGGGGAAGAGGTCGGGGCGAAGGGGGGGCTTAAGTGGCTCCGCCACTGCTGGCGGCTATAGGGGATCCTATAGTTCGTATTGTTCCTTGGGGGTTCCCTTGGAACGACTATGCGGGGGCTCCCGCTAGCTACATTGACTGAGTGTCCGTGTTTGGCCAATCCGGAAAGAGGCGATAAAAGGATGGACCTGATTTTGATATGAAATCTTTTATCTTCTTACACCTCACTCGTTATTGAATCTTGAAATTAATTACCACCTTGTTTTCGTATCTTGAATTACTTCAACTTCTACTGTTATTTATTCTCATGCTCACCTCACTGGGTCATTTTGACTCACCCCTTTATTTTATTTTCTTTGCTCTTCAGATATTATAGGTAAATAAATTTTGAAGAAGTAATCCTTTTGGGGAAGGAATCGGTATCGGCTAAGAAGAAGTTATAAATATATTGCACTATAATTACGTTTCGTCTATGTTTTGATTAAGTCCGTATTTAAGTAGAGGTTCTTGTGGATCATTTATGTAATGTTTTAAACTAGAAAGCACGGACACGGCAAAAAAAGTGTCCGTGCAGTGTCTGACACGTGTCGGACACGGACACGGCTCGGACACATGTCGGACATGGCTGAAATGTGTCCGAAATAAAAATAAAAAAAAAATAAAAAAATAGGACATGGTGTCGGACACGGCGGGGTGAAGTGTCCGACACGGCGGGGTGAAGTGTCCGACACGGCTCGGACACGGCGGGGCAAATTTTCTAATTAAATAAAGTTTTTTATGTATTTTTTAATATTTTTAGAATTTTTTGTGGTGAAAACTAAAATAACAAACTTATTCTAGTTTTTAATTATACATATTTTTTAAAAATATTTTATTTTATCTAGATTATACTTATAAACTATTTTTATTTTTATATAAAATATTTTAATTTATATATAAAATATATTTATTTATATAAAATATAGCCGTGTCATGTCCTAAAATTTTTAAAAAATCCGTGTCGTCGTGTCCGTGTCGTGTCGTGCCGGTGTCGCCGTGTCCGTGTCCGTGCAACATAGGTTTTAAACTTGGTTGTTTATGTAAATTATCTTTGATTTCTTCGTCTCTGATGCTTGCTCGACTCAAGTAACAAACCGGGTTCCGAATCAGTGCATTCGGGGTCGGGGCGTTACAAGACCAAAAAAATCTCCGCTCAAAAAAAATAAATTCCTTGCTCTCTGAAATGCTGGGAAAGACAGGCTGGGCATGTTTCAGAGAAGAGAAGTATGCTCTCAAAAATGAGAATCGAAAAACAGAGAACCCGGCTCAAAGAAAAAAGAAAAGGCAAAAAGGAGATGATATTCATGGAACAGGCGGTCCGGTCCGGTTATCAGAGCGGAAACCGCCGGTTAATCGGTCGCTTTTGTCGGCCTTATACCGGTTCGATCACCGACAGTTTTAAAGGTTAATTTGGACCGAGCCCATCTTCGGTCACCGGTTGAATCAGTCGGACCAACCGGTCCCGTTCGGTTTTCAAAACACTGCATTTTTATATGATAATCGTCCGTTTTTCTAATTTTAATTGATCTTTAATTAGTAAAAGAAGTGCTTTGATGGTTTTAGATTAGGGCACTTTTTGAAGAAAAGAATGCAATTCCATGCAATTTGGGAAGTGACAGGTGTCGAATCCTTCAAAAATAAATAAAATTCCTATTTAACGACTAAACACAGAGTATAGTGCAAATAGGGTCGATCCACGGAGATTGGTTGATTTATTTCTAACAATTCCAAGTTCACGGAAAGTAACATTTAAAAAGGGGGATTTTGAATTATTCTAACTAAAATATGCAATTAATATAAAATAACAAGAATTAAAAGGCTAACTAAAATTATCAAGCAAGATCACGTAGGATTAAATCAATCAGAGGGAAAATTATCTAGCCCGGGATATTCGGTTCGAATTGTTATATTGATCATAGACTCAAGGATAAATTCAAGTTATTCAGACAGATTGACTATAGTTGATAGAGACACTCGACTCAACCTCGTTTTTACTTAATTAATCGGATATGTAGCACCCCTTACACGTGGAGGTGCCACACCCCCGCACTATAGCCTCGATCCACGTATGAAATAGAAAGTCCATACCTAAATCAAAGCTATAGCGAACGGGTGACAATGCAATACCAACAAGCTAGGCGGAAACTAGACTACACATGCAGTAAAGTAAAGCGGAAGCACCGAATAATATGTAACTATCAATACATTATCATCTCTTGCATACTTATACATATTAATCTGTTCAAAATATAACGACAATCAGAATAGGATGCCAACAGTTCTATACATGAAAGTGGAATGCTAGACTCCGTGGAATGTGCGACCGGACTCGACTCCCGCCTAGCCCACGACCGCTCTCAAGTACCTGAAAGGTGGGGTGTCAGTCCACGGAAGACTGAGTGAGGCTTAAATACATTAGAGCAATAACCTGCAAGCAATGATTGTCAATATCAACAGTTTAAAACGGTTATATAACCATGCAATTCAATCACACGACTCCCATATCAATATCATCACTCCATAAACTACATCACTCCAATAAACTCCATCACTCCATGAACTACATCACTCCAATAAACTCCATCACTCCATGAACTACATCACTCCAATAACTCCATCACTCCATGAACTACATCACTCCATTAACGGGAAGGTTGCGAGCCTTCACCGTTCACAATTTCATGGTAACATGATCACGATTCAATCACTGTAACGTGGTACACGATGTGTAACAAGATATATATACAGCTTGGCTTGAAATACATGCAAGATAGTACCAGTTTCCTGCAATCAACAATTAAACCTCACCTTTACCGACAAGAGGCAAGTAGGGCACGGCCTACTGGGCTTGCTTCTCGTTCCTACGAACCTGGTCTTAAAGATGGAAGAAATGAAGAAATGGATGATGGTGATGATCAATTCCCAATTTCCTTGGAATATTTTCTTGAAATCTTGAGGATGGATGAAAAATCTCTTCTTTCCCCTTTCTTCAATATACCGAGAATGGAAGGAAGCAAAGTTGTTGGGAAATGCTTTGATGAAATGAGATCATGGAAGCTAGGAGAGGGTATTACATGATTCATCCCTTTTTGAAATAAGTGAAATGTGCTAATTTGCCAATTAATCCTTTAGCTTATAAGAGTATGCAATTGAGGACACATAATTTTAAAATATGATCACTTAAGTCCTTAAAGGTTTGGCAATTAAGTCCCTAGAATTTTAAAGAATATTTAACTAGGGACAATTTGGTAATTCGAAATACCCTTGGTAATTATTTCACGAAATAAATATTTTCAAGTTATGAAATAAATTCTAACTTTAATGTAAATTCATAAAATTTTATGAAAATATGATAAAATGCAATTTATAAAATTATAGTAAATATAAGAAATCGTTTAATGAAAATCGGGGCGTTACAATTCTCCCCCCCTTAAAAGGACCTGGTCCCCAGGTCCACTGTCAAGTTTATAATGATGCACAAGCCATAAGAGACCCCGTCTCTTGAATAAGAATGAAAGAACCCCGTCTTTCAACAGGAAATGAGAAAACCCCGTTTCGCGGTAAGGAGGAGAGTGCCCCGTCTCTCGAACAAGTGCAAAGTCATATGAACAAGTAGAATCATATTGATCATATGAATAACCAAGTATACGGATGAAAATTTAAGTTTAACAACAATAAGATTCATGATGCACGTGATATGCATGATTAGGTGTACCGTTCACCGTTGGTTGTGTCTTGTATATAATTGGTACCTTCGGTTACCACATTTAGATTAGCACTCCCGACCGGTGCTCTCCATTGCCTGGGACACATGTTTGCTAGGTGTTCATTGCTCCCGCATCGCATGCACAAATTTAGACGTTTTCTACAAGTCTCCGCCGTATGGTTATCACGTCCACAGCAAGCGCAGAGAGGCTTCCCTGACTGTGATGGTAACGCCGTAACAGAGCTCTTCTTTGGATTCAGCGGACCCACTTGAGACCTTTTCCTTTTCGACTTTCCTTGGAATGATGAGATGGAAGCAACATTGGATCTTTTCATGATAACAGGATCCGGTCCAAATTCTGAAACTGAATCCGGTTCAAACGCTCTCGACCTTCTCACATTGTCCGAATCCTCAACTTTCAATGCTTTAGTAGTGGCCTTAGCCCAGGTACTTGTATTAGCAGCTTTTAAAGCATCCTGAATATCCGGCCTAAGTCCCTGCACGAATTGTGTCGCTTTGTGGAAATCATCGTTTGCTATATTGGGAGCGTAACGAGACAATCTCTCAAATTCTGCAATGTACTCGCCGACGGATCTTCCTTCTTGTTTTAACTCAGTAAATTCCCTTAACCTACGAGTACGAGAAGCTGGTGGAATGAATTTATTTCTGAACTCCCGAACGAACACTTCCCAGGTGATGGTTTCCCCGGCAGAGTCCAATACGATCTATGTACTTTCCCACCAGGAGTAAGCCTCGCCCTGAATTAGGGTAAGAGTGCAACGAGCTTTTTCCTGAGAGTCACATGGAATAAGCTGCCAAATCCTTTCTATTTCTTTTAACCACATCTCCGCCTGAATGTCATCACCTTTATAAAACTTGGGAGATCGCTGATTTTGAAATTCCCGAAGTATAGTAGAAATAGGGTTCTCTGCTGGCACTGGTGATGCCTGTGGCGCTGGAGGCACATAATCTCGAAGCCTCTGATCAATTAGCCCAACCACGGCATTCATAAAATCTTGTGGCTGAGCAGGAGGGGGTGGTGTACCCTGAGGAGGATAATCATGACGATGCCTCCTATGTCCAGGAGTACGCTCACGGCGAGATCTACCTCGAGGCATCCTGTAACTTAAAACACTAGATATGCATGTTGGATTAATAGATGTTAATGAACATAACTAAATCATAAGCACAAGTAAAACACATTCTTCACATAGTTCATGAATTCCACTAGGTTCAATTAATATGCAAGACTCTCACATTACCAACTAGTTCCTATGCCGTTCGACCTAAACTGACTTGACACGACACTAGAACCTCGGTTTTGCAACCGGGCTCTGATACCACTTTAGATGTAGCACCCCTTACACGTGGAGGTGCCACACCCCCGCACTATAGCCTCGATCCACGTATGAAATAGAAAGTCCATACCTAAATCAAAGCTATAGCGAACGGGTGACAATGCAATACCAACAAGCTAGGCGGAAACTAGACTACACATGCAGTAAAGTAAAGCGGAAGCACCGAATAATATGTAACTATCAATACATTATCATCTCTTGCATACTTATACATATTAATCTGTTCAAAATATAACGACAATCAGAATAGGATGCCAACAGTTCTATACATGAAAGTGAAATGCTAGACTCCGTGGAATGTGCGACCGGACTCGACTCCCGCCTAGCCCACGACCGCTCTCAAGTACCTGAAAGGTGGGGTGTCAGTCCACGGAAGACTGAGTGAGGCTTAAATACATTAGAGCAATAACCTGCAAGCAATGATTGTCAATATCAACAGTTTAAAACGGTTATATAACCATGCAATTCAATCACACGACTCCCATATCAATATCATCACTCCATAAACTACATCACTCCAATAAACTCCATCACTCCATGAACTACATCACTCCAATAAACTCCATCACTCCATGAACTACATCACTCCAATAACTCCATCACTCCATGAACTACATCACTCCATTAACGGGAAGGTTGCGAGCCTTCACCGTTCACAATTTCATGGTAACATGATCACGATTCAATCACTGTAACGTGGTACACGATGTGTAACAAGATATATATATAGCTTGGCTTGAAATACATGCAAGATAGTACCAGTTTCCTGCAATCAACAATTAAACCTCACCTTTACCGACAAGAGGCAAGTAGGGCACGGCCTACTGGGCTTGCTTCTCGTTCCTACAAACCTGGTCTTAAAGATGGAAGAAATGAAGAAATGGATGATGGTGATGATCAATTCCCAATTTCCTTGGAATATTTTCTTGAAATCTTGAGGATGGATGAAAAATCTCTTCTTTCCCCTTTCTTCAATATACCGAGAATGGAAGGAAGCAAAGTTGTTGGGAAATGCTTTGATGAAATGAGATCATGGAAGCTAGGAGAGGGTATTACATGATTCATCCCTTTTTGAAATAAGTGAAATGTGCTAATTTGCCAATTAATCCTTTAGCTTATAAGAGTATGCAATTGAGGACACATAATTTTAAAATATGATCACTTAAGTCCTTAAAGGTTTGGCAATTAAGTCCCTAGAATTTTAAAGAATATTTAACTAGGGACAATTTGGTAATTCGAAATACCCTTGGTAATTATTTCACGAAATAAATATTTTCAAGTTATGAAATAAATTCTAACTTTAATGTAAATTCATAAAATTTTATGAAAATATGATAAAATGCAATTTATAAAATTATAGTAAATATAAGAAATCGTTTAATGAAAATCGGGGCGTTACAGGATAACCTACAGACACTCGACAGTTATCTTCCCTAACAAATTCACAACTCATTTTGAGTTGTGGGTCATAGGGTGGGCAGCTTTATCGGCTCAAGGGCCAATTTTCCATTTTTGATAGAAGGTGCTGCCTTTGGTACTACTCTTATTTTACACAATCCAGGAACTCCCAAATAGATCTATTAGAAGCAACAGAGTAATAGGTGGAAGCAGGTCTAATTGATGGCACATCAGTGGAAGCAGATCTAGTGCGGAAAACTCTATAAGCGTGTAAGCAAGGCAGGTAGCGAATAGTCGCCTTAGGGTTCATGGGATGGAGCGGCGGGTTAGAGTCCAAGCTCGCCCCCAGGAAGAGAGACACTCGACAGGATTTAGTGAATTCGCATCATTAAGAACCATAAAAACATCAATCCTAATTAACCAAGTCGTGACACACGCAAGATTTAAATTAGATTATCAAATCCCTTAGTGAACGAGGAATTCTATCACTAAAACCCTGTCACTAATTTACCAAAATTTATCAATTACCTTTACATACACTTCAAGCATCATGAATGGCAATATGCAAATTAAACAACCTAGAGATCGTACACTATCCCGAAATTGCCTAACCACAATAAACATAAAACACGGAGATAAGATAAATGTCCGAATAAACATGAATTAATAAAAACGTTTAGGTCTCACAATATCCAAATCGAATTTTAATCCTTAGCTAGATAATTAAAAATTAAGCTACTCATGTTGCAAAAATCCATCAAAACAATACTGAAGGAATTCTTTAATATAAATAAATTAAATTGTCTAAAGAAGTAATTAAAAATAAGGCCGAAGCCTTCCTCCGAGAACTCCTCGAGTTGCTGCGTGTCCCCTCCACCAAGTTGTTGCGTGATCATCTCCCCAAAGCTGCTGCCAAAATATATAAACACGTCCCAAGTCTTTTTCCAAATAAAGAACTCTAATTCCAACCAACTTTGGACTTAAAGCTTGCTCTCCAAATCGGGCCACAAATTGGGCTCTCTAAATTTAAATCCAAGGCAACACGTGCAGGGTGCAGCCCACAAAGTAATCTTCCAAGTCAAACAAATTGGGCTATATCAATTAATTCCATGCGTGCATGAGGCCCAGTAGACAAGTCAACCTCTCTTCCCAATAATTGCATAATGCATGTCAACAGCCCAATAATTCTCCATCAAATGAGCATGCATGCATTCCAAATGTTGAACAACTGATCCACTTTAGTTAATTTCAAAGATACATGACAGTGGCGGAGTCAGAAATTTTTTTTAGGGGGGTCGACCAAAGCATAATACTAAAGGGGGGTCAATAATTTATTATATTGACCCTCACTAATATTAATTTTAACTTTGATGAGGGGGGTCAATAATTAAAAAACCCGATAAAATTATATATACAAACATGTATATATCTACATAATAATAAAAAAAATAAAATTGAGGGGGGTCAATTGTACCCCCTCAAACAAGGGTGGCTCCGCCACTGGATACATCTGCAGCTCAATACGAAGCCATGAGTATGCAAATATTTCCAATTACGTCCAGATTCTTCACGCAGCAGTTACACGAAAATTTCTTCATAAAACAATCCTATTCGTACCAATTTCGTGTTCGACCCCAAATCTACATTATAAATAACAAAGCATCAATTTCTTCCAAAAAAATATCAATTCAAGCACAATTCGGGATATAATTCAATCATAAAGATGACGAATTAACGAGTTATTAGGAAGAAATTGGATAGTTTGAATCTAAGACTTTGACCAAGTATGTTTGACTTTCAAAACGTCGGACGATTTATCCTACGATTCAAAACTGCTGAATTTGCTTTTTTATTTGCTTTTTTCCTGCCACGTCAGCGCAAAGAGTGTATTTTTAGGATTGTTAATTGGTTAGGGAAAGTAATTACTTTCTGAGTGACTCTTGGTTATTCAAAAAATTAAATAGAAACAATTCGAGTGTCTTTTTCAACTATAGTTAATTTGTTTGAATTAATTGAATGTATTTTTGAATCCGTGATCAATATGAAAGTATCCCTAACTAGGTATTTCTCTTTGATTGTCTTGTTTTCTATTTGATTGTCTTAATCTACGTTTTTAGTTAGTTGTTGAATTTTAATTATTTACTTTATTTATTTATTTATGATTATTATTATTATTTTCGTTTCACCGAAATAACAATTTATTTTTTTCGTAGATTAGCTAAATTTAGAACTCCCTTTTAATTGCTTGTCTTTCATGTGATTTGATAGAATTGAATCTAACCAGTCTTATCAATCTTTGTGGATCAATTCTCTTTGCATTATATTCTACTGTGTTAGTCGTAAATAAAAATTTACTTATTTTTTACGAATTCGAATTGGACATATGTCGCATAACACCACTGATAAAAGAAAGCTATACCATTTATCTTTTTCTAGCTATCCATTTTTTTCCTCCCTATCTCTGTTTTCTACCTATCAATTTATTGAGTTTGGAGAAAATTTAAAAATACTAAAATCCCCTTAAATAAACTTTCATATACAAAAGATCCGACAAATTATTTTAATGTTGGTCGTGCACATTCAATCAATCATATAAAAAATGTGTTATACTTGCAATGCGATCGGTCATTTTTTCTAAAATATATATCAATCCACGTACGTATCATGCAACACAACAAAAATAATATATATTAATTTAATTTATATTCGTTTTCAAACACTCGCCACTTTTACTTCTTCATAACTAGCTACATTTTTTCCCAATATTACAAGCACACAAATGCACAATAAAGGAAAATAGGATTAGATAGTGCTACTTATTATTGAAACTAAGGGCAAATGAGAACTTAGGCCTGGATTTGTTCTTGCCCATCAACTTCATCTGGTCAGCTTTCTCTTGTTCGTCTTGCTGCTTAATCCTTACCAAAGCTTCCTCTTTCTGTCGTTGACGCTCCACCAGCTCTCTATACCGTTCCTCGTCCTGTTTTTCCTGTTCCAAAGCTTCTCTTCTTTGAGCATCTTCGACCTCCCTCTTGTTCTGTTCGAGAATTCTTTCCATCTTGTCTTTCTCTCTCTCTGCTTCTTCCTGCACATACTTGTCGACCAAATAATTAATGTTCTTTCATTATCAACATATGAAAATCCATAAAATTGTCGCCACCTCAAGCTACTGGAGGTAAATTCTAGGGATAATTGCACTGACATACAAACCAGGGGGTTGACTTGATTACACAAACTCATTGTGGTTTCAGAAATTACAAGAACTTCCCTTGAGAAAGAATTTATATTACATCTGGATTCACTCATATCTAATTTTTTATGAATATCGTATTCTGTAATTGACATTTACCAATCACTATTTGACTTTCAATTCACGAGTCATGACTGTAATAAGGAGTGTTAGCCAAAGCTTCAAGTACGTCTCGGGAATTTTTTGTAATTTCTCTAAAACCTCGGGGGAAGTTTTTGTAGTTGCACCAAACCTCAAGGTATGTCAATGTAATTATCACCAATTTCTAACATTCGCAAGTAGCAAAAGATTCCAACAAAGAATGGGAGAAGATTCCAACAGCAGGTAACATATTACAGATTTTAACCAGGCAAAGGTGGTGTTGCAACAGTTTAGCCGACTAAAGCATGAATAGAAAAACCATCTTCAAAAGTAAGTTTTTTCCAACCCTTACCCTGGTGGAGAGAGATTTCAGGCAAGAAAAAGAAAAAGGAAAAGTAGGATAGCATTACGAGACATAATGAAGTTCAATTTTAGAAGAAGTGTCAATTATGAGATGCTTGAAATGCCAGTTTCAAGTATAAAGCTTCTTCAAAACAAGGTAGACATGAAATATTTATCAGGAATGACTCGGAAATTTTATTAGGAAAAAACCAAAATCTAGTCTCAACATAAAAATACCTTCATTTGATCTCTAAAGCCTTCAATACACAAGCAGACACATCACATGGCTACTTTTATTAACCATCAAAGATTCTATGGCCACTAAAAAACTGCTTTTAGTTTGCTTTAATGCCTCATGTATGAAGAATAAAGTCTAAGAGGGTATATGCCTACTTCTCATTTTAGGTACACTGTCAAAAGGTTTGGACAAAATAATCCACTAGCTTATAAGATGTTTTTGGAGCTTACAAGTTGTAGTCGTGTTCGGTAAAAATAAGAGCAAATAAGTTTCTATTAGTGAATTAATCATGAAAATAGAACATTTATATTAATTTCATTAAGAAAACAATTTTTTAAGATGGTAAAAAAGTAAAATTCAGAAAAATAAAGATAACATGTCATTTTATTAGTTCTAACTTAGAATTAAACAAGAAATTAGGGAGTGTTCACTTTTATTTTGGAGCTCCGTGAATAAAAGAAATTACCACAAGCTTTCACGGGCTTATAAGCTCCCCCAACATTTTATAAGTCATTTTGAGGGGCTTATACGCTCACTAAACACCGTTTGATTAACACCTGAATAGAAAAAAATACTTGCCTGTTTCTGCCTAGCTTCCAAAAGAACAGCCTCCCTAACTTTTTCAAGTTGAGCTGCAACTTCAACAACGAGCTTCTTCCTGCCCTCCTCCAGACGCTTCTCTACTTCATGTTTGATCTCATTAGTATTCAAGCTCTCTTCAACTTTCTGCCGAATTGCTTCGGCTACTCTCATTGCAGTTTCCTCTTCTATTAACTTTGATTCTGCCTCCTCTCGACGCCTGGAAACAATAAAATTATCAGAATAAATATGATTCATCCAGAAAGGAAAGGAGATTTTAAAGGAAATCAAATGTGCCAGAAGCAAAATTGTTGTTTTAATTACTTAGTGTGCATATACTGCAGGACTTTATTTTAGCAAGAGTTGACCTTTTCATTTTGGTGCAATTAATAACAAATGACAAACTAACCTCCAGGTGGAAAAAGGCACTATAACAATTATGCTTAAGCTTTTCACGCATACCTCTAACTGACTCCAGATCCAAAATATTTCAGTTTCAAACCGGGTGAACAGTAGATTAACGAGGCATCCAAATGATCATCAAAATAAACAATACCAGAAACTCCTTCAACTAAACCTGTCGAGAAGAATCCAAGTAAAATGTAGCAGTTTTAAGTCAATCAAATGCTTTAGCCTTTTCATTGTGTATAAGAAAGCAAAGTGCAACGATGTCAAGATAACAGGACGATTTTTTCTACATATTCGACTTACGCAACACCATCCAGCACCCTATGATTCCTTCTTCGAAATATACAGCTTAGATAGAGTAGTAAACACAGAATGGATATACGAATCAACTTCACTCCACAAAGCTTATATCGCATTTTTCCAGTGTACTACATGATCCTCTTGTGCTCAGTTAAGCTATTTCAAAGACCACAAGCTCAAATTTACCCCAATTACGTCATCTCATAATTTTAAAATACAAACTTCTCTAGCGTTTTCACATAATTTTACTTACATCACCTGTGTTTGCTGCATTCATCCTGTTAACTATACACATATATGTCAAACACCCATAAGGATATAGAGATTTGAATAAGAACGGAAAACTATCCGATACTAGCATCGAGATCACCCTATTGCCCGTACAAAAAGAATGAGTAATCTACACGCGTGCATTTCACAACTCATTATCCCACTAAACTCTCCCTTAAAGGAAAAACATCCACCTTTTACTGTTCCTAGCTTAATTGATTGTGAACGAGATGAAAGTTACAGGATGCCAGATCTTCCCATCAGATGCAATTTTTCCAACTTCCTTTTAACGCAAGTAACTACAAGAATACCGAGATATAGTGTTTTGCTTTTCATTCTACAGCGTTAAATAAGACAAGGGGTTACATCTGAAAAATGAACGGCATTATTTTAAAGATACTAAGAACCCAATTGGAAAACCAAATGGTTGATGGGATAAGTAAAAAAGCCCAGCAGAAAAATGAACTTCCTATTTAGTATCCCTTAACAAAACAAGATCACCTGCATGTGTCAGGAATCTTTGATCAAACAAAAGGAATAAAATAACAAAAGCAACTAAATACACACTTCTTTGGTGAATTAGAATGTATAGGAAGCTGAATGGTATCACACAACTTCCCCAAACAACAAAATCACATCACCAGCCTCAAGATATTCTCTAAACCACCTCAACTTAAAAGACTACAGCTCATATTGATATAACATGATAAAATATATAGTGTTATACTGCATAAAGAGTAATAATTCAACTCAAATCTGTTAATTATAGAAAAGTTAAAACAATGAACCGGTGAACAGCCACATCAGATCAGTAAAATAACCAAATAAAAGAAAAACATTCTGAGGTTGATAGTTCTACCTTTTCCTTTCCTCTTCTTCTTTTCTTAATTTGTCGTTTGCATCTTTGGTCTCTTTCATACCAGCACTTACATGAGAAGATGCATTCAATGGAGATAAAGAGACACTCCTTTTCCTTTGTCTTGTATTCCTCTTTGGTGTCGGAGAACGACTTCTGTGATGCCTTGGAGGGGAGCGACTTTTGTGGTTTCGAGAGGATAATGAAGGACTTTGTCTTCTGTAGAATACAATAAATCAGTTGAGCTACAGAGAAATATTATAGCTACAATTTCCACACTCTCACATTTTCCAAATCCACCATCTCGCACTGAAAGCATCTACAGTTACCTGATATATTGCAAAGAATAAACGGTGTGCTCCATCTTTAATCATAAGAAACCGCTAAGATCACAAAAAAGCACTAAAATGACAGTATGACACCCATCGGCACCATGAGGCATTGTTTCTTTTATGTTTCTCAAAATGTTGACGATCTCATTCAAACTATGTTTTAAGAAATACTATATCTCAAAGTTCTATCATAAGGAAAAATTCAAGCATCCAGATGCATCACCTACTATAACTAATGATCCAAAAGCTTCCTATTAAACTGGAAAGAGTAGGCAAGAGTTAAACAAGGTCCATTAACCAACTCAATAACCATAAGAATCAAAGTACTGATGAAAAGTGAAAGCTAGCATAGACAGCAAGATTGCACTATAACACAAACACCAAAAACATAAGCATCTCATAGATAGCTGAAACAAAGATAACAAATAATTTGAACCTAAGTACTCACAATCATCCATAAACAAACTTGTTTACAAAAATATGCGGTCAACTAACTCCACAAAAATTGAAAATAATTCCTTCCATAACAAAGGCTTCAACATTCACAATTTCTCATTTCTGAAGCTTCATGGCGCATGCAGACCTCTGACTTCATTTGCGAGTAAGCTATAGAAGCAGATAAAGGAATGGGCACTAAATCTGTGGAGTACTGATAGAGCCACCAAATACAAAACTGGCAGGGGAGCACACATATCTAAAAAAAAATTGATGCATAACTTTCCTGAATGTACAAGTTTTATCCCCTTAAGGCACAGGATTGCCCTGAATTGAAAAACTGTGTCCCTCAAAAAAGAAAATAGAACTACAGAAAAGTGGTCCATAACGCACAAGCAGGTATAAATAAAAGGGTATCACCTGCTATAAGAATAAGGTGACCGGCTTCTATCTCTACGCCTCCGGCGACCATTCCTCGCCGGAGAAGGCGACGGCGAGTACCTCCTCCGGTGAGATACTTCCCTATCTCTACCCATCGCAAATTACTTATCCAAACTCCTGAAAAATCAACTGCACAAAATTTTACAAGAAAATCAGGCCCCCAATGCCACCGGCAAGCCAGAGCTATACACAGATGTGTTTCACATAAATTTGATCGGTCAATTAAATTGCTACGAAAGAAGTGAAACTAATCACCTCTAGCAACAAACGGATTTCATTCTGTGCTCCGCATAATCAAAGAGAAACCCTAAACGATGAGATTGAAAGAGTAATTCCCAAATTCTGGGGAGAATGTCTACGAGGCGAATAAGAGCTGGTGGTGATCTCCGATGGATAGTAGTAGTTCGAGTCGACTCCAGTGTTGAATATATTTATTTTAAACCCCTTCAATATTTTATTTTTGCACTAATTCCCCTGAAAATCTCGAGAAAAACTTTTCTTTCTTATCTTTCACTTGAAACTTGGAAAGTGCAAGATGGTAAAATTTTAGAATCCCCTTAGGTAAAAGGTGAAAAGTTTGACTGGCGATGTTGAAATGTCTTCGGGAATGTTTGGCATATTTTTGGAAAAATTAAAGATTTAAAGTTACAAAAAGTTTGAGTAATAAAGATGATAAGTGTGAAAAAAATATTAAATTAGAAAAATAATTTTATTAGATTTAAATAGAGTTACTCAATTCTCTTTATTATTCAAAAGGAGTGTTAAAAGACCTCATGTTATATAAAATTTCATAAAAAATTTTATGTTTTCTAAATATTGCATAGAAAATTTTATGATCTATCGCATTATATGCTCTGGATTATGCGAATTTTCTTTAGAAAAATATTATATGCATGATCTCTTAGTATTTATAATTTTAGTTTTTACGTCAATATTTATAGAATTTCTTAAATTTATTTTAATATGTAACTTTTGATCCATTATTTTTTTTTTTTAATTTAGCGAAATACAACTAAAGCAACACAACACCTTCTTCTCACAAAGAATACACGAGGCTAAAAACTACACCCAACTCCCTGTAATAGATGAAAAGATTTTTGAAGTGTATTGTTGCTCAAGCATCAATCAACTTATAAAAATGCGTCCTTCTCAAGCAACGTTAGCACTCGTTTTGGTTGTTTAGTTTAGCGACGTTTTGTATCCAAGTTCTGAAGAGACGGAGGGACAGCAACACCGTTCTTCAAGAGAAGCTCCAAACAGTCCTTTCTAATATAGCCGGCAGCATAGCAGAGAGGAGTGTTTTTATTTTTATCCAAAGCATCAACCTTGGTGCCAGCCTCAACAAGAACTTGGGCACAGTTAACCTAGAATCATCCATGGACTGAACTAAAATTAAATAGCCATTAAAGTACACGCAAAGCAGATATAGTTGCAAACGAAACTAACTAGGAAACAAGACAAGAATAGAAGAATAAAGAGAAAAGAACATAAACATAAAATATATTGGAAATACATATATATATATCACATAAAATATTAAATCAAAAAGGTTCATAAGCCGGCACACGAGCCTTAAGCTGGAAATACACAAGTAACTCTCTTAGGATCTTCTCATAGTTTGTAGACTTGTACATATTTGTTAACATTCGTTAAAATTTCTCAAAAGCATTCTAGAATTTTAGATATGTATAAACTATTTTCAAGATAGTGGAATAGTGTACAATGTTAATCTTCACAATCATATTGATAACGCCAAAAATTGGTTGCCTTTGAATGTATGGAATCGGTTTCGAATCTCCGACGAATCAATTAAATCATGGGTTTTTCAACCTGATAAGATCAACATCGTAAGAATACCAGGCGGGAGTTTGTTCCGGCGTAGGCACACCGACGCTCAAGACAGTGAGATTGTCTTAGGTGAGGAAAGAGATGACCGGAAAATTAGTCAGAGCTTCAGTATGTAAAAGTATGCGTGTCTGATTCTGATGAAGAAAATGGTATTTATACATTAAGCTTGAGTCAGGGTCGATCGTGTCTGAGCGGGCTTCGTGGGTGCGAATATCACGGACCACTGCTTGATCCGTGGATTAGTGGGGAAGTGCGGGTAACCACCGAGGGCAAAGACGTTAGGCGTGTTCCGAACGCTCTTGTCCGGTTAGACTAGCCGAACACTTCAATGGCCGAGCACTTTATGGCGAACACTCCAATGGCCGAACACTCAATGGCTGAACACTTAATGGTCGAGCACTCAGTGGCCGAACACTCGATCAAATGCTCAAGGGTCGAACGCTCAATTGTCGAACGCTCAATGGCCGGACACTCAATGTCCGACCGCTCAATGTCCGAACGCTCAAGGGGTGAACACATAATGACCGAGCACTCAATGGCCAAACACACATAGGCCGAGTGGATGCCTTAGCCAAGTTTTAGAGGCATGAAGTCCAAAGAGATGTACGACTTCCGAACGGATTCCTTAGATGTCCTAATGGGTTCCTTAGTTTATTTTTGACAATGTCACATATATTATATTGTTCGGGTCTGGGCGTGTGTGTTAACATCCCACATTGAAAAAAATATTAAACCATGTGCTAGTTAATAAATGCAAGGTAACCCTCACCTCTGTGTGTTAACATCCCACATTGAAAAAAAAAATTGGGTCTGGGTGTGTGTGTTAACATCCTACATTGGAAAAAAACATCCCACATTGAAAAATAATTCGGGCTTGGCACATTGAAAAAAAGATTAAACCATATTAAACCATGTACTAGTTAATATAGTTAATAAATGCAAGGCAACCCTCACCTCTAACCAGTGGCGGAGCCACTCATATTTGAGGGGGTAAAATTGACCCCCTCAAAAAAAAAAAAAAAATTTATTATGTGTGTATAAATATATATATATATATATATATATATATATATATTTGTGTTATTGTGTATGTAAATTTTTTTGAGTTTTACGCATTGCACGGTGCACCAGAAAGGAAGACTGAATTCCTCATTCTTGATTCTCCATTTATTTCTGCATTTGGTGTTGGAATATCAAGGTAAATTTAATAATTGTTATATTGTTTACATATATTTTGGTTCTTTTTCCTTTAACAATTAATTTTATTTTTTTTTTATCTTTTAGGGCTTGTTTATCAATTATCAATATGGAGAAGTTTCTTATTAGAAAGCCAAAGGATTCGATTCAATCAGTTCCACCTCCTCACGAAAGTCAAAAGAACAAGAGGATACAAATCGAATTGAGCGAGCTTCCAAGTGATCTGGGATTAAGAAATACAATTTTTGAATATAATCCAAATAAACAAGATGAAATTAGAAGAGCTTACCTCCAAAGAGGACCTTGTCAACCACGCAAGCATAAGTTTCCACAAAGAAATATCGGTAATGTCATGCGTCGTTTTAATCCCGAGTGGTTTAATATTTGTGGTAGTTGGTTAGAGTATAGCACAAAAGAGGATGCCGCATATTGTTTGTTTTGTTATTTGTTCAAACAAGATGTTGAAAAACAAGGTGGGGGTGAATCTTTTGTTGGTATTGGCTTTAAATCAACAGTGCACATAATCAAGCTTGGAAAAAGTGTTCTGATTTGATGAAACAAGACCAACGTATTTATTTGGCTTTTAATAAGCAAAGTGATGAGTTGAAGAAGGAATATTGTATTAAGCTACTTGCATCAATTGATTGTATTAGATTTCTCTTGTGGCAAGGTTTGGCTTTCCGTGGTCACGACGAATCAGAAAATTCAAGTAACGGAGGTAATTTTATTGAACTCCTTAACTTTCTTGCCAATCATAATGAAGTCATAAATGAGGTTGCTGTTGGAAGGATTCAAATTCAAAAGAATTTGAAATTGACATCACCTGATATTCAGAAAGATATTGTGAGTGCTGCTGCACATGTTTTGATAGATTATTTACAGTCTTTTGAGTTTGCTTTTAGTTTGCATTTGATGAGACTGTTTTGGGAGTGACAGATGAACCATCTCAACTTGGCAAAGAAAAGACCAAGATATTGTAAATGCTATGCAGCATGTAAAAGTGTGCAAAATAAGGCTACAAAATGTCAGAGATGAAGGGTGGGACTCTTTATTGGATGATGTTTTCTTATTTTGTAGTGTTCATAATGATAACTCGTTAATTTGCCGTTCTTATGATTGAATTATACCCCGAGTTGTGCTTGATTTGATATTATTTTGAAAGGAATTGATGCTTTGTTATTTTAATTGTAGAATCGAGGTTTGGAGACGAAATTAAAGCTAATCGATCATTTTGAGAAGGAAATCAACGCAAAAGGCGAACTCTCATTGATTCTTGAAACTTAGCCGCGACTGGAAAGAATTACTAGTGCTTGAAGAATTCAGAAGCAATCGAAATGTATGGAACATGCATGCATGCAGCAACTTTTGGATATTTCCCGAAGTTAAGTGGCAGTTTACTTTGGTAGAGTGGACCTTTTTAATTTGGAAATGATTGGCAATTTTGGAGTCCAATTTCGGCAAGTGGAAAGATTGCATTTAATTGGAATTTTGGGCTTGGGGATTTTTAATGTGGGATTATTTTGGAAATAGAAAGACCAAGCCCATCACGTGGTTATGATGGGAAGGAAGACGTTGACTTGAAGACTTGGATTTCTTGGAGATAAGTTAGCTGACGATTTCTTGAGGCCCACTAATTTTTAATTGGTGGACTTTAAGATATGAAGATAGGTAGGAATTAATTTGAGCAGGCCCAGTTTGTGATTAAATCTTGGAGGGCAAGCTTTAAGTCCACTTTTGATTTGGATTAAGGAATCCAATTTGCATGAGAAGTCTTTGGGGCATGACTTTGGAGACTTGGAAGGCTTATATATTTGCTTAGCAGCAGTCTCGGGGAGCAGATTTTTGGGGGCGAGCTTGGGAGCAGCCGTCGAGAATTTGCATGCAACATCGAGGAGCCGATTTCGACATCACAATTCTTCTTTAGATTAATTCTTTTGCTTTTTAGTTTATTTATGTTAAAGAATTCTTTATTTATTTTGATGAATTTTAGTAGCTAAGTTTTTAATTATCTAGCTAAGGATTAAGATTCGATTTGGATATTGTGAGACCTAAACGTTTTTATCAATTCATGTTTATTCAGGCATTTATCTTATCTCCGTGTTTCGTGTTTATTGTGAATAGGCAATTTCGGGATAGTGCACGATCTCTAGGTTGTTTAATTTACATATAGCCATTCATGATGCTTGAAGTGTATGTAAAGTTGATTGATAAATTGTGGTAAATTAGTGACAGGGTTTTAGCGATAGAATTCCTCGTTCACTAAGGGATTTGATAATCTAATTTAAATCTTGCGTGTGTCACGACTTGGTTGATTAGGATTGGTGTTTTTATGGTTCTTAATGCTGCGAATTCATTAAATCCTGTCGAGTGTCTCTAGGGGTTGTGAATTTGTTAGGGAAGAAAACTGTCGAGTGTCTCTAGGTTATCCGATTAATTAAGTAAAAACGAGGTTGAGTCGAGTGTCTCTATCAACTATAGTCAATCTGTCTGAATAACTTGAATTCATCTTTGAGTCAATGATCAATATAACAATTCGAATCGAATATCTCTGGCTAGATAATATTTCCTCTGATTGATTTAACCCTACGTGATCTTACTTGTTTAGTTTTAATTAGCTTTTTAATTCTTATTATTTATTTTAATCGCATGCTTAGGTTAGAATAATTCTAAAAACCCCCCTTTTAATTGTTACTTCTCGTGAATAACTTGGAATTGTTAGAAATAAATCAACCAGTCTCTGTGGATCGACCCTGTTTGCACTATACCCTGTGTTTAGTCATTAAATAAGTATTTTAATTATTTTTTACGGATTCGACACCTGTCACATAACATTTCAATCCCCAAGATGGATGATATTTTTAAGGCCCGTGGAAGATCTAGACGAAAGACTCAACAAATCACTAATGCACATCGGTTTCGGGTAGAGATTTTTAATCGAGTCATTGATATGCAACTTCAAGAAATGAATAACCGTTTCACAGAGATAAACTCACAGTTGCTCACTTGTTTAGCTTGCTTGAGTCCCGTTGATTTTTGCCTCTTTCAACAAAGAACGTCTAATCCAGTTGGCCAAATTTTGTCCTGTAGGGTTCTCTAGTGTGCAAATATCAGTACTTGAAAATCAACTTGAGAACTATATTATTGATAGATCAGATGAAATCTTCTCTGAATTGAAAGGGGTTGGTGATCTTGCCCGAAAATTGGTGGAGACAAAGAGAAATAATGTGTATCCACTTGTGTCCTTGCTTCTAAAATTGGCTTTAATTCTACCAGTTGCAACAGCTACAGTGGAAAGAGCATTTTCTGCAATGAAATATATCAAAAATCGATTGAGAAATAGGATGGGCAACGAATGGTTGAATGATTGCTTGGTTACATATATTGAAAAGGATATGTTTGACAGTGTTTCCAATGATTTCATTATGCATCATTTTTAGAATATGTGTAACCGATGCGGACATTTGTGAGATACAAACTTGTAAGTACTTTAAATAAAAAGTTGAATTTCACTTGTTATTTTTTCTTTAGTATTATGCTTTGGTCGACAACGCTGAATAAAATTTCTGGCTCCACCACTGCCTCTAACATCCCACATTAAGAAAAAGATTAAACCATGTGCTAGTTAAATGCAAGGCAACCCTCACCGAAAGCAAGAAACATTGAAAAAAAGATTGGAAGCAAAAGCAAGAAACATTGAAATTTTTTTTGCTTAAACCATGTGCTAGTTAAATGGAAGACAACCCTCACCGAAAGCAAGAAGAATTGAAAAAAAGATTGGAAGCAAAAGCAAGAAACATTGAAAAAAAGATTGTTTAAACCATGTGCTAGTTAAATGCAAGGTAACCCTCACCGAAAGCAAGAAACATTGAAAAAAAGATTGGAAGCAAAAGCAAGAAACATTGAAAAAAAAAGATTGGAAGCAAGAAACATCGAAAAAAAATTGGTTCCCACATTGAAAAAAATATTAAACCATGTGCTAGTTAATTGCAAGGTAACCCTCACCTCATTTTCTCAACTACTGACATATGACTCGTGTTCATGTCCAGTTCCTCTGATGGATCATCCATTAAGAATTTTGATATGACTCTTGTTCTTCTGAGATTATTTTGGTGGATCTTCTCAGCGCCCGAGATATGAATCGTGTTCATGTCCAGTTTCTCTGATGGATCATCCATTAAAAATTTTGAGGTTATTTTGGTGGATTTTCTCAGCTACCGAATTGTATCAATATGATTGATGGCCAACTCCCTCGTGGAGCAGATACAGAGAGTCTGCACGGCATGAATTTTTGTCTCGATTTGGCTCGCATACCAAGATCCAAGAAAGTTGTCCTCGTTGCTCCTGTACGAGCCTGCGCGACTAAATGTTTGCGTGGATGACTCATGATCATCGAACAAGTAATCGATAGGCGCATTTTGGGAATTCTATCAGTCATATCCTGCAGACTCTTTAGTAGTTCATGCGATAACTCCAATTTAACAAATCCATCTGCGGGGGTTTACGGAGGGTTACAGGTTTCATCTTCAGTTTTGATATAGTATTCTTCTGCATAGTTCAACTTATCCCAGGAAAGCTCGAGCACGGAAAGCTCGTTTGGCCAATGGTTTACATTGTCGAAATACAATTCATTCTTGACAAGTATTGACTTTTGTTTCTTAACTAAAGTTTTCTCCAGATCGGACACAAAACGCACAATGTCCTCAGGAAAGGTGGCCGAGCAAAGCAGCGCCTAGCAATTGGAATTTTCTTTTGAAATAGTCTTCATTATCGCCAAAGAATAACCTCGGAAGCCACTTATTTCTATATTAGAGTTGTCCGGATCGGAAAACTGGCTCGGAGCTAACTGCTCGAACTCCGCTTCCTCTTCAATAACATCCGCCCACCGGTTTGTTGTTGTCGTGCTCTCGGTGGTGGTATTGGAAGACTCACTCTCAGACTAGCTTTGAGGTGAGTTAGGCCGAGTATAAACTTTCACACTGTAAATAAGGAGTCATTAATCATTTGTAAACCCAGTTGAGCATTTAGATAATTTGAGCCTTCTAAGCTTAAGTGAATAAAGTTCATATTTTTTTGTTTCGCAAAGAGCGAAAGATGTGTTGTTCTTCTTTTTACAATCATTACACAAGAAGTGATTTTTCGTATTTTTGGAAAATTTTAAAAATATTTAAAAAATCAATTTTACTTGTTATAAAAGAAATAAATTAATATATGTAATGAACAATTTTTATCATTAACTTTCCCATTTATATTACTAGTAACCGCCACACGCGGTCCCCGTGAATAATTTTTATTATAATTTTGTTACTATTTTAAAAAAATAAAGATATAGTTTACTAATTAAATTACAACTCCTACCCCCTTAAATGAAAATATTACACAAATTACCCTTTTAAGTTTGAAAAATTATAAATGAACCCATTCCGGCAGGATTTTTCACGATTTTTTTTTTTTTTTGAATGGATTATATTTCACCACTATTTAGTTCCTCATTGCTAATTGAGGAAAAAAATCATTATGAATATCAATTTACAAATGAATCATGTATTGATCCTCCAAAACACTTCGTAAATTGCGTATCTATCAATTGAGAATGATGTGTGAGTTGTTATGAGGAACTAATTATTGGTGAGATATAATCAATTCAATAATGATTTGTAAAAAATCCAACCGGAATGGGTTTATTTGTAATTTTCCAAACTTGGAAGGGTAAATTGTTTAATATTTTCATCTAAGGGGGTATGAATTGTAATTCAATCTCGAAGGGGGTGCTGATGTAAACAACCCATTAAACATAATATCATTTTAGTAAGAGTGATAATACTATCAGGAGTTAAAAGGTATTAAATTATTTACGTAACTTATCAAAAATATAAAATAATATTTTTATAATGCATACACATTATTCACATCAATATCAAACAATATTATTCAATTGTCACATAAATATAGAAAATTTTAAGTATTGTAGAAAATAATTATCATAGTATAGCCTTACGAAATAAAGTCAATGATCATATATCTATGAAAACGTTAAATCAAACTCTCTATTGTATTCTTGTGGTAAGCTAGATAAATCAAAAACTATAGTTTAATATCTCTCACATAATAATAATCTAATAACTTTTCACAATTGCTTCGTGTGTACTTGCAATTTAAAAAAATATAACTTTTTAGCATATATATGGAACATAACCACACAGTTGTTTTAAATGATATTATTGAAAACTTACTACATACATGATGAAACGTGAGTGATGTTATTGACATGGCAATTGTTGTAGAGCTTATATATACTAAGCATTAACGCGACACCACAACACACCTACAATATAAACAAATTAAGTATTCATTAAAAAAAAATGTGATATGTCAAAATTTAATGAACTTGTAAAAAGTATATCTCATATCTATTAGTTACGAGTACTTCTCAATCTAGCAAATATCTCGGGAAAAACCACATTTTTTGTGTAAATTCCTTCAGCTCCATTTATATTTCCATTTTTCACCAAAATCTTCGTACTTCTCTCCGAAACACCACATGAAAGAGCAGCATATAATTGTCCATGACTGAAAACATGATCGGGTAAATAAATCCCCAAATTTGGTATTGTTTATCCCTAAGATTTGTTTATGGTTAGAGCAAAACTGAGTCTAATCGGAAACTGTTTCAGTACGATCTCAAAAGGCATCTTTGCATCTTCTGATGTCTTCAAATGAATGCGAAGAAGAAAACTCTTGTTCCTTTAAATTGGCCGATTAGAACTTCTGCATCAATTATATTTCTACCAAATCTACGACATAGTAATCTGGTACCATTACATAGCCCTATTTTTGGATCAATATTTCTCAGCAGCATAATAGGTGCCCCTTTCTTAAAGTTAACTTATGTGGTGGTAGATTGCCGGGAGAAAGAGAGTTTAAAATTTCAGGCTGATACAAATTGCTCATATCATTAGGTACAAAGTCAAATGAAGAATATGTAACTTCTTCTTCACCCGGAAAGGTTTCAATTACCTTTTCATTTAGCTTATTGACCTCATCATTTCGTGGAGTTATAAGAGCTCTATCCATCATATATTCAGGATCATATGTATGTGAACCGAGATCTGGGAAAATTATTTGAACCAAAGTATCAATCGAGTGTTCTCCTTCCCATGGTATAGCCATAAAACTTGGAATCCTAATCATATTCCCTTCGAGTAGGTGTTGGGGACCGCGCGAGTTCACCCTAACTCCGCATTAGTATGATATTGTCCGTTTTGGGTCAAGCCTGCACGGATTTGTTTTTGGGCATCTCCCAAAATGCCTCATACTAATAGAGTTAGGTGAACACTTATATATTGGATAAACTTTCTCCAATCTTCCAATGTGGGATGGGTTTGTTTCCCAACAATCCTCCCCTCAAACCAAAACTACACTACTTGTGACCTCCCCTTCAGGGTCAATCCATTAAATCCGCCAATCATCTTGCACCGCCGCTACATACATTTACGGGACATGCCGCCTGACCTCCTTAATGTCAATAGGGCTTTCGACACAAGGCATCAACCGCAGATCTTCAATTGCTAGGTCACTTCACCTGACCTGCCAAACATAGGTACTGAGACTTGCAAATTTGAGTTTTGCGAGCATTGTGTTCTGGGAAAGCAAAGAAAGGTGAAATTCGGCACAACTATTCACAATACCGAGGGTATTTTGGACTATGTGCACTCTGATGTGTTGGGACCTTCCAAGACGGCGTCACTTGGAGGCAGACACTACTTTATCACCTTTATCGATGATTTTTCCAGAAGAGTTTGGGTGTTTCCTATGAAGCACAAAGGTGAAGTGCTTGGAGTTTTTCTAAAGTGAAAAACTCAAGTTGAGAACCAGACTAGAAGGAAAATCAAAGTTCTCTGATCAGACAACGGTGGAGAATATAAGAGCGATCCATTCCAAACGGTATGCCAAGAACATGGCATATTTCGTCACTTCACAATAAGAGAAACACCACAGCAGAATAAGGTGTCAGAGCGTATGAATAGGACATTAGTGGAGAAAGTTCGCTGTATGTTGTCTAATGCTGGATCAGACAGGAAGTTTTGGGCTGAGGCAGTGACATACGCTCAACATCTTGTCAATCGTTTGCCATCATCTGCAATAGGTGGGAAGACTCCTTTGGAGGTTTGGTCCGGAAAGCCTACATCAGATTATGACTCGTTGCGTATGTTTGGTTCTACTGCATACTATCATGTGAATGAATCAAAGTTCGATCCTCGACCAAGGAAGGTGCTCTTTATGGGCTTCAACGTTGGGGTTAAGGGATACCGTCTTGGGCAAAGAAGACGATAATAAGCAGGGATGTTACCTTCGATGAATCTACCATTTTGAATAAGGTAACTCAAGAAGGGACTGATGGTACTCCGAAGCAGGTGGAGCGTACACCGGAGCAAGTGGAGTATACATCAGAGTAGGTGGAGTTTGAGAAAATAGTGGTGAGTCCAGCGAAAGACACTATCAATAATTCTTCTACGGCAGAATAAGAGACGGATGAAGAGGAGGTTATTACCGAAGAACCTCAACAGCAACTAGAGCCAATTTTGATTAGAAGGACAAGACGAGAAATTCAGAAACCAGTTCGTTTTGTCGACATGGTAGCCTATGCACTTCCAGTAATTGATGATGTTCCATCCACATTTTCAGAAGCTATCCGGAGCTCAGAAAACAATAGATGGAAAGACTCAATGGAGGAAGAGATGCAATCTCTTCAGAAGAATAAGACGTGGAAGTTGGCACAACTACCAAAAGGTAAGAAGGCAATTGGATGCAAATGGGTATTTGCAAAGAAAGAAGGATTTCCTAACAAAGATGATGTTCGCTACAAGCCAAGGTTGGTAGCTAAAGGCTACGCTCAGAAGGAGGGAGTTGATTACAATAAAGTGTTTTCTCCAGTTGTTAAGCACTCCTCGATTAGAATTTCGTTAGCATTGGTAGCAGAGTTGAATTTGGAGCTAGCTCAACTCGATGTGAAGACCGCGTTCCTGCACAGTGATTTCGAAGAGAAAATCTATATGTCTCAACCAGATGGATACAAAGTTGCTGGTAAAGAAAAATGAGTTTGCAAACTAGACAAATCGTTGTACGGATTAAAGCAATCGTCGAGACAATGGTAGAAATGATTTGATAAGTTTATGTTGGGCCAAAGGTACACAAGGAGCAAATACGACCACTGTGTGTATTTGCGTGGGCTACAAGATGGAACCTACATCTACCTACTCTTATATGTTGATGATATGCTGATAGCATCAAAGAGCCAGGATAAAATTGACAAGCTGAAGGCTCAATTGAGTAAAGAGTTTGAGATAAAGGATTTGGGAGAAGCCAAGAAGATTCTCGGAATGGAGATAAGCAGGGATTGGCAAAGAGGCAAGTTTTGGCTAACTCAGAAGCAGTATTTGAACAAAGTATTACAGCGGTTTGGTATATATCAAGATACAAAACCTGTAGGTACTCCGCTTATCCCTCATTTGAAGCTTAGCAGCTAGTTATCTTCGAAGACGGAAGAAGAACGAGAATGCATGGCAAAAGTCCCATATGCGAATGCAGTTGGTAGCCTAATGTATGCAATGGTGTGTACAAGGCCGGCTATTTCACAAGTTGTTGGGGTAGTGAGTAGATATATGCATGATCCGGGAAAAGCTCACTGGCAAGTTATGAAATGGATTCTATGGTATATTCAAGATACCGCAGATGTTGGTTTATTGTTTGAGCGGGATGAAGCACTTGGTCAAGACATAGTTAGATATTGTGATTCTGACTATGCTGGAGATTTGGTTAAGCGAAGATCTACAACTGGCTACTTGTTCACTTTAGCGAAGGTGCCAGTTAGTTGGAAGTCGACCATACAGTAAGGAAGCAATTTTGCTTCAAGGATTGCTTGAAGACTTGGGAATTGGTCAAAAACACCTTACTGTGTATTGTGACAGTCAGAGTGCTATTCATTTAGCTAAGAACCAGTCATTTTATTCAATAAGAAAGCATATTGATGTTCGCTATCACTTTGTGCCGGAAATTCTCGAAGAAGAGTAGATTGTTCTTCAGAAGATTCGGACTACGGAGAATCCTGCAGATATAATGACCAAGGTGGTGATAAAGGCCAAGTTTAAACATTGTTTAGACTTAGTTAATATCCTGCACTTTTGAGTTGGCGCCTGCGGGCGCATTTGAAGACACTAAAATCTGTTTGAGATATGAGTTCGTTTGTTTTTGGTAGGATCAGAAATTGTGCCAAGGTGGAGATTTGTTGGGTTGTGGCATAATTTGTATCCCACATTGGAATCCTAGAATTGGGCAATTTTTATTTGTCCCACATAGGAGTTTTGTTTGGGGAGGAACTAACACTATAAATAGGCTCATCCCCCTTCTAGCTTAGTGCATCCAAACAAAATCTCTCTCTACTTTGTAATATTTCTTGAGTGAAATATATTTTGAGTGTTCTTTTCATTACGCCTTTAATAGTCTTATTTTTGGGCTATATTTAGTTTATTTTTGCCTAATTTTCCTTTGTGCAATTTTAGGCATTATAGTTCTAAATATTATTTGCCGCTTCCGCAACACGCAACAAAAAATCTAAGAAAATTAGGTCATGATAAGCTCTGATATTTTCTGTTAAATGAAGCACCTTGACATTAGTCCACAAATATGATTCCACGATACCTGCTTTCACAGTTTGTGACTTTGTACCTCCAACAACAACAGGAACAACCTATCTAAAATCTCTTCTCAATATCATAATTTTACCACCGAATGGCAAGTCAACTCTAATCATTTCTCTAAAAGTTCGATCCACCGTTTCAAATGCTCTTTTATCTGCCATGCGTGCTTCATCCCAAATAATTGCTGATGCTCGATTAGCAACTCACTTATTTCAACAATTAAATCATCCTCTATGACAGCAATAGAAAGTTCATCTTCAATAAGACTCGAGGCAGTGTTCAAATCTTCACAACACTCACCTATTTGAGGCAAATCAAAATCCTTTAAACTACTCTTATGTTGAAGGAGGATATTATTTATATACCATAGAAGACGATTTTGGGTAATTAAATGGTTTGCGGTACTCAAAGATGGATAGTCCTTAATAATGTACGCATAATTTTAGTCTCATAACCTTCTTACTCCAATTGGTTGACAGTACACTAAAATTGTAACAAACAATCTTCTGAGAGCTGAGGGCATCCGATTGCTTCTTGCCTCAACTAAACACTAACGAATACTATCATTCTAGAAGACCTCGTCTTTCAGCAGCTTGCTTAAATGTCATATAATGGACATTGTCAACGGTTAAAAGATCATCAAATGATTTAGGTCCCCTAACATTATTGAGCAAAATTCGCAAATAAAACATTTCCCCTTCATTAGGTGACATAGAATATAACCGTCCAATTACCTTTTGTTGCGACCTTCTCTTACGCCACACCTTTTCGTCCGCCATCCACCGATAGTACTTAGGGGACTCACTATACAAATACTTTACAGGTTCCCTTCCCTCATCATAAACTCTGAAAAATTCAGTTAGCATAGTTCTGGAGTTCCGCTCATCAGAAATTCTTTGGGAACTATAAAATTGAACTTGCTGCATATTTGGAAGATGAATTTGAAGCCTTACCACAGATGGATAGATTTTGTTCATAGAGAATTTAAATATCTTCCACAAAGCTTCCGGGGCACAAATCCATCTTCCATCAACATATTGACTAACCGCATCATAATTAAGCCCTGGACGTACCTCAAATACCACACAATCGAGTCCCTTGTAGACATATGCTTATATAAGTACTTTATGCTTTTTATGCTACTACAAATTTTAACATTGATATGACAATCATATTTCAACATTAGCCATGGATTATAAGGAACCACCCACCCATTATCAACCATTAAATCCCCCATCACGATCTAAAGCAACATATCTATCATCATTCTGAAGCTTCATTGCGTATGTAGACCTCTGACTTTATACACAGGTAAGCTATAGAAGCAGATAAAGCGAAGGATTGGACACTAAATCTGTTGAGTACTGATAGAGCCACCAAATACAAAGCTAGCAGGGGAGTACACATATCTACCAAAATACAGCATATATTGATGCATAACTTTCCTGAATGTACAAGTTCTCTCCCCCTTGAGGCATAGGATTGCCCTGAATTGAAAAGCTATGTCCCTCAACAAGTTTTCTTAGCCACCTTTCTTTATTTCAAATAAATTTTTATCTTCACTTGATACTTAGAAAGTGAAAGATGGTATAATTTTAGAATCCCCTTAGGTAAAAGGTGAAAAGTTTGAGTGGCGATATTTTTTTTATTTTTATTTTTTAATACACACACTTCAAGTGGCCGAAGGGATTCGAACCTGGGACCTTGCCTTTGAGAAAGAACCTTCAGACCACTTGACCAACCCCTGTTGGTAGTTTGAGTGGCGATATTGATCTTCGGGAATGTTGGCATATTTTTGGAGTAAAAATTTGTGTAAACTTTAATTCAGAACTATGGCACAAAAATATACCAACTTTAAAAATTTAGTTAGTTACAAAAAAACTATGGTAGTATGAAAAAAAAATTTAGAATCAGTCATGGAACTATGCTAACACTTATCATCTTTTTCTCTATGAACAAAATCTATGATCTGAAGGTTAGTTAGTTACACTTATGATAAAGATGATAAAGATGATAAGTGTGAAAAAAAAAATTAAAAATTGAGTGTTAATTTGAAAATTAATTTTATTAGATTTAAATAGAGTTATATATACCTAAGAGTGTTATTCAAAATGGGTGTAAAAAATCTCTAGTTATATAAACAATCCTTGATCCAAGTTCTGAAGAGACAGAGGGGCGGAGGGGATTACACAGCAGCACCGTTCTTCAAGAGAAGCGCCAAACAATCCTTTCTAACAAGAAACTTCGTGCCAGCCTCTACAAGAACTTGAGCACACTTAACCTAGAATCAGCCATGGAATGAACTAAAATTAAATAGCCATTAATAGTAAACACAAAGCAGATATAGTTGCAAATGAAACTACTAAGAAACCGGACAAGAAGAGAAGAATAAAGATAAAAGAACAAAAACATAAAAATAGATTGGATATATATATATATATATATAAAATATTAAATAAAAAGGTTCATAAGCTAGCGCACGAGCCTTAAACTAAAAATACTCAAGTGGAGAAAAAGTTCATAAGCTAGCGCACGAGCCTTAAACTAGAAATACACAAGTGGAAACTCTCTTAAGATCTTCTCATAATTTGTAGACATGTACATATTAGTTAATTAAAATTTCTCAAAAGCATTCTAGAATTTTAGCTATGTATAAAATATTTTAGGATAGTGGAATAGTGTATAATGTTAATCTCCACAATTGATTATAATAAATTTTAACCGTTGATTTTTAAGTGAGAGTTCCATAAATAAGGAGTCATTAATCATTTGTAAACCAAGTTGAGCATTTAGACAATATGAGCCTTTTAAGCTTAAGTGAATAAAGTTATTATTTTTTTTGTTCCGCAAGTGCGAAAGATGTGGTGTTGCTCTTTTTACAATCATAGCACAATAATTGGTTTTTCGCATTTTTGAAAAACTTTAAAAATATTTAAAAAATCAATTATAAAAGAAATAAGTTAATATATGTGAATCATTAATTTACCGTAGTGACCTCTCCTTTTATATTATATTTTGTAAATAGTGGGAGATTATTTTAATTTGTCGGACACTCCCCGCTGTAATTCTATATGAAATGATATGTGAAGTCGTTACATGTTGTGACTTGTGATCGATAGACACTACGCCTATCATTCTCTGATATTTCTTTATTGGAGTTTCATTTTTTATTTCTCCTTCGGTTTGGTTGAAAGTCTCCTTTTCACGATCTTTTTATGGGATGGGAGATATAACTATCGATCACAAAACATCTAAATGGAATCATATTCTAATTTGGCTAGGATCAAAGGGAAAAAATAATTCATGGAATCATATTCTAATTTGGCTAGGATCAAAGGGAAAAAATAATTCAAGAGAGTGTGACAGTTGAGGATTGAAGAAAAAGAGAAATAAAATAATAATTGAAGATAATGGGAATCTATCCCAGTCAAGAAATATAATTTAAATATTTAATTAACCGGTGAATTATTGGATTGAAATATGTATTTTTCTAAAATATTATACCATGTATTTATAGGATTGAAATATGTATTTTTCTAAATATATTATACCATGTATTTATATGATAGATTTTATTTTATTTTAGAGAAATGATCTACCACGTGTCAAAAAATAAAATCCCCTAATTCAACGTTCTCCTTTCCTAAAACTATTTCCATTTTCACCATTTATTTAGGCAACTTTTCAAATAATAAAATCCCCTAATTCAACGTTCTCCTTTCCTCAAAACTATTTCCATTTTCTAAATTCAACATCTGACATATAACATGGAGTGTCAGTGGACACATAAACTGATCTACCAAAAATTCATTTTCTGCCTATTGAACAAAACGAAAAATCATTTTCAACATCTTCTAATTTACATCATGGAGTGACATAAACTGATCATTATCATAATCCCACCACTGGAAACCATGGAGTGACTATTACCGTGCATGTATCAGCCGAAACCGCGTTTCAAAAAATATAGTAACGTCCCTGGAAGAAACAAACCGTCTATCGTAGTCAAATAAAAAAATCCAGAAAACGTTAAGATGATACAGCAGCAGCAAAATACAACTAAGGCAACACACAACCTTCTCACAAAGAATACACGAGGCTAAAACCACACCAAACACCCTGTAATATATGAAAAGATTATCGAAGTGTATTGTTGCTCATGCATCGATCAACTTATAGAAATGCGTCCTTCTCAAGCAATGTTAGCACCTCGTTTTGATTGTTTAGTTTAGCAACGTCGATGGGTGTTTTTCCATCCAAGTTCTGAAGAGTGCTGCATGTATGAAACACAAAGGATCGATTAAGAGACAGAGAGAGGGGGTTCAGAGAAACCGAGGGCGGGAGGGGCTTACACAGCAGCACCATTCTTCAGGAGAAGCTCCACACAATCCTTCCTACCATAGCCAGCTGCATAATGGAGAGGAGTGTTCTTATTTTTATCCAAAGCATCAACCTTCGCGCCAGCCTCAACAAGAACTTGGGCACACTTAACCTAGAATCAGGCCATCGAACGAGCTAAAATTAAACAGCCATTAAAGTACAGACTAGGCCGATATAACTGCAACTGGTAGTAGTGAGGAAACAAAACAGAGAAAAACAACGAGAAAAGAACACTTGTAGCATTGAAAAGAAACTTCCAAGTATAATGTGGTCATGATGGAACTGGAAAGAAAGATCAATACCTCGCCATATCCACAAGCAAAATGTAAAGCAGTCCTTCCCTCAGAATCTTCTTCATCCTTATCAGCACCACTAGCCAGAGCATTCTTCAAGCCCTAAAATGAGAGCAGGTCAAATTATAAGTTAACGAGTTTAAAATACCTGCAATTATACACAACAAAAAGATGAATAAAATGGCAATTCAGAATTGGTAATAAGTGAAGAAACTGAGTTGGGCACTAATTGAAAACTCTTTGTTGATTAATTTCTAAAACCTGTAACTTTCGACCAAATGACAGTAAAGCATAAACTTTGAGAATCCTGAAAGTGTGAAATTGATTAATTTTAATTACATTGTCTTATGAGGCATACCTCCAGATCACCAACACTAGCAGTGTGGTGAACAATGGATTCCTCATCATTTACTTCCTCTGTTTCATCTTCACCAGCAGCATCGCCAGCAGACGTGGCACCTTCTCCAACAGCAAATCCCATTGCTTCTCCCAACTTTTGAAGAACCTCTTTATCATTCCAATATCTGATCATAAACACATTTTGAGTAGGGAAAAATCACAACCAATGAATGGTTAAATGGTAAACTTATTGAAGGAAGATCGATAACAGCATCACTATAACTGGACATTGGACAACAAGAAATAAGCAGCAAATGGTGGTTAAGGACCATACACTTTCATTTAATATGAATCTCAAAGTTGAACCAGTTATATCCCATCGAGAACTTTTCAAATTTGAATTGAAGGAAGATCGATCACAGTATCACTACACTACTGGACATTGGACAACAAGAAATCAGCAGCAAATGGTGGTCGAGCGGACCGTACACTATCATTTCATAAGAATCTCCAAGTTGAACCAGATACATCCCATCGAGAACTTTTCTATTTTGAAATGAAGGAAGATCGATAACGGTATCACTATACTACTGGACATGGACAACAAGAAATCAGCAGCAAATGGTGGTTGAGGACCGTACACTATCATTTCATAAGAATCTCCAAGTTGAAACAGTTAGATCACATTGAGAACTTTCCTAATTTGAGTCTACAAATTTGTTGCAACAATAACAAGTTCCTAAAATTTTTAGATTACTTCTTTCCATTCTGGCATAGTCACATGGGATAATAAAAAGACTAGAGGCTATATTATAGAGAATTGCGAAAGAAATTTCTGGTGTACATATGCTAATCCTTTTACCATCAAATTGGAATATGAAACTTCTCTATATTTGGAAGAATTAACAAAAGGATAAAGGCAGACAACCATTCTAATGTTCTTCATGGGACTCTCACTCTCACCTCACTGAGAGAGCACTGGAGGGGTTGGAAAAAGAACAACAAACCAGAAATGATGTTGACTAATGGGTATGATGTGGACAAAGTATGAAAGAACAAAGATTCAATACCAAATACATTTTCATCGCAAAAGATAAAAATATCAATAGTTTCTAAACTTTCACACAGGATCTGTGTTTAATCAGTCAAAGATTTAAGATAAATATCTTGAAATTGAGTCATCTAATTGAAAAGAATTGCACTTTTGTCGTATACAAATTACATAACCTTTAAATCCTTGCACGCTCACGAAAACTGCACCTCCCCTTAGATGTGTTAACCATTATAGCATGTAAATTATACGCATATAAAGTATGAAAATTCACTAATCATGTAGATATATCGAATTAAAATGTTTAAGTTAAAAAATAAGACCTCATCATAGCGGCAGGACCACCACTCTCAATCTCATCCAAAATAGGCTTCAATGATGGGTCTTCTTTCACACGTGCCATACGTTCTTCAAGTTGGTCTTTATTAGTGGGGTTCGTCAAACTCTCAAGCATCCCAGACATGGCTGGATCCTGCAAAACATTGAGATCACTAAACTTGACCGCAACTGCACCTAAAAGCTTACTTTATCATTAACGAATGTCAAACCCAGAAATACCTGCATCAATGCACTACCCAGCCTTTCAGCCATGGTCATAAACTGTGGATTTTGCATGACTTGTTGCATCGTCGAATAATATTGCAGTGTATCAAAGTTGGGGATTCCCTCTTCAACTGCAGCACCTTGAAAGGTTTTCTGAAGCTGTTCAGCCATCTGATTGAATGAAGGATCTTTTGCTATCTGTTCAGCCAATTCCTTAATGCTTGGGTCCTGCATAGACAAAGAATAGAATTTAGGAAATAAAATCAGGGCAATGTTAGATAGATTGACTGCTCCATATTAGTAAAGAAAACTGCAATCGTCTTATAGCTCTTTCGAAACCAGCATCATAGGAATGTTCCATCCTAGGAAACTGACAACTTAGGAAACTCCTTGAATACCAAATACCCAATGGAAAGCTCCATGACTGGGGGGAACTAAAATTTCCAACCAAATCCCTCTTTTACTTAGATTAAATTACTATCTAGCCAAGCTGGCTAGATTAACATGCAATGAATTCATCATCCAAATAAACATTTCCTCAAACTAAGAAAGGCCAACAAGACATAAAATATGCATACATTAAGTAGTCCTGTCATAGCTGAGAAGTCGAAGGGATTCGGCATTCCAGGAATCGAAGTAGGGGCTCCTCTTCCCTGTCCAGCTGGTGTCGAGGCTGACTCAGCCGCAGGAGGAGCTTTGCTCCCAGCCGCCTCAGACGTCTCTTCTGAACAACAGAAAAACGAAATTTATTGCCAATTGTCAGACCTTAAATTAAGTGATAGTACAAAAATTGAAACCTATTGGTCCTATTCTACATAAAGTTTGTTACTTCAACGTACAAAGAGTGTCTGCACTTGCAAACAAACATCGAAGTACGAATAATCAACTGATTCTTGGAAGAGAGGATAAACTCACCCTCTTTAGTGGCCGGAGGATTTTTAACTGCCTGAAAACCCACAAAACAGAAATTCACAAAAAAAAATTATAAAAAAAGATCAGTACATCATCTGTATACACAGGACAAATACAATTTCACTTCAATTAACGAAAACTGCACCAAAATATAAAAATCATACTCCCGCAAATCCAAATTTCAAACTACATAGAAATCTAGCAACATCAAGTGTATAATAAAATTGAGAAAAAAGAGCACGCGGTGAGATGAAAATCAAAGTCAACACAATAGCAGCAAATGATCTACCTACCATTCTACAACGGAATAGAGTGAATTGAACAAGGATTTTGGCAACAGTACCTCAGACATATTTGGCGTAGATCCTTTGCTTGGAGAGAAGAGATGAGTAGATTTGCGGAGGACAAGGAAACAAAGTGGTAAAAGGAAATGGGGTTTTAGTACTGCGGGAGAGGGAGAGGAGAGACGAGAGAAGAGAGAGAGAGAGAGAATTACCAGAAGCGGTGGGCCAACTCAATCCTCATCGCAAACCAGATGAATGGCGCAGATTTTCCTGCTGATGCTCGCCGGATTTGGATTTCCTAATTTGGACCCCATTTTGATTTTGGGCCTGGATTCGGATTTCTATGCGGGCCCAGGCCCATACGATGGAACACTACTTTTCCTTTCCTTTATTTTTTTTTTTTTTGGGTACAAGTCTACAAGATGGAACGCTCGCTAGTACTACTACTTGTCTACTTCCTTTCGATTTTTCCTTGATTGAATTTGGAACCCCTAATTTTATGTCTTCTTTTAGAATATTATAACTTAATTGATTTATTTTTAGGAAAAAAGCCTTAATTGAATTTACATCCCGATGACATGGCACAGCCCTACATTGCCACGTGGTGCCAAACCTCACCAACCAATTGACCAACTCATCAGCTTTCGGTTGATGTGTCCTTCTCTAGTTTTGATCTACGAGGTGCACAAAAAAGGTTAAATTTAACCTACGAAGATGTTACCAATTGACCTGTAGGTTGGCGTCCTACCTTGAAATTGTAAGAAATTAGCATTTAATGCACAAGATCCTCAGATAGAACGTATGTCATACCTCCATTTTGTCCTTCTATAAATTGTGCTATATAACTATTAAATCTACATATCACATTAAATGCACCTCGAATTGACCATCTCTCTACATTTAATGCATCTCACACGATGTATTTCTTATGCACATGAATCTAGCTTGTAAATATTCTCCACATTTATGACGGTAGGCATGCGCATATTTATTGGACCTTTTGAACTCTCCTCGGTTTTCCTCTCTTTCCGAGCTAGATACTTATTTGATTGTTTGAGAAATTTGGGTTTAGCCCCAGTCCCACACCTTGGTTCGAACCTGTCTTGCACGAACACGACACGACACGGACATGGCGATACGGATTTTTTAAAAATTTTAGGACACGACACAGCTATATTTTATATAAATAAAAATATTTTATATGTAAATAAAAATATTTTATAAGTATAATCTAGTTAAAATAAAATATTTAAAAATATATGTATAATTAAAAACTAGAATAAGTTTTGTTATTTCAATTTTCTTCACAAAAAATTCTAAAAATATTACAAAATGAATAAAAAAACTTTAAATAATTATAAATTTTGCCCCGCTGATGGGGTCAAAATACGATCGTCCCACGTTAGGACACGTGGCATCACCAAGATGATGACATCTGTCTCCCCAAGGCTGCACCCATCAGCGCACGAGCGCTAAGCTCAACAAGCGCAATCCTTCTTCAGGAGTTAAGCCCAACGAGCGTTGTCACTCCCATGAGCGTCCTACATACTAAATGATCGGCACGTCCACATGCCATGGGAGCCCTCTTCGAGCGTCACACTCCCTCAGAGTGGCCTCCCCTTCGGCTCGTCACTTGAACTGGAGCCTTCATTCCCCTCAGCGGATATCTTGGCCTCCTATACTCTTGGTTGTCACGAGCGGGCTCATAAGCCCTCGTTACCAACCACCCAAATGGCTCTCTGACACATCGTACATGCCCGCGCACCTGCCACTGTTGCCAGCACCAACTTTTAGCCGCTTTTTGCAGAAGATTCCTCCTAGGTTTCTCTCTCATGGCGCCACGTGTTAGGGCAACATTCGGCCAGGACCACTTGAGGCAAATGACCAAAGGGCCCTTGACCCTCAACTATAAATAGCTAAAGTCATCTTCTACACTGGTAAGCATTCTTCATCACTGAAACTGTGACTGAACTTACATTTCTTCATACCTTGAACTGACTTGAGCGTCGGAGAGCCAAACTGGGTATCACCCCCAGTTCCCCCAGCTTGGCCTTTTGACTTTTCTTGTGCTTGTCCCAACAGGTAGAACCCCTTTTTTCATTTCCGGCGAGTCTTCGGTGGTTTCCTCCACAATTACAAATCGTAAAGTGATCGGATTCGGATCCACACGTTTCTGAACCCATCATTTTTGGCGCCGTCTATGGGAAACCAGTCCCCCATCTCCTTCCTTTCTTTTTGTTGGTAGAAAAGCAAGCACACTCTTATCCTCAACAGTCATGGTTGCTACAAGATCTGGAGCTGTGGGAGGAGGAGATAATGCCTCCCAGGATGCCAATATCATTATTCCCTCCACCGCTACTGGTGGAGCCCCGCCTCCTTCCGTCGCTGTTGGTGGAGCACCTCCCGCCGCGGGAGTGACCCCGCAGGCAGAGTCTTCAATACCTCCACCTGCACCACCGGCACTACCCATCCCCGCCGCCGCTGGAGGAGTCTCTCTCTCTGTTCCTCCGCAACCTGCTCAGAGCCCCTGGGTCCATCCCCAGATGAATCTCGGAGTACAGGGTTATATGATGCCTCCACCCGGATATACCCTCACTCCGGCCGTTATGATGCCGCCGGTCCAGCCGTATCATGCTGGACAGCTCCAGCTCCCGGTGGTGGTCCCCAGGGAGATTGAAGGAGTGGAGTTACCCCCACTGACCACCCAGCAGTTGAGGGCTCTCTATGCCCAGTGTGAGGTTCAGGCGGCTCAGGGGGCATGGGAAAGGTTCCATTCCATGTACTTTCCCTCTGGGCAGGCCAATCAAGTTGCAGCCCCTTTGGGCGGACAACAAAACTTTCCCCTCAGAGAAGCCCAGGCTGTCCTGAGGGCACAACCACCACCACCACCAGCCAGAGAAGTGCCCCAGCAGGAGGGCAACGAGCGTCCCTCCATGGGCAGAAATAAAGAGCCCACAGAACGAGTAAACGAGAATGAAGGGGACTCTCATGTCTCCAGAAGAGGGTCACGAGCCCCCAGACAAGGGGACGTAAATCCTGACATCCTCGCGGCTGTGCAAGACCAGCTGCAGGGTCTAAAGGATATTGTGGGACAGCTCTCACGAGGGCGTTCAACTCAGATCTCCCCTAGTCGGGATGAACGGGTTGACGCCAGAAGCACCCGTACCAAGGACCCTCCACCAAAGGTCCCCCGCCGCAAGGAGCCGGAGGAAAACTTCGGCACGTATGAGTACCACCCATTGGCGAGGGGTTCACCCCTCGTGGAAGAAGTTCTAATGGCCCAAGCAGGCATGGCCAAAATCCCCACCTCCATCAACCGTTACGACGGGACAACTGATCCAGCTGAGCACTTGGATCATTTTTTGCATCTTATGCACCTTTACGAGCATTCCAGCAACTATTGGGCGAAAGTCTTCGTCACTTCCTTGGTAGGAATGGCTCAAGAGTGGTACAAACGACTGCCGCCACGCTCGATTCACTCATATGAAGAGTTGGCTCATGCTTTCCTCAACCACTTCAATTCTTTGAAAGCGCCAGTCACCGCACCTACCGCACTGTACAACGTGGTGCAAGGCAAGAGCGAATCCCTGCGCTCGTTCTTTGCCCGCTTCAACAAGGAGATCCTACAGGTGGAGAGGCCTTCTATGGATTTCTTGATCCCAGTGCTCTTTCAGGCTGTGGATCACAAGCAATATGTGAGCAAGAAATTTGCCGATGCCATTGTGGAAAGGAGGCCAGGGACCCTCATGGCCTTGAGAGAGGTTGCCGAGCCGTTCTTCGCGCTCGAAGACATGTATGGGACGAATGGTCCCCGGCATCACAGTCCGGCCAGGAACGAGCGACCCCATCACGAGCGGGGACGGGACGTGGCCATCAAGAAAGAGCGCCCTCAAGAGCGCAGGAGGTCGCCACCACCCCCTCGTCGATTCGAGCGAATCCCGCTCACCAGGCCAAATTCAGAAGTCTACAACCTCTCCGATAAGAAGCTCTTTAAAAGACCCATCAAGATGCGGGAAACAGACTCGCTCAGGCGCTCGAACAAATACTGCGCATTCCACAAACAGAGGGGGCACGACACAGATGAGTGCCGCCAGTTGGAAGCTGAAGTTCAGAGGCTCGTCGCAGGGGGCCACCTGAAGGAGTTTGTCCGGGTGCTTGAGCGTTACGATGAACGCTGCAACGAGCGTACTGGGGGAAGAAGGAGGAGTCCGTCCCGTTCAAAGAGCCCAAGGGGTAGGGGACCCCCTGAAAGCAGCAGCCGCCGGGGCAATAAAGGAAAAGCCCCTGAGCAAGAAAACGAACCCTTCGCAGTCATAAATATGATTGCAGGAGGCTCATCAGGAGGGGATTCAAACGCCTCCCGACGGAGGTACGTCCGGAGCTACAACCAACGCCCAGCAGTGCCTAAACCTATCTATGCCATCCAGAGTCCAAGCGCTCAACGATCAAGAGAGAATGATGTAATAGGCTTTGATGATAGGGATTTAGAGCACATTGTAACACCCCGTGGGGAGAGTATAACCTCTGATTGCCCCATGGTGGTTAGTGTAGATGTTCATAACCATCATGTAAAAAGGGTGTTGGTGGATAGTGGAAGCTCCGTTAATGTTTTGCCTTATTCTACGTTTTTAAAGATGAAGGTTGACCTTCCGCTCGAGCCTCTCAAAACAGCTCTCATTGGCTTTGGAGGCTCAGAAGTTGTCCCACGAGGGCAAATACGCTTAGCTACTTCATTCGGCCGAGCCCCTCAGCGCCAGACACTCTTGGTAACGTACGCGGTGGTGGAGATTGACCTTCCTTATAACATCATAATTGGGCGCCCTGCCCTCGTGGATTTCAAAGCCATCATCTCCACCTACCACCAGAAGATTAAATTTCCTACCTCCGAGGGTGTGGGAGAAGTACTGTGCAATGTGCAAGAGGCTTGGGAATGTTACATGCTGTCCCTTAGAAAGCCAAAAGCGGAGAAAACCTTCCAAATTGGGTCCACCAAGAAGTCAGTGGACTTCCCCAGCCTAGATGAGGACAGCCCGGCACGAAAAAGGGCGAAATTGAACAAGAAGAAGAACAAAAAGAAGAGGGGAGACAACGTGGAGAATCCCCTCGGAAGTGCACCACCAGGAACCGTGGGTGGATCGTCCTCAGAAGGAGACGAGCCGGGAGAGGGTAAACCAGCACCCGGTGACCGTTTGATAGGAAAGAAGAGGGCGCTCGAACTTCCTTGCCCTGAGATAAGGATCGAACCCTCAGAGAAGTTCCTTACCATTGAGCTGGAGCCCGGAAACAAGGATAAGACTACACAGATAGGATCAAACCTCTCGGGGCCTTCTCAGATTATGATGATTGACTTCCTCAGGGAAAACAGTGATGTATTTGCATGGAAAGCCTCCGACCTCACAGGGATTGACCCGAGCGTCATTGTCCATAGGCTTAATGTGGATCCCTCCTTCAAATCCGTCAAGCAGAAAAAGCGGGATGTACATGACTTTCGGAAAAAAGTCATTGAAGAGGAAGTTAATAAACTCCTAGAGGCTCAGTATATCGAGCCCATCCTGTATCCGGAGTGGTTGTGCAACGTCGTCTTGGTGCCCAAGAGCGCGAATAAGTGGCGCATGTGCAACGATTTCACTGATCTCAACAAAGCTTGCCCTAAAGATCCTTACCCGCTGCCTCGGATTGATCAATTGGTGGATTCGACCGCTGGCTGCGAGCTCATGAGCATGATGGACGCTTTCCAGGGATACTATCAGATCTTTATGGCCCCGGAAGACCGCCCCAAAACCTCGTTCGTTGTCCATCTGGGGGTATATTGCTTCTTAGTCATGCCTTTCGGACTCAAGAACGCCGGAGCTACGTATCAACGGCTCGTCAACAAGATGTTTGAAAGAGAAATTGGAAGGTCCATGGAGGTTTACGTGGATGATATGATTGTCAAAAGCGAGCGCCAGGACTCCCACTTGGAAGATCTCAAGCGCACTTTTTCAATCCTGCGCCAATATGGGATGAAGTTGAACCCTTCGAAGTGCACCTTTGGAGTACAAGGAGGAAAATTCTTAGGGTACATGGTCAGCCAGAGGGGAATTGAGGCCAATCCGGAGAAGATCAAGGCTATCTTGGAAATCCCCTCCCCTCGAAATTTACGGGAAGTGCAAGTCCTAGTAGGGAAAATCATCTCGTTGAGCAGGTTTATTTCGCGCTCGGCGGACAGGAACCTTCCCTTTTTCAAAATTTTGAGGAACGCACGTAACTTTGCTTGGACAGAAGAATGCGAAAGGGCGCTGCAAGATATGAAGGCTTACTTATCAAGCGCACCACTGCTGACTAAGCCCGTCGAAGGTGAGAGATTATTTATATATCTTTCCGTTTCTCCCGAGGCCACGAGCGCGGTTCTGATCGCTGTGCGGGAGCGGAAACACTTACCCGTCTATTATCTGAGCAAAACATTGCAAGGAGCCGAAAAGAAGTATTTGGAGATTGAGAAATTCGCGTTCGCTCTTATTAACGCCTCAAGAAGGCTAAGGCCTTACTTTCAAGCGCACTCCATAACGGTTCTTACCGATCAACCCTTGAAGCAAGTGTTGTCCAAACCAGATGTGTCTGGAAGATTAATCAAGTGGGCCATCGAATTGAGCCAGTTCGACTTATGTTTCGAGCCCAGGACCGCGGTACAGGCTCAGGTTGTGGCTGATTTATTGGTCGAACGCTTCGGTTTAGAGCCCACCGTTGCGGAGAATGAGGGTTTATGGGTACTGCACACAGATGGTTCCTCAACCTCTCAAGGAGGAGGAGTAGGAGTGGCCCTCAGAAACCCCGATGGGATTGAGCTGGACTTCGCAATCAAGCTGGATTTCCAAGTCACTAATAACGAGGCAGAATATGAAACCCTCGTGCAAGGATTGAATATTGCTTTTCAGAATGGAGCCTCCAGAATCACCGCTTATGTGGATTCACAGTTAATTGCAAGTCAGATTGAAGGAACTTATGAGGCTCGAGAAAGCACCATGGTACAGTACTTAAATAAAGCCAGAGAAATCATTGGGAAGTTCAAGGAATTTCATCTACTTCAAGTGCCCCGAGGAGAAAACGAGCGTGCGGACGCTCTGTCAAAGTTTGCATCAGCTTTAGAGGGCACTTCTGAACGTTCTGTTACGTTCCTCAGAACTGAGGAACCTTTGATCAAGGAAAGGGTCGCCACCAAGATAATCGCCATGATTGATCCAAACGAGCCCTGTTGGCTTGACGACATCGTCATTTTCCTTAGGGATGGAATTCCTCCCACTGACAAGGGGGAGGCTAGGAAAGTCCGAAGTAAGGCCCCTCGTTTCGCTTTGGATCCCGATGGGAGGTTATTCAAGAAATCATTTCAAGGACCCCCAATGAGATGCCTGAGGCCCTCACAAGCGAAGGAGACGCTCGAACTCATCCACAATGGAAGCTGTGGGAATCATTCCGGAGGGCGTATCTTGGCAAAAAAGGTTCTGAGAAGTGGGTTCTATTGGCCTACAGTTCTCCAAGATGCCATCGAATTTTCGAGGAAATGCCCCAAATGCCAATTTCACTCAAATCTCCCTCAATTGCCAGCCGCACAGATGATCCCAATAGACGTCTCTTGGCCTTTTGACCAGTGGGGAATAGATATCGTGGGCCCCTTGCCCATGGCTGCGGGACAAAAGAAGTTTGTCATTTTAGCCGTCGACTACTTCACCAAGTGGGCCGAGGCCGAAGCTGTTGCAAAAATCACTTTCAGGATTGTGAGGGACTTCATTTGGAAAAACATCATTTGCAGGTACGGCATACCGAGGGTGCTCATTTCTGACAACGGATCCCAGTTCATAGCTGCTGACACACGAGAATGGTGTTCTGAGTTGGGGATCGAGCAGCGATTTACCTCTGTAGGACACCGTCAAGCCAATGGGCAAGCAGAAGTTACCAATAGGATCATCTTGCAACATCTGAAAACCATGCTTGAGAGCAAGAAAAGTGAATGGGCTGAAGAGCTGCAAGGAGCGCTTTGGGCTTATCGCACCACCCCAAGAGCGGCCACTGGAGAAACTCCTTACGCGCTCGTTTATGGGTCAGAAGCAATGATACCAGCGGAGATAGTGAATGAATCCGCTCGTGTCGGCTATTTCGAGCCTCAGCTCAACGATGGCAACAGGAGCTTGGAGTTGGACTTGCTGGATGAAAGGAGAGACAAAGCATGGGCTAAGATCCACCACTATAAAGCCTCTGTGGCCCAACAATACAACAAGCGTGTGAGGGAAAGAACTTTCCAGTTGGGAGACTTGGTTTTGAAGAAAGTGGAAGTATCCAAGCACGTGGGGAAATTGGACCCCAATTTGGAAGGCCCATTCAAAGTCGTACAACTCAGAGCTAACAACACTTACACCCTGGAGACACTTCAAGGCGAGCGCTTGCCTCGTCCTTGGAATGCATGTAACCTCCGACGGTTTTATGTTTAAAAGCTCTTTGCAAACCCTGATGTAACAACCCTCTTTGACAGGTTCTATGTACTTCCAATCTCAAGTAAGCGGTAACATAGTCTTTTTAATTTCTTTAATACTCCTGTTTCTTTGATTGCTTAAATGGATAAGTGTAACAGCCCGAAAACCCGCCTGTCGATATTGTCCGCTTTGGTGGGCTAAGCGACACCACCCTCACAGTTTTGTTTCTCCCGGCGGAATTTAAGCCCGAAGGCGCCCACCCAGGAAAAGGCCTCAACAGGGAAGAGGTATCCACCCCCTTATAAGGAAGGCTTCGTTCTTCTCTTCTTCCTATGTGGGACAAGCACTTTGAGCTTTACAGTCCACCCCCCCATAAGGGCCCAGCGTCCTTGCTGGCACACCGGACCGGGTCCCAGCTCTGATACCATTTGTAACAGCCCGAAAACCCGCCTGTCGATATTGTCCGCTTTGGTGGGCTAAGCGACACCACCCTCACGGTTTTGTTTCTCCCGGCGGAATTTAAGCCCGAAGGCGCCCACCCAGGAAAAGGCCTCAACAGGGAAGAGGTATCCACCCCCTTATAAGGAAGGCTTCGTTCTCCTCTTCTTCCGATGTGGGACAAGCACTTTGAGCTTTACAGTCTTAAGATGTAGCACCCCAAGCGGTGGGGCACCACACCCCCGCACTATGACCCGACACGTGGTACGAAATGAAACGTCCGCACACGCACCAAGTCACAGCGAACGGGTGACATACGAAAATCCAACCTAAGCTAGGCGGCTTTGAGTCTTGTCTGTTGAGTCCGTGTCTTTTGAGCCTGTATCCATTTGTTTAAGTTGAGAATCTCTGATCTGCATCCGTTTATAATTATGTACATAGCATGTTCTGTACAGGATTATGTTTATGCTTTGATTATATGAATTTTCAGGACAAGTTAGGCTAGGGATTGGAATTAGTTGAACCCGTTTCTGTATTTTGTTGATTAAAGTTTTTGTTAGTTCATATTTTGATTCGCTTCCGCGTACAGGTTTTGCATATTTTACTTGCACGGGGTTTAGGTACCGCCTAGCTTAGGTTGGATTTTCGTATGTCACCCGTTTGCTGTGACTTGGTGCGTGTGCGGACGTTTCATTTCGTACCACGTGTCGGGTCATAGTGCGGGGGTGTGGTGCCCCACCGCTTGGGGTGCTACATCTTAAGTGGTATCAGAGCTACCAGGTTCAGAACCGGTGCTCTGGAGTCGTGTCGTGTCAGTTTAGGTCGTACGGCATAGGAATACTTGTGCATTGCATTTGTCTGACGTGAAAATTTGACTTCTCTGTATGAATTTGTCTGAACTTATGTGATTGTGTGCACACTATGATTATGATTTTTGCAAAATTATCATTGTTATGCTTTAAATTTTAGTAAATTACTTGTTGCATCTGCATTAATTAGGTGCTCTTAATTGCTTTTATTACTTGACATATCCATGTACTAATCCGCATGCATAGATATTTATTCAATTTGTGAATTACAGGGTGTTTCCTCGACGCCAAAATTGTAAATTGATCATGACAACACTTCCCACTTCTACAAAATTATGAAGGAAGATTTGAAACTTCCATCTTCTGACTACTTGGATGAAAAGCAAATGGACCTCTACAAGAATTTATAACAAGGAATCAATGCTACTGTTATGAAAACGGGTATTATGCATACATGGCACGTGCATCATGTATTGGAGTAAATTTTAATTATTTTGGATATTGTTCTACGTGCTTGACTGCTTTCTTTGTTGGATATGAGTGCACGCCATTCACATCCCTAACCCCACATGCATTAGCTTCGTGATTATATTTAGGTGACTTCCTTACCTGTTCCAACGAGGATCGATTTCAGTGGAAGTTGCATTGGGATCTGAATAAGGGTGGATCAGAAAGTGTACAGTTGATTTAACAAACTCACGTTATAGGATGGATAAAAGAAGATGTTTGTATACAAGGGAAACCAGAGACCTTCTAATTAACGAGGTACCTTCAGGATATACTTAACTACTTGGAGGTACTCGGGGTTAGCAAATTTTATAAGAAAGTCAGAATTTCTAACTCTGGATGGCGTGAGGTGACTATAAAGAAATCGAGACACTTGAACCATTCAGAGATTCTCAAATGGAGGTCAGGTTATTGTGAAGACACCAATGAGAGCAACTCATCGGTGGGAGTGTAGTTGGTGGATGCTCGATGAAGAAGAGAAGTAGGGTGACGTCTACAACTTGCAAGGTCAACATTCACCCAGCTACATTACAAACTCCTTTCAACTGGATTCCATAGAATTTCTCAAGTAAAGGAAGAGTGAAGAAAAGGTCGAGGATGTTTTGGGATTCGATGTTATATCAACACAAAGGTGAGAACCTTCAAGAGAATTAAAGTAAAGGAGGTTTGTGGTAATCAGCAACAAAGCTTAACTTACGTGGAAAAGAAGCAAAGGAAAGTATGGAAAATAGTATGGCTTAAGATTTCGATCGCGGAAGGAATAAAGGAAGTCAATCAATCCGGTGGATATAAATCTTGGAAGACAATAATGTTAAAGGTTTTATCTAGTTGAGGTATTTTCTAGATCCAATCTGAATTGTCGTGTTGTGGGATTACGTTGAAAGACAGGAAACAACAAATGGGAACGATAAAGAAAAGTAAAGAAGTTCTGGGTGGATTTCGGGTGATCAAGTATAAACAATTGGAAAAGGGGGGGTTCATTTAATTATACGAACTCCTAAAGAGTGAACCAAGGAAGTTTTGATCAAAGTGACAACCATGAAGAAGACTCGGGAAGCAATCGGAGAGTAATTACTAAAGAAAAGGTAAAATGTTAATTCCATGAGCGTAGAAGGCTTCAGGTTTTAGAAATCGCACTTCCAAGCCGTGGAAATGTCCAAGTGATGCTAGATAATTCTGAAGATAAGAAGACCGTGATCAACAGAAACAAACAAATAAACAAGAAATGATCAACAGTTTGAGACAAGCTTATAATTCAACAAACAAGGAACTAGGTGCCAAGATAAAGCTTACCATTACTACGGTGAACGGTACCTTAAGCATTCATGGCATTTGCACACATACATTTCATAAGTAATTGTATTTTATTTTATTCTGCTTGACTATTGTGACAACGTGGAATGCGTGTTGCTGCCTTGATTTTTTTTCGTGACTAACTGCTTCAATTTTCATAACTTAAAATTTGTTGCTGTTGTGAATTTTTGTGAACTGAATGGATTACCTGCTTGCTTGAACTATCTGTGCTTCGGTGCTTATAATTTCTTTGGTTACTCACTAACCCTTCATGCACATACAAGCATATTGTGATTTTATTTTACAGAGATTCCATCGCGATATCCCCCTTGAGTTGAGCATGGATGATGAGTCTATACTCTAGGGACACCGATATCAGTTGTGATAAGGTACACCAAACATGCATCACATGTGTTGCATCCAGTGTTTACTTCGATACGTGTCTGTTTGATTGCTGAGTAAGTGAACTTGTGTGTTAGAGAGTTGTTGAGATCTCTCTATTTATGTGTTAGGGAGATGTGGGATTCTCCCTATTTATGTGATAGAAAGATGCTGGATTCTTTCTAAATTATGTGAGCAAGAGATGCTGGATTCTCTTGGAGTTAGATGTTTGAGAGATGCTGGATTCTCTCGAATTTAGGGTTTGAGAAATGCTGGATTTTCTCAAACTAGGATGTTTGGAAGATGTGGAAGTCTGCCAGACCTAGGTTGAGAGACGGGGCTCTCTCGATTACGTGGTTGAGAGACGGGGTTCTCTCAATTTTGTGCCTGAGAGACGGGGTTCTCTCATTTGATGTGCTGGGAGACGGGGTTCTCTCTTTCTTGTGTGCTGAGAGATGTGATTCTCTCTTGTTTGTCGCGGCTGAGTTTCGCGTGGCCTGTTGTTGGTTTGCAACCGGTGAAGAAGCGACAGTTTCGAGCTTTGGGTGCAGTGGCCTAGTGGGGGATCGAACGAGTTGAAGCGACCAACGGTCAAGTCTTTAAACAGACCTTTGTGATTACGAGACTTTGAAGGGAGTTAATGCAAGCAAGGAGAGTAAACTTCACAGCCAGGGCTAATGACTCTACACGATTTCAGGAGATGGATTGAAGTATTCCAGTTCGAAGCTTTACGACTCAGTAATAGGACCTGAGGACAGGTCCTTTTGAAGGAGGGGAGATGCCTAGCTCGAACTCCAAGAACCTGAACCTGCAGACTGGAAACAAAGGTGGGGCGAGGGTCAGTCCACTGACTGAGCGAGGGGGCTGAACACACACCAACACATATATACATATAGAGCAAAGCACGTATCAAAAGAAAGATTATGAACCGGGACTAGGGTTTTGCATACCAAAACCATTTTTAACCACAAACGTTTACTTATACTTATTTAAATCAAAACAGACTGAACAAACTCGTAACATATCGAAAGAGAAAACTCCTATCCCGTTTCATAATCGACATAACAAAACGTATCTTATACCCGGCGAGCACGGGTCTGCCTCTAACTCCTCAATTCTTAACATAAATCCAAATGGAAAGCATAAATCATAAACAATCCTTCCCCATCAGCGAAGTAATTCGGGGATCAAACCCTTACTACACATTACCATTACCAAAAACACACGGGGTAGCTAATCCACGTTGTGCCTTCCCCGGTTATCCACCGAGGGCTCAAGATACCACGCCTTCCCAACCTCCAAGAGTCGCACGTGAATATCTCAAATGAGAACGTGCACGGGGTCATAACCGGCGACCCCATGGTCGTCCCGGGTCCCCCTTACCCACGTCTCGGGGCCCAACACACCAGAACATAGCATATCAGAACAGATCATAACTCGCTACATATCAAACTTATCTTATCGTATCAAAATCATACTTACGTACCTTATCGGAGCATACCATACCTTGCAACTTAGCATATGCTATAAACGTACCTCTCCGTGTCATCCTAATCCGCAGCTGGTATGAAGACACACGGTTTGGAGCATAGCCTCGTTGCAAAACATTTTAAGCTTATATACGCCCATACGTATAATTTCAGAAGAATTCATATCAAATCGAATTAACAAAATTCATAACATACCGTAAGACACATATTTAATATACATATAGTATATATTCGCATGCGGGCTTGAAAACGAGCATATAGGGTTGTAGGTCGCTTTAACTAAAACAAAAATGCTAAAACCTCACCTTACACCGACGAGAACGAAAAACACAAGCCAAGACGTCCCACTGGATCCCAAACAGCTGACAGACACTCCCTGAAGAAACCCTGAACGACTGAACACACACAGAACACAAGACTCAGACTCCAAACACAACCACAAAGACGCACGGCCATGCTCACGAGTACAATTGATGCACATCTAATCCATATCTATTCATTCAAGTCATTCAGAGCATATTATAATTCATATTCCATATCAAAAGATGCATAACTTATAAAATTTATAACATTAATTACATAATAATTTATATATAAATTACACATTGGCATACTTGATCAATTTATTCAAATTAAATACAACGTATCTTTTCATAATTCATTTCTTATGTTTCATACAACTTCATAATCAATTAGTTTCTAAAATTACACTAACATCCCCATAAATAATAATTATTCTCAAGTAAATAGGCGTAGTACGAGGCAAATAATTTCCATAAATCACGAATCAAATATTCATACATCATAGCATACTCCCACGTATCATACAACTCATAATTTCAATTTATAGCACATACGGGATCAAATTGCGCAATTAAATCAATTAACGAATAAAATACAATAACTTCAAAAATTCATATAAAATCAACCGGACATCCGATTGACGAACGGAAAGTGGCATTGGACTCACCACAACGAAACGGACCTACTGTCCGAAAGTCGCCGGAATGCCGCCACCGTGACCGGCCGAACAGCCACCGGCCGCCACCGGAACAACGCCTCCGGTGGTCGGAAAAATCCCCGGAAGGACAGAAACGTGCGCGTCGGCCTGCTTGACAAAAGCCCTCAATCAATTTCAGAAAATACCAAACATGCCGGACTTCGTTGACGAAAAACCGAACCAAAATCCTAATACGAAAACTGAAATTAAATACAAACCGCTAAACGAAAATGAAATCCGGGCATACCGTTGGAAAGCTTGCAACGAACCCTACGAAAGCCCCAAGTCAAATCGCCGGAAAAATCATCGGAACAGTAACCGGTTCAGACCCGCCGGTTCACCACCGGTTCACCGCCGGTCCGCCGCCAACGGCCGGTTCTTGGAACGCCGCCGATGCCATCCACTACGTTTCGTCATTCCAAGCAACTTTCGTGAAGCGACCACCACCAAAACCGGCCCGGAAAAGGGCCCAAATCGCCGCCGAAGTTTCTGCCGCTGCGTCACCGCCGGAACCACCACCTACGGTCACCGGTTGCTTGATTTGAGGTCAGAAATGGACTCAGGAGGTCGAAAGAGGTCGGATAGGGTCAAGCTCCGCCCGCGAAACTCGCCGGAACACCGCGGAGCCGCCGTGCTACAGTAACGGGCGTCCGCCACCTCCACTTCGGGCGGCGCGTGCACCGCCGTCCGGCCACCGTTGGCCACGCCGCTTGAACTGGGGTTGCGTCGAGATGTCTCCTAACCGATGGGATGGCGCGTGACGAAGAAAGGTCACCGGAGACCGTCGCGAAGAGGCGGCGAAGTGGCGGGGGTTCCGCCTAGCCGCCGCTGTGTCTGAAATTCGCCGATTCCGTCGCCGTCGATCGTCGGTTGGCCGAGATTCTTGTACCATCGTGACGGGCTCGTCGAGCTGATAAATTTCCACTATTGATTCGTCGAATTCCGTCGAGAAACGAGGGAGAACGAGCATGTGCGTGAAATCACACCTTCGAGTGTGTGAACAGTGCTGTTCGCTGGAGGAAGACGCTGGAGCTGAGATCTGATCTTTGGCACGCAAAACGAGGAAATCCGAGTATATATCTCGGGTCCTCGTACGCAAAAATGATCAAACGAACGAGCTAGCGACATCCGAATTGGGCAAACTTAGAGTCTACGGACTCGTCTCGATGCCCCGAACGCGTTGAAGGGGTCAAAGAGGTCAAAATCTCGACCGAACGAGAAGTGACCGAAAACCCCTAAAAAGAGAAAATTACAAAGGGCCCCTAAACTCTAAAAGAGTTCAAAATAGGGCCACGAAAAATATAAAATCACATAATTAAACACATTAAAAGGTTGGAACGCGGCGTACCTTATACATCGGACGAACGGGGTGTCACAATAAGTCCCACGTCCCTCGTCTTTGCGAAGCGTGGTTGGCAACCCATTCCAATATGTATGCTGTTATCTCGTATGGGTTACGCTTGCCAGCACTCTACTCCACATGGGGGGACGCCCTCATAAGGATAGACTGGTTACGCTCACAACCAATTAGGCGGATTGGAAGAAGATTATGAAGAAAATCCTAGTAGGCCTTGGCCGTTTCTTACAACGCCTTGCGCTCGAAAACGGGATCTCCTATGGAGCAAATCCTAGTAGGCCTTGGCTGTTTCTTACAACGCCTTGCGCTCGAAAACGGGATCTCCTACAAGAGCAAATCCTAGTAGGCCTCGGCCGTTTCTTATAACGCCTTGCGCTCGAAAACGGGATTTCCTGCAGAGCCAGAAAATACGACAAGAGCCATAGCGCTCGAACAATGGCCTCAGAATCCAGAAGGTATTGCACAAGTCTTGAACGAGGGCAACCACTCAGTAAGACCCTCGCACACACTCAAGACTTAGCAAAATCCCCCAAGGGCGGAAGGAATGCCACAAGTCATGAACGAGGGCAGCCTCTCCATAAGACCCTCGTATATACTCAAGACTCAGCCAAATTTTAAAAAAAAATTTATACAAGTCTTGAGTGGGGGGGCAATCTCACAATAAGACCCTCACGATCGCTCAAGACTTAGATAAATTTTCAAGGCTTATGACAAGGGCAAAAATTTATACAGGTCTTGAGTGGGGGGCAATCTCACAATAAGACCCTCACGACCGCTCAAGACTTAGACAAATTTTTGAAGATTTACAGAAGTTAACAAAATTTCTCAAAGTCATAAAGGCTCATCAGAGAAATAAAACATCCACAGAGTATGCTACACACAGTCTTATTATTACAAGATTTGTTCCAGCAAGCTATAAGTATGAGTTCTGATTCATAAATAAACAAAAGAACAAAGACATGAAAAAAGAATGTATATTCATTGCACAAAAATATTACAAGGCAAAGGGCTCAAAGGCCCATGAAGTGTTGTTACAAAGAAAAGACAGAAAAACAGGAAAATACAGAGAAACGTTCTAAGGGAAAAGCTTCAGGCGGCCGGGGCGATGTCTTCATCAACGATCACCAGAATGTTCTGGGCCACGGGGCCATGAACTGGGCCCTCAGGCTCTTGCGGTTGGGCTTGGGGATCGTTGGGCTCATTGGCACCAGGAGCGGGGGCGTCAGCACCTTCTGCGATTAGGACCGGGGCTTCCTCCACGACGGGCGCTTGAGGCTCGTCTTCAGGCTGGTCATTCCGTGCGGCCTGAGAGGCACCCTCTGACGGGTGAGCTTCCATGTACTCATCCTGGAGGAGTTTGACCAGGAATTCATACTCTGGCTCCGCAATGGAATCCGCAGGGTTATCCCCCTCGTCATCTTCCTCCTCGCAACGCTCATTGAACATGAGCCCCGTGCCCTCGGCCTCTTTCATGGCAGGATCCGTTAGCCCCTTATGTATGCCCTGCTCGATGGCTAGATTGAATGCCTTTTGAGCCTCTTCCAAGCAGTGTAACGAGGCTGCGAAATTGAAGGCTTTGGAGTGGCAGAACTTGATGAGAGCCTCCTTATTCGCACGCTCTAGGCTTCGAGGCCACTCGTTCACAGCATCGTTGAATTTCCTCTCGGCCTCCAGAGCCCTCGCCTTCCAGCTTTCCCGCTCGGTTTCCGCCTTATTGCAGCGCTCGTTAGCCTGGGCCAACTGGTTGCTCAAGCCGCTGCGAGCGCTCTCCACCGCCTGGAAATCCTCCTTCAGTTTTCCCAGCTCCTCCTCCGTTTTACTGTATAAACCCTTGAGGGATTCGTACTTGGCAATTTCTGCGTCCAGTTCCGATTGGATCTGAGCCGGATCGTTCGAGCGGGCCATCTTCTTGTACTTGGCCTTGCGCTCGGCATAAGTGGAGGCTCGCATTTGCACATTTTGGAGCCGGGGAAGAACTTGCTGCATAAGTTAGGAAAAAGGAGATGTTAGCCAGAGAATGTTAACTTACAGAAATTAGCAAAGAAAGCAAGGAGTGAAGACTTACGGAGATTAGTGCGTGGGCCGCATCAAGGGTCACTTTCTCCACAGACTCACTGTAGAGATGCCGGTGGTCCGCCGAGAACTGGGCCTTGCTGAAGAGATTCTCGGTGACGGTTTGGGCGACCGTGCCAGGCCTCAGCAGAACCGGCCCACCGTCGGAGGCGCCTGTGAAGTCTCTGTCCCCTCGACGGGAGAACTCCCACAAATGTTCCTCCTCTGAAGAGGAAGTTTCTCCCCCGCCCTTGGGGCCCTCGACTACTTGCTTGCCTTTGCCCTTGATTGCCGTCGAATCGGGCATCCTCTTCCTCTTGCGGGAAGGCCTGCTAGCGCTCGGTGGGGCCTCTGTTATCGCCAGGGTGGTCACTGGCCTCGTTTGTTCTGCAGGCGTAGGGGGTTGAACATCTCCCGCTCTCTCTGAAGAAGACCGCCCTCTGGTCTCTCTGTTGACCAATCTACGCTCCCCTCGGCCACGGGGGGGTTGGACCTTAGGATTGGCGCTCGAACCGGCGCCGCTACGAGCGTCCCCTCGATTGTTACGGTTACGAGGGCGCTGTTGCTCACGCTGTTGATCCCCTGGCTGGGCTTGATTCCTGTTGGCGTGAGCGAAACGAGCGGCTTGTCTGATCCCTCCTGCCATCTCTAATATAGCGGCTCCTGCAAAAATGGAAAGTACAAGGGTTATAAATCCTTAGACAAGAATTGTTAAGTGTGCAAGTTACAAGTACAGAGAAACAGTTAGTATTCATTCCTATCTAAAGTTAGTCCCCTAAGAATCTAACCATCTCTCTCTATGTCACGAGCCGGAGGGTTGTCAAGGTAATGAGGGTCATTGGAAAGACCACACAGGAACATGAGCTCCGCATCATCTATCCAATCTTTCGCTTGAATGAGGTGGCCCTCGTCCCTCAGGGTTGCTGCCAGGCTCTTGGCCCAATCTTTAGGGAGTGCGGGTTGCAGCCGGCTCTTTGCAAACGAGCCCCATTGCGTGGGTACCCCAAAACCCTCTTCTGTTGGAGCCTTAACGAAGATAAACTTCTCCTTCCAGTCGGGGCCATAAGTGCTCGAGGGCGAGTTGATCAGTTTCATATGTGCCTTCGCCTGGACATAATAAAAACCTGCCTCGGGAGATGAACGAGAGGAGCTGACCACTTGAAATAGGGCGTTGAAGTTCCGCAAAAAGGGCTCGTAACCCATGCTCCTCATCAGAATTACGAAGCAGGTTAAGAGGGCCAAGTCGTTGGGCACGATTTGTGATGGACAGAGGCCCAGATCATTCAACAAGTGAGCCATCGAGACCGAGATAGGGAACCTCAAGCCTCCTGAACTCACTGTGTCCACGTATACAGCCATTTTCCCAGGAGGCGGATTATTAGCACGCTCGTGGCTTTCTGGGATTCTCCACGTATACCGCTCGTCCCAGTAAATGGGCGCCATCATCGTTTTCACGTCTCCCACGGTAACTGTGCTGGGAGTCTCATCGGGCGTGCGCTCGGTAGCCTGGTAGCCTGATCCTTCACCCTCGTTAGGTCCTTTGGATTTTTGGGATTTCTTGCTTTTTCCCTTGTCACGGGCTCTTTCTGAAGGCCCGGTTATGGCTTCAGCCACTGGAAGTGGGTTCGCAACGGCCACGGTCACGGTATGACGGTGGGGATGAGTGGCACTCTGAGTTATGGGGAGAGTGACCCCTTGCCTCTCTGCCTCCATCACCAGATCCATCTCCTCAAAGAGAGGATCCATTCCGCCTGGATTCCTATCCTCCATGGCCATCACTGCCGCCCCCAACCCTTCATCTCTAGGGGAATCGGGAGAAGAGGAACTATCAGTGGCCATTTCATTAATTTCACGGGCAAATTCCTCAACTTGTTGGTCAGCCATGGCAGAAGCTGAGATTTGGGAGAAATTCAGTCTCGGTTAGACAATGGGGTTTTCTTGGAAAGAGATTAGGGTTTCCTCAAGGAGAAAAATCTAAGGGGTTATGAAATCCTAAAGTCTGAATCTAAAGTTAGCAGAGTTAGAAAATTACGCTGGGAGTTTACCTTGAAGGTTTCTGAGAAAGTCTGGGAGAAAGGTTGAAGATGCTCTAAGAACTGGAGTGCTAGAGAATTCTTTTTGCAAAGGATGCTTTGGAAGTTCTGAATGTGTAAAGAGTATCAAGATTTCAGAATCCCGTACTTATAGGGATGGGAGTTGGTACCTTTTTCGGCAATGAATTCAAAATGGTAATCATTTCCCGCCTAGGAAACCGCCCACTTTATGGAACCGTCACATGCTTCCTAATGCTCACGCGCCCCACGCGCACCCGCATTTAATGCTCTGACGTTTCGGGTGCTTCAGAAGAATACAACATTTAATACGGAGGTGTTACGAGCGGTCAGTTGAAAAGACCGCATTTATAGCGCAACCAGAAGAAAAATTGCTCAACACGCCAAGCCTTATACGAGCGCTACGTGCAAGAGATAGAACGCGTCGAAATTCTACAGTCCTTATCACTAAGGACTACAGAATTGGGGGGCAAAATGATGGGGTCAAAATACGATCGTCCCACGTTAGGACACGTGGCATCACCAAGATGATGGCATCTGTCTCCCCAAGGCTGCACCCATCAGCGCACGAGCGCTAAGCTCAACAAGCGCAATCCTTCTTCAGGAGTTAAGCCCAACGAGCGCTGTCACTCCCACGAGCGTCCTACATACTAAATGATCGGCACGTCCACATGCCATGGGAGCCCTCTTCGAGCGTCACACTCCCTCAGAGTGGCCTCCCCTTCGGCTCGTCACTTGAACTGGAGCCTTCATTCCCCTCAACGGATATCTTGGCCTCCTATACTCTTGGTTGTCACGAGCGGGCTCATAAGCCCTCGTTACCAACCACCCAAATGGCTCTCTGACACATCGTACATGCCCGCGCACCTGCCACTGTTGCCAGCACCAACTTTTAGCCGCTTTTTGCAGAAGATTCCTCCTAGGTTTCTCTCTCATGGCGCCACGTGTTAGGGCAACATTCGGCCAGGACCACTTGAGGCAAATGACCAAAGGGCCCTTGACCCTCAACTATAAATAGCTAAAGTCATCTTCTACACTGGTAAGCATTCTTCATCACTGAAACTGTGACTGAACTTACATTTCTTCATACCTTGAACTGACTTGAGCGTCGGAGAGCCAAACTGGGTATCACCCCCAGTTCCCCCAGCTTGGCCTTCTGACTTTTCTTGTGCTTGTCCCAACAGGGAGAACCCCTTTTTTCATTTCCGGCGAGTCTCCGGTGGTTTCCTCCACAATTACAAATCGTAAAGTGATCGGATTCGGATCCACACGTTTCTGAACCCATCACCCGCCGTGTCCGAGCTATGTCGGACACTTTATCCCGTCGTATCAGACACCGTGTCCTTTTTTTTTTAAATTTCGGGCACACTGTGTCCAAGGTGTGTCCGTGTCCGACACGTGTCAGACACTGCACAGACACTTTTTTTGGTGTGTCCATACTTTCCAGGTTCGAACTCACTTTGTTCCCTCCCATTCTTACCCTTGCAGGTCAAAAGTTTTCTCTAATATAAATTTTTAAATAATTGAGCAAGAAATTCAAGTCGCACCAGCAAATTGGATTTGAGCGCAATCACCATAATTTTATGATTTTTTTAAAAATATTATGTATAAGCGGCATGCACATAGCTTCAGCAAACCTAATCTTTCCACATAAATAAGTACATAATTTTTAAGTGCATTATTCCTATTCTTTAGTAACCGCCGCACGCGGTATCCGCGAGCATAAATAATTTTGATATATATGTATACATGTTAACATACCATGCAGCATAATAATCTTAATATATATGTATAGATTTTAAACATACAACATAATTTTGTGAGAAGAAAGACAGTCTTTATTCCCAGGAAGCTTGAAAAAGTGACAATCTAAATAAGCATAGAAACAACACATTATTTATTAGGGAAAATTACATCCAACTACCCTGAGGTTTGCTCTAATTACGAATCAGTCCTTCTTTTTTCATTTATTGCATATCAACCCCTAAAAACACTGTTTCAATTACAAATCAGTCCCTCTTTAGAGGTTAAAATGTAATTGAAACAGTGTTTTTAGGGGTTGATATGTAATAAATGAAAAAAGAGGGATTGATTCGTAATTAGGGCAAACCTCAGGGTAGTTGGATGTAATTTGCCCTTATTTATTATGGTATGGAGAAAAGGAAATAATACAAAAATAAAAAAATAGTGAAAACACATTGTTAATTTTGAACAGTAAATTTAAAATTCAAGCAATAGTAAGTACCCAAAATTTTTAAAGCAACAGTAAGTACCCAAAATTTCTTAAATTCTCTAGCGAAGGTTTTTAACTGCAACACCACTTTGAACTCAGGGATAGATAATACTATTCTAAATCATTCATCACCAAGTTGCCTTCTAAGATAAAGAGTATTGTATTTTCAAAGACTTCCATTTCCCATCAAAGCATCGATTTTTCCTCACCTTTCACGATTTCTTCCTCAAAATAATTTCACCTTGATTTCTTCTTCAATAACTTCACCTTTTGATATTCAAAAAGGATCAAGAATTTATTAGAAGTAACAATCTATTAGTATACTGATGCATTCATGCGGCTACATATTTCACATTAACATTTGTACGAACAATCTTAACTGATGCATTCATGCATGTAAATACATGAAGTAGCATTGTTTTATTAGAAGTAAGACACATAAATAAGGAAATACTCTATGCAATTAAGAAAATATGCTTATTTGATCAATCCTCAATGCTTTCACCCAAAATTTCTATTGAATTAAGATATTGTATTATATGACATTGAAATCAAGAAATCAAACTCATGACATGCAAATTATCAGTTAATTGATAGAATGATAATATTTTTGTGAAAATAAATGAAACAATGGAGTTAATAAATATAGATCATGAGAATGGACAACCACTAAAACTAAAAAGCTTCTGATCTCTTCCACTCCCTTTAATCCACACATATGGTAATGTAGAATGATATTTTAGATATAATTAGGAATTACATTGGCAAACATGTCTATAGAATGGTTTTCTCTTGGTTGAAAAATATAGAAACATGTGGAGAGAATGTTGTTTTCTTAGAACCTAATATAGAGCGATCGAAAGACATGCAACACGTAAATGGGTTGTCGTTCCACAATTAAAGCATTAAATAACAACGATTCAGTCCTTTATCCGATTGTTGTAATTATTCAAGAAGTTTTGTTAGCAGTTAGCACACTTTTATTATTTATTTATTTATTAGGTTTGGACTAAAATGCGTTATTGGGGCGGTTCGTGGGAATATAAATATATATATATATATATAAAAATAAAAACTTATGAAATTTCATGTGTTAATAACTTAATACATAGAATTTTTGGTTCCTTTACAATCCATTAAGCGCCGAGACTGGCGATCGACATCGGTGGATAGAGAGAGAAAACCGAGTTGAAATTTTAACAATGGGGGCGGGTGCTAACGTGCTCGCGGTGCTGATTTTAGTTTCGCTGTGTTTTCTGCGGAGGAGCCACGCCGTATGGTTGAGTTTGCCGTCGACCGGAACGAAATGCGTCTCTGAGGAAATCCACAACAACGTCGTCGTTTTGGCGGACTATGTCGTCATTTCTGATGATGACTCCATCCCCACCGTTGCCGCCAAGGTTACGGATCTCCAATTTATGTCTTTTACCCTTTTTTGATTGGGAAAAGAATAATGATCGCAAATTTTATATATTGTTCATGTCTGTGTTCTGGATTTCTGTTCATTGATGAAGAAATATAGGTTTGATGATCTTGATATTTATAGAAGTTTTACCATTGCATGCGATGGATTTGTTTTTTACTTATAAATTTCAATGTGATATATGGCTAACAAATTCTGATTCATGTGATAGCTCTGAAATTCTGATTTCTTTATCTCAAATCCTTAAGATTAATAGAGATGTCTCCTACACTGCCCATAATGTGGGAAATAAGGACTTGATTGATCGTTTAAATACTGTGCGTCCCGCTATAATAACGAAACGAGTTGTGTTTTCAATAGATGAAGCGGTTGAAACTGAGAAGGCATGAAACAAAATTGTAAAGTTTCTCAACTAGTTTGATTCTATGTTCTTGTTGTAGGTCACTTCCCCGTACGGGAATACTCTCTACCACAAGGAAAAAATCACAACCGGTCAATTTGCGTTTACCACTAGCGAGGCCGGAAACTATCTGGCTTGTTTCTGGGTAGATGGGCCTCAGCGAGGAGGGAAGGACCTAAGTGTTAATGTGGAGTGGAAGACTGGTATTGCAGCAAAAGATTGGGAATCAGTTGCAAGAAAAGAGAAGATTGAGGTGAGTCCGCCTTTTTAAGCAGATATCAGTTCTTGCATAAGGTCCTTATAAGTATTGAACTACTTCAAATCCCCTGTCAAGTTGTCATACGCGTGAGGTGCCAACAATTCATTGAAATGACTAATCACTATATTCGATAGTGAATGTCTTGATCTAAACAAAACATTAAGGCCTTTTTAGGATAACTCTTTGAATATATGAAATCATAATGTGTATTCCTCTTCCTTTCAATGTCTGGAAATTACTGGATAATCCAAACTGTAAGGGTGCTAGGAGTATATTGATTGTGAAGCCGATTTTACCTATCAGGTTAGACTAATCCAGCAATTCTTTTATTTCTGAAGATTGGTGATTGTAATTTTGAAACAAAGGGGTTTACAAGTAATTTCATTGACTCAAAGGGTCACCAAGTGAAACTAATCCTTGATTATATGTAAACACATACATACATCATTCCACCTCAATCATGCATGATTTCGTGTTATGAATACCTGGCCTTGAGGAGGGTTCTTTACTGTTCAAAATTGAGAATTGAAACTTGTGATGTCATTGGTGATGGTTTAGAAATGATTTACTTATTTCTTATCTCAAGTAGGGTGTTGAGCTTGAGCTAAGAAAACTTGAAGGGGCAGTGGAGGCGATCCATGAAAACCTTTTGTATCTCAAGAGCAGGTATGACATTCATGGTTTGTAGTTGTGTCCCATCTCAACTCTTCATTCTTAATGCTAAGATTCCAATCCGATGTTAAATTTTATCATTTCAGAGAATCTGATATGCGGGATGTTACTGAAGAAACGAATGCTCAAGTGGCTTGGTTCAGCATTATGTCACTGGGAGTCTGTATTGTTGTTTCGGTAGGCCAGATAATGTATTTGAAGAGATACTTCCAGAAGAAAAAGCTGATCTAGATTTACTTGTTCCCACAGCGATAGCAGATTTTATTTATTTATTTAATTAAAATTTTCTCACACACATTTTATTTCTCTCCAGGGGGAAATTTTGATAGTGAAAGTAACAGTTTTGTTTTCTTTATTATTTAGATGATAGTTCTGAGACAGTGTTTCTTTGAACTATCAAGAGTTTTCACAGCAATGTGAAGAATGAGAATAGTTTCATGTATGAATTCTGGCAATACGATTTGTTTCAATGAAAAACAATGTGAAAATGAAATGTTGAATGAGGAAAAAACTGAATTTTTCAATAAACGAATTATTCTATTGAAACAATGTTTCGATTCATACATTTAAACCTGAAGATGTCTTCGAAGAAATCATCTGCACTGCTATGGCTGCTCTTCATCTGAAGAATCTTTATTGTCATCTTCTTTAGATTCTTTGCATACTTTATCAATGAATCCAATGTATTCATTTTCTGCTCAGCATTCAACGGTGACCTTACTGCAACGACAACTTTCTCGAGGCAGGGTATCAAAAACCTCGAGTCCACCTGTAATATGCAGAAAATTGTTTTTTTGCTTAAAAAGAGAATCGAAATTGTCATGTTATAGCCCAAAACAGAAGGTTTTAATGGACTCACATTTTTCAGGCTGTTCTTTTGACAAAGAGCAGCAAACATGGCACCATGAATGTCAAAGGTTTGAAGCTTGGGGTGGCTGTTAAAGAAGTCCACAAAATCAATCTCCGGAAAGGGTAGGAGGGACTCAAAATCCCCGGTGAATTCCACCTTCATGTAGAGATGCTTAACCTCACGGGCCATTTGAAGAATTTTGCTTATGGCCTCCCAGCACCATTGTACTCCTCTAATGGACAATGTTTCCAGTGCAGACAGTTTGCCAAAATCCACCATATAAACCCTTCCTATTATCAGGCAACAAGAAGCTCGTTATCTTTGCCGTAACTCACAACTAAACACACTCAAATGATGCTGTAAATATCAACTTTGATTGAATTTCAATGATCAAAAAGGGCATTTGATTCAGGACAATGTAATTAACTACAGCAGATCATGTTACAAGGAAAAGGCAACAAGTTACCCCTATCACCACATCATAAGAAACAGACAACAAAATTACACTTCATAGAAGTAAAAATGCAAAATGGTAAATCAAATACCTGAATTATTGGCAATCGAGAGGTTCTTTAAGCATCGAGTTTCATAAACCCTTATCAAAGTACAACCTTGTACTTCAAGTGACTCAAGCTTTGATGAACTAACAGTAAGTGAACAGTTTCCAGGTCCATAAAAGTCGAGCTTACACTTTTCAAGATGAGGATTGTCTATCAAAACAGACCTTAGGCCTTCACATCCCAGAATCAACAGGTTGGTCAAATTAGGGCAAGCATGAAGTGCGTCGAAAAGGGCATGGTCCTCCATTCGAGCACCAACAATTTCAAGATTCTTGAGTCTATGGAAAATATCCCATTTCGGAGAATAAATCATTAGAACACCCCAAAGCACAAGGGACTCCAAATTCCATGCTGCCCTGATGCAGTCCAGCTTTGAGGGAACTTCAGTGACAGTGTCGTGCTCCGTTATGTTATCCAAACGGAGCTCAAGGTTCTTTAATGAACGGCCTGCCATTGATAGCCATGATGCAAGGCCAGAACTGGAGAATGGGCAGTAAACTACAAGCTCTTCTAGCTTAACAACCGCAGAAACCAATCGCAACACAACATCATCTGTAGTATCTCCATTTGTAAGGTTGTCAAAAAGATTTCTAGGGAAAAATAGTCTCTTATAGTAAGGCAACGATTCCTTCCATCTCTTGGAAACACAGTTGCAAGAAGCCACATCCCTCGCATTGCTCAATAGGGATAAAATGTGCTGGACTACAGCATCAGGCAGCGACTCCATTTCTGTGAGCCAAATTATCAAACATTTAATCTTCATGATTTAATCCCACAAACACAATAAAGAAACAAGCAGTATTAACCGAATCTAGCATTCGGGCAACAACAAAAAGTGAAAAAAATGCCTACTCTATCAAATGAGAATCAAATAGAGCTGATTAGCTCATCACCTAGACAAATTACCCAAACAATAACACATTAGACTTCTGAAATTTCAAAGATCGAAGAACTTAAAGTTCACAAAACATATCCAAGCTCATTCCAGATTAAAACTCAAATTCAAGTGCCGAATACAGTGACTGAAATCTACTCACACATCAATACATACACATATATAGATATACATTTTCCTGAATTGAGCATGCCCAACGGATTAAAAACACATACCAATTCCTTCGATAGTATTAGCCAAGAATGGAACAGATTGCTACGACTTCAAAACCCTTTCACACAGACTTGTGTGTATGTGTGCAATACATTATACACGTTACCACGTATTCCATGGATAATTATAGGCGGGCCATAGAAGAGAACTGGAGAGGGAGCTTTCAAAATTTGAAAGAGGGAGAGACTTTCTGCTTTTGCCCATTATTTTAATTTTTAAAAACCCGCCCATATTTTTGAACTATATTTGAAACTTATTCTGCTTTGACAGGAACAATCTTCCCTTTCTTTTATTTTTTTCTAATGGGAATTTATTATATAATTTTTAAAATTACAAAAACTCTCCAATTTCAATTTTTATTTATTTTCATTTTATTAATAACAATTGTTTCTTTTAAAAATATTTAGCCACGCCTTCAAATACTTAAACTATATACCTAAGGGATAATAATATCCATTCACCAAATTATAATTATTTAATTTAATAATTTATGATATTTTATGCTAAAAGATTAAGGAGTTCTTTACTTTTCTTGTTTGCTATTCAATGGGGAGGGGTTAGGCTGCGTTTACTTTGCTAGTATAGAAATCAATGGAAATGGATTAGCATTTAAAAAAATCTAAACTATTTATCCATTAGTACATTTTACTTTGCTAGTTAGGTGTTATCTTTATTTGATTGTTTTTTTACTTTTCTTAGTTTGTATTCGATAGTTAAAGGGTTTTACCAAGACACCCTACACTTTTCCCGATTCAAATTTGGGGGGAAAGGAGAGGGACTAATTGGTAATTTGAAGTGTGATTTGAGGGATATTTTTGTACTTTTGCTTTGTCCAACCACCTTAGATAGATAATACCTCCAAATTAGAAAGATAAATAATCTACCCATTACTTGTACTTAACCCGGGGCTCCATGTAATTGGTGAAAAACCTAAAGTACAAAGTAAACTCTTGAAAATGACGGTATATTAGTCTCAACCACCCTTCTCCACTAAAGGGTGGTTGAGACTAATAAACCATCAATTCCAAGAGTTTACTTTGTAGTTTGGCCTTTCCATCAATTACATGGAGCCCTGGGTTAAGTTCAAGTAATTGGTAGATTATTTATCTCTGAAATTTGGAGGTATTATTTATCTATCGGGGCTGGACAAAGCAAAAGTACAAAAATGTCCCCCAAACCAGCCTTGAGATTACAAATTTATCCCCCAATATCCCTCCAAAAATTTTCCCAAAATTGTTTTCCCGCCGTCAGTATCCCGCTATTCTTTCCCCTTTGTTTCGGGCATTCAATAAAACAGAGAACTCCTTCAGTTGGCTCAATCACATAGAACCATTTCTACATTTAATTGCGCAGGTGTGAAGGCTTGAGTCGTCTTCTTGGTTGTTGGTAAGTATCGTAATTTCATCATTTCGCCTGAAGTAATGCTGCAAATCTGTGATGTAATTGGGTATGTGGGTTTAATGGGCTACTAATTTAATTATATACTATTGCAATGATTTACACTGCTGTTTGAGGAAGTTACGTGTGCTAAGGTACGAAGAGCATTCAATTCCAGCTACTTACTTTTTTGTTATAAATGACTTCCATGAATGTGGTAATTAGGGCAGAGTCCCTGCGTGATTGTATATGGATATGGTACTTTTCTTGGTGTTGACTGGTTTATGGCTTTGAAATGATATTTCCCATAATAATATACTAGTTTTTGCAATTGTCTCGTTTGTCAACGTTATTGAAGTATGATGTTATGGTGTTTGTTAAAATGATAGGCAAATGGATCCTAGGAAGGCATTGCTCATTGTTCAAACAATGAGGCTATTTTTACTTGGTATGCTAATGGATAAGGCTTTTATTCTTACTTTAGTTAGTCGGAAAAAGCGTCGCATAGGTGATGGTGAAAATGTGTCATGTAGTTTAAAAGATAGGATCCCGGGGTAGAATTAATTATTTAGACAAGCTCACTAAAAAATCAGAGAGAAAGTGTATTAGTCAGCTCCGTATGGGTCGAGCTCTTGGGAGGCTTTGTGTAATATTTAGGGAGTCAGGTGGGTTAACCGATAGTTGTGAGGTTACGGTACTTGAATAGGTTTGCATATTCTTGGGAGTTTTATCACACCACAAGAAGAATTCAACTGCAGAAGTTGATTATGAGCGCTCGAGCAGGACAGTTTTGAAATATTTCCACAAGGTCTTGAAAGCAATATTGAACCTACATCGCACGTTCGTGGTTAAGCCTACTCCGGTTGAGGAAAACTGCACTGATCCTACTTGGAAGTGGTTTGAGGTGAAACATCATCCTTCTACATTCCATCTATTAACCTGCTGGATAAACTATGAACAATTGTTTTTCAACTGTGTCTTTATATATACTGAAATCTCTTCGTAATGACAATTGTCATGAAGTATTACATGAATCTGAGTTTGTATATATGTTCATAGTACACCTCATGGTCATCTATGCTTAGTTTTATTGTATTAGTTATTCACTTTGTTTTTAACAATCTGTACTGACAAACACTAATTTAAGCTACAAGTTGAAGGGTTATCTCGGTGCGTTGGATAGGACATTGATTGAGGTATCAGTCCCTAAACCGGCTAAAGGTCGGTATAGGTCGCGAAAGGGCAAATGCCACGTCAATGTCCTGGGAGTTTGTGATCGACATTGCAATTTCATATACCTATTGACGGGGTGGAAAGGTTCAGCCGCCGGTGGACGTGTTCTAAGCGATGCAGTTCATCGGCCTAACGGACTTCGCGTCCCTGAAGGTATTGTATTTATCAAGTCTCAAATTTTCGATACATGTTATTGATTTGACAAACCTTTTTTTAAAAATATTTTTGGTCATTTATTGAACTAATGATTTTATAACTTCTTGGCTTCACAGGAAATTATTATTTGTGTGACGTTGGTTATACAAATGGCCCCGAATTCTTGGCACCATACAGGGAAACTCGTTACCATCTACAAGAATGAGGTAACAGGGTTCCGGTCAATGAGAAGGAGTTGTTTAATAGGCGACATTCGTCCGCTAGGACAACCATCGAACGTGCATGGGGTATTTTCAAGAAGCGGTGGGCTGTACTACGTAGTCCATCATTCTATGACATCAAAGTGTAGAACCAAATTATAATGGCATGTGCTCTCTTGCATAATTTCATAAGAAGGGAGATGTCTACAGATCCAATTGAGTTGGAACTAAGTGCTGAAGCCCTTGCAGCTGAGCCAAATAATCCGTCGACCGAGTGTTAGGAATAGTACCCTAGAAAGCCGATTATATATCCGCTTTGTGCTTTTCCTTATTGTAATCACAGACAATCTTTGAATGAAATAACGAATTGAGGCAACACTTCTTTATATGCTCTTGTTTGGTATGCGTTTACTTTAGTTGTGCATGTATGAGAACTCCCCTAATCCTGATGACTTTAGGACTCTACCATTTAGGTGAAATGGTTCATGAAACGAGCCCTATATCACATAAGTCATGATTAGTAAAATGCTCCAAGCCGATGAGTCCTACAGACAGTGGGATTGTCAACCTGACTCCTCTAAGGCTTGCTTGTGGGATCACGCCCTTAAGAAGGACCACCTTGTTTCATGGAGGTGCAAAGTGTATAGTTGATATGTGCGTGATACATGAGGGTGCTTACTTTAATAAGTAAGTTCACTGAGGTGCCCCGTGTGAGAACATTCCTAAATGGGAAAGGAAGTTTCTATTTCAGAAAATAGAAACTTCCAGATTATGAAATATCTCACGAGTCATTGATGTGATTAATTGATCCTTAGACTTGAGGTTCCTTGTCACTTTATGAGTTAACTCTGTAGTCTTAGGTATAAGCTTTAAAGGGTGTCGCCTTAGACAACTGATTCAAGGCTTATGCTGGGGCTGCACAAGTGATTCATGAAAGTGAATGAGAATCAAGAAAGGACCTACACTTGCATTTGCAAGGTGATCTCTTATTGTGTAAGTCATTCATATGCCATATGGAGTCCTTGGCCAAGGCAGTAGATCAAGACATCAAGAAAAGGGTTTCTTGGATTGAGATTAAATGGATATGAAATGCACTTAGCTTTAAGATCGGATTATTAGGGTTCTGATTATTCCCTTGCCCTAGATCTTGGTTGAGAGATAGTAAGTAGGAGGATTGTATCTCACATGAATCAATGACTTAAAGGTTCTGACGAATCCGGATATTCCAATTCAGCTAGGGGTTAAACACCTGTTGCTAGACTATGGTCGTTTAATCTGTGGACTGATTAATTAATTGGTGAATTAATTAATTAGGGTCACTGCTAATTGAATTGAGAACCTAGAGGGTCACACACAACAACTTGGTTACATGAGTTGAGGTTTTAAAATGATTAAACGAGTTAATCACGCCTAGAGGGTTCCACACGTGTGAAATCACACATGTGGGTCACGTGACTGGACACGTGTCATTATGACACGTGTGCCACACGTGACTATTTAATTAGATATTAAATAATGAAGTTGTTAATTATTTAATAGACTTTGGTTTAATTTTGAATTAAAAAGAAATTCTTATTTTGGAGAAAAATAATCTAGTTAATTAATTATGAATTAATTAATTAGATAAAATAAGTTATTTATTTTAAATAAATAAATTATAAAATTATCCAAAAATAGTTTGGATATTTTTAGCTCTCTTGAAAGTTGATTTGAATTAGAATTCAAAGTCAAAGTCAAAATTACTTGATGATCAAGTAATAGGAGAGAGAGAGACCAAAATCCTAGCCCATTAAGGACTAGGAATTTCGCCACTCCCCTCTCTATAAATAGGAGAGCTCGAGCTCCTTATGGAGCTAATTGACAATTCTTTTGGTTCATGTGTTGAACACCTTCCTTCCTCCAAGATCAAATAAACCCTAGGTTAAGCCTAAACACTAACTAGAGAACTAGCATCCTTACTAGTTAGATTGTGATCAAGTTGGTGGACTATCTCTAGAGAGCTTCAAGTTAGAAGTTTGAAGATTCGAGCTTTACCAAGGAGAGGGGATCAAGCCGCGAGAAGAGCGTTCTTGGGTGGCTTGAAACGCTTCAAGAAAGAATAAAAGAAAAGTAAGTTTCTTAACTCTACGAATTTGGATACACGATTGCCAGTCCTAGATCCTTTTGTTGGGAAAAATTTTAAATTCCGCTGCTTTCTGATTCGTGTTTTCCAACACCGAGTACATTCCCTCTTGTCGAACCAACCCAAGCGTGGACCGATTTTCGTAACAATTTAGCTAATGACATGTGGTCCGATTATTGGGCATGAGTTTATTTATTCAAGTCTCGTGCAATCAAAGTTTGTTTTAACTTGTTTTTATTGCATCGTATACTCCGAACATAAACATATTTCCATTATTGACGTTGTTCTTTTTATATTATTTATACTTATGAGTGTTTGTTTGTTATTGTTTGGTGTTTACTTCAGTCATACGGTTGTCACTTGTATCTCTATTGATTGCAATATCAGTTTCTATTTTGTTAAGTTAGGTTGACATACTTATTTTAAGTCCTGTATTGTCCAAGTTTATGCTGATGAATTGTGCTCTCTTTGTCTCAGATGAGTCAGGTACACTCACAAGCTATTCGTGGCGAAAACAGAGGTGCGAAAAGGAGTGGATCGAGGCGCTCGTGGATAAGGATTGAAGAACGCACTCTCCTCAATGCCTTCAAGGACATTATTGTCGATGGATGGAAGACACAGAACGGTTATCGGGTGGGATATATTCAACAACTGGAGGCCAGGCTGAAACTCGCTATTCCGGGCACTGATTTGCGGGGTGACCCATATATCAGTCCAAGTACGGAGCATGGAAGAAAACGTATAGGGAGATTAACGAAGTTATAAGTAAAACAGGCATGGGGTGGAACGCAACGACACATACAGTTCGTGCTGAACTACGGTATTGGGATGCTATGATAACCGTAAGTTTAATCCTGCAAATACAGGATTCATATTAGGTTAAGTTCTCACTACAACATTCCTATTGTTTTCACTTTTCATTTATTCAATGTCACCGAAAATTAAGGCAAAATGTTATTTATATTGACTAATTCAAATATTTCTTTGCTGCCAGTACAATCTTGATCGAGCATACATTCATGAAAAGCCTTTCTCGTACTACAAGAGTTGTGCTGAAATTTTTGGCCGAGATGGTGCGACAGGGTAGGGTGCATTCGACTTCAGTGGAACTAATAATGAAGATGGTGCAGGTGATGGGATAGAAGAAATTGACGAGACGAACAATATCAGCCCTACTCCGAACATCCAGTCTAACAACGCACAGGCCCAATCCGAGACTCCTGATCGGAACACTGGTGCATCAAGATCTAAAAGAATGAGGAAAAGAAATAACGACGTGGCTGAGATCGTCGATGCCATTAGTAAGATGTGGGGGTGAGGCCACCGAAGCTATGAAAGACGTTGTTGATGCTCTATGTACCGAAGCTAATACTCGTGTTGATGTTCAACACGCTGCAAATCGGAAACGCCTATACGATGCCATCACAGAATTGCCTTTGACATTGACAAGGATTGAACGGGTGAGGGCAATGCGGATGTTATGTTAGCAACAAGATGAAATAGATGTATTCTTCCAGGTTCCCATCGAGGAAAGATGTGACATGGTGTACTTGGCTTTGGAGGGTTCGAATATCTGAAAATCGGTAACATTTTCTTGGCATGAAATCTGGTAAGAGGTAACCCCTCGTCATTGCTTATTCTTTGGGGAATGCTGGTGAACATTTGGTAGTTTTTGTCAGTGGTATTTTGTTATAAATCTATTGAATTATGTGAGACAGTTTATGTAGTTGTTGGGGTGAAATGCCTGTGGTACCAATTGGCTCTTGGTGCAAACATTAGCTAGAGCTACATTCTCCAGTGACCTTCTGCGAATGAAGATGTTCTTATTGAATTTGTGATTGTGGCGCTATACTAGATACAAATGTGTTTATTGATCATCATTTTTTTAAACTCTATTTATATTTTTGTTATGTGGGAGCAGGCTTATGGAACTTAATAACAAAGGGAAAAAAATTAATAATATGGCTTACCAATGATGATAATAACAGTGAATCCATGTAATTAATATCAAAAAACAAAGCATACCAACAAATAATTATGTTAACAACCAGCAGGAGTACCATTGTTTGCATAACTACATAGATGATGCACTGAAGACAAAACAAACGCATATCCAACCTAGCAAGACTTACTTGAAACACCTAGCTACTCAATTAGCATACACGATTACATCATCCACCTCAATGATCTCCTCCCCAACGTCAGAGTTGCGTCCTTTAATATAATACCAGTCATACACCGAGCAATTTTCGGAGGGGACCTCCAACCTGTTTCTGAATAATAATGTACCGGATCTCCTCGTAGTAATAGAACCCGAATAGACAGAAACTCTTGTACAACCAACATTCCTTAGACGAGAAAACAAAATACATATCAACAATGTTTGGTTTTTTATTTAAACAAATCCTAATTTGAACCATATAAGACGATATTTACCTCGTTATCTACTTATCTCCAAGATCATCGAAGTAAGCTTGTTCGGCATGCACATGCTGTTAGGAATAGTGCCCTAAAAGCCGATTGTATATCCGCTTTGTGCTTTTCCTTATTGTAATCACAGACAATCTTTGAATAAAATAACGAATTGAGGCAACACTTCTTTATATGCTCTTGTTTGGTATGCGTTTACTTTAGCTGTGCATGTATGAGAACTCCCCTAATCCTGATGACTTTAGGACTCTACCATTTAGGTGAAATGGTTCATGAAACGAGCCCTATATCACATAAGTCATGATTAGTAAAATACTCCAAGCCGATGAGTCCTACAGACAGTGGGAGTGTCAACCTGACTCCTCTAAGGCTTGCTTATGGGATCACGCCCTTAAGAAGGACCACCTTGTTTCATGGAGGTGCAAAGTGTATAGTTGATACGTGCTTGACACATGAGGGTGCTTACTTTAATAAGTAAGTTCACTGAGGTGCCCCGTGTGAGAACATTCCTAAATGGGAAAGGAAGTTTCTATTTCAGGAAATGGAAACTTCCAGATTAGGAAATATCTCACGAGTCATTGATGTGATTAATTGATCCTTAGACTTGAGGTTCCTTGTCACTTTATGAGTTAACTCTGTAGTCTTAGGTATAAGCTTTAAAGGGTGACGCCTTAGACAACTGATTCAAGGCTTATGCTGGGGCTGCACAAGTGATTCATGAAAGTGAATGAGAATCAAGAAAGGACCTACACTTGCATTTGCAAGGTGATCTCTTATTGTGTAAGTCATTCATATGCCATATGGAGTCCTTGGCCAAGGCAGTAGATCAAGACATCAAGAAAAGGGTTTCTTGGATTGAGATCAAATGGATATGAAATGCACTTAGCTTTAAGACCGGATTATTAGGGTTCTGATTATTCCCTTGCCCTAGATCTTGGTTGAGAGATAGTAAGTAGGAGGATTGTATCTCACATGAATCAATGACTTAAAGGTTCTGTCGAATCCGAACATTCTAATTCAGCTAGGGGTTAAACACCTGTTGCTAGACTATGGTCGTTTAATCTGTGGACTGATTAATTAATTAGTGAATTAATTAATTAGGGTCACTGCTAATTGAATTGAGAACCTAGAGGGTCACACACAACAACTTGGTTACATGAGTTGAGGCTTGAAAATGATTAAACGAGTTAATCGGACCAAGAGGGTTCCACACGTGTGAAATCACACGTGTGGCTCACGTGAGTGACACGTGTCACTGTGACACGTGTCACACACGTGTGAATATATATATTATATATATATATGTATTAAATAATTAAATGTGTTAATTATTTAATAGACTTTGGTTTAATTTTGAATTAAAAAGAAAGTCTTATTTTGGAGAAAATAATCTAGTTAATTAATTACGAATTAATTAATTAGATAAAAATAAGTTATTTATTTTATAATAAATAAAGTATAAAATTATCCAAAAATAGTATGGATATTTTTAGCTCTCTTAAAAGTTGACTTGAATTAGAATTCAAAGTCAAAGTTGGAAAATACTTGATGATCAAGTAATAGGAGAGAGAGGAACCAAATCCTTGTCCAACAAGGAATAGGTTCGGCCGTCCCTCTCCCTTTCCTATATATAGGGGAGCTCATGCTCCCCTTTAGAGCTAATTGACAATTCTTTTGGTTCATGTGTTGAACACCTTTCTTTCTCCAAGATTAAATAAACCCTAGGTTAAGCCTAAACACTAACTAGAGAAGTAGCATCCTTACTAGTTAGATTGTGATCAAGTTGGTGGACTTTCTCTAGAGACTTCAAGTTAGAAGTTTGAAGATTCGAGCTTTACCAAGGAGAGGGGATCAAGCCGCGAGAAGAGCGTTCTTGGGTGGCTTGAAACGCTTCAAGAAAGAACAAAAGAAAAGTAAGTTTTCTATCTTTACGAATTTGGTTACAAGATTGCGAGTCCTAGATCCTTTTGTTGGGAAAATTTTTTAAATTCCGCTGCTTTCTGATTCGTGTTTTCCAACCAGTGGTATCAGAGCCACCTCGTTAATCGTGTTTCTGATTCGTCTCAATTATTCTGAATTTGGTAGAAATTCTTAGGCTTGATGCGATTGAGTATTTGTAATTGTTTTAGAAAGCCTGAATTACGAAACTGGTTTTGTTTTGTTTTGTTTTTTTTCCTGAAAGTTTCTGAAAATTGGTTTTTGCAAAATTTAATTTTTGAAAAACTATTTTAGATTTGAAACTGTATAAACTGTTTTTGGATTTCTTGGATTGGTTTTGCTTTTGAACGAAAACACGAAACGAAAACCCGGATCACGACGAACACGCGAAACCCCGCGCACGAAGGCGTCACGCTCCACCGCCCGCCTGTCCTAGGCGTGCGCAGGGCAGCCGCCCAGCACCTCCCGCACGCCTGTGCGGGAGCCTTCCGGGCGCGCCTAGGCGCGGCATGCGCACGCAGTGCGCGCACTCGCCCTGCCTTGGCCGGGCGCTGTGCGTGCCTGCCGTGCGCGTCTGCGCGCGCTTGCGACGCGTGCGCCCCGTTTCGCGTACGGGCCTCGTTTTCTTGATCCGAACTTTCGTATTTCGTGCAATCCAGTCCCAATTTTTATTTTTAATTTTAAAATTTTATTTTGAATATTTATTTTAATTTTTGAATAAAAACTAAAAATTGGGATTTTTGAGAAATTGAAACGGTTTATATTTTGGGAAAATACAATCTTTGATAAAATTATTAATTTTCAGAAATTAATTGGAATTTTATTTGTTTTGGTAATTTGGGATTTATTGAAAACTTTTATAAATAAGACTCACATCAAGTCGTGTTTTAAGTCATTAGGACTTGAAACGAGAATTTTAATTTATTGGCTAAATTTAAATTCTCGCAAGAGCATGTTAGGTGATCATGGGTTTAGATCTATGTATGGTTTTAATTTATGCACATGGATGGTTTAAATTGGGGTTGGAGCCCTATAGTTGCGTTTTTCAATTGAGGTTGGAGCCTCACTTATGTGCGTACTGTTATGTGATTTATTATGTGGCTTTCCATATTTCTATTTTTGAGGCCGGGGTATGCCCGTGTAATTGTCTAAGGCCAATATGAAGATTGAGCCTTATTACTTTATGTCTTTTTCTTTTTATTGTAATTTGAGAGTAGAGATAGGTGGTGAGGTTTTATTTTCATTTTGGAGACAATGCACCCATGGAGTAAGATGGACCACATTCAAGTAACAAGGAGGCCATAAGTGAAGACCCCTCAAAATGTTAGGGAGGGGAATCTCAATTGTTAAATGTAATAGAGATAGGGCTCGTATTTTGTTACCGCTTTCCCTTATGTGATTTAAACTGTTTATGTGGCATGTATGTTAGAAATTGTGATTGTGGAGTGGCTCCCACATATCACGCATAAGATAGGTAGAACCCATGATCATTACATGTTAGTATCATGCTAGGACATGTTATCTGTTTATGTGCTTGTTTGATATGCATTTAAGTGTACTTGCATTAATCAAGACTAATAAAATTGGATAACATATATGTTGGTGAGGTCGAACCGGACAACTCTCCGGTTGATTCGAAAATTCCCCTTAAATATTAAGCTAATTTCGAACAAATAGGTGTTTAATTCGAGATGCAAATTTTGAATTAAATTCCTAGCATTCCATCAATAGGTTTTAAGTTTAGTAAGTGAAGCTGGTTATTGTCCGTGAGTCGTGGGATAGCTAGTGGAGCTTATTAGTTCTTAGTTACCTAATTGATCATTTTAAATGATCAATATTTCATGGTCAATTTTGGCAAGGGCGATGTCCGCGAGTCGTGGGTCGTTCGAACTAAGTTTTGATCATGATCTTATGATTGATGGGTCTAGCTTAACGCCTAAGTAAATATGGATGTCGCACGAGTCGTGGGTCCATATTGAAAGATAGGTGATGCAAAAACAATTACTAAGAGTTCTAAAGGTGTTAGAATTGGTAAGTTGTACCTACCTAGGGTTCTTACTTAGAATGTCCGCGAGTCGTGGGTTCGAGGTAAAATGCCTAGGATCTTAGTACCCATTGGGAAATGTGTTCCTCTTAGATCTTTGGGAATTCTAGATCTTTGAAAAACAGTGGGAGCTACATTAGATTAAAGACCTTATCTTTTGTATATCGTTATAATTCAGCATGCTCACTAGTTCTCTGTTTTACCATTTAGGTTGTAGATTCTGTGATTCTCTACGTGTTTTGAAATGGCAACCAAAAACCCTCTTGTATCGATCCTCGAGTCAAACAAGTTGACTGGTCCCAACTATTCTGATTGGCTGAGGAATCTGAAAATCATTTTAGATTCTGAGAAGAGAACTTATGTTCTCTTCGAATGGGAGCCCAGTCCCGAAGGGGAGGCTCCCACTCGGGCCGAGCGGGATGCGATTCAGAAGTGGAAGGATGATAATCTCCAAGCCCGTTGCCTTATGTTGGCTAACATGTCTCCGGACTTGCAAAGACAACATGAGGCCATGGAATTTGCTTGGGAGATTTACGACCACTTAGAGCAACTTTACCGCCCTCATGAACGTGTTACAAGGTATAACACATCAAAGGAATTGTTCCACTTGAGAATGAGGGAAGATTCAAGTGTCCATGAATATGGACTCAAGTTTCTTGCCCTTACTGAGAAACTTGCTTCCATGGACATGCCACTGAAAGATGAGCTTTCAGTGGATTTGTTGCTAGCTTCGCTCCCACCATCATTCAACCCATTTGTCCTTAACTTCAACATGAATCATGCTGGTGCTACTGTAGCTGAGCTGATTAGTCAGCTTGTGACTGCTGAAAGCACGATCAAGAAGGACAATAAGGTTTTGATGGTGAATGCTCCATCTTCCTCTTCTGGGCCTTCTAAAGGTAAGGGCAAGAAAGCCCAAAAGAAGAAGAAGAAACCCCTTAGGCCCACTGGTGGCATTTCGAAGGGGAAGGCCCAAAAGAAGAAGCGTGATCAGAAAGAGGATGTTTGCTTCCATTGTGGCAAAGCGGGACATTGGAGGAGAAACTGCCCAGAGTACAAGGCTACTCTAAAAGAAGGTATCTTTCTCGTTGAAGTAAATCTTTCTATTAATTCTAGTTCTTGGGTACGTTATACCGGTTGTGGAACTCATATCTGTAATGATGTACAGATGCTAATTGAAGTCCAACAACTCAAAGAAGGAGAATGTGTCTTGAAGATCGGCGATGGCTCAAACGTTGAAGCTCGAACTTTAGGCACAATTAGATTAGATTTAGGTAGTTTTGAGTTAGTATTAAATAAAGTCCTTTATGTACCGAGCATTATTCGTAATATAATTTCAGTTCCAATATTAGATTGTGAAGGTTATGAAACTTATATTAAGAATGCTAAATACTTTATCAAACGGAACAACTCTTCCGTTCATATCGGTACTCTAAGTATGGACTTTACCTAACTCAAAAAATCAATATTATGAATATACAACGAGAAACAAAGCGTAAGAGAGATGACAAAGTTTCAGCTCCCTTATGGCACGCTAGATTAGGACACATTTCCAAGAACAGAATTAGCAAGATAAACACTTTAGGATCATTCTCTGAAAATGATCTCAAAGAGTTGACTTCTTGCGAATCCTGTCTCAAAGGAAAGATGTCCAAAGTTCCTTTTAAAGGAACTGTGGAACGTGCCACTGAGGTTTTGGATTTGATCCATACTGATGTTTGTGGACCGCTTAGTGTAAGCACTAGAAACAATCATCAGTACTTCGTAACCTTTACTGATGACTTTAGTCGGTATGGTTATGTATACTTAATGAAGTATAAATCTGAAGCTTTTGAGAAATTCTTAGAATTTCAAAAGGAGGTTGAGAGCCAAACTGGTCACAAGATCAAAGCACTTCGATCTGATCGAGGAGGCGAGTATCTTAGTGAAGAATTCCTTAATCATCTCAAAGATAATGGGATTATCTCTCAGTGGAAGCTTAATGGAGTTTTTGAGAGAAGGAATCGAACCCTACTTGATATGGTTCGTTCCATGATGAGTTTCACTAACTTACCACCTTCTTTCTGGGGTTATGCCCTAGAAAGTGCAGCAAAGATTCTGAATCTAGATCCCTCTAAGTCAGTCCCCAAAACGCCCTATGAAATGTGGCATGGTAAAATCCCTAGTTACTCTTACTTAAGAATTTGGGGTTGTCCTGCTTACGTGAAGAGGACAGTGGGAGATAAGTTAGAATCTCGTTCTAACTTATGCTACTTTGTAGGTTATCCTAAGGAATCCATAGGATACTACTTCTATGATCAATCTGAGCAAAAGGTGTTTGTTTCTAGAAATGCCACTTTTCTTGAGGAACCGTTCCTTAAAGAAAAGAAAGGAAAGATCATAGAATTAGAAGAAGTACAAAGTAACCCCACGCTACCCACTGAAGAGACGTCCCCTACTGATCAACTACAACCAATCATGAATTTCGATACACACGAAAACCCTCCTCTAAGGCGTTCTGAACGCACTCCTAGATAGCCGGAGAGATGGTATGGATTCTTCCATGAAATCTCTCAAAAGGATAATGATCCTTTAACATATGAGGAGGCACTTTCAGATTCTGACCCTGAGCAGTGGATAGAAGCCATGAAATCCGAAATGGACTGCATGAACTCCAACCAAGTTTGGACCTTGGTAGATTTGCCTGATGGGGTCAAACCCATTGGTTGCAAATGGATCTTTAAGAGAAAGCTTGGAGTTGATGGAAGCATTGCAGCCTACAAAGCAAGACTGGTTGCAAAAGGATTCACTCAAAGACCCGGCGTGGACTTTGACGAAACCTTTTCACCAGTTGCAATGCAAAAGTCCATTCGAATCATGCTTGCCATTGCTGCATATTATGACTATGAGATATGGCAAATGGATGTGAAAACTGCCTTTCTCAATGGTGACATTGACAAAGACATTTATATTGAGCAACCCATAGGTTTCACATTCAGTGGGAGTGAGCAAAAGGTTTTCAAACTCCAAAGATCAATCTATGGATTGAAACAGGCTTCTAGGAATTGGAACATTCGATTTGATGAATCGATCAAAGCGTTTGGCTTCATCCAAATTTCGAATGAATCATGTGTGTATAGAAAGGAATTGGAGACCTCAGTGCAATTCTTAGTACTTTATGTTGATGACATCCTTCTTATTGGGAATTCGAAGGATGACATGAAAGTGACTAAGTTATGGTTATCGAACCAATTCGAGATGAAAGATCTTGGTGATGCGTCCTATATCCTTGGAATTAAAATCTATAGAGATAGATCTAGAAGGTTGATAGGACTATCACAGTCGATGTACATTGACAAAGTATTGAAGAGATTCAATATGGAGTCAGCAAAGGTTAAGAACCTTCCTATGATTGTAGGAACATGTCTTTCAAAGAAGATGTGTACTAAGACTAACCTTGAGAAGGAGAGAATGACTCATACACCTTATGCGTCAGCAATAGGTAGCATAATGTATGCAATGTTATGTACTCGACCGGATGTGGCTTATGCACTTAGTGTAACAAGTCGTTTTCCAATCTGACCCTAGAGATGGTCACTGGGCTGCCGTGAAGAATATTCTTAAGTACTTGAAAAGTACTAAAGATTTATTCTTAGTTTACGGAGGTCAGAAAGATCTTACTGTCGAAGGATACTGCGATGCAAGCTTTGCATCAGACTTAGATGATTTTAAGTCAATGTCAGGATACATTTTCTGCCTAAACGGCGGAGCATTGAGTTGGAAGAGTTCCAAGCAAACAACCACTGCAGATTCGACCACTGAGGCCGAATACTTAGCTGCAAATGATGCAGCTGAGGAAGGTGTTTGGATTAGAAACTTCATTCAAGAGTTGAATGTTGTTCCTAGCATGAAAGACCCCATTACTGTGTTTTGTGACAACACTGGGGCGGTTGCTCAAGCAAGAGAACCAAGATCTCACCAACGGACCAAGCACATTATGAGGAAGTATCACCTAATCCGTGATATTATCAAAAGAGGAGATGTGCTAATTGAGAGGGTCACATCAGCAGAGAACGTGGCAGATCCACTTACTAAACCCCTTAGTCGAGAAGCTTTCCAAGGTCATCTTCAGAAGATGGGACTTAGAGTAGCTTTAGAATGGCTTTGATGGGCAAGTGGGAGATTGTTAGGAATAGTGCCCTAAAAGCCGATTGTATATCCGCTTTGTGCTTTTCCTTATTGTAATCACAGACAATCTTTGAATAAAATAACGAATTGAGGCAACACTTCTTTATATGCTCTTGTTTGGTATGCGTTTACTTTAGCTGTGCATGTATGAGAACTCTCCTAATCCTGATGACTTTAGGACTCTACCATTTAGGTGAAATGGTTCATGAAACGAGCCCTATATCACATAAGTCATGATTAGTAAAATACTCCAAGCCGATGAGTCCTACAGACAGTGGGAGTGTCTACCTGACTTGTGACGCCCCGTCTCTTCGGCATTCCAGGTACGGCGTCACGAGAGAGTTTATTTCAGTATTTTGTGAATTATGTGATTTAACATGCTTACGTGTCAACGTGAGATTTATTTTAATTACGTGTGCTTTAGATTTAATTAAATTGTACTTGGACTCAATTGTCCAATATTTGCAATTTAGGGACCTAATTATAATTAGGACGTTTGAGCCTTCGTGGCTATTTGAGCTTGGGAATTCGAATCCGAATTCCGACCCTATCGTTGAGTTCGTTTCGATGATTCGGATTCAATGAATTACCCTTTTAATTTCTAAAGCCATTTGATAGCCCTACCGTTTTAAATCCGATCCGCGTGGACCGGATACCGTTTGAACCTACCCGTCTGACCAGCCCCAAAAGGGGCCAGCCTTTCTCTCTCTCCCACTTTGATCGTTAGCAGCAAGCAAGGAAGAGAGGAAGAGAAGTTTTTCCCCATTTTGGCCAAGAAGCCTTGAGCTCGGGGTTTGGGAGATCCAACCGTCCGATCAACGACCTAAGGTAGGATTTGTGACCCTTTCGTTACATGCTTTACTTTAATATCTCTTTCGTGCCTCGGATTAGTGCCTACGTGCTTTGTTGGGGAGATGATAAATAGTAACCGGGGTGTGAGTTTTGTATGATTTGGACCGTTTTATAGGTTCTAATGTGGAAATATGTGTTCCATATGTTATATGTGCTTTATTGGGTTAATTTTGCATGATTTTTGTTGTTGTTGTGGTTGTGTTTGTGTGTTGGTGGTGTTTCCCGACGCCATTGCTGTTTCTGCTCTGTTTTTTCGAGCAGGACGGTCCGGAACGGCCGTTTCCGTTTTGGCCTTGGGGCCGGAACGGCCCTTCCCATCCGCGTATGGGAACGGCCGTTCCCGTTTTGTTCTTTGGGTGGGAACGGCCCTTCCCGGGCTGGCGTCAGTGCGAGTGTGGGAACGACCGTTCCCTGTTTGTGCTTGGGCTCGGAACGGCCGTTCCCGTTGTCCAGTAACTATGGAGCGTGTGTGGGAACGGCCCTTCCCGCCTTGGGCGAGGCCGTTCCCAGCATCTGTTGTGTGTGTGTGTTTGTTTTTCGGTTATTATGCTTCGTTATGACCTCGTTTTGCTTTGTGAGCTTTATTACTTCAATTTAGTTGCATGTTTTAATGTAATTTTTGCATCGTATGCTTTAATATGTCCATGAAAGGTGAATTATTGTTAATGCATAATTGTTTTATGCTTGTATACGTGACTCATGACTTCATGCTAATCATAAACATAAGCCGTGCGTCTAATTGGTTCATTCTTGAGTCTAAGTTCTGTTTTGTATTCAGTTTGTTCAGGTACACCCGGGGTGGTGTTTTGTTGGCCGTGTTGATTCCGGGGTGGATCATCTGTCGTGTTTTCGGCCTCTTCGGTGTCAGGTGAGGTTAGGATATAGTTACACCTTATTGCAATGTGCTCGGTTTTGATTGCATGTGATTAAATAAGCCTTATATGTATATAAATAAGTGTGAAATATGTATTTGTTGAATATGCCTTGAATTTGCAAGTATGTTGAGCAATGTACGAGCCTATGTATGCTTGGTTTGGAATGATTTGTTATGATTTGCCACGTGAAGCTATGCTTCTAACCGTATACTTCTCATGAGCCATGTTTGGCAAGGACCGAGTTTGATTGAAACGGAAAGTGGTATGTATACGTATATATGTATAAGTTATGTCTGTCTGTCTCTGTTGTAGCGGGTTCTGATATGATATGTGTTTGTTGGGCCCCGGAGCTATGGGTAAGGAACCCTCGGGACGGCATAGGGCCGTCGAGGTTAAGCCTGTGCATAGTCTCCATCTGTCTGCAGAGGATCACCCCTGAACTCACCAGGAGGTTTGGTGAGGGAAGGAATCCTGAGGGTTTGAGTACTCGCAAGGCGCTCCCCTCGTTTGTCTGGATGGTTTGGGCGTATACACCCTTCCATCACCCGGAGTTGAGGATGATATGATATGATTTGATATGTATGTAAGTTTTCTGTTTTGATTCTGATATGATATGTTATGAGGAGATTGGTGAAGTCGGAGCTCGTACCCGCCGAGTTCTATATGATATGATATGTATGTTCTGTTAAGGTTTATGAAACAGGGATAGATTCTAATTTAAATAAAAGGGAATTTTATAAGATAAGTTAAGTTTTGAATATGGTAAGAGCTAATAGGTTTTGCTAAGTTTGTTCGGTAAGTTAAATTGGTTTGTTTGATTTGCTAAGTAAGCCCTTTGTATATATGTATATCACGGGAAATGATTTAGTGTGCAAAAACTATCCCCGCGTTCATGAACATTATGAGTTTGATATGTGCTTTGCTCTTATATATATAGTGTGAGTGCGTTAACCCCTCACTCAGTCGAGTTAAGACTGACCCCTCCCCTTTTACCTTTAGTTTGCAGGTTCTGCTTGGAGTTCGTGCTAGGCGGAGTGTGTTTGTCTTTTGGAGTCTGTTCCGTGTCTTTGTCTAGTAGGTGGTCTTGCATTTGCATTTCTTTAATTTGGCTTATGTATAAGATATGTTTGAATATGATAGGTAGAATTTAATTATGTATTGATATGTATATTTCGGGATTAGGTATTTATGTTAGTTGAGCCCGTCAACTGCTTATGAATATTTTGATTTCTGCATGGCTTGTTTCGCTTCCGCATTCTTGTTTTGGTTTGAGTTTTACTTTCAGGGTCTAAGTTCCGCCTAGCCTAGGTGTGAGTTTGTCAGTCTCCCGTTCGCCACTGTTTGGTTCATGTACGGACTTCCCATTTCGTATGTGGATCGGACTTTGGTGCGGGGGATGTGGTGACCCACCGTGCGGGTGCTACATCCTTAAGTGGTATCAGAGCCCCAGGTTGAAAAACCGGGGTTTAGTGTCAGGTCGTGTCTGTCGAAGTCGAACGGCATAGGACAACTTGATTATGTGTGCATTTGCATCTTGATTTGATAAGCTATGTATGTGAAATTTCAATACTTTGTTGAATTTTTATTACGTGAGACATTGCATTTCTTTGATGCTCTACTTGATTTACTACGTGACATGAGCACTTACTAATTGACACGCATATATATTGTAGTTGCTGAGTTTTTCAGGGTACCACCGAGTCAACAACCCTACGGTTAACCTTCTCTACCAACTCCGTGATCTCAAGGACAATCTTTTACCGAGTACTAGTAATGGATCCGATGGCAATGATGTATCAAGAATTCCTAGCATTCAAGCCTCCCCAATTTCGAGAAGGAAATGATGTAAAGGCTGAAGATTGGCTTTCAGAGATAGAGGGAATTTTTGAAATATGGCCACGCAACTCTCAGGACATGGCTCTCCTTGCTATATTTCTTTTGCAAGGACAAGCAAGACAGTGGTGGAAAAGGGTTGCTCAACAACTAGAGACTACGAACGAAGAGTTGACTTGGGAAGTATTTATTCGAGAATTCAGAAAGAGGTTTGCACCGGTTATTCTACAAGAGCGAAGACTTGAAGAATTTCTCGCCTTGAAGCAAGGAGATAGGACTGTTATGGAATATATGGAGGAATTTGAGAAATTGGGCATGTATGTGCCCCACATTATGGGTAATGAACAAATGAAGGCCAAATACTTCATGGAAGGTCTTCGGGATGAATTCAAGGAAGCCCTAGCTGCAAAGGATACGACTACGTGGGATAAAGCCACGAAGAAAGTTTTAAGGGTTGAGACTTGGCTCCTAACAAAGGACAAGGAAGAAGAGGTATCGGGGTCTAAGGTCGAGTCGGGTTTATGCTCAAGCTTACAAGTAGAAGAAGAATCTCCTCAACATGGAACTCGGGCTAAGAGAATTCGAGGAAAGAAACACAAGACCTGGAATACTGCAAGGTTGGGGAAAAGGCCCCAATTATGTGCTTATTGTGGAGGTACCACTCATACCTACGAAGCTTGTTGGGACAGATTGAAGAGGTGCTACATTTGCGGGTCAACAGAGCACAAGATTTCCGAGTGTGATCAACCAAGAGCTAACAAGAAAAAGGCACGGGATCAACGGCTTCAAATTGGAAACCAACAAAAACCCGAAAGTTGAGGTAATTGCATTCATGGCACGAGCATTCATCCTCCATTTTAAATATTACAATTATTATTTTCGTGCCGTAATTGTTAATTGTCATTAATTGTTCTTCATTATTAATTGTTGTTAAACGTTGATGCCATTATGTGTCTAAGTGACGATTAAGTGATGCATCTCATTCGCACTTTGACTCAACATGCATATTTAGTGTTTTATTTTAGGATATCTTTTCATTCAAGTTACCAAGTTGTGTTCGATGGGAATTGGAAGAGATGGGTTGGATAGGGAACAAAATTAAGGATTTCTTTTGGAGATCGGGTTGAGTTTATGGAGACATGGAAAATATGATAAAGAAGAAAGATTTGAGAGGTCCCGGTACCAAGTTGAAGAATTTAGGAATTGGGGTATATTTTGAAGAGAAATTAAAGATCCGAGGTAGCTTATTTCACCAAGCAAGGCATGATTTGTTTTGGAATTCGGATTTAAGAATAGTGAAGGAAATTAACTCTTGGAAATAATTGGGAGAAAGAATTAAGGAGTTGCTATCGGCGAAAGTTTTAAACAAATAACAAGAGTAGAACAAGAGATCAATTTAGGATTTGGGATCAATTACAATCCACTACAACCTTGGGGAAATGGTAACCGCTTTCCATTTAACCGTCAAGAAGATTGATGCCACATTCGAAAGATTTTTTTTATGGGAAGGAAACTAATTTTAGAGCAAGAGTTTATCTCAGGATTTGGCAACAAAAATGAGTAATTAAAATCCCGGGAGCACGGTGATCAATTGGTTTTTAGTTAACCATGCCTTGAAGAGAAGAATTTGCTAGAAATTCTAATCGAGCATTTATTCAACTTCAAGAGAAAGAAATTAAAGTATAGTAGAAGGTATTGGTTCGGGAGAGCCTACGGAACATATTACTACGGGAATTGGGTTATGGGATTCCCTAAATCACTGAGTGGAATAGATCACCTGAGAAGTTACCTCAGGGTTACCAAAGAAAAACAGTAGCATTAATCAAGGGACGACGCACTTCCTTATATATTCAAGAGAAGGGTGCTAAGGTAATGAGTTCGGCACCAAATTTGAAGAACACTTATTGGGAAGGAACTAAGATTTCGAGACAAGGCAATTATTGGAGAATTCCCCAATACACCAATGGGAGAAGAATTCAGGCCGTGGGATTTGGGAAAGACTTAGAGAAGGAACTACGGTTTCAAGACACAACCTTTTTCTTAAAGTACTTCTACAAGAATTTTGGGAGAAACAAAAACAAGACCAAGAGATCACTTAAGAGATGGAGTTTAAATTAGAGAAATTATCAAGGATTAAATTCGAAGAACTAGCAAGGATAATTGTCAACCGTGGGATGAAGATTTGACTTGATATTTGAAGTGTAAGAGATACCGGGGAATTTCAAGATATAGTCATGAGCAAGGAGAATTGGATTAGAGTTATTTAAGCTAAACCACAACTGTGGGATAAAGATCAGGGTGATATTCGAAGCTCGAGACACGTTGGGAATTTCAGAGCATAACCTGGAACTAAGAAATTCTGGCGTCGATCAATTCATCATAAAGATAAGATTCCAATGCTTCGGTGAACGGTACATTAAACATACATATCACGTGCATCATCCATCTTTTGTTTTGCTTTGCTTTGGGTGTGTGTGTTGTAGTTGTGAGTTGTTGGTTACCCTTTGGGGTGACTTGAGGGTGCGAGTGTTGTTGTTTTACGGTAAGTTGAGGGTCGTGCTTTGCAACGGTCTTCTCTACAAGTTCCCGGAGTTCACGTTTGAGGTGATCAACGTTCGAATGTCAACTTCGAACCACGGGTTGAAGGCCCTTCTTGGGTGGAGAGCGAGTGGTTTGAGTTCTTTAACAACTCCACTCGTGGTCCCGAACGGTGGGTTGGTTTGGATTGATTCAAGCGGTGGGAGTTGAATCACTTGTGAGCCTCCTATCGTGCGAAAAGTCTGAACTACTCCTACTCGGGATCAAGTTCGTGTGAAGCTTGAAGTGATGATCGAACCCCCTTCGTGCTTGGAAGACCTTTCTCGGGCTAACCTTTATCGGAGTGTCGCGAGCCCCGAACTTGGGTGAATGCGGGAGAGTTGCTCGTCATTTTGTTACGAGCGGTGGAACCTGGGGGCCAGGTTCTCTTAAGGGGGGGAGATTGTGACGCCCCGTCTCTTCGGCATTCCAGGTACGGCGTCACGAGAGAGTTTATTTCAGTATTTTGTGAATTATGTGATTTAACATGCTTACGTGTCAACGTGAGATTTATTTTAATTACGTGTGCTTTAGATTTAATTAAATTGTACTTGGACTCAATTGTCCAATATTTGCAATTTAGGGACCTAATTATAATTAGGACGTTTGAGCCTTCGTGGCTATTTGAGCTCGGGAATTCGAATCCGAATTCCAACCCTATCGTTGAGTTCGTTTCGATGATTCGGATTCAATGAATTACCCTTTTAATTTCTAAAGCCATTTGATAGCCCTACCGTTTTAAATCCGATCCGCGTGGACCGGATACCGTTTGAACCTACCCGTCTGACCAGCCCCAAAAGGGGCCAGCCTTTCTCTCTCTCCCACTTTGATCGTTAGCAGCAAGCAAGGAAGAGAGGAAGAGAAGTTTTTCCCCATTTTGGCCAAGAAGCCTTGAGCTCGGGTTTGGGAGATCCAACCGTCCGATCAACGACCTAAGGTAGGATTTGTGACCCTTTCGTTACATGCTTTACTTTAATATCTCTTTCGTGCCTCGGATTAGTGCCTACGTGCTTTGTTGGGGAGATGATGAATAGTAACCGGGGTGTGAGTTTTGTATGATTTGGACCGTTTTATAGGTTCTAATGTGGAAATATGTGTTCCATATGTTATATGTGCTTTATTGGGTTAATTTTGCATGATTTTTGTTGTTGTTTTGGTTGTGTTTGTGTGTTGGTGGTGTTTCCCGATGCCATTGCTGTTTCTGCTCTGTTTTTTCGAGCAGGACGGTCCGGAACGGCCGTTTCCGTTTTGGCCTTGGGGCCGGAACGGCCCTTCCCATCCGCGTATGGGAACGGCCGTTCCCGTTTTGTTCTTTGGGTGGGAACGGCCCTTCCCGGGCTGGCGTCAGTGCGAGTGTGGGAACGACCGTTCCCTGTTTGTGCTTGGGCTCGGAACGGCCGTTCCCGTTGTCCAGTAACTCTGGAGCGTGTGTGGGAACGGCCCTTCCCGCCTTGGGCGAGGCCGTTCCCAGCATCTGTTGTGTGTGTGTGTTTGTTTTTCGGTTATTATGCTTCGTTATGACCTCGTTTTGCTTTGTGAGCTTTATTACTTCAATTTAGTTGCATGTTTTAATGTAATTTTTGCATCGTATGCTTTAATATGTCCATGAAAGGTGAATTATTGTTAATGCATAATTGTTTTATGCTTGTATACGTGACTCATGACTTCATGCTAATCATAAACATAAGCCGTGCGTCTAATTGGTTCATTCTTGAGTCTAAGTTCTGTTTTGTATTCAGTTTGTTCAGGTACACCCGGGGTGGTGTTTTGTTGGCCGTGTTGATTCCGGGGTGGATCATCTGTTGTGTTTTCGGCCTCTTCGATGTCAGGTGAGGTTAGGATATAGTTACACCTTATTGCAATGTGCTCGGTTTTGATTGCATGTGATTAAATAAGCCTTATATGTATATAAATAAGTGTGAAATATGTATTTGTTGAATATGCCTTGAATTTGCAAGTATGTTGAGCAATGTACGAGCCTATGTATGCTTGGTTTGGAATGATTTGTTATGATTTGCCACGTGAAGCTATGCTTCTAACCGTATACTTCTCATGAGCCATGTTTGGCAAGGACCGAGTTTGATTGAAACGGAAAGTGGTATGTATACGTATATATGTATAAGTTATGTCTGTCTGTCTCTGTTGTAGCGGGTTCTGATATGATATGTGTTTGTTGGGCCCCGGAGCTATGGGTAAGGAACCCTCGGGACGGCATAGGGCCGTCGAGGTTAAGCCTGTGCATAGTCTCCATCTGTCTGCAGAGGATCACCCCTGAACTCACCAGGAGGTTTGGTGAGGGAAGGAATCCTAAGGGTTTGAGTACTCGCAAGGCGCTCCCCTCGTTTGTCTGGATGGTTTGGGCGTATACACCCTTCCATCACCCGGAGTTGAGGATGATATGATATGATTTGATATGTATGTAAGTTTTCTGTTTTGATTCTGATATGATATGTTATGAGGAGATTGGTGAAGTCGGAGCTCGTACCCGCCGAGTTCTATATGATATGATATGTATGTTCTGTTAAGGTTTATGAAACAGGGATAGATTCTAATTTAAATAAAAGGGAATTTTATAAGATAAGTTAAGTTTTGAATATGGTAAGAGCTAATAGGTTTTGCTAAGTTTGTTCGGTAAGTTAAATTGGTTTGTTTGATTTGCTAAGTAAGCCCTTTGTATATATGTATATCACGGGAAATGATTTAGTGTGCAAAAACTATCCCCGCGTTCATGAACATTATGAGTTTGATATGTGCTTTGCTCTTATATATATAGTGTGAGTGCGTTAACCCCTCACTCAGTCGAGTTAAGACTGACCCCTCCCCTTTTACCTTTAGTTTGCAGGTTCTGCTTGGAGTTCGTGCTAGGCGGAGTGTGTTTGTCTTTTGGAGTCTGTTCCGTGTCTTTGTCTAGTAGGTGGTCTTGCATTTGCATTTCTTTAATTTGGCTTATGTATAAGATATGTTTGAATATGATAGGTAGAATTTAATTATGTATTGATATGTATATTTCGGGATTAGGTATTTATGTTAGTTGAGCCCGTCAACTGCTTATGAATATTTTGATTTCTGCATGGCTTGTTTCGCTTCCGCATTCTTGTTTTGGTTTGAGTTTTACTTTCAGGGTCTAAGTTCCGCCTAGCCTAGGTGTGAGTTTGTCAGTCTCCCGTTCGCCACTGTTTGGTTCATGTACGGACTTCCCATTTCGTATGTGGATCGGACTTTGGTGCGGGGGATGTGGTGACCCACCGTGCGGGTGCTACATGACTCCTCTAAAGCTTGCTTGTGGGATCACGCCCTTAAGAAGGACCACCTTGTTTCATGGAGATGCAAAGTGTATAGTTGATACGTGCGTGACACATGAGGGTGCTTACTTTAATAAGTAAGTTCACTGAGGTGCCCCGTGTGAGAACATTCCTAAATGGGAAAGGAAGTTTTTATTTCAGGAAATGGAAACTTCCAGATTATGAAATATCTCACGAGTCATTGATGTGATTAATTGATCCTTAGACTTGAGGTTCCTTGTCACTTTATGAGTTAACTCTGTAGTCTTAGGTATAAGCTTTAAAGGGTGACGCCTTAGACAACTGATTCAAGGCTTATGCTGGGGCTGCACAAGTGATTCATGAAAGTGAATGAGAATCAAGAAAGGACCTACACTTGCATTTGCAAGGTGATCTCTTATTGTGTAAGTCATTCATATGCCATATGGAGTCCTTGGCCAAGGCAGTAGATCAAGACATCAAGAAAAGGGTTTCTTGGATTGAGATCAAATGGATATGAAATGCACTTAGCTTTAAGACCGGATTATTAGGGTTCTGATTATTCCCTTGCCCTAGATCTTGGTTGAGAGATAGTAAGTAGGAGGATTGTATCTCACATGAATCAATGACTTAAAGGTTCTGTCGAATCCGAACATTCTAATTCAGCTAGGGGTTAAACACCTGTTGCTAGACTATGGTCGTTTAATCTGTGGACTGATTAATTAATTAGTGAATTAATTAATTAGGGTCACTGCTAATTGAATTGAGAACCTAGAGGGTCACACACAACAACTTGGTTACATGAGTTGAGGCTTGAAAATGATTAAACGAGTTAATCGGACCAAGAGGGTTCCACACGTGTGAAATCACACGTGTGGCTCACGTGAGTGACACGTGTCACTGTGACACGTGTCACACACGTGTGAATATATATATTATATATATATATGTATTAAATAATTAAATGTGTTAATTATTTAATAGACTTTGGTTTAATTTTGAATTAAAAAGAAAGTCTTATTTTGGAGAAAATAATCTAGTTAATTAATTACGAATTAATTAATTAGATAAAAATAAGTTATTTATTTTATAATAAATAAAGTATAAAATTATCCAAAAATAGTATGGATATTTTTAGCTCTCTTAAAAGTTGACTTGAATTAGAATTCAAAGTCAAAGTTGGAAAATACTTGATGATCAAGTAATAGGAGAGAGAGGAACCAAATCCTTGTCCAACAAGGAATAGGTTCGGCCGTCCCTCTCCCTTTCCTATATATAAGGGAGCTCATGCTCCCCTTTAGAGCTAATTGACAATTCTTTTGGTTCATGTGTTGAACACCTTTCTTTCTCCAAGATTAAATAAACCCTAGGTTAAGCCTAAACACTAACTAGAGAACTAGCATCCTTACTAGTTAGATTGTGATCAAGTTGGTGGACTTTCTCTAGAGACTTCAAGTTAGAAGTTTGAAGATTCGAGCTTTACCAAGGAGAGGGGATCAAGCCGCGAGAAGAGCGTTCTTGGGTGGCTTGAAACGCTTCAAGAAAGAACAAAAGAAAAGTAAGTTTTCTATCTTTACGAATTTGGTTACACGATTGCGGGTCCTAGATCCTTTTGTTGGGAAAATTTTTTAAATTCCGCTGCTTTCTGATTCGTGTTTTCCAACACATGCTTCTTGTCATCATCCAACCGTATACCAGGGAAATCAAGGAACTCCCTGAAATAATAGAACTCTTACTTCATATCGGTGAATTTGTCATTGACGTTTTCCTCTGTAATCTCAGTGTGCAGTTCGGGAGTTAGAGAAGCAGCCACATTTGTGAACATAGCATTGACACTAGTATCGTTGTCGAACTCGTGTTCCTTTGCATATGCATACAATACATTGATGAATGCCTTCATCGTTGTCGTGTAGTCGAGAGGATTTGCTTTATGGAGCTCCAGCTTCCACTATTCAAGGAATCTGTGCTTGGCATGGCATTCGGCGCGATATTCGGTATACGGAACATTCCATGCCCAGCTTGGGTTATGCAAGTAGCTCATGATCGAAATGGATATGATATTTGGTTAAGGGAAAAAGATGGCGATGGTTATGTCTTCGAATAGAAACTAATATTTATATCTCGGACCTTAATGATGGAGCCAATACAGAATACATATATTGAGAATAGAGGTAAAGTAATTATGAAGCAAGCTAGGACCTCACTGATGGTTTTTATTAATTACGAGTGGTTAGGTGCATTTAATTGAATCGTTTAGAATCTCATTTTATACACAACAATTTTTTTACTTTTACAGCTACGGTGTTGATTGGGTTAGTTGGGAGGAGTATAATCACATTTATGGCCAATTTGCATACGCATGAGACAGAATACACCAACTGAACATGTAGAAACTCTATTCAAAGCTTCTGTATTCAATGGAAATAGTCTTGTTTTGGTGTTTCTTTTGGGCCCGAGGAAGATATCGAAATATATTCTGCAGCATAATTATAACTACCTATGAGTACTATTACCTTGGGCGGGAAAAAGGATTAGTAATGGCATTTATGGTAACCTCTCTTGAACCCCTGCATTAAACACAAGGGTATACGTTGCTTGTTTAATAGAAATGAATGGGCTCAGCTATCTGCATCATTGTGGCGTTTTGGTAGAACAATTCAAGTAAAACATTTTCAATTGTTTCATTGAAGAAATAGGTGGCTTTATCACGTCAAATGGTACTTTTTTTGATCACATCTAGTCCGAGCACCTCGACGAACGTTTCTTACTGGAGCTGGAGTCGCAAGTGGTGAAAGTTCAACGAAGCATCAATTTCAGCAATGAAACCATCTTCGAAAAAGTACTTAGCACTATGTACTGGTACACCAACCACGTACTCACCAAAGACGACATCCATCGCTATTTCAAACTTGCGAACCTGCGATATCATACTTGGAAAGGGATAATCGAACATGAGGCTGTGATATACGATCCGATCTCCTACAGCTCAAAGTGCACTAAATGGATATGGATAGAGCTTTGCGAGGTAAATATTTCAGACCTGCTTAAAAGTTTCATTTCATTTACTCAAACGAGCATTTCTGAGTATACAAACTTGAACAGAGTTACGAGCTTGTCGAGGAGTATCACAAGGTGGAAATGGAGCGTATGTGGCCTGAACTTTAAGCTAGATTCGGGCCAAACGAGGAGGCACGGGTGGAAAGAATCTTTACAAAGAAACCACCGCGTGCGTTCGAGCTTATACGGGCAAATGGGACTCGCTTACCGACTGTTGATGAGATCATAGCTGACATTCATAAAACGATACCATTTAACTTGTTTGAAGTTTTATTTGTTAACTATAAACTACAATGTTAACTGTACAATGTTAACTTTTCTCGCTATAAACTACAATGTTAACTGTACAAAACATAAACGTTCTAACGAACTTTGCAGTTGACGAGGAAAAACGGATGACCGACGAGAAGCGACTAAGAGAAATGAAGAAGAAAGGGATAGTAACTGAGGTTGTGCCAGTGGACTACATGAGTTCAGCAAAATATGATGGCAGTGAGTTGATGCTGGCGAGAGAAGTGATAACCATCTCCCCTGAAATGAATCGTACACGTAGGCCAAGTTCCAGCAACAATGGCAATGTCCGCGCAAAAAGGCCCTTGAATTTCTGGATTCATACTCTGTTTAGTCTGCTCCTCTGTTGTTGAATCTGTACCCCATTTTTTACCAAGAAACATCTGTGTTGTGTATTTTGCTACTAATCAGTTGTAACAACATGTAGGGTATTCAAATTTAATTATGTTTGTGTCTCTAATATGTTGTTAGTTTTTTTACCGTTCATTGTTTAATGTATTACATTCAAAGTACCTTTCAATGTGGTCATCCATTAATAAAGTTCCCTAATCACCCACCAAAAAGACAATAAAGTTGACTAATAAAAATTGAAGTTACTTAATAGTCAATAACAACAGCAACAACTAGCACGAGTTCTTACAACAGCTGTTGTTTTCTTCATACAAAATCCCCAATAATACAGACAACCTACTTCTTCACGACAATGACAAAGACAAATGCCATCAACAACAACATAACGGTACAAAAAATGTTGTAGCAACAGCATATACATGCTACAACATCAGACCTATTGGCTTGGAGAAGAGCAGGAGACATCGCCGTTACCACGTTCGCAGATGATGAAGCTTGATCGGATTGGCCGACAAGTGGCGCTCGGCGTGGAACACCTGATCAAGTATTGGAGTCACCGGCTTGGTATGAAAGTGTTCCGACAAGGAACAATTTTATGATGCAAATGAACATGTTTGTTCGAGAGCAACTCGTTGGCCCAAACGAAGCTACACGACTTCATCTTTTAAGGGCAACGGTAATAGAACCTTCCGAGATTTTGTGCATATTGCCCAACTTGTAGGAATTGTTTAGGTCCACTACCACACTCACACGGAACCAGGTAACGTTGCATATCCTGTTCCCAATAAATTTCGTTACAGTCTAAACAAGAATGACAGAACATGATGATCATAGTAATAAAACACATTATCTCAATCAGGCACTACGGCTCTGCCAATCACGGATTACAAATTGAACATCAATGGTATCCAAACGAATAATAAATATGTCCAATGAAACATCAATTGAAATTCAATTATCCACTAAAACATGATTTGGAAGTAAACCAACGAATGTTCGCGTTGTATTAAGGGAAAAATGATGAAAATTGCAAGACCCCAACATAATATTTAACTAATCAAGGGTTTGTGTAGCAAGCACTCTAGAACAGACGTTAAATTGTTGAAGCGAAATGACAACCTCTCCATAACACATTCAAAGAATAAACAACAAGAGATAGGATACATATGCAACAGGTACAAGTAGCTAAAGATTAAGCAAACAGTGAATCTCATACGCAACCACGAAAATTCTTACCTTTTTATAGGAATCGCACTGCCGTTGTCCAGACTTCCAAATAATAACTTCTGTTCACTCGAGTCCAGTGTTTAAAAAGAGGGACTTGAAATTAGGTTTGGGAGGTAATTTGAATGGGAATTTGTATTGGGAAATGTGGAGGGTGTATTGGTAATTTGGGCTAATACCAATACATAGTATCCAAGAAAAGTTAAAAGGCATACCAATCAAGATAACACTTGTAAAATGTACTAATGGATAAATAGTCTAGATTTTTTTTAAATGCTAATCCATTTCCATTGATTTCCCTACGACCAAAGTAAACACAGCCTAAATAGCAACAACATTTTTGGGTGGCTAAAATGTCTACCCATTCCCCACCTTTTTCCGGGGCTCCAAGAAAAAGGCCTTATTGGCTACCAATCAAAGTAAAGACTAGAAAATAGCTCATTAAATAGCCAAACACCCTTAGCTTATGCTTAAAAATTAAAGATTCTAAGAATTAGTTTGCTTTGATATTTAACATTGATTTGGTTTGGGTACCTGCATGTTACCGCAATTTACTTTACTAGGCTCAGGGCCTTGTTGTAGCCCGCAGGCCCTAGGGGTTAAGTGGGGTCCGATGAATTATTTAACAACTATAAAATCTTGTTGTGAAATAGCCCAAATTGAATGAGCCAATTGAAATTAAATTTATGCCCCTTATGATTGAGACAATTACCAACACATTCAATGGGCAAATGGCGCAACATATAATTACTTCAAGGGTAAAATTATAATTCCACATCCAACTGGACTAGGTCTGCCAGTGTAAACAACCCACGAAAGACACACTAAATACCATTGCTCCAAAATGTCAAAGTAAACACTATACTGTGTAATTAAATCATCGTCTGTATGTCCATAACCAAAACCAATTGGATTCGTCTATAGCAAAGTAATGTGCATACTTATTCCTACAAATCTACCGGGCATTAGACGTTGATAACGATTCATTTTGTACGAAGTAATGATAGAATTAAGAATCTAGAATTTTAGCGCGATAAAATTACTAACTAATAACACACAACACTTTTAGAGTCCTGCCAAACATCAAACTACTGAGAATGAACTTATTTAAAGGCAATAATATAACTCTATACTCAGCAAGCATCCGAAACGAAGAACGAAAGGTTTGATAGTTTTTCATATATGATTGACATATTCATACTCAGAAATATTCATCAATCATCGGAAAGGAAGAACAAAAGGATTTGCTAAGCAATATCCATCAATCATTGAAAAAAAAGAACAAAATGAAGGGATTTGATAGTTTTTCATATGATCGGCCTACTCAGCAATACTCAACTTTTCATATGATTCATACTCGTCATCAATCAGCGGAAAGGAAGAACAAAAAGATTGGATAGTTTTTCATATGATCGGCCTACTCAGCAATACTCAGTTTTTCATATGATTCATACTCTCTGCTCTCTTAAGCATTTGCTCCAGCTGCATTCTGCTCCTGTGCATTTGCCCTTGCATCCTGCACATTTGCTCTTTTATTCAGCCTCTGCTCTTGCTCGAGTACATTCCTGTCCATGATGCACAAACACGTCTAAAAATATCATTTTGTTGTGTCGTGTCTTGTCGTATGTCCGACACTCCTCACGTGAAAAATTTAAGAAAAACTTCGTATCGACGTATCCGTGTCATGTCCTGTCCGTATCCATGCATCACAGATTCATGTAAAAGAAAAACAAAATGAAAAATGCTTCAAAAAGAAAAATATAACTTATAATAATTATTAATTTATTACCTCAGTTTTATATAGTCAACCCAAACAATGCACACATTCTGAGGAGAATGAGAAGTATCTTGGCGTTGCGTTGCGATTTAACAACAAAAGGAATATCAATTCCAAAGAGAGCTTCTGCTACTCCGAGATCGCTAGCAAATCCTAAACCCCCTGTTACAATTACAGGCGAAAATGCCACTATGATGCAAACCGAAAACATCTCAGGGTATGAATCATATTTTTTGAAAAGTTTTGATGAGAAATACGTCCCAATCACTATCCTTACCACAAAAAAGAACCTTCTAAAAAATGGGACAACTAGTGGTCGTTGACGCATCCAAAACCAAACCGCACTAACTACACCTCCTATGAAACCCATAATGGCATAGAAAATAACTCCCTAAAGGATTCCCCAGCCAACATCAAAGGCATTGATATGTATATCCAGAACAGAGGCAGGCTTGGGCCTAGGGGTATCTTTGGGGTTATACTGGCGGTTGGCGCTTGCAAAGATAATACAACCAACAATGAAGACCACGACTCCGATTGCAACAATGAATTTGACCACATTGCTCCTCCTAACTCTCTGATTCTGCAATTAGTGTATCTTTCTTAATTGAATAGGCTAATTGAAATTAGATTTATGTCCCTTATGATTGAGATAAATACCAAGCATTCAATGGGCAAATGGCGTAACATGTAATTGCTTTAGTGGTAAAATTATAATTCCACCACATCCAACTGCACTAGGCCTGCCAGTGTAAACAACCCATGAAAGACACACTAAATACCATTGCTCCAAAATGTCAAACTAAACAATATACTGTGTAATTAAATCATTATATGTATGTCCATAACCAAAACCAATTGGATTCGTCTATAGCAAAGTAATGTGCATACTTATTCCTACAAATCTACCGGGCACTAGAAGATTATAACGATTCATTTCATACAAAGTAATGATAGCATTAAGAATCTAGAATTTTAGCACGACTAAATTACTAACTAATAACACATAACACTTTTAGAGTCCCACTAAACTACAAACTACTGAGAATGAACTTATTTAAAGGTAATAATATAACTCTATACTCAGCAAGCATCCGAAACGAATAACGAAAGGTTTGATAGTTGTTCATATATGATTGACATATTCATACTCAGAAATATTCATCAATCATCGGAAAGGAAGAACAAAAGGATTTGCTAAGCAATATCTATCAATCATCGGAAGAAAGAACAAAAGGAAAGGATTTGATAGTTTTTCATATGATCGGCCTACTCAACAATACTCAACTTTTCATATGATTCATACTCATTATCAATCAGCAGAAAGGAAGAACAAAACGATTGGATAGTTTTTCATATGATCGGCCTACTCAACAATACTCAGCTTTTCATATGATTCATACTCTCTGCTCTCTTAAACATTTGCTCCTGCACATTTGCTCTTGCATCCTGCACATTTGCTCCTTCATTCTGCCCTTGCTCCTGCTCGAGTACATTTCTGTAAAAGAAAAACAAAATAAAAAATACTTCAAAAATAAAAATATAACTTATAATAATTATTAATTTATTAACTCAGTTTTATATAGTTAACCCAAATAGTGCACACATGCTGAAATATGAGAAGTATCTTGGCGTTGCATTGCGATTTAACAAAAGGAATAGCAAATTCCTAAGAGAGCTTCTGCTACTCCGAGATCGCTAGCAAATCCTAAACCCCCTGTTACAATTAAAGGCGAAAGTGTCACTATGACGCAAACCGAAAACATCTCGGGGTATGGATTATATTTTTCGGGAAAATTTGATGAGAAATACGTCCCTATCACTATCTCTACCACAAAAAGGAACCTTCTAAAAAGTGGGACAACTAGTGGTCGTTGACGCATCCAAAACCAAACCGCACAAACTACACCTCCTATGAAACCCAAAATGGCATAGAAAATAACTCCCCAAAGGATTCCCCAGCCAACATTAGAGGCATTGATATATATATCAAGAATAGAGGCAGACTTGGGCCTAAGGGTATCTTTGGGGTTATATTAGCGGTTGGCGCTTGTAAAGATAATACAACCAACAATGAAAACCACGACTCCGATTGCGACAACTAATTTGACCACATTCCTACTCCTCCTAACCCTTCGATTCTGCAATCAATGTATCTTTCTTAATTGAATGGGCTAATTGAAATTTCATTTATGCCTCTTATGATCGAGACAAGTCCCAACACATTCAATGGACAAATGGCGCAACATGTAATTGCTTTAGGGGTAAAATTATAATTCTACCACATCCAACTGGACTAAGCCTACCAGTGTAAACAACCCACAAAAGGCACACTAAATATCATTACTCCAAAATGTCAAAGTAAACACTATATTGTGTAGTTAAATCATTGTTTGTATGTTCATAACCAAAACCAATTGGATTTGTCTATAGCGAAGTAATGTGCATACTTATCCTACAAATCTACCGGCCATTAGACGTTTATAACGATTCATTTTGTACAAAGTATTGATAATAAGATTGAGTTTTTATCTTAATGTGCAGAAGTTTATAGCAATTAATTTTAATGTGTAGCATTGGACAGATATTCGTGCCAAACACCTATTATTAGTTGTGGTGGTCCCATACGAGTTAAAGTTGTTAGTGGTTTTCGTTAATTTTAAATTATCTCTATATATGTAGTACTAAAAGTGAAAAATAGGGATATTAGATATTTGATTATCTAGAAATGATTCTCATAACCTTAGTTTAGTGCCTTCGCCACATAAGCTGCCACGTAATAAACTTAAGGACAAAACCATGCCGTCTTATTGAATGTGTCTTGATGATAATGTTGGGTATTTATTAATTTGTGGATAATCAAAACGTGCTAAGTTGTATCAATTTAGGCTGTGTTTACTTCGGCCAAAAGGAATTTGCATATCACGATATTAACAGTTAGTGTACTTAAACTATATGTCATTAACTTGTGTTTACTTTGTCTTTTTTTGTTTTGAAAATTGAGTGGTTATTAAAGATTGTTGTTTACTTTTCGCAACATGTTATCGCATGTTTAGATATAAAAGACAAGTATGTCCTCAAATTTTAATGATATTGGTGTCCTCTTCCTTCCCCTAAAATTTATTTGATTCCCCATCTTCACTCACGGAAGAAGTTACCTCCAAAATTGTTGTTTCCCTATTTAAAAACTTGTATTGCCTGTCTATATGCCCAATTTCAAGCAAAGTAGTAATGTTTGACTTTCTCTTAATAAACACATTTATTCAATATCAACAATGCACACTAACAAAGAAATATCATATATGCAGTTAACAGAAACGGATGAGCTCATACATCAACAAAGCGCCATAAGAGTATTTGAGGCACTACCAAATTAACCCCAAAAACATGATCAAACCTTGACAGCCTACAAATTCATACAACTAATAAAGTTCCATGAGCCAAAACTAAACATCCTAAACCAAAAAATATACAACAACATCATGGACTCCAAAATAAAGAATTCCAAATATAACTTATAACAACCAATCCTTCATAGTACATACCCAATACCATCAATGGAGTGTACCTACAATCGCTCTTCCCACTTGAAACTTCCAATTCCCTCTTTGTTCGGTGCCGACAACTTCTGCAAAAGTTAATAGAAATTTCTTAGACAACTCATTGATATGAAATGATAATAGGCACCAAAGGTGAAAATTAGCATAAGGTAACAAACAATTATAATTTTATTCTAGTTCTCAACTGGATATAGATAACATATCAAAAGAAACAAAAAACAAAATATTGAAGCAAAGGGAAATGCTTGCAATTTTTTAAAAACACAAATTGTTATAGCAGGCGTAAAAACAGAAATTTAGAATAACTACACAATACTCTCCCAATAAACTACTGATCTATACCAAAAAAACCACAAAGACACCAAATAACTAGACGAACCACATGCATCGAATACATTGATTACAATTACAAAAACTGCATTTCATCCTTCAAATTAAGTGAGATTACTTAAGAGTTGAACTCCAAGGACACCAATTCTAAAATACATCAAACATTTATTACCACATACCAAAGAAAGTTCATGAGGAACTTACCTTAATGATGTAAGCGATGGATTTTTCGCTCAATACATACGGTCACGGACAACAAATCCTGCGAAGAAAAAGGAAAGCATCGTTAGGTCAAACAATGATTGCAAAACACTAAAATAGTAAAGCAGAATTCAACAACAAATGAAGAACAAGGTTAAGTCTTAACTTACTGATGAACGATGAGACGTAGTTCTGCAACATATTGAACTAGTTCTTGTGATCATTTTCACAAGCAGGTTATGGGCAGCCGCCTATTAATTCACAAGTATTTGAATAAACTTTTATCAAGATAACCTTTTTATCTTCTGATTAAATGATGGTAACAGTTCATACATCAAAATTTACACAACTTATGCATCAAAATCCCAAAAAACTTTAAACCTGTAACACCACCGTATAATGGTGAACAATTTATACATCAAAATCTACACAATTCATACATAATTCAAATGCAAGAATTCTAAAATAATTAATCCAACTATTAGTACATCAAAGTCAAATCCAACTCCAGAACAGAAAATTAAAAATTCCGAAGCTTGAACTATTCTCAGTGCCACGAAAAAACTATTAGAACAATAATAATTCGAAGAAAAAAAAAAGGAAAAAGAGAAAAAGCAAGTAAATAGCTCTCAATTTCAATTGGTATACGTTCCAAAACATAAAATCAAGAACAACACAATTTATTTTGAAAAAAATGGGAGTCAACTTGAATTAGAGCAAAGGATTTTGGTTGGAAGTAGGAAAGGAAATAGGCGAGAGAATTGATTTCAATGTCAATGGTGTGTAAATTTTTCCAACTTTTGACTCAATGGTAATTGCCAACGCATGATAAAAATCATGTGAAGCTCAACACACCAAATTTCCATGTGCTGCAACAGTGCCAATATCCTCCAATTCCTACGGGCTTATACGGATAACCTAGGCTTTAGCTAGTGGAAAGTAAATATGAAATATCGACGGACAAAATAAGAAAACCCCTGTTAACTCAAAAATAAACACGGCCTTAAAAGATAAGCAAAATGCTTGACATGAAAATTTGACTATATTTATAAACATTCAACCATGTTGACATAAAATAATTGAATGGTTTTCTTTGATTGTAAAATTAGCATAATCAAGAATTGATTGAATATATTTTTGTAAATCTTGTGAAACATACAAAATTTATTCTCACATAGTCATAATTAATTTAATTAAAAATTTTGTATTTATTTTTTTTTTAATACAACAATATCATTGATACAAAGATTTTTATTTTTTATTGTTTGATTCCACTCAAAGATCGATAAAATATGGATAAAAAGGGAAAAAGAGACAAATTTATGGCTTAGTAATCAAATCATATATATAATAAAACTGTGATTGCGTTAAAAATGATATTTCATTGGCTACATTTGTCTAATCCCACTATAATAATTTAAAAAATGATATCCACCAATGGGATCAACACACGTAGATAAATGATGCAAAGTCAACTTTCTCGTAATATTAAGTCCTCAAAGTTACAAAATTGAGTAAACTTCAAGGACTAAAATTAACAAAATGGGATTATATATAGTATATATCTATTTTGAAATAAATAGTATTAAAGTTTTGATTTTTTTTTTTAGGCACATTTAATTTTGGAAATTTACGTTTTGACCCTTTTATGAGTATTCTTCTTCTTCTTCTGCACACATTTTCTTTCTCCAACCTTTATCCTTCAACTTTGCTTCCCCTCAACGTTCGGTAGCCAAACTATTATTAGTTTATCCGTAGGGCACCTAGTTTGTAGGAAATTTGTGTTTATGCCACTGAATTTTTGTAAATATCTTATAGACCCCATAAGTTAAGGAACTTCGTTCTAATTAACTAGCATTTTTCATCCTTATCTATTTGTGTTTGAAATAGAAGAAGTCTTGAACAATAAAATCATTAGAAGTTATTGGGATTAACGTCTAGAGAAAGTTTATATTTATAAAAATTTTATACAAACCTTCTGACATTGATAATAAGAATTATAAGTATGAATTAAGTACGATGAAAGGACGAAAAAATGTGCATAATAAAGTAAGCACTAGATATTTATCTTACTAATCTGAAAAACGTACTTACAAGGATTATCACTATTTTACACTTTTCATATTTTACGTAATATATTGCATGTATTATAGAACAAACAGTCAATTTGATTATTAACTCACAATATATAAAACAGTGGATTATAAATATTTTTATATTTTCATACCCTAACTAATATTCGTTGCATACCACCATCACAACTTTGCATTTGTTGCATATCGCGATGCATACTTTGTGTTTTCTTATAAAAGACTATCTTCAACTGATTTTAGTTCGGGTGTGAAAGTGTAAAAACGTCTATAATTCAGATAATAATTTTTTTTTATCCCTATAAAACTTTATACTATTCAAAAGTCACATTTCTAGGTAATTTAAATTTCAAACACACAAATTGAGCTTCATTCTAGCAAATAAAACATAGCCAATTTCACCCATTTTGTGAAATATGATAAACTCACCCCAAAAAGAGTAAGAAATCCACAATCCGGCCCATCCATATATTCTATTATTATCCGCTAAGGAAAAATAAATATCTAAATAAATAAATAAAGAACAATAAACTCAAGGGTCGACTCTAAAGTGCGCGTCGAGAGCGCATACATTCTCCCTGCACACCTGTCTACAGCCACCACCCCTAGTTCAGTTGTCACCCTCCACCCCCCTTAGAGAGAGAGAATATTGAAAAGCAGATCAATCTCTCTCTCTCTCTCTCTCTCTCCATTTCAAAACATGCTCATAGACCCAAACAGTTTGTAGAGAGAGAAAAAATTCTCTTGCTCCGAACAGATGCTGTGGTGGAAATGGGGAAAGTCAACAATCAGCGACTTCCAGTCGTGCAGCAGCAGCAGCAGCAGCAGGAGTCTTCTAGAACCTTCGTCTGCCGGAGATGTTCGCTGGGTGTTTGCAGGCTGATCAACTTCAAGTGTGCCGTAGTTTTGACGCTGAGTACCGCCGCTTTCATCTGTGCCTTGTTTTGGGCTCTTCCTCTGCGATATAAAGCTGCGTTTGATGCTAAGGACTCCATCAAGCACAGTGGTGAGTGGTTTTGTTATTCTTCTTTGTGTTCAATTTGTTGTTCGTCGAATTTTTTGCGGTTTGAATGGGGGAATTGTTGATTGGCTGGCGATTAGGGTTCATCGAGTGGTTAATTGCCCCGACCCGCCCAGTTTGATTTAGGATGTTGGTATGGTATGTAGTTTAGTGGAGCCGCGATTTGTGGGGTTTGTTTCGTGTGGAGTTCGTGATTTTGCTTGATTTCGATTGGTTTCTTCCCGTTTTCCCTCTCTCTTCCCCCTTTGGTGATAAGGCAATTCTACACTTCGAAGAACATGCTACTACTCATTTGAAACTTGAAGTGGTTTCGCACTCACTGATTTTTCTATGAAATAATAAATTGAAGCTGTAGATTATGCTTTTGCAGCTTAGAAATTAGGAATAGTTTCAATCTGTAACGGTCAATCTGCAAAATAAAACTATTGTGGATAGGTTATTTTACAATTTTTTCGGTTTATTTTTTAGTTTTATGGTCAAGTAAGTTACATTGTCAAGGTTGATGGTGAAGTTGGAATAGTTATGTTAGCTTTTGGTTGGTAAAGATCTAGCTGACCAGCTTATGGCCATTTATAATCTAATACAGTACATGATTATTGATTGAAAGTGATGGATAGGTGTGAGGGCATTCGTGCAACTAACTATTAATTTCTCTATTGTTATAAAATATGACAAGCCACTAGATTCTAAATTGAAGGGTTAACCGACGTTGAAGTAATGGAAGTTGAATTTACTTGTCGCTGCAGTTCAAAAACAAGAATTTCCTCGTTGTAGGTTATTGATATGTGGGGCTAATATTTTCACTTATTCAATTCAATGAGGTTGTGAAGGATTAAATGCATGACAAATGAGGTCTTGAATTGTTGTTCCTCTAAGTATACAGAAGTCAATAACTCATAAGTGGGGTTCCACACCCAATTGATCTTTCGTTGAAAATAACTGGGACTCAATTTTGCCTCTTGCAATCAGAGGGTAATAATTAAACCCAAATTTGGAAATATTATACCTAGTCATGTGGTATAATTGGAAGAAAAACAATCCTTTTAAATTCTCATCATCGATGTGTAATTTTCTTTAAATGTTTTGAGGCTTCAAGCGTCTGAAATTCACATGGAAAAAAAAATTGGAACTATTATATCATATAGGTAGCTTTCAGTTACTGTTTTGTATGTTCAGTTAATGGTGTAGGTCTGTTCTAAGTCATTATTCTTATTGCTATGTCAGCAACTGCTCAAGCTTACTTCAGGCTCCAGAAACCAGTTCGAGAGCTTGTTCCATACGTTGCAAGACTGGAATATGATCTCAATGGAGAGATTGGTGTTCCTTACTCAAAGGTACACTCAAGTTTAGTCCATGCAATTTCTAAAGTTCACTGAGCAAGAAAAATGATTTTTTTTTTTTTTTTTTTAAATTGCGCTTTTCAACAGGTTGCTGTCCTGTCCATACACCAAGAACACAAATCTAACTTGACGGATGTGGTGTTTGGCTTCACTCCTGACCCTATTAATAGTACAATAAATTCAGTTTCCTTGAGTCTTCTGAAGTCATTGTTAATAGATGTTTTTCTTCAAGAATACAATTTGACATTGAGTTCCTCACTTTTTGGAGATCCCTCTTCATTTGAGATTTTGAAATTTCCTGGTGGGATAACTATCATACCTGAGCAAGCTGCTTTGATCTTAAACACACCGCAAGGCCTTTTTAATTTCACTCTCAACAGCTCAATTCATGAAATAAAGGAAAATCTTCTGGAGCTGAAAGAACAACTAAAATTGGGATTGCATCTATTGCCCAATGAGGTAAATAAATAATTATGTTTTACTTGCTCTATGTTTTTGGTGCATAGATCCTGTAAATAATATAAGGCAAGTTTTATGCGAGTTTTGGCATCTTAAACTATCACTACTCTTTATTCATTAGTGTATCCTCAACCCCAATCATAATTTACTTTATTAAATTTGTGATTCAAAGTTGTTCTCAAGTTAACAAGTGTGATTGCTCAGAGGGGCATGCCTACTGGATCAACACTGACTGGTACCTTCTATTAGCAGTGGTATTGAACATGAGCTCTATGATTTTATGATTTTCAGGAATAGAAAATTACCATCTACTGTAACATGTAATTTTCTGTACGATTGCTAAATGTTGATTTGGCTTTGATAATCCTTCCAGTTCTCACCAAGTTAAATATTTTTCCTTTCCCTCAGATGGTGTACATACAGGTGACAAACAAGTACGGGTCGACAAAAGATCGTGGTGTTACAGTTGAAGCTTCAGTTGTATCTGAGGTTGGAACCCTGTCCCCTGAGAGATTGAGACAGTTAGCTCAAATAATAACTGCTCCTGCAGAAAACCTTGGCCTTGACCATTTCGTATTTGGAAAAGTTAAGGAAATCAGTTTGTCTGCATTTCTAAACCATTCCCTTCATCCACCAACTCCAAGTTCTTCCCCATGTCTCGCTCCATCACCCAACCAGATTTCTGATACTGTTCCATCTCCAGCACCATCTCCAGCCTGTACTAACTGTTATGCTTCCCCATCTGATGAAATCCCGCATTTAGCACCCAGTCCACAAAACCAACCTCTCTATTCTTTACCTCCTAAGGCTTCTTCGCGTGGACCCTCAACATCTCATGGAAGTCCAAACTTGGGGGCCAATTCTCCAACTTATTATCCTGATAGTCGTTCTCCATTGCCTGAAGGGATATATGGTTCTCGTGGTCTGCAGGAAAGGAGCAACAACGATTTGGTGTCTCCAAGACACGTGTTATCCTCGTCGGCATTGTCTCAGTCATGTAAGTATTGCCTATTATTGCTTCAAATTAACCATTTTATAACAATCTGATCGGGCCTAGAATCATGAATTTCCTATTCCTTTTCTGGAGTATATGGGCTCAGTATTGTTTTGTGTCCATTTTTTTTTTATGTGGCCCCAACATCTGATAATAGCAGCAACATCATGATTGGAGAGGATAGTTTGTTGAGAAAACATTTATATAATTTTTGGTCCATGTAGTTTTTGTTATAGTTCTCTGGTATCGGCAAATAGAACATGCGGGCCCTTCACAGTATTTTATAATTTCTAGTAATTTCTAGTAGATAAGTTTTGGACCAATGGAAGATGATATAGCAAGCCAAATTGCAGTACTAATAGAGAGGAAGGAATTAGAATGTTTAGTAGGAAAATGTGAGAAATGGCATTTTTGGTATTGCATTGAAGCAGTTCTATCATTGAAATGTTAGGCAAAAACTGAGAAATTTCCAAAAGTCTCACACTACCTGATAAAACTGTAGACTACGGGAGCGTTTGTAAACTGTAAACGGAAGCACTTCTGCACTCTAGGCTTTTTCTAAGCACTTTGGGAGTATTTGAGAAAGTAAAGCTTGCTTAAAAATAAGCAAAAATAAAGAGCAACTTCTAGCTTCAGGCTTCAGCTTCAGCTTCTAGCTTGTTTTTGTAAGTAAATGGAAGTTTGTTTTTCCCACACACTTGACAGCATCTCCTTTTTTTATTTGACTTTTCCTCTTCCAAACAGGCACCACGTTTACTATTCCAATTCTTTATACAACTTTAGCATCTACTTCAACTTCTCCAAAAGCAGAAGTTTCTGCAAACAGCCCCATATATTATCTGCTGATATACATTCTGGTTGCATTTGATCTTTCAAAAACCCCTAACGAATTTTACACTACTTGCAGCAGCTTTGAGGATTCAAGGGAGCGGCCTAATTGTACTCATGTCTTTTCTTCTCCTCACTTGGATATACTGACTGGATGCGGATTTTAAAGGCTGCCACAAGTTTTGCTTATGGAGACGAACGAACATAAACGTAATGGTAAATGAGTAGCAGTCGGGAGGTCTAAGCCAAAAAAGGTGGCAGGCCTCGTCTTCGACACTGACATCGTGTGTAATCATCTAGAAGGGATGCATTGTTTCCCAAAGGGGAGATGATGAACCCCACATGATTGACCGATCTCCTTGCAGATTGCAGAAGGAACAAACTGTAAAATGCACAGGTTTTTTCTGAATTTCTGCAAAGAGGGAGAAGCAGACCTGTGCTGTTAAGTGTTAATCCTTACTCCTATATATATGTGCACACTCTTGGAAAAATGTAAACAATCTGTCTTTAAAGAAATTGAATTGTGTTATAGTGATTTGACTTTGTCTTTTTCTCATTTGGGATTTTGGAGAAGAAAGGAAGAACATAAAAGAAGAATAAATTGCATTAAATTGAGTAATAATGGTACTTTATGTGTGAATCATTATTGGGGCTACCATTATTTACAGTTGATTAAGAACTCAAACAAGAAGTTGGTTGTGCCACCAAAAGCTATTTGTGGGATATTGGCCTCCAAAAAAACGATATTTTCACACTTTTTAAAAGCAAATTACATTTTTTTGTCCTAGAATTAGATCTTTCCTAATTTTAGTCTCGTGTTTTTGAAATTATACGTTTAGTTCTACTATTTTCAAAAAGTATTTCAAAAAGTTGTAATTCTGGTCTCATGCGTCAATTAATGGACGAAAAATGTATTTTTTTATTGTGTAATTTTGGAGGAAAAAGTTATTGTTCATTAGTTTTTTTTTTTTTTTTTTGTGGAGATTTGCTTATTAATATCCCGTTTTAGCACTTTGAATCAATTTTAAAGCATTACTCTGAATCATTCTTATTAAGGTAATGTGATGTTAAAATAAGGTATTAATAAGTTAATTTTCATAAAAAAATAACTTAATGAACAGTATTTTTTATTTCAAATTGTACTTAATGACAAAAAAATAATTTTCCATCTATTATTTGATGGATGAGACCAAAATTATAATTTTTTTAATATAATAAAATTAAATATGTCTAATTTCAGAAAAATAATACTAAAATTACAAAAATATAATCTTATAGGACAAAAAGTGTAATTTACTTTTTTTTTAATCGCACCAGTATAATTATATACTTATTTTTATGAGTTTTTGAATTTAAAATTGATCAGCGTTTGAATATGAGTCAAATGTGAATTTGTATCATTTAGAAAAAAATATTATGCACTTATTTCAAAAAAAAAAAAAAAAGAAAGAAAAAAATATTATGCACTTATTTTTATAAGTTTTTGAATTTAAGATCGAACGAACCGTACTTTTCTCCTTTGGCTTAGAGAATAAAATAAATTCTGAGTACTTTTCTCCTTTGGCTCAGAGAATAAAATAAATTCTGAGTACTCCTTTCTGTTTTTTTGGTTTATGTTTTGAAAAAATTGGGCTAAAGTAAGCCAACAGGGATTTAAGTGGTTAATTAGTTACTGTAGGAACATATAATAGGATTAATTTTGTGTGGAAGCGAATTCGGATTCGATTGTCGCTTTACGCCCACAAATTCAATTGTCGTTTTACGCCCACTGCAATCTCGACTGTAATCCTTGAAGTTCCGTAAATTCGGATTCGATTGTCGCTATACACCTACGAATTCGATTGTCATTTTACGCTCACTGCAACCTCGACTGTAATCCTTGAACATGGCTACTAGAGTCACCGTTTTTCCACGTCCTAAATGATGGACTACGTAAGAGAGATCTATTTTGTGAGTATATCTCGTGTGTTGGTTATCTCACATATAACCTATACATATATATAGGATAGAATTAGGGTTAAAGCATGTATTAAAAAAATAAAAAAAATAGGGCTAAAGTAATTGAGTTACTCACAAATTCATCTAAAAATTTATGGGGTAATGTTAGGATAAATCCCCACTTGGGCATCATATTTTTATTAACTCCCTAATTGGGTATCATATTTTTACTTAAATCCCTACGTGTAGTACAAATATGATATAATACAGTATTTATATGATTATATCCTACTATGTTGTATAATTTTTCTTAACTCTCAAAATATGTTGTATAAATTTCACATAATATAGTACTAAAATGTTCTAATGTAATATTTATATCCTATTATGTAGTATAAATTTTCGGGGAGTTAAGTAAAAATCTTTAAATTAATGGGGAGTTTTTTTGAATCTGCCCCAAAAATTTTGAGATGGGGCAAATGTAATTTTGAAACTCTCGGACGAGTTTATAATATTTTGAAGGGAATGAATAGTAATTATACAATTTTGTTGGAATAGTACAAAAGGGAAAAAAGAAAGTATATATACGATATTGAGGAACATGGATAACCAAAGTGATAAATTTTGCATTGAAATATGATAAAATTGATAATTATAAAAGAAGTGACATATTACTATTTTTCAGTTAAAATAGATTAAATTACACAGAATTGCAGTCGTACAGAAAGTTTCTGAAATACCTTAAATTTTTCTCTCTCGCTGTGTGAGGAATTTCTGAGCTGGGAAAGGGGGAAGAAAAATGAGAAGAAAGTGTTGAGACATTTTCGTACGCTCTCATCGTTCAGTTTACGTTTGCAGAATTCTACTCGAGTCTCCTTAATGAGTCGAACTTGTCTGGTACGCGAAAAGTCTTGAACTCTAAGCTTGAAGTTGTTTTTTTCTTTTCTTGATGCCCTTTACCTGCTTGACGAATTGCTTCAAATATGATCGGGCTTATATGTGTGTAAACCACCTTGATTCTCTTTCTATGCCCATCCCTACAATGCATTGAGGGTATTTATGCTGTTTTTATGCATTTTGTACCATAATGTCACCGCGACTTGCAGCTTCCAATGTTTTGTACATAACTCGGAGATGCTTAAGAAATGCATCTTCCCTGCGCTTCACAAGTTATCATCAGCTAACGCCTCATGCTGATGAGTCCTTCAGAAAGCTCGCACGCCCCTTTTTGTTATGGAGTCGAAAGTTTCTCACCGGCCCATATTTACAATGTGGTACAATTTTGAGTTCAGCTAATGAATGTTCACATCTATCGGGTTCACTACTTTCGGGCCGGATTATCAGGCCATTTTGCACGGTTGAGGCGTTTGAATTGGAGAAAACATCTGATATGTATGGGACCGATAGTATAGATAAAGTTTACAAAACAGTGTTGGATTACTCAAATCCAGAGTATAAAATGGAGCAGGCACTTGATAAACTAAGTGGAGAACTAACTACACCTTTAGTGGTGGAGGTCTTAGATAGGCTTCGTTTTGAGGAGAAATTAGCATTCAGGTTCTTTAGTTGGGCCGGGCATCAAGAACATTATAGTCATGAACCCGAATCGTATAACAAAATGATCGACATTCTTTCAAGTACTAAGTACAAGGTGAAGCAGTTTCGCATAATCTGTGATCTTCTTGATTACATGAAAAGGAACAATAAAAACTCTGTTCCCGTTGAGGTGTTGTTGACCATTTTAAGAAGGTACACTGAGAAGCACTTGACTCATCTCCACAAGTTTGCTAAGAAGAAGAAGATAAGAGTGAAGACACAACCTGAGATAAACGCATTCAATTTACTGCTTGATGCTTTGTGCAAGTGTTGTCTAGTTGAGGATGCTGAGGCCATGTTCATGAGGGTTCAGAAAAAAGTCAAACCAAATGCCGACACATATAATATTCTGTTTTTCGGATGGTGCAGGGTAAGAAACCCGACTCGAGCCATGAATGTCCTGGACGACATGATCCAAATGGGCCATACACCTGAAAATTTCACATACAACACCGCTATAGATACCTTCTGCAAAGCAGGGATGTTAACAGAGGCAGCACAGATTCTAGAGTTCATGAAAACAAAAGGCTCAACTATGTCTTCTCCCACTGCGAAAACTTACTCCATTATGGTGTTAGCACTTGTCCAGAACGATAGAATGGAGGAATGCTTTAAAATATTGGCAGATATGATAGAAAGTGGCTGCCTTCCTGATGTTTCAACATACAAAGAACTGATTGAAGGCATGTGTTTGGCTGGGAAGGTTGAATCAGCTTATAGATTCTTGGACGAGATGGGGAAGACTGGATACCCTCCGGATATTGTCACTTACAACTGCTTTCTGAAAGTGTTGTGTGATAATAAGGATAAAGACGAAGCGGTTAGACTTTACAAGAGAATGATTGAGGCCGGTTGTATCCCAAGCGTGCAGACTTACAATATTCTGATTGTGATGTTTTTCAAGGTTGGTGATTCTGATGGAGCTTTTGAGACATGGAACGAGATGGAGAGAAGGGGGTGTGAACGTGACACCGAAACCTATTGTGTGATGATAGAAGGGCTGTTTGCATGTAGCGATAATGAGGAAGCTGTTTTCCTTCTTGACCAGGTTATCAATAAGGGGATGAAAATGCCATATAAGAAGTTCGATGCCTTCTTGATGAAGCTCTCTGGAATTGGGGATCTCCAAGCAATCCATAGGTTGTCAGAACATATGAGGAAGTTCTATAATCCTGCTATGGCGCGTCGGTTTTCCTTGAGCCAGAAACGGAAAAGTATGAGCTTTAAATAGAGGTGAGCAGAATGGAATTTCAGTCTTTGAATTGCACAATGGCTCGGGAATGCTAAAATTTTCGATTGTTTTAGCTAGCCGTCAAGATTGGAACGTGCCGGGGAGTTTATTCCTCTAATGCTCATTTTTGTAGCCCATTGTTAACTGGGGAAATCTACAGCATTTTGTGTTGCTGCTTTTTTGTCCGGAAGAATCCATGTAAAGAGAAAGGAGGTTAGTGCCAGCATTGCCCAAGCAGCAGTTAAAGAAAGGTATGTTAATGCAGGTAACTGGAACTGATGATGTAAAAATTATGAATGTAAACTTAGGAAATAAAAATTAGCTCAGTTCATCAAATCTTTAAACTATAATATCTTCTTGGTTTCCTTTTACCAGATTTAAGGACCGTTATTTGTAATTTGCAAACATTTCTTTAGTCAGATACATTTGAATTTCTTTTATCTTTTGAGGAATGGGTATAATGTATTATGATTTGCTTATTCACTCGATTGATCTACCAAAACTAACAAATGAGCTTTTTGAGAGAAATCAACTAGATCAAAAGGCAAAAAGAATGTCACCAAGTGAGTGTAGATCAACGATTTGACGTTATACTAACTCAACTGAAAATTTCGGATTTGAATTCTTGATATGCAGCTGCCATCAAGCAAACTACGAGGTGGGCACTTGCCCTTCTTAATATTTCTTTCGCAACTACTTTTATATATCAAAGTTATCAAGATTACAAAATTAACCCCCACATTCTTGAGTCTTAGACTTTTTCAGAATTGACTCATTTTCCTCGAGTTATTAATTTTATATGATATTTGTAATTTTCGATCCGTTTAATTGAAAAATTGTAAAGATCGTATGTCCCTACTCGGTGATGAAGGAAAGAAATGCAAAGATATCAAAGAAAATGAGAATCAGAGGGAGGTACTCCTGTTGAAGGGCAGGTAAAGAAGAACTGGAATACCTGTGGTACACAAATAGGACATGATGACTCAGACACAAAACGACTTGAATACAATGATACAAATTTTTTTTTGAATTTATCATATGAAAAGTGTCTGACATGGCGTTTGACACGACGACAAAATGACATTGTTAAAAGTGTCCAGTGGAACACTAACAATAGTTCTGATTTCATTTTCTCTGTTTCATGTTGCATTATTTCCCAATTATAGTTGTTGTAATTTGCTTGATTTTCTATTTGAATTTGTGTTTCATCTGTGCATAATGTCACCACAAGTGAAAATACAACACCATGGCTATATTTTGAACTGAACTTGCTCTAATTTCTCTTCCCTTTCCTTTGAATCTATGGAAAAGTGAACCGTTCTTTTTTCCTTTAGCTTAGAGAATAAAATAAATTCGAGTATTGTTCAAAATAGTTCTTTGATTTTTTGGTTTATGTTTTAATTTTTAATTTGGGCTAAAGTAATTGAGTCACTCACAAAATTATCTAAAAATCTTTTGACATGGGGCAAATGTAATTTTGAAACTCTCCAACGAGTTTATAATATTTTCAAGAGTGAATTGTACGAAATTGAGGAACATGGATAACCAAAGTGATAAATTTTGAAAGAGCAAAATTGATAATTATAAAAGAAGTGATATATTACTATTTTTCAGTTAAAAATTAAAATAGATTAAATTAGACAAAATTGCAGTTGTACAGAGAGTTTCTGAAATACCTTAAATTTTTGTCTCTCTGTGAGGAATTTCTGAGCTGGGAAAGGGGGGAAGAAAAATGAGAAGAAAGTGTCGAGACATTTTCGTACGCTCTCATCATTCAGTTTACGTTTGCAGAATTCTACTCGAGTTTCCGTAATGAGTCGAATTCGCCCCTGGTACGCGAAAAGTTTTGAACTCTATGCTTGAAGTTCTTTTTTCTTTTCTTGATGCCCTTTACCTGTTTGATGAATTGCTTCACACATGATCGGGCTTGTATTTATGTAAACCACCTTAATAATCTTCCTATGTTCATCCTTGCAATGCATTGAGGGTATTTATGCTGTTTTTATGCGTTTTGTACCATAATGTCACGGTGACTCGCAGTTTTGAATGTTTTACACATAACCTGGAGATGCTTAAGAAATGCATCTTCCCCACGCTTCACAAGTTATCATCAGCTAACGCCTCATGCTGATGAGTCCTTCAGAGAGCTCGCACGTCCCTTTTTGTTATGGAATCGGAAGTTTGTCATCGGCCCATATTTACAATGTGGTACAATTTGGTTGGGCCGGGCATCAAGAACATTATAGTCATGAACCCGAATCTTATAACAAAATGATCGACATTCTGTCAAGTACTAAGTACAAGGTGAAGCAGTTTCGCATAATCTGTGATCTTCTTGATTACATGAAAAGGAACAATAAAAACTCTGTTCCTATTGAGGTGGTGTTGACCATTTTAAGAAGGTACACTGAGAAGCACTTGACTCATCTCCACAAGTTTACTAAGAAGAAGAAGATAAGAGTGAAGACACAACCTGAGATAAACACGTTCAATTTACTGCTTGATGTTTTGTGAGGCCATGTTCAAGAGGGTTCAAAAAAAAAGTCAAACCAAATGCCGACACATATAATATCCTGTTTTTCGGATGGTGAAGGGTTAGAAACCCGACTCGAGCCATGATTGTCCTGGACGACATGATCCAAATGGGCCATACGCCTGAAAATTTCACATACAATATCGCCATAGATACCTTCTGCAAAGCAGGGATGTTAACAGAGGCAGCACAGATTCTAGAAAGTGGCTGCCTTCCTGATGTTTCAACATACAAAGAACTGATTGAAGGTATGTGTTTGGCTGGGAAGATTGAATCAGCTTATAGATTCTTGGACGAGATGGGGAAGACTGGATACCCTCCGGATATTGTCACTTACAACTGCTTTCTGAACATGTTGTGTGATAATAAGGATAAAGACGAAGAGGTTAGACTTCACAAGAGAATGATTGAGGCCGGTTGTATCCTGAGCGTGCAGACTTACAATATTCTGATTGTAATGTTTTTCAAGGTTGGTGATTCTGATGGAGCTTTTGAGACATGGAACGAGATGGAGAGAAGGTGGTGTGAACGTGATACCGAAACCTATTGTGTCTTGATAGAAGGGCTGTTTGCATGTAGCGATAATGAGGAAGCTGTTTTTCTTCTGGATCAGGTTATCAATAAGGGGATGAAAATGCCATATAAGAAATTAGATGCCTTCTTGATGAAGCTCTCTGGAATTGGGGATCTCCAAGCAATCCATAGGTTGTCAGAACATATGAGGAAGTTCTACAATCCTGCTATGGCACGTCGGTTTTTCTTTGAGCCAGAAGCGCAAAAGTATGAGCTTCAAATAGAAGCGAGTAGAATGGAATTTCGTCATTGAATTCTGCAATGGCCCACAAATGCTAAAATTCTCTATTGTTTTAGCTAGCCGTCAAGATTGAAAGGCGCTGGGGAGTTTATTCCTCTAATGCTCATTTTTGTAGCCCACTGTTAACTGGGGAAATCTACAGCATTTTGTGCTGCTGCTTTTATGTGGGGAAGAATCCATGGAAAGAGAAAGGAGGTTAGTGCCAGCATTTCCCAAGCAGCAGTTAAAGAAAGGTATGTTAATGCAGGTAACTGGTACTGATGATGTAAAAATTATGAATGTAAACTTAGGAAATAAGAATTAGCTCAGTTCATCAAATCTTTTAACTATAATATCTTCCTGGTTTCCCTTTACCAGATTTAAGGACCGTTATTTGTAATTTGTAATTTATAAACATTTCTTTATTCAGTTACATTTGAATTTCCTTTTGAGACCCAATGTATTATGATTTGCTTATTCACTCGATTGATCTACCAAAACTAACAAAATGAGCTTTTTGAGAAAAATCAAATAGATTGAAAAGCAAAAAGAAGGCCACCAAGCGAGTATAGATCAACGATTTGGCTTTGTACTAACTTGACTAGAAATTTCGTATTCGAATTATTGATATGCTGCTGCCATCAAGCAAACTACGAGGTGGGCACTTGCCCTTCTTAATATTTCTTCCGTAACTCTACTTTTATATATCAAAGTTATCAAGATTACATAATTAAGCCCCACATTCTTGACTTTTTCAGAATTTACTCATCTTCCTCGAGTTATTAATTTTATATGATATTTTTAATTTCGATCCTTTTAATTGGAAAATCGTAAAGATCATATGTTCCTACTCGGTGATGAAGAAAAGAAATGCAAAGATATCAAAGAAAATGAGGAAACAGAGGAGGTACTTCTGTTGAAGGGCAGCAAGTAAAGAAGAAATGGAACACCTGTGGTACACAATTAGGACATGACCACACGATACAAGATGACTTGAAGACTTGGATACTATGGTACAAATTTTTTTTGGAATTTATCACATGAGAAGTGTCAGACACGGCATCTCTGACACGACACGATACAACAAACTGGTTGTAACATCCTGACTTTCAGGTACGCTTTACGGGTGTGATACGTGCGCAACTTAATTATTTATTTATGCGCTTATGTGATATTCTAATGTTTATTTGATTATTTGAACTTATTTGAATTTATTTGTTTAAGTGGGAACTTGCAACTTTGAACGTTTATGCCTCTATGCCTCGTATTTCGCTCATTATGTGTCCGAATTTAATTCCGTTTCTTGTGAATTTTTGATATGCGTGAATTATGTGAGTTATGAACTTGATATTGTGTTCGTTTTATGTTTCGGGGTTTATTTGGTTTAGTTTTCCTAAAGGAGGCTAAAGAGCATTTAGCGCACCTTGGGTTCCGGGCGGCGTATCTTGGGCTAGGGAATTCGGATTCGAATTCCGGAAGAGGTGTTGAACTCGTAACGAAATTTGGAAGCTTTGGAACCTAAACTCATATTTTTTAATTCATTTGGACCTCCGAAATCCCACCGAAACAAGCACCTTGCGCCAAAATAACACCTTTGACTAGTCTTGAGCTTGTGGGTCCCATCTTAACCCCAATTAAACCCCAAACCTTGACTAAAATGATTGGAGTTAATCTCTCTCCCTCCCACCATCAGCTCATTCGAACCATACCCAAAAAGAAAGAGAAAATCCATCCCAAAAGCTGATTTCCAAGAGAAGAGGAGGAAGAAGGCACTATTCCATTTCTTGAGATTTTGAGTTCTATTCTCCATCATTTCTCTCCCAATCAAAGAGGTAAGTTGATATTTGATATCTCCATGACTTTGTGATCATATTAACTTCAACTTTGCAAGATTTCACCATGATTTGAATGATATATGGCTTATAGGATGAATAGTGAGGGTTTGGAGAGATTTGATGATTCTAGCTTGCTTTCTTGTGAATTCTCTTGATATGAGGCATGTATATTGTTCCTAAGACATCATTTGTGATCTGTATGAACTTACTTTAAGTATAGGTTGAGAATTCATGACTTTGCCATTATTGATTTTTGAAGGTTTTATAAGAACTTGAACTCTTTTCACTTCTAGCATGTGTTGTTGCAAGTTTGGACCATTTAATGGCTTGTAATGTATGAATTCTTGCTTCCTTTTCTTGTATTTATGTGTTAGCTTGGAGATGGCTTGTTTACTTTGGGCTTTTGTGGTGTTTAGGGGCTGAAATTCGAACCATTTCAGCCCAGCGTAGCCCTAACGCCCGTTAGGGCATTCCTTTGTTTTGGAAGCTAACGGGCGTTAGCTCCTTGGCCTGGGCCTCTGACCCCCCTAACGGGGGTTAGCCCCCTCTTGTGTATTGTGGAGTAACGACCGTTAGTCCAGGCCTGGAGCTCTTGACCTGGCTAACGGCCGTTAGGGCCAAGAAGAGGAGACCGTTAGCCCCTCTCTTGTGTGTGTTCGTGTCGTTTGTTCGTTTCTTTGCTTTGTTTACTTGCTTCTTACATGACTTATATGTGTTATGAACATATTGTAATATGTGTTATGAGTATTGCATTAAATTTATGGATCAGTTTGTTATGAAACGTGCAAGATATGCTCACTATGCCCTACTTGTGAACTTGTTGCATTTCATACTTATCATTCGCATTCATATGCATTTTCCGAGCGTCTATTTGGTTCATTTTGAGTCTAAGAGTATCCTTTGTTGTTTGTTTTGTACAGAGGACCTTCCCGTTGGCGACGAGCCCGCTCCTTAGGTGTCCGTTTCATACCCTTTTGTCACCACTATACGTTTACAAGGTGAGGTTTTGTTCTTTTAGTTAAATGACCTACAACTATGTGTTTTGGAGCCTCGCATGTGAAATATGTATATTATACGATAAATACGTGTATGATATGTACTTTGAGGGCTTGTCCCGTTTGTCATATGATCTTGAAAACGATTTGTATATGTATATAAGCTATTTTAGGTTTGATTTGAAAACCTTGGACAAGTGTGTGTGTGTAAGCGAGTTGGAAACCTTGAAAGATAGCTTTGTGAAAATTATGCCTTTTGAGTTATGCATATGGGTCCCGGAGAGTGGTATGGTATCTTGGGACGGCCGTGGGGTCGCCGAGCTCTCCCATCAACACTTTCCATTTGAGAGTCTCACCCAACCTTAGGAGGTTGAGGAAGGGTGTTTCTCTCGAGCCGGCGGAAGCAATCCGTCGAAGGTTTCAAGGACGTGATTAAATCTTGTCTCGTGTGCATTTTGCCGATAGTTAGGGCCATCAACCCTTCTATCACCCGGAGAAAGAATGGTTTATGCATTTCGTTTTGATTTTGCCTTTGTTTGTAGAAGTTGGAGGGATAACTCGTTCTCCCCGAGTTATGTGAATTCGTATGATCTATAAAACGGGAATGGATTCCTAAATACCTAAAACTTGTTATTTTGGCCTATGGCCTTAACTTCTTTTAAGTATTTATATATATGCTATTACGGGAAGCGTTTTAGCTTGCAAAAACCATTCTCGGTTCATGAATCTCTTTATGAGTTTTGTTAAGTGCTTTGCTCTATACATATTATGGGTGCATGTGTTAGCCCCTCACTAGTCATTAGGACTAACTCTCGTTGTCGTTTCTTTTTTTCCTCTTTTTGTTTGAGTTGCAGGTACAATTTGAGTCGAGCTAGGTGACAAGTGTTCGTCGAGACTTACTTGTGGTGTAGCTCGAGTCACATATGCATTGTAGTGGTTATTAGTTTTGATACTTAGGTTCTATTTTGGAATTATGTATTTTGAATACTTTGCCTCACTTTGATACTCGTTTTATTTTGGCCCCGAATGGGCAATGTACAGGTGTATATGCTTCCAGCTTATTAGTATGGACTTAATTTGATATATATGTTGATCTTGGGATTTTGATTTAACTGTTTTATCGCTTCCCCTATATTATTGATTTGTTATACACTCTAATTGAGGGTTAGGCCGCCTATCTAGAGCGTAAGTTTTATTTGTCACCTGTTTGCTATTGTTTGATGCGTGTACGAACTTTTCATTCCGTGTAACATGTTGAACTCTAGTGCGGGGGATGTAGTGCCCTACGCTCGGGTTGTTACATTGGTATTTTTAGAAAAATCCGTCATCAGAGTGGAACACTAACAATAGTTCTGATTTCATTTTCTCTCTCTCATGTTGCATTATTTCGCAATAATAGCTGTTGTAATTTGTTTGATTTTCTATTTGAATTTGTGTTTCATCTGGGTATAATGTCATCACAAGTGAAAATACAACACCATGGCTATGTTTTGAACTGAACTTGCTCTAATTTCTCTTCCCTCTACTTTGGTTGCTTTCAAGAACTCAAAAGAAATTCAAATACATCTATCTCAAAGAAATCCTGGGACCAAACAAAAATAGATCTAAGTAACTATAGTTGAGTTGCTTCTGATTTTACTCTATCAATTTGCTGCTTTTGCGCATCATCCGACTTCTTCTTATCCTCATATGGCTTAACAACGACGGGAGCTGCAGGAACAGCATCCCACCGTTCCTTAAGAAAAGTAATGAATGCTAATACCATTTTTCTTCTGAACTTAAGTTCTCTTGTGAAGAGATCAAATATTATGAAAGCTAGAATGTACTTGAATGGGACAATTAGAAGCGCAGTTGCGCCTAATAGTAGGATCAGAGCAACCTCCGTCGTTACCTGAACAGAGTTAAACCATTCGAAGAAGAAGGGTTAAATGCAAGATAATGAAAGGGTCAATCACATCTATGCCCCCACTGAGACTGCAACATTAATTCAGGAAAAACTACTACCATTGATAAACGTAATTTGGAATTACACAAACCACCCCTAAGGATTTCGAAAAATCACACAAACTAATCTTTTAATTTGGAATTACACAAACCACCCCTAAGGATTTCGAAAAATCACACAAACTAATCTTTTGAAATTTTAAACATTTTTAGGAGGTAGGTCGTAATGTTTCAAAATTTGCAGTTACCAACTGTAGGAAAAAAAAATAAATTCAGCATCTAAGGTCCCTTAGGATTGTTATCTTATTAGTTTGTCCCACAAATTTCAAAACACTACAAACGGGAGAGATTTTAAAAATTACACACACCACCCTTCAGAGTTTGTGTACTATTTAAATTTCCTAGCGAGCGGTTTGCCCTTTTTTATTCGAACTTTTGTGAGGACCAACTGTAATATAACAATCTTCGAGGGATGTAGATGCAAATGAGTTTAAATTCTTCTGAGCAGTGAATGAGAGAAGAAACGAACCTGAGGATGTCCTGCAAGAATGATGGAACGTATTTTAAGAAATACGACATTCACATTCTGGAGATATTTCTCAACTTCACGCATGGCCTCTTTAACTGCAATAATTTTCTGGATTGTATTTGATGGAGGCTGATCATATATTGTCACTTTTCCAAAAAATCTTCCTAGGCGGCCTTGCTCTTTCAGCCCCTTCAGTAATAACATGCCACCAGACAAGATCATCAAACTCACCGGGAACGTGTATGACAGCAAGTTTCTGTCGACGATAGAATACTAAACTTTGTTAGAGTTAATAGAAATATCTCGAATAACCTGTTAATAATTCGAACATGACAGAATTCACTAATATAAAGGCTTCTCATTCCACGTAAAGGATAATTACAGCGACATATTCTAACTTTTGGCTCAAATTCCGACACTAAACAAATTACAAAAACTTCCGGTACCCTATCATGAAAATTGGCTTTCTTGAGCATACAACATACAATTACATTCACAAACTTAAGGCAAATATTGACCAGCACATGTCGAGGCCAAAATCGGTATTCATATAAAACTAGAGATGAGATTTTCAACATCGATCAATTCAGATGCTAATGTAATTTTTTGATAGGGGAGGTGTAGTAAATTTCAAATCTCATGGTAAGATTGTGTAATTAGACCAAAACTCAGGGTATGTCGGTGTAATTATCCAAAATATAAACGAAATATTATCCAAACATATGTTTAGCAAATATTTATTATGCCAGTATAGAAAATTAAATGAAGAAGATAGTAGAAGAAAATGTTGAAGAGAGAGACATAGATACCAAACAAGTAATTAAATGATCGAAATGAGGTCACACTGCAAGGCATACACTTCTGCACAGCGGGTTACCTGAAGATAAGTGTATACAAAAATGCAAGAAAAGATGCTGTTACAAGGGGATCGTCCCAGCGCCTTAGCCTTTCGAAATTTCTCGCAGTGATAGTTAAGGGAAGTACGAGTTCCTGAAAAGATAACATAACGACATTCTCAAAACAATAGGAAACTAGCATAAGCTGGGAAAGTATAATTATAATGGCAAATGATAAAGAAAGGGTACTATAAACTTGAGGGAAAATGCCAACCAAATCATAGTTTTGTAGATTAGTTCTTCATGTTGTTATCACTTGATTTATTTTACCATTCAAACTATAGCACTTCTAACATTTTACCTCAAACTTTCAGTAGTTGCTGATTGTCATCTAAAGTATGCATTTTGTAGCAGTTTACATTTTAACCCTGCTTCTTCGGCAAAAAAGGTTGCCAAAGTCATATACGAGGCCAAACTTCGGCAATACTTTTTGCTGAGAAACGTCAGGTTAGGAGGTAAACTGCAATACAATGCATCTTTAGATGACAATCAGTAACAAGTGAAATTTTAGGAAGTCAAATGGCAAAAATATTATAATTTGGAGGGTAAAGTGCTTTCACCCATAAATCAATTATTTATTTTTTGGTAGCAACAGAGGCGCGCTAAACCATTGTGACAACTACTAAAAGCTCTGAAGGATTCCACAGCAAAAACAAAGAAAATTCTAACCTTGAAAAGATCAATATTACTAGGAATCCCTTCAATCATTGCATCATCAATTGTGGCTTGTGTTTTCTCAGCTACCTTATATTTATCTCTACAAGTCATCGCTGCCTTCTCCACCAAACTCACATCAGCCACAACAAGATTCTTGCTAAGCACAACTCCGTTCCTCATCGACACGTTCTTCCAAAAAGCCAACGAGGCATTAGAACCCCATGATGCGGACCTCATCCATTTCCTCAAATAGACACTTCCATCTATGTCAAAAATGCGATTGCTGCTTTCGGGCGCTTCAACAGTGGGTCTTACGGTTATATCTGTTTCATCCTCACCGTCCGTTAGTTTCTTGATCATGGGCCCACCCCAACAGTTAACAGCAAGAGTTTGAAGAACAATGTCCCCATATGGTGCATTTCTTAGGTACGAAAATTGAACCAGTTTACTGGGATCGTCTAAGGTCCTCCTCATGAATTGTAGAGCCTGAAGTCTAGCAATGGAATTTACAGCTTGAGTGATTGCTCGATCTTCTCCTTTGTGGGCCCCGTATACGTCGAACACTGATTGGTCGCCTTTCTTTGGTCCAAATTCACTTATAAATTTGTACAAAGAAGTGACTTCACTGATGAATGCGTACCAGACGTCCCTTCTCATGTCGCCTCCCAAGTCAACAAATTCAAGAACTAGTGACTCGGACCTATGACACATATGTAGTTTACTTAAATTAATTGATTAAGTTAAAAAACTGAAAGAATCTATAATATCGGAACCTCACAAGGGGCGTAGATATAAACGAACCTTATATTAACTCTACATTATACAAGAGCGGTAGGAAGTAAATGTACGATTATTTAAAATTTCAAACATATTATTGCATGGATGCTTTTGAAGTTTGTGACAAAAAAACAAGCAAAGATAAGTTGGAGAAGCTTACTCACTCCGGACCACATGTGACGGAGATAGCAGAGTCAAAAAGATTTGACCCTAAAGGTCCAACTCTTGTCTTCTCTACTCTTGAATTATTACTTGTAAGATCTAGCCTTATAGCTTCTTTCTCATCACCTACCAAGTTAACTGCCTGACAAGATACTATGATAAAATTATGAAAAAGGAAAAATCCAATTTATTTATTTTCTACTTAAACTAGAAGGTGATAATAATACCTCAAAGTAAAGGGCCTTATCTGTTAATGTAACCTTCCCAGGCCAAGCCATGTTCTTTTCCCATCTTATTACAGGCTGCTTTCTGCTAGAACCAAGGCAGAGTACTCTTTCCTTAGAAAGATCGGCAAATTCCTGCAATTGGTGCGACTTTCGACCTTCATGCACTCTGAATAAGAGAAGATTATGACTATCATAAATACGGTAATACATATGGCATTAAGCACCGAAGATTAAAAGAAATAATGCTTACTTGAGAAGTTCATTAATGTATGTAGACCATATGTTAAATGAGATGCCTTTATTATCACCGGCAAGAGCTTTGAAAAGATTATGTGCAGTGGGACAATCAGCCACACCAGAAACAGCTGGAGCAATGCGAATGAATGCCTCCTCTCCAACAAGCTTCTTCTTCAAGATGCACAAATAACATATTTTTGGTTAGTAAATTGGGATAATTGCGCCAACACACCCTGAGGTTTGACCAAATTACACAAACTTCCCCTGTGGTTTGAGAAATCACAAAACTTACCCCCTCAAACATTACATCTGGATTGATGAATTTCGATGATATCATATCTAATTTCTTTTATAAATATTCTATTTACTAAACCTCAAGGTATGCCAAGGGAAGTTTCTGTAATTTCTCAAACCTCAAGGTATATTTGTATAATCAGGTCAAACCTTATGGTATGCCGGTGTGATCATCCCTTGTAATTACGTAATGTGAACAATCACAACTTTGATATCGTAACTTTCAATTAGTGTCAATTGAACACATTTTCATATTTAACGTCTGAGATGTTATCACAAACGTGCAAATTATGTGATATCAGCCATTACAAAAAAAAAAAAAAAAAAAAAAGAAAGAAAGAAAGAATCTTATTGGCTGATATAATAATTGGTACAAATTGAAACTTAGTGTTATCCGGTCTGAGACAAGTGAAATATATGATATCAAATGCAAGTAGTGGTAAAATTATGGGACCAAAAATAAAATTATAGAAAGTACCTGGAGACTTTCTTTTTCTAGTAATTTAGCTCGGTTACCCTTTCCTTTCCTGTAAGGATTCTCCCATGCAAGCATAGTTACAAAAATTAACCTCTGAAACGCTGATTCCTGATATCGGAGGTCGAAGTACCAACTATGAGAAGATCTTGGAATTCAAACTATATCCTAACCAAGAAACCTTTTCTTTTTCCTTGAATTTGACTTTACTACTTAGATTAAAATTGAGAAATAGTATAGCAATTTACAGACCTTGAGGTTTGGATGAACATCAGCACTATTTCTTGATAAAAACCTGAAGCAACAATACTCCACTAAATTACGTGGATCATTATAAATATATTCAGGAACAAGTGCTTTGAAGATTTTCTGCATTTTCTTCCCAGTCAACCCGTTCATCCTGCATATCTTAGACAAGGAGAAAGTTAAATAATTAATCCCTTCGATCTTGTACGCTAATAGATTACAAAATAAAACAGTTCATGCAGTAATGCTTCCGAGTAATTGGATGACAACATTAATCAAGAAGCTTGGATGACAACCATCCATACACAAATCTAATAGATGACATCAGTTGACTAAGTATAATAATCGGCACAAGCAAGTAATTATAAGCTAGAGACAAGTTATAACTTATAACAGAGGGAGGTATGTGTAGTTTTGGAATGAAAACTGAATAAAAGTAGAATCCCATGAAGTTACAGGGGAAGGCAGAGTAATTATTGCATAAATTCATTGTAAAAGCAACCGGTCGAATCTACACGACCAAAATCAAAATTTACAGCAACTATGCATTCATTTCCACCAGGAAATTCTTAGTGCTAAAAGCATATAGAAATCAATGCCAAATAGAAAATCGAACTTTACCGGCTAAATTGCTCGACGGAAATAATAGCCTCTTCAGAAAGTTCTCCACCGGGGATTCTAGAATCAATAGTCTGTTCAGTAACCAATATAGATTCCATATCTTCCTTCTCATTCTGAGGGTTAGGCCTTCTGTCATTAACAGATTTTACCAGTGGAGAAGTTACTTCATTGAAAAAGTTCTGAGTCTTTGATAGCCACTGATTTACTGATTCTTGCATTGCATCTGTCCATACAAACAAGCTTCATAAAGAAATTCAACTTTTCTATATACCAAGTTCTAAAAAAGCACACCAACATGAGTAAAGTGCCAAAGTTAGCAAAAAGGATACAGCACGCTCGTTCACACTAAATTAACAGAAAATTAGGTCAATACTCAAAATTTGTAAACTATTTTCTTTTTCATCCAAAACCCATAAACAGCAATATCGAGATCATCAACAAGGGCAAAGAAAAAAGCTAAAAGGTACAGTTTTTATGAGCTTACTCGTATCAATATCGTTGAATTTCCAATTCTTGTTGTCAGCCAGAGACTGTCCCATCAGCTTGAACCCAAACTTGTTAGCTGGAGGAGAAGCAGAAGATGAAGATGCAGAAGAAGATTTCGTAGAATCCGAGGAAGAATCATTCTTTTCGCAGCAAACCACCTTGAAAACGAGTCTCTGTTGGTGATATGGGACTGCAAAAGGCTTACGGGATGGCCTTATGAGGGATGTTTTAGCTGGGTATTTTGAGAGCATCTTAGTCAACTTATTGCTTTCTTTCTTCCTCAACAATCAAGATTTGATTTCATAATTTCCAAGTTGGATAAACATAGTATTCATCACTTCGTCGGGATTCAAGATTTGATTTCTTGATTTCAAAATTATAGAGAACACCAAAAACGATGAAAACTACACGAGCAAGAACAGCATAAAGGGCTTCAAAGAGGATAGGGAAGAAGACAAAGGGTACTTCCAGAGCTGCTGCTGCCTAAGCTAGGATTGAATTCGTTAATAGGCCAAGAAATATAATACCATTTTCTGCGGTTGATATTTTTTTCTTTCTTTTTTATAGTTAATTAATGATGTTTAGTGTTTCTATTTCCCATAATAAAAGATTGAATTTATATTGCGATTCGGGATAGTTGGGAGCATCAAGAACGATGTAATTTTCACAACTAATAAGGAATTTACCCACAAATCTGCATTAGATCCAAAAATAATACTCTTACACTCCAAATTAAAGGAATTAAAGGTATATAACTTGTAATAAATATGTCTCTTTCAAAACTAAATAAATTTGGGCATGCGGGCACGTTTCTATTTCTTGGTATAATTAGCAGAGGGGTCAAACTCAAACATGGCAGCTTGACAACACAGTTGTCATCTCCAATCATTATTTGAAATATCTAATACAATTATAACCATTATCAGTAATGATCTTCAGTTCTTCACATGATAATTATCTTCACATTATAAGGGTTGCAAAAGTTGCATTTTTATTTGTTTTGGGAAAAGAATTAAGTTTAAATAAAAACTAGTTGTGTACGAAAAACTATTTCTTTTTTTTGTTAATAGACTATTATATTTGCATTTATTTATGAGAAAAAATGTTTGTTAGACTGCTATATTTGCAGGAAGTTGAAGCACATTGAGTAGTACCCTGCCTTATTTTTCTAGAATCATAACTATAAATTCCGATTGCCCATAGTTTCTTTCTTTAGGGTACGGTACCGGGTTCGAATTCCACATGCATTTTATTTATTACACATACTTTATTTTATATAATTTTAAACTATTATTTATATTAATATATTATTTAAATCATATTAGATTGTAGCTTAATAAAAAATAAAAGTGATTCTTTCTGCTTTTTACTCTTTTTCTTTTTTTTTTTTTTTTTTTTTGGAGAAACCGGTCAAAAGCACCGTGGGATTTTTAACGAGATCCTCACCTCATTTATTAAAAGTTAAAACACCGAAACCAAGTGTAAATACATTGTGAAGCAATCCATAAATCCACAAGACTGGAATGAAGAGAAATGTCCAGCGCCAGCCCAAATATAAGAGTTGTGAATGGGGCACATGTAGGCATAAACATTGATACAATAATACTTGTAGATTTGCCCTTTCAAATTTTGCTTTCCTTTCATCATCAACAGGGCAAATAGTTTTAAACAATCCCTACTACACACGACTTTCAATGGGCTATTGTTGGCCTCACAAAGAGGCACCCCGGGTTCTTGGGCGGTGATATTTTTCAACGTTAATCCTATCTAATAACGTTTGGCCTCAACAAGTGTCATGACGTTCTTAAGATTATCATCATTAATTGTTTTTTTCTTAACTTCTACTTATCAAGTAGAAATAAGCGTGAATGCCTTCTATGAACTGATTGCTTCTACTACTTTATGACTAATAATTATAAATGAGCTTTTTTGAGTATATAGAATCGAGTGCTATCCACGCATCTACCTATAAAACTTAGGAATTTGCGTAAAAAAATCTTCTAGTCAAGTGAACACCAACCCAATCTCGATGAAAAAAAACTCATATTATAAATAAATAAAAAAAAAAGAGAGAATTTGCAAGCATCTCTTATGACTTCAAATTCACTTTGAAGATATATCTGTTAAAAAAGTAAATTAATGTTCCGACTTAGACAGATTCAAATACACTTTGAAATATGTCTTTTAAAAAAGTAAATTAATTAATATCTATCTGATGCAGACGATCAACATACCCCATACCCAAATCCTCAAAACATAAAACTATACATAATTTCTTTTTAGTCTATGCAAGAAGAGGAATAAGCTTTTAACATAATCCATTCAAATTTAATTTTAAGTTCAATGTTAATATTTTCTTAAATAGTTTTAAGTGCAATGTTTAGTTAATTTCTTCTTAAATGTTTTTTACTATTCACATATTATAATGCCTCCGTGTAAAATTTGACCTAATACCCCTTAAGATTTGAAAATAATAGCCCCTATTGAATATCCTTAAAATAATTATTAAGATACACAAACCAGGCCCAATAGTCACAGAAGGCCCATCAAAAATTAGACTAGCATTGATGGGGCGCGCCAGGCCCGTGCAGTAGTGCAACACATGGGCGACGCTTGAAGGCCCAGGTAGCAAGCTACCTTAATGGGCCTTCCCCCTAAAAAAATTAATTTAATATCGTGTGGGCCATTGGCCCACGTATCAGATATTAAACTGATAAGAACAGATACTACACTTGATCTTAGCCAAAAGGCCGAGAAAGGTATGCTTTGATCAGTTCAAGTCCGCGCCTTTTATACCTACAATCCCTGGCACCTTTCTTCTTTGCAAACGATGTGGGATAAACGTAACCTTAAACAAAGCCTCGTACACTCTTGAAATCCAACATCCTTTACAGATATCAGTAAATCAGTCTTGTATAAGAGCAACCTAGATCCTAGACATGCTAGTTCCTCGCATAAAAAATAGACAGAATATTATAGATTTATAATTGAATTGCTCACGTATTTCTATAAACAAATTGCTTCCGTTTATGCCTATTCTACAGCAATGATTCCTGTACAAGATGTTGGAATACACCCAAGGGCATGCCAATGACAAAGGTTTCAATCTCCAATCAACGGAGAAGGAGCACGCTGCAAGAGTACGACAGTTTTTCTTCGGATTTGCTGCTATTGTGTTTGGCCATTTTCGGGAAAATAATTGTCGTCTCTAACTATGCTGTCAACAGGGTTCTCCTCAGCCCACACAGCTGCATCTTTATACCCAAGATCGAAGAGCCTATCAAGAATATCATCTGCTGCTGGCTCCAGTGCCCAGTTAAAAAGCTGCAAATAAGCAAAAACAAAACAAAATAGTATAAAATAATGTAAAATGATCGTTTTTCTTATTTAGTTATGATTGAAACTAGGGAATCATTGCGAGGGGAAATTTACCTCTCGTGGGGTAGCCCGGTTTTCTGGGTTGAGGTCAGGGCTAATCCCAATTCCTTGCATTCCCAATCGACTGGCAGGAAAAGCACACACACGTACCTATAACACAATGAGATCATACTTTTATTTAGAGTTCAAAACAATTTGACATACTTCCATATTTTTTACACATTGTAGCACTTTATCATCCAAATTATATATATTATGTGCACATTGCCATATTCACATGACATGATCATTGGAAAACATGCAGGAATAATCCAGATTTACAGTGCCATGTCACGAAATCTGACTGGAATATTCCTTAAAATATGTCTAGTCAACACATTGAAATGGGAAAATCATCCATATTTTGAATGACATTGTATTTTATTAAAAATTGTGCTAACTGATTTGATGAAAACTTACTGTCTCAGCAGCAGAAGTTGGAGGCATGAACAACGTCAAACCACCATCAATACACAAACGATTGCGAAACATTGTTGCTGGCCTTGGGGCAAGATATCTGCATTAATGAGACTTACTTAACTTCAAACTTATTATCAAAAATCATAACATGATTGCTAGGTGTTTCTAACAGCATATTTACCCTGGAATGAAGGAGGAAGTGAACACTGCATTGATTAAATCTTCTTTAGAATCAAACTGGTCAACCAGTAATCCCCTTGGCCTCCAAAGAATCTGTGTTACAGCCACTGACATGAAAACACAAAGTGTAAATTACAATCAGAAAAGCAAGATTAAGGAGAATTATTTAAACCTACACAAGTAGAAAAAAATAACTACAATAGCTAAGTAGAGTACGTATTACAAATTGCAATTCTGCAAAATCCTGGCACAATCGTTTTGCAGAGGAAACGAGCCATTCGGCCCGTCTTAAATTATCTTTTATTTTTGAAGGTGCGCCTTTTATTCAAAAATATTATCTAAAGAAACAAGAAAATTTACAATGAAGCACCATACTTAGAGAAAAAAAATACAAAAGAAGCAACCAAATGTCTCAGACATTAGGCATCAAAAACTCAGAGTAAATACTTTGACTATGAGAAGTTTCACAGGAAATAGCGACTATACCCACCACGAACTCTTCCATTGGACCTGATATGAGCGTCATCTGGTAAAAACTCGTACAGAATATCTCTAAGAACAGCCTAGCAAAGAGAAAAAGAACATGTATAATATAAAGCCAATCTCCGCATGTATGGAAGAAATTGGACAGCAGTGTAAATTATCCTTATTGCAGGTACTAGATCATAGAAAAGTTAAACATAGTTCCTATATACTGATCATTCAGACTAAATAACTGCAAAATGCAACTTATCGATTGTAAAACTAGATAAGCCATAGGTATGTTTATGAGATCTTGTTAAATTTTACCCAGAATCCCCTACAAACCAATTATCATCTAAAAAATGACTGCTTGAAAAATACTAAGTTCAGTTCTCTTAGCCAACCACATAGAACTTTGAGTAGAATATTTGTTATATTCAGTTAAGAAGCTACTTTCCATGAAACCTCGGAACATGAACAAACAAACACGCGAATCACAGATTATGAGATTATACCCCAAGACGAAATGCAGTTCCTCGAAGCCTGCAATCTTGTGCCAATATCTTAGTGGCTTTCAATGCTTCATCCATGCTGGCTCCAGAGGCAATCACTGCACATACAATAGCACCGGCAGATGAACCAGCCAGCGGCGTCGTTTCCTAAATCAGAAGTAAAGATTTATCCATCATAACTACGAAAAGAAATGAAAAGTTTCATCAACAATCATGCAATATTGAACATTCAAGAAACAATTCTATAAATTAAAACCCAATCACAGATTTGGAAAACAAACATAAGCTATATGGCAGAGCAAGACATATACAACAATATAGAACCATTAAATTCATCACTGACCAAGAAATAACAATTTTTCACCAAAAATGCAATAACTAAACACTCATGAAACAGTTAATTCCAACCTTGATATAACCCTTCTCAATTAGACATTGAGCCACACCAAGATGATACGGAAACAACAGCCCGGCCGCAGAGAAGCTAAACCCAGGGCTACTCACCGCCTTCCTCCGTCGCTCCGCCTCCACATCTTTCTCAGTCTGCTCCCACACCACTCTCGGCTGAACCGGGTCCTCCACCACGGCGGCAATCTTCTCCTTCCTCCGCCTCCACCACCACTCACCCCCCTTCTCCTCCTCCTCCGCAAACATCTCCACCGCCGGAACCCCATTATCCTCTCCTCCATTCACGAATTTCCCACTCTTCTTCAAAATCCGCGAAGCGATACCAATGAATAGTTCCCCGGTAGCTACGGCGAAAGACTTCTTCTCCTCCGGCGGCGGCGGAGGCGGAGGCGGTGGGGTGACGCCCTGGTGCTCCGACGGCGTGGCTTTGGTGGAGAAACTGATGCTCCGAAATGGGACGGCGGTGCCAGAGGCGGTTCCGGCGGGTGGTAGGAGGAAGAGGGGGGAGACGGTGGAGGCCATGATTGGTTTGGAGGGGAAAATGGTGGCGCGATTCGCTGCGGCGGTGATCGAAAGCATCGAAATTAACGTCTTCCTCGTCATTTAAAGCTTTGTAGGATTAGGTGAATGTGATTAACAAATAATTAAGGCATCTTTTCTCCATTCTTCTTGTTCGTTTCACACTTTTTGTGATGTTTGCTTTGCTTACGCAATTTAGTATATGTGTAGTTTGTTTGTTCTTGGGATTGTGATTTCCATAATTCTTTATTGTTTTATTTAATTAAAGATTCCTTTGTGAAAGGATTTAATTAAATATTATAGTGTTTAAAAAAAACAAATATATTATACTTTTATTTTTTATTTGGCATACATCTGAAACATGCGAAAAAAATTGAATTCATTTAAGTAAGGTCAGGTTCGAGTTTTGTGAATGTAAAATATTATGTTAGGAGAAGTCATCGTGTAAATATCTCGAGTACCTCCAAAAATTAATTTTTCATTCAATTATATTTCGGAAGATCAGTTCTTTACCGAGACCACTCGGGGAGAACCAAAAATATATGTAAAACTGGGATATATATTACTTACCAAAATCTAAGTATTTGTACATGCATATGCTTAGTATTTAATTATTTGTTTAACCCACGGTATAATTAGTAAAAAGTTTAAAAAAATAATTAATTAAATAATAAATATAATATATATGTAGATATTTTTAATTGAATTTGATCTTAGTTGGATTTCATTAGAATTTTCTTAAACGTATACAATATAGTAATTTGATCAATCATGTTTGGATTAGAATTAATGTTATTTTATTTACGAGGGAATCTTTATTTATTTTTTAATACATATTTTTTCGCCACAAAAAGTATCTGAATCGGTGGAATCTTCCTAACCATAACTGTCGGAGATTTTTCCTTTTTGTAGAAACAACTATTTTCCTATTTCCCCAACAAATGTACATGCAAATAAGGGAATTTTGACTAAAAAATTTAATACACTTTTCAATTCTAATAAAATTTTAGTTTGATCCCTATTAATATAAATTATCTATTTCACCCTTAATTTTTTTAAATATGAAGTACTCACATTTGAGTTTGTAAAATTATATTTAGATATTGAAGAACTATTGTGAAACGTAATAATTTGTTATTGAATGAAAAACTTTTATTTTAGTATGAAGTATTCATTTATACATTTGTGGAATAATATCTGCATTTTGAAGAACTATTGTATTATTTAGCAATTGGTAGTTGAATAACTTAATGATTTTTTTTTTTTAATCTAAAGTCTTTATATTTGAATTTGTAGAACTATATCTAAACCTTGAGGAATTATTGTGTTATACATTAGATGTTAAATGAAGAACTTTTCTCTTAATATGAAGTATTTATACTTGAATTTGCATAACAATATCTAAGTCTTAAGGAATTCTTGTGTTATACCTTAGATGTTAAATGAAGAACTTTTCTCTTAGTATGAAGTATTTATATTTAAATTTGTAGAACTATATCTAAATATTAAGGAATTATTGTGTTATGCAACGGTTAGATGTTAATGAAAAACTTTTCTTTTAATATGAAGTATTTAAATTTGAATTTCGAATATTAAATATGAATTTAAAGGAATTATTGTGTTACGCAACCGTTATTTATTAAATAAAGAATTTTTCTTTGAATATGAAGTATAAGATTATGTGATTGTGGAACTATTTCTAAATTTTGAGAAATTGTCGCGACATTCAACAATATGGCTAAAAGAAAGATAATTAGGTCATTTTAGAATAATTGGGGAGTATACTAATTACTAAAAATCCAAGTCTTAATTAGGACTTAACTCTAAATATCTAGGGAAATAAAGACAAAATAAACACTGAGAAAATTAATATTTATCTGTGTTGGTTAAAAACCTGTGCCAAGTCAAGAGTACAACATATTATTTAATTTAAGAGAATTTAATTATTTTATGATAATATCAACTAATTTTAATATACAATATATTTAATTGAACATAGTCTTTATTCTTCATACAATCATGAGAACGTTATATTTAATATATAGTTTATTATTTAATTTTATTAATATACAACATAAATGTAAACTTTACAAGAATGTTTTACATCATCTACAAGTATACTGGCCTTTCACCACAAGTCTGCAAGACAAGTATATTGCCTTTACTTCTTCTGCTTCCTTGTTCCTTTTCCGTTGGATTCTTGTACAATTTTGAAGCTTCTAAAGTGGTACTCTATACAAGGGATCCACCATTCTCAATATAAACAGGTTCCCTTGATTGCCCCTTGTTATTCTGCAAGCGTGATGGGAAGAAAAGACATCACGAGTCAAGACGTAGGTTAAGGGATAACTACACCGACATAACCTCAGGTTTGGCGTAATTACACAAGTTTTAAGTTCGAAAATTTTCAAAAACTTCCCATGTCAAAGGATTTACGTTACATCAGCAATGATAAATTTGACGAAGGCGTGCTTAAAAGTTTATGAATACCCAAAATTTCCCTTTACACTTACCCATCAATATTAAATTCTAAATACAAGTATATGTCAGGGGAAGTTTTTGTAGTTTCTCAAACCTTATGGGAGGTTTGTGTAATTTAGGCCAGACCGCATGCCAATATTCGATTGTAAGAGTTTGATAGCATGTGGTAAGCTAAACCTCAAACTATGTCAGGAAACTCCACGCCCCAGGAGAAGGATAAGTTCATATAATTAGGTCAAAACTTAGGGTTTGGCAGTGTAATTATCCCCAATTAAAAACATTAGAAACTATCGCTAGCGAGGATGTTCTTTTTCAGATTTTTGAACTTGCTATTTAAAAGTTGAAGGAATGAATTTATAGTTCAAAAAGAAAGGTGGTAATAGTTAAATAGTGGGGTTTTTTGTGTTCCTTACCTCAATTCTTCATCCAAGTATGTAATTTCAATTTGACCACGGCCACTTCCACGTGACTTAATTGGTATCTATGTAACATGAAGATGAAATGTTGAAAAAATTTAATGTCCCTATAAGATTCCATTCCACCTAATGTTTGGCAAAGCAGAAATAAATTCCAGAGTTGACCTACCACAGCAGCAATCTTGAAAGTGTCAAATTTAACTGCCACTCTTCGTGCATTCACTGGAACCAAATTAGCTGTAGCCTGAGAAGATATAGTAAACATGATAATGAGACCCGTTCTGCATAAACATTACTTTATCATAAAATATGGTGTTACCTGATTGAAAAATGGCCAAGTTTCGATATTTTGAGCCCTCAATGTATCTACATTAATTGCCTGGTAGATTTTGCCATTTGGTCTCAGAAATTTTGGTCTCTGCCACAATTTACAACACAAAACGAGCCTCTTACTAAGGATTTGAAATCAGGTAAGATGCACAAAATATTCAGACAGATTGCATAAATGAAGAATTTTGCAGGAAATCTGGTTGGATAGCCATGTTAACAGACCCTAGCCAACCATTGACATGGAACACAGGGAGCAGTTTATGCGCCTAAACAGATATTAAGAGAAACCACTCCCAAAAAAAATGAAAATCAACAATCCTCTTCCACTGCAAGTAACTCTCGCATGCATGAAATCAACTCCCATTTGTAGAAAATATCAGTAAAGATTCATTTGGCACAGAGGCCTAAAATGACCGTTTAGGTTGTCACTCGTCACTAATAATCCACTTCATTTGTGATTGCAAAGGAGCCCTAGAATGTGGCAAAGTCTGTGATTCAACAACAGCCACAAAAAGAACAGCCATTATGCAAATCTACAGACCTCTTACATTTTGTTACTTGTCCAAAATCCAGTATTTGAACAAGATTTATGAATGCTAGCACCTGGCTGAGTAAGTGTTGCCTTCTCTCCTTTTGCTCTTTGGGAAATGAACTTATAACTCCAGAGAGGAAAAAGAAAGTACATACCTCAGTTTGGAGAATTGATGTGGATGTTGTATACAAAAGCTCCCATTTCCCATTTAGAAGGGTCGACTTTAGCGGTTCCTTCACTTTGTTAAGTGCCTCAAGCTTTCGAGCAATCTGAAAAGCACCAAAAAGACCCAAAAAAAAAAAAAAACATATTAACGCTAGAATTGCAGGCATTGGCTCAGCAATAGAAATTGGAACAAGAATTCAATAACTTGTTCTTCTCCAATATGCCCCATTTGTATCTGCTATTCATTCTAACTTCTGCACGATCATTTCATTCAGAAACTTACTTCCTTCAATCTCAGATAATCCATCATTGATAATACCTATAACTTTATTTTTAAATATTGCAAATCCTCAACACTCTAGTCATTCCCTCCCCCAACCAGATAATCGACCACATTCAATTTTCACATCAGCTCAACAGTCCTCGACTCAACCCACACATATTATCACAAGGAGCAAACAAAATCAGCACCCACATTCGAAAATTCACGCCTCAAATTCAATTAAAAATCCAAACGCAAACTAATAAGTAAACAAAATGATCCCATCAAAACAACCTGATCAACAAGCTGCTGGTCCTCCGGATTGGCGGCGGCGCCACGGTCGAGAGGCGCAATAGCTTCCAGAAGCTCCTGCTTCAGACTCTCAGTTTTCGAGTCGTTTTTGGTCAAGAAAGAGGAAATGAAGGAAACCCGAGTTCTCCATTTTCCCGGATTAATTGGCTCTAGGGTTTGTTTCAGACTATTTTTTGGCAGCTGGAAAGAAAATCCATGGCTGCGTTCAGGCGAGAAAGATCGCACACGCTTCGAAGAAGGTTTTGTTGCAGAGCGGAAATCAATGGAAGTGTGGAGGAGAGTCGTCGGAGAAGAGTCACAGAGGGTGGTAGCCATTTGTGGCCAGCAATGTCAAATTTTCGTCCGTTATGATTTCAATTTTATTACACTTTACCCGCTTACATTTCCGAGAGAATTAGGAGAGAATTAGGCCCCAAGGGACGCCCAAGTGTTTTTTTTAGGGATATAACGCTCAATTTCTTTTCCCTTTTTCTTTCCCCAATATTTTTTGATATGGCATCTTTACCTACTAATCAAGTTGCAATTAACTCGTTTTGTAAAAGGAAGAAACTTTAGAGGTCCTTTTACAAATAAAATAAATTTATAAGTTATAACAAAATCAAAAACCCTAAATCTAACATTTTTCCTTCATTTTCTCTCTTATCTTCGCCGATATCCCCCAGATCTGTCTCTTTGTTCGCCTCATCTGAATATATTTCCTTTCTCTTCTTGTCGCCGTCGCCGTTGTCGTTGCTTTGGAAAGCATTTTCATTGATCTTACCAAACTTTAAATAATAATGGTGGTATTGATGGTTCGGTGTTTGTATCATTACACCGAATCATCAATATCAACTGTATTATTTATTCGAGTTTGAAAACAGCAATAACACATAGCGGAAGTTGCAGAAATTGAAATCGAACCGACAAAATCAGGTTGCAATCTATTATTTAACAGAACTTACAGTGTAGATAAGCTTCTTGAGTAAATTCGAGCACGCGATTCCATCAATCGAGCACGCGATTCAAGATATTGATAAAATCTTTTTACCATTAAATTCTATGAATCGCGTGCTGGATTGATGGAATCGCGCACTAGATCAATGAATCGCGTGCTGTGATTAGATTCATTTAGGTGTGCTATAGCTCTCACCGACCTGTGCATAGACTGTCTCAAGTCTGCCCATTGAACGGACATATTGGGAATGCACAAATCCGTGAGAGCTAAAGCACATATAAATCAATAAAAATAATCTACCATACGAGATATGTTGTGAGGATGAGCTTGGTAATTGGACTATTTAAAGAAAGAATTAGGGCTGCATGCATTAAATTAAGTTGGGTGACAATGCATTAATTATTATGACGATTGTGTGGCAATGCATTCAATACTAAGACGATTGGTTTGGCAATGCATTCAATACTCAAATTTAGGGTTTAGGGTAAAAATAAATCAAAATAATATTTAAATAAAATAAATAACAAAATATAAATGAAGAATCGCTTGCGCGATTTATTTGGAATTGAGTTTTTTACAAGGAAAAAATGGGGCTACATGCATTAAATTAAATTGGGTGACAATGCATTAATTATTATGACGATTGTGTGGCAATGCATTCAATACTAAGACGATTGGTTTGGCAATGCATTCAATACTCAAATTTAGGGTTTAGGATAAAAATAAATCAAAATAATATTTAAATAAAATAAATAACAAGATATAAATGAAGAATCGCTTGCGCGGTTTATTTGGAATTGAGTTTTTTACAAGAAAAAAATGGGGCTACATACATTCAGTATTTTTCGGTTCGTAAGTGGAAGATGCATTCGATTATATCAAATTTAGGGTGTAGGGTAAAATTAAAAAAAATAAATAACTCGATATAGATGAATAATCGCTTGCGGGATTCATTAAATCGGTTGCGCGATGATGAATTCGATTATATCAAATTTAGGGTTTAAGGTAAAAATAAATCAAAATAATATTTAAAGAAAATAAATAACAAGATATAAATGAAGAATCACTTGCGCGATTTATTTGGAATTGGGTTTTTTACAAGAAAAAAATGGGGCTATATGCATTAAATTAAGTTGGGTGACAATGCATTAATTATTATGACGATTGTGTGGCAATGCATTCAATACTAAGACGATTGGTTTGGCAATGCATTCAATACTCAAATTTAGGGTTTAGGGTAAAAATAAATCAAAATAATATTTAAATAAAATAAATAACAAGATATAAATGAAGAATCGCTTGCGCGATTTATTTGGAATTGGGTTTTTTACAAGAAAAAAATGGGGCTACATACATTCAGTATTTTTCGGTTCGTAAGTGGAAGACGCATTCGATTATATCAAATTTAGGGTGTAGGGTAAAATTAAAAAAAAAAAAAAAAAACTCGATATAGATGAATAATCGCTTGCGGGGTTCATTAAATCGGTTGCGCGATGATGAATTCGATTATATCAAATTTAAGGTTTATGGTAAAAATAAATCAAAATAATATTTAAATAAAATAAATAACAAGATATAAATGAAGAATCGCTTGCGCGATTTATTTGGAATTGGGTGGTTTTTTACAAGAAAGAACTAGGGCTACATGCATTCAGTATTTTTCGGTTCGTATGTGGAAGATGCATTCGATTATATCAAATTTAGGGTGTAGGGTAAAATTAAAAAAAATAAATAATTGGATGTAGGCACAAAATCAAACGAGTGATTCATTAAATCGAGTCCGCGATTCACTTAAAAAAATAAATAATCCCATTTAGCTAAAAAATCGAGTGAGCGATTCATTTAAAAAGTAAATAATTGGATATAGGCACAAATTCAAAGGAGCGATTCATTAAATCGAGTGAGCGATTTATTTGATAACTGGATTATTTATATGAAAAATTAGGAATATATGCATTCAATTAGTTCTAAATTAATTCAAATCATAAACACATAAATACAAATATCAGCATTTTAATTTATTTATGTAAATTAAATAAAATAATAAACATGTAAATACAAATTTCAACATTTTTTTTCTTTTTTCTGCTATAGATTATTAGATAGTATCATATCATCATCTCCATCACGTATTTGAAGTTGAACCACACCACAGGAGTGGGGCTTGAAGTCGAGCATCTAAGGATTGAGCTTCATGAGCAATGTACAACTATTAACAACAGTAAGGTACTTATTGAGTTTCATGAACCCCAATCCTTAAACGCTAACTCCAAGCTCCAAAACGGTGATTTGTTTTCGTCTGCCTCTGTTGAAGAAGAAGAAAGAAGGGGAGAGAGAAAGCGGCTAGGGTTTTAGTTGAAGGAAGGTGTGAGGATGACCTTGGTGGTAATTGGAGTATTTATAGAAAAATTTAGGGCTACATGCATTCAATTAAAAAAATAAATAACTAATATTTAAATAAAATAAATAACTAGACGTAGATGAAGAATCGCGCGCGCGATTTATTAGGGAATCGTGTTTCATGTTCATATGACTTTATTTTATTTGTTGTATTTATGTACAAATATCCACTTATACCCCACTGTAACACCCCAAACGGAGGATGCCACATCCCCCGCAATGAGACCCAGACCCGGTCATGAAATGGAAGTCCATGCCCAAATCCGAATCAGAGCGAACGAGAGACAAACACACACGCAATGCTAGGCGGATCTAACTCGACAGACTCAGAGTGCGGAAGTAATTCAAACATTCAAAACAAGATAGCGGAAGCATTTAAATCAACATTCAAAACAAGTGACGGGTTCAACTAGCATAGATACCTAGTCCCGAATATCCGATCAACATAACGTAATAATCATCAAGTGCCACACAGGGCCGAATACGAATGCCACACAGGGCTACAGAAAGGTAGAGTACAATCTCAAGTCTACAAGTCATGACATAAGTAAAGTGTACGAAAGACAAATGCAACTAGAAAGGCTAGACCGACGAAGTGCAACTCAAAGGACTCACTCCCGCCTAGCAAACGCCAACAGACCTGCAACTAAAAGTTAAATGAGGGGTCAATCAACTTGACCGAGTGAGGGGGCTAACGCACACCACAATAAATATATATAGAGCACATCACAGATCAAAAAGAGGGAATCGTGAACCGGAGATAGGTGTTGCATACCAAAGACATTTCCAAAGTACCCAAAAGATAGATATAGAAGTTTTAGAAAACATTTCAGAAACTCTATCTCGATTCATGATTCCCAGACAGAATAGATCACATGCTCGGCGAGTACGAGCTTCCAACCTTTACTCCTCAGAACATAAATCAAAATCAATCCATCCGCTACACCAGTGATGGAGGAGATGTACTGTCCCCAAACCATCTATAATAGAACCATCTAAAATAGACTCGATCTCAAGGGGTAGCGAACCCACAAGAGTCCTCCCCGGATAAAACACCGGAGGCTCAAGATACCACGCCGTCTCTACAGTACGGGTCGCGCGAAAATATCTCAAACACACAGATTGATCCCTGACGGTCCTACACTGCCCCAGGGTTGTCTATCCCATAGCTCCTTGGATCCACAACGGAACAGAACAGAACAGAACAAAACATACGCCAATCTTTCATGGCAATCTCGCTACAGAATTAGAACACAACTATTTTTCCAAAATAGCTTACATATGCCTCAAAAACTGGTTTTTATAAATATTCCCACGCTGCAGGGATATAGCCCGAAGGCACCCGCCCACGCAGGACACACACACGTACATTCCCACGCTGCAGGGATATAGCCCGAAGGCACCCGCCCACGCAGAATGCACGCGTAAGGTCATAAACCTATCATATCCAACACGTACATATCTATAGTAAGGTATACTCGCATGCAAGGGTAGAAATCAGCATGTAAAGGCCATAGGTCGCATAACTATACAAAATCCTAAACCTCACCTCGTGCTAGTAGAGTCTGAGAGTGTGAAGGGCCAAACACTCTAAACCTCGGGCTCACCGGCACCACCAAACTCTATGACAAGATATACAGAAGCCCAAACTTAGACTCTACATGAACTAAGTAAGACGCACGACATACAAAGTATGAATGACATGCGAAATGGAATGATGCTTATCAAGTTGGTCATAAGGGTCAATTCAAATATTCAAGTAAATCATGCAAGTAATAAAGTATTAAGGTTCAGGGATGCATTCCAAGTCATATCGGAGCATACTAGTCAAGTAGCAACTCAAACGAATCAAATACGCACGAAAAAGCAAGTAAAAAGGGTCACAGACGCATGGGAACGACTATTCCCATGCACAACATAGCATGGGAACGGTCCTTCCCACTCCAAGGCCAAGGGAGCCGTTCCCAGTCCAAGCACACATGGGAACGGTCGTTCCCATGTTCGGCCGCCAAAACTAAACCCTAGCCAGGAAGGGCCGTTCCGGGCTTAAAGCACAAACGGGAACGACCGTTTCGGCCGTGGATCTGGAGCAGAAACTTGACAGTTTCGGGAAGAAGAAGGGGAACACCAAAAATCATCAATCCAACAAAAAATCCACCATAAAATATCACGAAATTCAGGTATAACATCATATAAATCATGCTTAGCATCAAAACATCAATTAATTCAAGTTTAGGAATGTTTTTGCCCAAAATCTCAAACACCCATTTTCATGAATTTCAAGCTTAAACATGAAGATGTGAATTCCTAGTCTTTTTACACGAATTTCCAGCAACTAAGACACATAAGGAGCACTCAAATCATCAAGGCTTGCTTAAGGAATTCAAGATCTCATCATTCAAGTTCATACTAACAATTTCATGCTCCAATCCAAGAATAGAAATGAAATACTCATCAAAAGAGATCCAAAGCTTACCTTGTCTTGTGAAAGAATGAGGAATCAAAGAATATGAGCTCTTCGAATGAAAGATGGTTTAAGTCTTGATCTTCTCTTGAAGTTTCTCCATGATTCACTTTGAGGCTAACTTGTGTGGTTTGAAATGAAATGAAAAGGGATAAAGCTATTTATATGGTGGCTAATAGTGTTAGGTCAAGGTTAGGGTTTCCAAGATATAATGTGAGGCTAAAAGCTTTAATAGGATTTGGGCTCTAATAAATGACTTTCGGCCCAATAAGTCAAAATTAAAAGGTTTAAGGTCTAAACGGTTTCTGAAAAATATAAAGTAAATTCCGTTGGACCCGAATCACCGAATCAAGTCCAATGGTGGTGTCGGAATTCGAATTCGAATTCCCGAGCTCATATTGGTCCCGGACCCAAACTCACCTAACTCGATTTAGGCCCAAACACACCAATAGGTCCAAGTCCTATTTAAATCCAACCCCAACAATTAATTTAAATTCACCCAAGTTTCAAATCTTAAGTTGTCATGCAAGAATTCATAGTTTAAAAATTTTCAATTTAGTTAATTAAGTCACATTTTCAGTCAAAGTTGGAATTAAACACATAGAAAGGAAATTAAATCACATAAGTGCGTAAGGTAAACTCTCTCGTGGCGCATACCTGTACGATCTATCGAACGGGGCATCAGAACCTCCCCCCATAGGAGAACCTGTCCTCAGGTTTGCTGCTTGAAACATCTCCGGATACATCTTCCTCATCTTTTCTTCAGTCTCCCAAGTCGATTCCTCAGATTCTGATCTCTCCACAACACTCTGACCAAGGGAATCTGCTTGTTTCTCAACACTTGTACTTTCCGATCCTGAATCTCAACCGGGTGCTCCACAATCGTCAAATCGGACTCAAGCTGTACCTTTTCAACCGGTAAAACCATCGACTCATCGGAGTAGAACTTTCGAAGCTGTGAAACGTGGAACACATTATGAATCCCAGTCAAACTCGGCGGTAGGTCCAACCTATACGCCACCTCTCCAATCCTCTCTAGAATCTCAAACGGTCCAAGATATCGAGGGCTAAGCTTCCTACCTCTACCAATATGAGAAAAGCCCTTCCTAGGAGATGCCTTCAAGAAGACACGATCTCCGATCTCAAACTCGAGGGGCCTTCTCCTCTTATCCGCATAACTCTTCTGTCTATCCTTAACTGCTTTCATTCTCTGCTGAATCAACTTAACCTTCTCAACCGTCTTCTCAATCTTAGCCGAGGCCTTTGCTCTCATGAGCTTATCCTCCTTAGTCCATCGCCAATCCTCAATATCCCAATACAGTGGCGACCTACACTTCCTCCCATAGAGTGCCTCGTAAGGGGCCATACCAATCGAAGCCTGGTAGCTGTTGTTGTAAGAGAACTCAACCAAGGTTAAGTGCTTATCCCATTTATCCTTAAAATCCAATGCACACACCCCTTAAAATGTCCTCAAGACACTTAATCAGCCGCTCTGACTGTCCATCAGTCTGAGGATGTGATGCGGTGCTAAACTTAAGCTTTGTACCCAAGCACCTCTGAAGATCCTGCCAAAAACTAGCTGTAAACTGAGGATCCCGATCTGACACGATGCTAGCCGGAACTCCATGTAGTCTCACTATCTCATTACAATACAATTCAGCCAACTTAGGTACCTTATCCGTCATTCGAACTTTAAGGAAATGGGCAGACTTAATCAAACGGTCTATCACTACCCAAATCCAGTCGAATCCTCTCCTAGACCTCGGCAGGCTCGACACAAAGTCCATAGTCACCTGCTCCCACTTCCACTCCGGTATCGGAAGTGGTTGGAGAGTACCTTCCGATTTTTGATGTTCTGCCTTAACCATCTGGCATGTCAGACATCGCTTCACAAAGAATGCGACATCCCTCTTCATGCCACTCCACCAATACAACTCTTTCAAGTCCCGATACATCTTTGTACCTCCTGGGTCAATGGAATAACCGGAGCGGTGCGCCTCCTCAAGTATTACCCTCTTGAGCTGGTGAGGCACACACACTCTTGCCTTAAACCTGAACAAACCAGAATCATCAAACCCAAACTTAGTCTCTGGATCATCTCTAGAATGAGCAACCAATCTTTAAATCTCGGGATCCGTAGACTGAGCCTCCAACAATCTCTACTTCAAATCCGGCTGAACCGTGATGTTGGCTAACCTAGCCACCGAAACCATAACAGTTGAACTCTGCTCAGAAAACCCTGCCACCAAACTTGAAATACTGACCTTCCTGCTCAACGCATCGGCAATCACATTTGCCTTACTCGGATGGTACTGAGTCGTGCAATCGTAGTCCTCTAAGAACTCAACCCATCTCCTCTGTCTCAAGTTAAGCTCTTTCTGCTTGAACAAGTAATTAAGACTCTTATGATCTGAGAATACCTCAAATGTAGCGCCATAGAGATAGTGGCGCCACTTAGACAACGTAAACACGAATGCTGCAAGCTCTAGATCATGGGTGGGGTAGTTCTGTTCATGCACCTTCAACTTCCTAGAGGTATAAGCTACAACCCGACCGTTCTGCATCAACACACAACCCAGTCCTTCCTTAGAAGCATCTGCATAAACTGCATAACCTTAACCCCCTGGGGTAGGGTAAGAACCGGTGCTGTAGTCAACCTTTCCTTTAGAGTCTGAAAGCTCATCTCACAACTATCATCCCATTTAAACTTGGTTTTCTTCTTAGTCAACCTAGTTAACGGGGCTGCAATCTTAGAGAAATTCATCACAAATCTCCTATAATAACCTGCCAAGCCCAGAAAACTCCGTATCTCAGAGATGTTCCTAGGCCTCTCCCAATGTAACACCGTTTCAATCTTAGAGGGGTCGACCTCAATTCCATCGCCTGAGATGATATGACCCAGAAAAGTGACTCGATCAATCCAAAACTCGCACTTACTGAACTTAGCATACAACTTGTGCTCTCTAAGTGTTTCCAACACAATCCGGAGATGTTGTACGTGCTCCTCAACCGACCTTGAATACACCAAGACGTCGTCTATAAAGATCACCACGAACTTATCAAGGAACGACCTAAACACCCTGTGCATCATATCCATAAACACTGCAGGAGCATTCGTCAACCCAAACGGCATAACCACAAACTCAAAGTGCCCGTACCTCGTGTTGAATCCAGTCTTAGAGATATCCTCCTCTCTAATCCTCAACTGATAATAACCCTGCCTCAGATCCAACTTGGAGTACACTCTCGAATAGGGATGACAACGAGCCAAGCCCGAGCCCGAACCCAAACCCTTTATTTCTTGGCTCGTGGCTCGCGAGCCCATATATTTAATTAAAAAAATAATATTTTTAATTTTTATGTATATAAATATTTTATTAATATATAATATTATATATATGTTCATTAAATTTAATACAAAATGAATAAAAAAATAATATATTTATTATATATATTCATTTAATATATACTATTATATATAAAAATATATTAAATTATTAAAAAAACTAATTTTTTAATTAAAAATGATATTAACGGCCGAGCCTCGAACCGAGCCAGGTTCGAGCCTTGGTCGAGCCGAGCCCAAGCCTTGAAAAAAGGCCAAGGCTCGGCTCGGCTCGGCTCGTTGCCATCCCTACTCTCGAACCCTGCAAGCTATCAAACAACTCCTCGATATGGGGTAATGAATACTTGTTCTTAACTGTCATCCTGTTTAGCTCATGATAGTCTATGCACATCCTTAACGTCCCACCTTTCTTCTTAACAAACAGAACGGGAGCACCCCACGGAGAAGTGCTCGGACGAATGTATCCGCTAACCAAAAGCTCATCCAACTGCTTCTTCAGCTGCTTCAACTCGGCAGGAGCCATCCTGCAGGGGGTCTTTGAGTAAGGCTCAGCTCCGGGATAGAGATCCACTACAAACTCAATGTCCCTATCCTGTGGTAAGGACCCAAACTCTCTGGGAATACATCCAGATACTCCCGTACGACCTTCGTCTCCTCAAGCTTGACCTGGTCCTTGGGTTTGTTCAGAAGGTAAGCCACGAAACCTGTAGCACCATCCCGGACTAACTTACTAGCCTCAATAAAGGATATAAACGGGCTGGATCCCAAACTCTCTCCCAAAAAAACCGCAGAATCAAAAGAAATCCTCTTCAAACGGCAATCCATAACTGCACCATGTCGGGAAAGCCAATCCATCCCAAGAATCACCTTAAACCTCCCCATCGACATCACAATCAGATTAGCAGAAAAAACTTGACTCCCAAAACTCACCGGACACTCAAGAAACACTCTGTCCGTCACCAAGCTCTCCCCCAAGGGAGAACTCACCACAAACACATGCGCAGATATCTCAGCAAGCAAAGGCAAAGAAGCAACAATATCCCGGGAAATAAAAGAATGAGTAGCCCTGGGATCAAACAATACATGTAATGATATGCCATGAATATGTATTGTACCTTCCACTACAGCATTCTGATCAATCTCTGCTGCCTCCTCCTCACCATCTAGAGCATAAGCACGAGCCTGAACTGCCGGCCTCTTCTTCGGACAAGCATCCCTCATGTGCTCAGCCGAACCACACCCCAAACATCTACCCAAATACCACCAACACCTATCCGATGGATGGGCACCCTGACAGTGAGAGCAACGAGCTGGAGCTGGTGCCGGTAATGCCGGTGGTCCTGTAGGAGCAATGGGTCGGGGCTTCTTGTTAATGAAGCCCTGTGGATAAAAAGCTGGTGTAGTAGTAGTAGAAGCATGAGTAGTGGGCTTCTTACCCGATCCAGAACCCGAACCATGCCCCGAAGAGAAGGATGGGGGCCTCAACCTCTGTCTCTGGGCCTCCATCTGAATAGCCCTCTTGGTAACCTTATCCCAAGTACTAACATTGACTGCCTGAAGAGCTCTCTGAATATTCTCTCGAAGCCCAAGAAGGAAGTGACGGGCTCTGTGTGAATTAATATCAGTGATGTGGGTAGCATAGGGGGCAAGTCTCTCGAACTCTAGAGTGTAGTCCTCAACAGATCTGGATCCCTGCTTCAGCTCAGAAAACTCCTGAAGTCTGCGCTCTCGTGCACTATGAGGTATAAACTTCTCGTGGAACTCATGCACAAAAGTCTCCCAAGTGAACTCCATACCACTCCTCTCAAGTCTGGATCGAACTCCCTTGAGCCAGTTAGCTGCCTGCCCCTGAATGAATCGAGTAGTACAAACCGCCCTATCCTGAGAACTCCCTGGGCAAATCTCCTAAATACCACTGATCTCAGCTAACCATTCCTCAGCCTTAATATCATTTCCCCCAAACCACTGAGGAGGGTTGTTGTTCCGAAACTCCATATACGCAGCTGAGATAGTACCATCCTGACCATCAACTGGTGGTGTCTGCTGTCTCTGATTTTGTTACAATCGATTGAGAAGTGCCTGAACAATGTTCTCCGCATTCAGTGGTGGTGGCGGAGGCGGATTAGGCGCATCCGGTGAAGCCTCTCGGTCATAGCGTCTAGGCGGCATCCTGAAATTCAAAGATTCAAGCAATATTGATGCATGTGGGTTAGTACGTGTGTATGTATACAAGTATTAGAAATAAACACGTATTCAAGTAATTGAGTCATATAATCACATTGTCCTATGCCGTACCAACTAGACAGACTCGACACGACACTAGAGCTCGGTTTTGCAACCTAGAGCTCTGATACCACTTAAGGATGTAACACCCTAAACGGAGGATGCCACATCCCCCGCACTGAGACCCAGACCCGGTCATGAAATGGAAGTCCATGCCCGAATCCGAATCAGAGCGAACGGGTGATAAACACACACGTTATGCTAGGCGGATCTAACTCGACAGACTCAGAGTGCGGAAGCAATTCAAACATTCAAAACAAGATAGCAGAAGCATTTAAATCAACATTCAAAACAAGTGACGGGTTCAACTAGTATAGATACCTAGTCCCGAATATCAACAAGCATAACAAGTGACGGGTTCAACTAGCATAGATACCTAGTCCCGAATATCCGATCAACATAACGTAATAATCATCAAGTGCCACACAGGGCCGAATACGAATGCCACACAGGGCTACAGAAAGGTAGAGTACAATCTCAAGTCTACAAGTCATGACATAAGTAAAGTGTACGAAAGACAAATGCAACTAGAAAGGCTAGACCGACGAAGTGCAACTCAAAGGACTCACTCCCGCCCAGCAAATGCCAACAGACCTGCAACTAAAAGTTAAATGAGGGGCCAGTCAACTTGACCGAGTGAGGGGGCTAACGCACACCACAATAAATATATATAGAGCACATCACAGATCAAAATGAGGGAATCGTGAACCGGAGATAGGTGTTGCATACCAAAGACATTTCCAAAGTACCCAAAAGATAGATATAGAAGTTTTAGAAAACATTTTAGAAACTCTATCTCAATTCATGATTCCCAGACAGAATAGATCACATGCTCGGCGAGTACGAGCTTCCAACCTTTGCTCCTCAGAACATAAATCAAAATCAATCCATCCGCTACACCAGTGATGGAGGAGATGTATTGTCCCCAAACCATCTATAATAGAACCGTCTAAAATAGACTCGATATCAAGGGGTAGCGAACCCACAAGAGTCCTCCCCGGATAAAACACCGGAGGCTCAAGATACCACGCCTTCTCTACAGCACGGGTCGCGCGAAAATATCTCAAATGGAACTACATACAGACTAATCCCTGACGGTCCTACACCGCCCCAGGGTTGTCTATCCCATAGCTCCTTGAATCCACAATGGAACAGAACAGAACAGAACAAAACATACGCCAATCTTTCATGGCAATCTCGCTACAGAATTAGAACACAATTGTTTTTCCAAAATATCTTACATATGCCTTAAAAAATGGTTTTTATAAATATTCCCACGCTGCAGGGATATAGCCCGAAGGCACCCGCCCACGCAGGACGCACGCACGTACATTCCCACGCTGCAGGGATATAGCCCGAAGGCACCCGCCCACGCAGAATGCATGCATAAGGTCATAAACCTATCATATCCAACACATACATATCTATAGTAAGGTATACTCGCATGCAAGGGTAGAAATCAGCATGTAAAGGCCATAGGTCGCATAACTATACAAAATCCTAAACCTCACTTCGTGGTAGTAGAGTCTGAGAGTGTGAAGGACCAAACACTCTAAACCTCGGGCTCACCGGCACCACCAAACTCTGTGACAAGACATACAGAAGCCCAAACTTAGACTCTACATGAACCAAGTAAGACGCACGGCGTACAAAGTATGAATGACATGCGAAATGGAATGATGCTTATCAAGTTGGTCACAAGGGTCAATTCAAATATTCAAGTAAATTATGCAAGTAATAAAGTATTAAGGTTCAGGGATGCATTCCAAGTCGTATCGGAGCATACAAGTCAAGTAACAACTCAAACGAATCAAATACGCACGAAAAAGCAAGTAAAAAGGGTCACAGACGCATGGAAACGGCTATTCCCATGCACAACATAGCATGGGAACGATCCTTCCCACGCCAAGGCCAAGCGAGACTGGGAACGGCCGTTCCCAGTCCAAGCACACATGGGAACGGTGGTTCCCATGGTCGGCCGCCAAAACTAAACCCTAGCCCGGAAGGGCCGTTCCGGGCTTAGAGCACAAACGAGAACGGCCGTTTCGGCCATGGATTTGGAGCAGAAACTTGATAGTTTTGGGAAAAAGAAGGGGAACACCAAAAATCATCAATCCAACACAAAATCCACCATAAAATATCACGAAATTCAGGTATAACATCATATAAATCATGCTTAGCATCAAAACATCAATTAATTCAAGTTTAGGAATGTTTTTGCCCAAAATCTCAAACACCCATTTTCATGAATTTCAAGCTTAAACATGAAGATGTGAATTCCTAGTATTTCTACACGAATTTCCAGCAACTAAGATACATAAGAAGCATTCAAATCATCAAGGCTTGCTTAAGGAATTTAAGATCTCATCATTCAAGTTCATACTAACAATTTCATGCTCCAATCCAAGAATAGAAATGAAATACTCATCAAAAGAGATCCAAAGCTTACCTTGTCTTGTGAAGGAATAAGGAATCAAATAATATGAGCTCTTAGAATGAAAGATGGTTCAAGTCTTGATCTTCTATTGAAGTTTCTCCATGATTCTCTTTGAGGCTAACTTATGTGGTTTGAAATGAAATGAAAAGGGATAAAGCTATTTATATGGTGGCTAATAGTTTTAGGTCAAGGTTAGGGTTTCCAAGATATAATATGAGGCTAAAGGCTTTAATAGGATTTGGGCTCAAATAAATGACTTTCGGCTCAATAAGTCAAAATTAAAAGGTTTAAGGTCTAAACGGTTTTCGAAAAATATAAAGTAAATTCCGTTGGACCCGAATCACCGAATCAATTCCAATGGTGGTGTCGGAATTCGAATTCGAATTCCCAAGCTCGTATTGGTCCCGAATGACCCAAACTCACCTAACTCGAGTTAGGCCCAAACACACCAATAGGTCCAAGTCCTATTTAAATCCAACTCCAACAATTAATTTAAATTCACCCAAGTTTCAAATCTTAAGTTGTCATGCAAGAATTCATATTTTAAAAATTTTCAATTTAGTTAATTAAGTCACATTTTCAGTCAAAGTTGGAATTAAACACATAGAAAAGAAATTAAATCACATAAGTGCGTAAGGTAAACTCTCTCGTGGTGCATACCTGTACGATCTATCGGACGGGGCGTCACACCTACTGGCTTTACATTATCAGGTGTTTGGACTACTGGTCCAAAAATTCACGTTTAGAAAGTGAATTAAGTTCTTCTTGAATTGCATCTTTCCATTTTGACCAATCATTTCAATTTCTGCATTCTTCAACAGATTTTGATTCAGAACCTCATTTTTCTTATAAAATATTTTTAGCTACATCATGTGTAAGGATATTGTCAACAATTGTATTCCTTCGGTTCCATTTCTATTTCTGACATAACTAATTGAGATCTCTTTATTTTTCATATTTACAGGTACCTGTGTTTCTTCTAAAGCTTTATTCCTAGTTATGTCTTGTTGAGCATTAGCCTCCTCACTGTTGATCATTTTGATCATTTGCTCATTTCCTTTTTCAGGATTCTTATCCTTGGAACCGACTGGTCTCCCACGCTTTTAGGCGTGGTTTGGATTCATTTACTTGAATAGACTGTTCTTCTGGGATTAGTCCGATTCTAATTGGGGCATTTACAGCTGGGATATGAGACTTGGTGACTCTTTTTGGGTCAGTAAATGCATCTGGCAGTTGATTTGCAATATTTTGTAAATAAATTATCTTTTGAATCTCTTATTTACATTGTTTTGTTTGAGGATCTAAATGATTCAAAGATAATGTATTCCAAGTAATTTCTTTTCCCAACCTTTTATTTTCTCCCCCTAATGTTGGAAAAATTGTTTCATCAAAATGACAATCAGCAAACCTTGCTGTCAATAAATCCCCAGTGATTAATTCAAGATATTGAATTATAGAAGGGAAATCATATTCAACATATTTTTCTAATCTCATTTGAGAACCCATCTTCGTGCGTTTTGGTGGTACAATAGGATTATATACCGCACATCTAAAAATTCTGAGATGGGAAATATTAGGCTCTTGACCAAAAGCTAATTGTGGGAGAATTCATAGTAATTTGATGGTCAGATGCGTATAAGTGCTATTTCATATAATATATCATATCCTCGTATAGAGATAGGGAGATTTGTTCTCATAAGTAATGGTCTAGCTATTAATTGGAGGCATTTAATAATGATTTTGCTAAACCATTTTGTATGTGTACATGAGCAATAGACTTTTCTACTTTTATTCTCATAGACAAACAATAATCAATAACAGCCTGAGACATAAGCTCACCTGCATAATCAAGAACGAATCGTTTGGGCTAATAATCTTGCAAAGGCTAGGTTGCAAGTTCTAATCAACACACATGTGACCATCTAGTAGAAGCATCAATTAAAATAATAAAGTATCTAAAATGGTCCACGTGGTAGATGAATAGGCCCACATATGTCACTTAGAATACATTCCAAAAATACAGGTGACTCAATTCCAACTTTAGTTAATGATGGTCTCATGATCAGTTTACCTTGAGAACAAGCAGCACAAGAGAATTCTTTAACTTGAAGAATCTTCTGATTCTTTAATGGATGCCCATTTGAATTCTCAATAATTTTCCGCATCATAATTGATCCATGATGACCCAATCGACCATGCCAAATAATAAATGTATTTGGATTAGTAAACTTCTGGTTTACTATCGCATGTGTTTCAATCATGCTGATATTTGTGTAGTACAAGCCAGAGGAAAGCGCAGGTAATTTTTCGAACACATACTTTTTACCTGTTAGGGTTGTGGTAATGTAAAGATATTCAATCTTACCATCATTTGTAGTTTCAATATGGTAACCATTTCGCCGAATATCTTTGAAACTCAATAAGTTTCTTTGAGACTTACTAGAAAATAATACATCTTCAATGATGAGTTTCGTTCCTCCCGGGAACATTATATTTGCTTTCCCAAACCCTTCAATTATTTTTGTACTACCAGATATAGTGTTAACATTTGCTTCTTTCATAAGTAAGGAAGAAAAATATTTTTTGTTTTTGAGTATAGTGTGCATTGAAGCACTGTCTACGAGACATATATCCATTTCATTTGTTTTGGATCCAGTTGAATGTTGGGGAAAATCCATACTTCTTTTATTATAAAAGAAAAAAAAAAAATTAAGAGAATGAAGCTAGCAATTAAAAAACTTTGATACTTGAGTTATAAACAACATGAGGAAGAATAACATAAACGAAATTCAAATTATAAGTTTATTCCCCAATAAAAAAAAATTATATCGATATATAAGTGTCATTGAAGTAAACTTGTCTATATGACAATTTTATTTATAGATATTTATATAATTGAAAACTCGATAATTTGATTAAGTACTCAATCTGACGTACTACGAGTACATGAGTCATTTTTCATATATAGGGATAAAGTCGAATTTATAATCATTTTGATGGAGTATCTCCTATATATCCTTTTGTACCACTTCTGGTGGTTTGGATAATTATAATTATAATCATAAGGGCGATCATAATACTTCTGCCCAATTCGTGGATTCATTTTTCTTATTGATAATGCGATGTATTATCTCATTCTCTTCATGGACTCATTTTTTTTCTTATTTATAATGCAATGCATTATCTCATTCACTTCAGAGAATGATCAATCATTCATGATTTATCAACAACTTATTAATATTTCAACCAACATGATACAAGAACAATATTGTTCACATCTTTCTCATCAAAATTGCTACTTCTAGAGCATTATAAAATCAAAATTAAATTCCCCAATAAACTTTGATCGACATATATAAACCAAAAGCTTCCAAATTCATAGCAATACATAATAATATCGATATATTGATATTATCAATATATATTTGATATGATGAAACACTAATATACTAAGGAAGCAAATATCAAGAATTATGATATTGATATCAAGTAACCGATCGATCGTGTTAAGAGTCAAAAACTAAAGTTTCATAAATTTCATATCAAGTATACTGACAACCATATGAAAAATCATCATGTAATTATTAATACTCTCAATAACTTTAGTGTATAATTTGGATTTGAAATCTAATCTATAAAAGAGAGTACGTTATATACCGATTATTCGTATATGGGGGGAAAGAGCAATTATATAATGAAATTTATGATATAAAATCCATTCTTATAAAATCTACGAATTACGAATAAAATATTTGCCTTAATATTCTCATGCGAAAAGTTTATGCAAAAAAAACCTCACTGATTTAATTTCCTACAAGAAATAAGATTACATAATCAAATCCTTTCTAATGAACAATGCCATAGAAATATTTACAACTAAAAGGATACACATAATCATCCATATATTTATTTTGTAAAATTGAATGGAAAGTACATACAAGCACTTAATAACCTTTTTCACATATAAAATATAATAAATTATCAAACGGTAATCATATCAATGAAACGAAAAGAGTGTATATTCGTACGTGTTTATTTTTATATGTAATCATATCTAATCTTTTATTCCATAATGGAAAAAAAATCCACATATTTATATAGAAATGACATGATGTATGAAAAGATCAACATACCAAAAGTATGTAATAAAAAATATGAATATATTACTTTATTCACAATAAAGGTGATGCATTCATATACAACCAAATCTTCAACCTATTATTATATAATTGAACTTTTAAAGTGTTTATAATGAGGGTAAACTAATATTCTGAATCATCGTAACAAACAAATATTCATTATTATCGTTTGATATCTCACATATAGTGCAACATATATAGTAAACAATTAACAGAGCTCGCAAAATAACAATACTACATAGTTAACAAATAATTATTGATTGATGTAATCTTCAACCGATGCATATTTCACATAATTTCATATTACCGTAAGAGCATGAGATAAATTACAAGGTTATACGGATCTTATAAAGATTACTATATAATTCGAGTATAATCTCACAAAAGATTAACATATAATCTGTGCATAATCGAAACAATGATTAACACATATTCATGATTAACACATAATTTTATTGAATTACAGTTTTGATAACAGAGGTTTAAAACGAAAAATTTAAACTCTGGTATCACTGTAGGGCCATATAATCAAACCAACCTTATGGATTGTTTTATCGAATCGAATCTACCTCCAACCTTCAAGCTAATCGTGCTAATAACGTGTTATGAAACTATTAATTAAAAGCAAGAACAGTAACAGAATAAGGCTAAAAGAATAGAGAGAGAAGAGGAGGATTTTATTAATTCTTGAGTGTATGTACAATGATCAATAAGCCTCAATTTATAGGTACTGTAATACAAGACAAAAGGAAAGGTTGACTAATCAATATCTTAATCATGGATATCAATCCCATAAATAAATCGATTACACAATCAATAGGCATTCATAATATTCATTATTTATAACAGCTCAAAATAAACTAACAACTCTGCAAATGCAAATAAAAAATAATTATTATATAGTATATTAAAATTAAACTTTTTTTATTAAATACATGTTATATAATTATTTTTAGGGGCAATTACATTTAGGTCCCCCGAGGTTTGCCCTAATTACAAATCAGTCCCTCTTGTTTCAGAAATTACATATTAACCCCTAATTCTAACGAACCGTTTGAGGTCCCTGGGCACCATTAGTATTCCGTTAATTTTGAAATTTAAATTTCTGAAAAATATTACAGAAAAGTCCCTGAACTATGAATTTTCTTACAAAACGACACCTTAACTAAATCACATCAACAATGTAGTCCCTGAAATTCAGGAGTATTTTCGAAAATTCAAATTTCAAATTAGCAGAATACTAATGGCCCCCAGGGACCTCAAACGGTCCGTTAGCATTGGGGGGTTAATATGTAATTTCCAAAACAAGAGGGACTGATTTGTAATTAGGGCAAACCTCAGGGGACCTAAATGTAATTGCTTCTTATTTTTAATATATTCACTAAATTAGGATAAATAAATGAATGGTTGCATAAAATAATATCATATTAATAATTATAAAATTTTAAAATATAAGTGAAAAGTGATAAAAATTAAAAGAAAAAGAATTCAAGTGATGCAAAAGAAAAGATAAGTTAAGAGGGGATGTCTAACAAAAGTTCAATCTATACTGACCTCACATGATGTCAGTCTGTACAAGATTGTACTATATTATTTTTTTAATAAATTTTGAATATTGTGTAATTTTAAATTATATATATGCAATCACCCACTTTCTCATTAATATTTTATTTAAAAACACCACTTATATTTTTAATGTACATTTTTAATAAATTTATTAAGTTTTCTAAAGTTAGAATTTATTTTGTTTAATTTGAGTGAATGTAAGTTATAATATGACATCTATTTTAATTATTTCTTATTATTCTTTGTATTTTTTAAATATTTTTCATTCCATTTTTCGAATACACAACTACATGTACACATATATGTTAAAAAATTAGATAAATAAAGTTAAAATAGAATAATACTCAATACTTTTATTTTAAAATAATAATAAACTATTTTTCCCATATCCACCATATGTGCATAATATATTAAAATAATTAATAATTAATTTTTATGTTATTATTTATATATATTTTTTGAAATAATTTTTATATGAAAACAAATGAATAAGATATTAAATTTATTTGTAGAACATTCACAATTTTGTGGCATGCATGGTGCGAACCTGCTTATTTATAGAACATTCGATAATTTTGTGTATCTTATTTGTTTTAAAATATATAATTATTTTTTAATCATTTCAATTGTATACGTTGGAAAATTTTCAAATCATGTTCATTTAAATTTTTTCTCTCTTAAATTTCGTCTTTTTAGAACATGTTTGTTTATTTATTTATTTTTAATTAATTTTTTCTCTCTCTCAAATCTTGTTCATCTAAATTTTTTCTCACTCTTAAATTAATTTGAATTACTAAACTAACTAGAATGAAATGGACATATATAATAATTTAAAAACCTTAAAATTATTCTAACATGGATAATAATAATTTTTTTATTTCTATATCTTAAATACCCTTTTTATTTTAACTTGTTTTTCATTAAATAGACTAGTGTTCAACAAATTATTGTTGGAAAATCACATGCATTGAGTATTTCATATATATATATATATATATATATATATATATATATATATATATATATATATATATATATATATTGGAATGATAAGAACTTAGAATTATTTATTTTAATATATATAGCAATATCCCTTAGTTTTCACAAGGAATAGAACTAGTATGTGTGTGTGTGTGTATATATATATAATGAATAATATTCAAATTGATAATTTCTTGTTCAACTGAAAATGATGAGGTGTACAATACTGTTTTGCTCTATTATACTATATAAACATGATTTTTGGGCGTGTGTATATTAATCTTTGTAAAAGAGTTTCATATTATTATAATTAAAATGAACATATATTTCACAGTTTTCTAATTGTTATATAATGTCATTTATTTTCAAAAAAAAAAAAAAAAAAAAAAAATATATATATATATATATATATATATATATATATATATATAATGCCATTTGTATTATTTTGCGTTATTAAACACTGCATCATTTATTTATTAAACTACATTTGAGCTAGAAATATTATGTCTTTCAAATAATAATAGTGACGTACATAACTAATATGGCTCACTGTTTAAATTATCATCATATTATCTTTTTTCAGCGCTCGTACCTAACCCGCTAAAACATAAAATTTGAGTGATTATGTAACACCCGGAACAAATGGCGCCACATCCCCCGCACTATGAGCCCGATCCACACATGAAATGGAGAGTCCATACATGAACCAAGCTCACAGCGAACGGGGACACACTCACTCACTAGGCTAGGCGGGAGCTAAAAATTTAAAACCGAATAAACAATTACCAAAAGAAATAAACAAATGCGGAAGCAATGCACATAAATTCATTCCAATAAAACAGAACAACGGATTCAACTAACATAGATACCTAGTCCCGAATTTCATACACAAATCATAAAATAATCATAATCATACAATGCTCATAAATGATTGAGTTACAATGAGTGTGTGTGACAAGACTCAACTTGACCAAAAGACTTGACAACACGACTCCCCGCCTAGCACTCCAAACCTGCAAGAAAACTGAAAACAATCTGGGTTCAGTCTATAGGAGACTGGTGGGTATAAAATGGGGCATAACATAAATAATATTACAGAATTTAAACACGCCCACATGCAAGCTATAATCCCGTGTGAGGTTTGTTTAAATATTTCCCAAGTGGGTGAAAACTAAGTAAAACAACACTCGGAATTACAACAATCAATTTCATTTATTCATATTCATAATCATTCATGAGGTCAATACGTGAGCCAGGCGAGAGGGCGAATTCTCCAACCTTGTCCTCGTGTGTGCATTAATTAATTAATTCATTCATTCAATCATTCATTAGTGATCATATCACATTCATTCATTCGTTCATGCATTCGTTCATTAGCATACATTCATAATCATATCATAAAATAAGTTCCAACCTTCTTCCTCCGGGTGGTGGACGGGTTAGCAAGACCCGACCACCTCATGCATTGACCCGGGGGGGAGGGGGGGGTACATGAATCCCCCAAGGGCACTCAACTACCATTCCACACTAATCTCCTAGTGATGTCTGGTCTTTGTTAAATAGTTGGGACTAGTGCACGGGGATCACCGTTAGCCCGAGCTTCCCCGGATAGCCACGTACACATAGTCCCGGGCCCCATTAAACATTGTGTTCACTGATCTCGCCAAAACATTTGGTAAGGGTTCATAAAAGAAAAGGGCTTACATTGAAAAACATAGACTCTTTTGAAAAGACTCGATTTCTATATATATATATATATATATATATATAGAAATACATACTTGGCTTAAAACCTTCACATAAGGGATATATCGGGTCGTCATAACTAATAGAAGAGAAACCCACCTTTACACCTTACCGACCAATACCAAGAAGAAAACAAGAGGACTTGAAAGTGTCCTATGAGCCCGGCATGTCTCCGCCCTGGAGAAAACTGTACACAAGACAATACAATGTATTCGTGAGACTCAAGACTCTAAATGAACCATATATGACGCACGGCAATGCAATGAATATGATATGAAAGTATAAGAGATGATATTATATCATGGAAACATTCTTGTGCACAATTAATGTCTTAGAGACATGTAAACAATCATTTCATTCATTTCATGAATCATTCATATCCGTTTAAGTTCATTACTTTCGTAATCCATAACAAATTAATCCAAGAAATTCAAATAACGAGCATAACACGTAATATAACATGTATACACATCATATAAGTAATAAAAGAGGAGATATATAAGCAATTAGGGTTCACATTGGAAGCAATCATCCATGCATGCACATATTAGGAGCAATGAAGACATGTTGAGGCATAACTCGTAAAATATTCCACGAAAAATAACAAAAGTTCATAACACACAAGATAATACATGTTAGCATAGCATAGAAGTCATAAAAGAGGTAGAGGAAGATCAAACGAGCGAAGAAAAACGGAACCGGGGTAATAAAAATGGGCAGGGCAGAATCCACCCCCATGGGGAAAAATCCACCCCCATGGATTCTGGTCATAAGCTCTTCTGCATCAAATCCACCCCCGCGGATTTCTTCAAGGCCAAAAATCCACCCTCACGGATTTGCATCTGCGGGAAAAAACACACACACACACAAGGCAAAACTCATGCTAACCAAATAAACATCAAATTAACACACATAGGTAAGTTAGGGTAGCAAATATTCATGCATTTCAATCCATTAAGACAACCAAAGATGCAACAAATCAAGCAAGGAATGAATATGGAACAAGTTCATGCAAACTCTTCACTTTTCACAAATGGCAAAGTCATGAATCCTAATCCACTACCCAAACTAAGTTCGTACATATCACATATGATGTGTTAGGAGTAAAATACATGCTTCATACCAAAAGAATTCACAAGAAAGCAAGCTAGAATCATCCATTTTCTCCCAACCCGTCACTATTCATGCCATATGCCCAAACATGCTCAAATCTTGGAGAAATCATGGAATATGGAACTTAAAATGATTACCAAGTGATACACAACACAAATATGAGTTTACCTTTCAATTTGGAGAAGAAAAGGTGGGGAGATGAGCTCAAAACTCCCATGGCCAAAAAGGGTTTCTTCTTCTTCTTCTTTTCTTTCTTCTTCTCCTTCTCTCTCCATAAAACTGAAAATATCTAAGTGTGGGGGGGTTAGGGTGTCGGTTTGGGGCAGAAAAGGGTGAGGGAGAGAGTGTGCAAGTGGGCTAGGGTCAATGGGTAGGGTCTAGGTGCGTAATAATAGGTCCGTGACTTAGGTATAGTCTTGATCGGTCAATTTAAGCGCGAGTTGCTCGTTCCGGTTGAAATTTGAGGATCCAATTGGTCTTAGAAAAATATGAGGCTTGTCCCATTGTCTCCGATTCATCGATTCGGATCCAATGGAGGTGACGGAACTCAATTCCGAGTTCCCGAGCTCAAGATATGCCGCCCGGAACACAAGGTACGCTAAATGCTCTTTAGCCCGCTTTTCGGTTCCGATCACACAGACGAACACAAAACTCAAACATGCAAGAACAAAATCATGCAACGAGCAAATAAACATGATCTTAAAGCACATAATTCACTCATGCCAAGAATCCACGAAAAACAGAAATCAAATCGAATAAGAACGACACTCAAACAAGAGCATATACGCAAATACGATCAAGAGTTCATAATCAAACAATAAAACTTAACAAAAGAATCCATAATTAAAAATCATATATAATTAATTAAATTATGCACTTTAGTAACCACATACGTCAAGCTTAAATCACAGAACTGGGGCGTTACAAACTCACCCCCTTAAAAAGAATCCGTCCTCGGATTCACTAAAACTAAAGCAAACAAAGAGAGAGCCCCTCGAAAGCAACGAAGAGAGAACCCCGTCTCTCAAACAACAAGAAGAGAGAACCCCGTCTCTCAAACAAGAAGGAGAGAGAACCCCGTCTCTCAAACAAGAAGGAGAGAGAACCCCGTCTCTCAAACAACAAGAAGACAAGGGAGTCTTCAATACTCCCGAGCAACACAACCCAAACATAAGCAGCAACAACAACAAAGAGCAAATAACAAGGAGGAGGTAACAATGGCAATTACAACAATTAACATCAAATAAGACACGTAGGGCCAAGTAATATATATATAAGGCAAGCACATTATTCATCAATTATACAAGGCAATTATCATGAAAAGAGACCAAGGCACACAACAACAAAATTATTGAATTAAATTGCATGTATGTATATGCCATGAATGTTTATGATACCGTTCACCGTAGCAATGAGGTTGAAGGTTGATAATTCATAAAGTAGTTGGAGGATCCGATTTGACTCCCGAGCAATTCTTGAAGTTTCCTTTTTCTCTTGAGAAGTTGAGTTCGTAAAGGTATTCATCCCTTCCGCTATTACTTCCATGGCTTCATCTAATTGAATCTTGAAATGATAGCATGTGCTAAACCTTTCCATGAAGCCTTCGTGAAGGGATGATCGACCACTAGGTAAAGTTGGTGTGTCGTACATTAATCACATCCCTTCAATACTTAGCGGCGTCCTTTACTAATCTCCGAATTTATTTCATCTTCGACCTTTATACGTGCACTTCATTTCTGTTTCTTTAATTCACTCCTAAGGTTCAATTCAAACCCTTCAATAATTACTTCCTTCTGATCCCCAACTTTTCTCTTTCTTGCTCTTCTTGAAATCTGGACTAATTTAATCCCCTCTTGTATCAAAATTCTTGATAAGCCGTTTCTGGTAGAGAGGTTATCGCCATAAACCCAAATTCGTTGCCCCTCCAATTTCTCACCTAATTCTCTTAATTCTTGGAATACTATTCTCTAGTCTTGTTCTTCCTATAATCCTTGAGGTTAACCCAAAACTTTCTCGCTCCCTAAGATTCCAGCTCCATTCGTCCTTTATCCCTCATATGAAGTTTTCGTTACTTGTTGTTTCTTGTATTTCCATTCTTTCAACTAAAGGTAATCCTTTCAAGGATCGAAAAGGATTTACATTATTTCCTAATCAATGCTCCCTTATTTGGAAATTTTAGTTGAATTCGTTACTTCGCCTCTGAGATTAAGGTTTCCCCAAAACTCTTCAACTTAGTTTCTTCGGTGTAGATTGTGCTAGCTAAGCTATATGCCCGGAACTCTTGCTTTCATTCAATTCGACATGATTGATAGGGTTAAGCATCCGCTTTTGCTCTACTCCGGTTCTAATTTCCAAGCCTCCAAATTCCTTTTTCCTTTTTAACTCCCAAGATATAACCCAACTATTCTTCTCGTCTTGATTCGAGTAAGCCTTGATCATTGAATCACTTGATGAACAAGGTGGAGCCATTCCCTATCAATTAAACACTAAGCCATGCATGTTGGATTAACATGCCAACGCACATAGTAAACAATTAAAGATGCAACGATGCAACACGTTGGAGCAATTATATTAATTAGACATAAACGTACATATAGATAAAGAAAGTAATTAATTTAAATCGATGAATGATGCTCGTGCCATGAATATGCAGAACCTGTCACCGAGGTGGTAAGCTTTTAGCTTGATGACGTGTTCCTCATTCCTATAATTGTAGCTTTCTTTGGAGACATTGATAATTCCTTAGCTTTCCATGGTTTTCGAATCTCCATAATCTTCTTGCATACATTTGTATGTCCCACGGCCCGAACGTGCTATTCTTGAACCTAAGGTCTTCTTTGTCCATGGAGTTTACACCTCAACGTACTTCCAAGCATCGACCTCCAAAGGTCGTCCGAATCTTCATCTTGATGTCCTCTCCGGTTGAAGTTCACTTAGCTTATCCTTTGTTTCCGATCTATGCGCATAATTCATCCTTAATAACGCTTTCCATTCTTGCTTGCTTCTTGATGTCTCCATGTTCCAAGGTTCCAAGTAGACGACGCGATTTGAATTCCTCGATGCTCTTAAGTCTCTTTGCCTTGCGTCCATTTGTTGTCCCACGCTTGTATTCGTATCAAGTGAGCTTCCATATTTGACCTCATAGTGAGCTTTATGATTAACGGCTCCCAATCCTTGCATCTGAGTTGAGTCGAACCTTTTTAACACATCTTGCATCCGATCCCTTGAAGCTTCCCAATTTGGTCTTCCAATCGCCCAACCATCCCAAACTCGGAGGTTCAACGGTGAACCTTGGAGCATTTAATCTTGTATTAAATGTCTTCAAACTCGGGGTGGTGAAAAGTTCCACACCCCTCTCGTTGTCTCATGCACCCCTCAAGTTAGAACTTGAGTCTTTACAATTCTTGTATGTTGAGAACCTTCAAGGTTTGTAGGTAGGGCATGATTGATAAACCTTCCCGTGATCCAAGCTTCCTCCCATGATACGAGCCATGATAGGTAGTTCCATTGTGTAAGCCACGGAATTTGAACACTCGGCCTTCAAGTTACTTTGTCAATTGTAGTTGGTGTGAATTGTAGCTTTGTTTGCATGATAGTAGCCTATATAAGAAAAATCAACTCAAATATGGATGCATGAAGATTAGTGTATGCTTATGGCATGTAGTTAAGTTAATCAATGCACATAGAATGCAAAAATGTTACATTTAAAGCAACTAAATAAGAGAATAAATTGTATACATGTATTAAGCAATTTCCAACAATTAGTATCAAATATTCATGCCAAATCGATGCAATGCACACATTAACAAGTTGTTCCTATGCCGTGCGACCTAAGTGACTCAATCACGACACTAGAACACCGGTTTTGCAATCGGGCTCTGATACCACTTAAGGATGTAACACCCGGAACAAATGACGCCACATCCCCCGCACTATGAGCCCGATCCACACATGAAATGGAGAGTCCATACATGAACCAAGCTCACAGCGAACGGGGACACACTCACTCACTAGGCTAGGCGGGAGCTAAAAATTTAAAACCGAATAAACAATTACCAAAAGAAATAAACAAATGCGGAAGCAATGCAGATAAATTCATTCCAATAAAACAGAACAACGGATTCAACTAACATAGATACCTAGTCCCGAATTTCATACACAAATCATAAAATAATCATAATCATACAATGCTCATAAATGATTGAGTTACAATGAGTGTGTGTGACAAGACTCAACTTGACCAAAAGACTTGACAACACGACTCCCCGCCTAGCACTCCAAACCTGCAAGAAAACTGAAAACAATCCGAGTTCAGTCTATAGGAGACTGGTGGGTGTAAAATGGGGCATAACATAAATAATATTAAAAAATTTAAACACGCCCACATGCAAGCTATAATCCCGTGTGAGGTTTGTTTAAATATTTCCCAAGTGGGTGAAAACTAAGTAAAACAACACTCGGAATTACAACAATCAATTTCATTTATTCATATTCATAATCATTCATGAGGTCAATACGTGAGCCCGGCGAGAGGGCGAATTCTCCAACCTTCTCCTCGTGTGTGCATTAATTAATTCGTTCATTCATTCAATCATTCACTAGTGATCATATCACATTCATTCATTCGTTCATGCATTCGTTCATTAGCATACATTCATAATCATATCATAAAATAAGTTCCAACCTTCTTCCTCCGGGTGGTGGACGGGTTAGCAAGACCCGACCACCTCATGCATTGACCCGGGGGGGTACATGAATCCCCCAAGGGCACTCAACTACCATTCCACACTAATCTCCTAGTGAGGTCCGGTCTTTGTTAAATAGTTGGAACTAGTGCACGGGGATCACCGTCAGCCCGAGCTTCCCCGGATAGCCATGTACACATAGTCCCAGGCCCCATTAAACATTGTGTTCACTGATCTCGCCAAAACATTTGGTAAGGGTTCTTAAAAGAAAAGGGCTTACATTGAAAAACATAGACTCTTTTGAAAAGACTCGATATATATATATATATATATATATAGAAATACATGCTTGGCTTAAAACCTTCACATAAGGGATATATCGGGTCGTCATAACTAATAGAAGAGAAACCCACCTTTACACCTTACCGACCAATACCAAGAAGTACCTCAAATATTACCATAAGTTCAGGTCCCAAGTCACTGGGTCGGAAAGGAACATAGCTGAGAAACGGTTGACCAGATGGAAAGACTTGGACCTAAATTGCGAGATTATCATTCCCAATGCTGACGAACACATGGGGGCCCCTCCGGAAGGATGCATTTCGATTTCACTCCAAGCTATAGAGTATGGGTTCTGCTCCCACTCTCCCCCTTCCAAATCGTCTTGTTCAACCATCTCCATATTAGCCCGATTTAACTGCTTCCCAATGGTCACGCCATGGTGACGGCCTTCAGCATGCTGATGAAGCTATTAGGGCAAGTGGAATGTGTGGAACGCTTTACTGAGTTATTTGTCGCCTCGGTCGATGCCGCTGCTTCCCCAAATAGGAGGGGGTTAGTGAAACTCCAATCCTGCTCTGGTAACAAGATATTCGATACGGAGAAGAGCTCCCATGGGAAGGACTGGAAGGTGAAGTACGTATTTGTATGGTACACGAACGGGTGGGAAGGCTTGCACCATACCGCCTGGAACGATGTTGCGCAGGTCCGTTTAGACCGGCGTCCAGTGTTTTGGCCGAACACTTTGCTGTCGGCCCTGAGAGAAATGCATCCTCTGGATACGGGAATTTTTACAAGGACACACTTATTGATAAGCTTGGGATTGGCTCAGGGTACGGCGAGGCACATAGACTTCAAAATGGATAACTACGTCGTCAATTTCCTTAGGCCAAGTATGTTCCCTTTTCTTATCTCCAATTTGCGTTTTGCTTTGTCCCTGCTTGACAGGGTCGGTGTATTATCTAAAATATATAATCACTAACTCTCTTCGTTTCTTGCGCATGATCAATCATGGTTGCCGCGCGAGCCAAAGCTCTTGACCGCAAGTTGAAGAAACGCCAGGCTGAGGAGGCCAAGAAAGTTCTGGAAGGCAAGACGGAGGGCCCCGCCCCCACGGTGGAAGAGATTACCCAGGCGGAGGGCATGACGGAGGAGCACACCAAGGCGGAGATTGCTGCGGTGGAAAAGGCAGTTGGGCTAAGGTGGGCCGACCCCCACAAGCCGATAGAGGGGGATGTTGCAGACGCACGGGGGGCTGCTTGGGTCCTCCCGGAAAACGTTCCTGTAGCCCCAGCTCCTAAGGAGAAAGTGGCAAAACCCCCATGAGGTAAGGGGATTTCTGTCCTATCCGCTGGACGGCCTGATTCCGATGCTGAAACAACTTCTGGGTCGTTTCCGACCGAAGTTTCCAAGGGGCCAAAAACCAACAAAAAGAAGGTCCAAGAGAGCGCTGAGGGTGGAGTCCCCTCCAAAACGACCAAACTAGGCCCCAAGAGGCTGAACCGTACCAATGGGTGGAAACCCCCCCTCACTTTCCAAGCAAACAGCTCATCAGACTTTTCTATGCTACACGGTGATTACGAGAGGATAGTGGATATCCCAAGCTTTGAAAGGCCCAAGTATCCTTTCAACGTCTCGACATTTAAGCCGGATAGGTCTGAGAGGAGGATTGCGACCGGCGTGGTCGATCAAGATGCTATTGGGGCTATTTACTATACCCTCCAAACCGCCGCTGACCACCAGGAGTTGACTAAAGAGGATAACGCAACCCTTTCCTATAATAAGATCTCCTTGTTATGCTCGGTATGCCTTCGTTACTTAGGACTCTTTTCGTTTTATGTGTTTTCCATTTTCTAAAATCCTTTGCTTCCCCTAGTTAATCATGTGTGAGTACCAATTCGCTGCACATTTGGAACTGGCGGAGACAGCACGCCACAGGTTGCTGAGCGAGAGGGCGGAGGTGTTGGAGGCAAAGAGCTGGAAGGATAAAACGGACAAGATGGCGAAGGAGAAAGAGGAGATGAAAAAGATATACGCGGGCAACGTAGAGAGGCTGGGAAAGTAGCTGGAAGAGTCGGCCTGGGAGAATTCAGTCCTGGAGATGGAATTGGCCAACCTCAGGGCCGAGAAGGAAAGGCTCGAGACCGGGTTGGCGACGACCCAGATTCTATTGGACAAGGCAAACGAAGAGCAAAAGAGGGTATATCAGAAAGGAAAGTAGGAGGGGTGGCGGTCCAGCTATGTTGACAGATAGAGAAACGGGGCGGAGACCGCCTTCTGGACTCTCAAGAAACTTGTGCCTCAGATCAAAGATAGCACCGTGGCGGAATTCCTACGGTCAGAGGTGTTCGATACCGTCTCCAGAATGTTGGGCATATTTGACATAGAGATAGGTTTCATGAGGTGCCTTTCGCAAATCCATCTTCACCATCCTATCCCACACACTCTACTTACCGACCCTCGCAAGCTGAATGCCGCCAACGGCTATATTCCCAAGACTCTTCCAGAGCAATTCTTAGCTCGTATCGTATTTGAGGAGGAGGAAGCCCAACCGGAGGAGGAAGCTAAGGGCGATGACGAGGAGACTAATTGGAGCAAGAAACCTTACGGTTGGCGGTAGAGTGGGCCGATGTTAAAGCTGATAAACGCTCAGAGTCAGAGCTTGAGCTGTCGGAGCCCGTAGACCTTGGGAAAGCCAAGAAAACTCTTCTTGCGGCTTTTGTTCCCTCAAGTAGAGGGTCGAAAAATGATGAGATCTGGTGTGAAGACCCAAACGGCCCTGCCCTAGCGATTTCGCCATTGACGGCACTCCCCCTGGCTCCCGTGATCACAGAAAATGAGCCAACGGTCGCCGTGATTCCAACCCTTGCAAACGCCACTCCGGTGATAGAACCAAGTCCTCCGGCTTTGACCGAAGAGCCTGCTGCTGATGCCACGAAACTTTCTATTTCCAATTCTTAAATTATACATCGTTTTTCAGAGTTAGGCATTGTAATTTCCCTTTCTCTGCACATGTTTTGTAATCTGATTGGGGTTGGACCCCACTGTGAAATGAAAACGACTTAACTTGCACCAAGTTTGTACTCGCATTTTACATTTGCTCATTGCCTTTTAGTATTTGGAGATTTACCCCTGGTTTAACTCTTAAAGTAAAAGTTGACGGCACTGTCGCAAGATCTGGCTCGAAATAAACAAGCAAGTATTGGGTCGGAACCAACTATAAGTCAGCTTATGTTTTACTAGGGTATGGCTCCCCTCCTTAAGGCATTGATAGAATATCGAATGCGCGTCTAAGAGATAAACTTACACACTTCAAAAGACACTCAGGTTAACCCGGAAATGTGGGGCGTTTAGATTGACTGAAAATTATAAACATTCAGGTTGGCTGAAAATTAGAAACATTCAGATTGACTGAAAACTACTTTCATTGATGCGAATCGGGTAAAGTACAGAGAACACTTACAACCGGAAATAATTTAAACATAAAATATCTTAAGGTTGTGGGCATTCCATGATCTAGGAATGGTGTTCCCTTCCATATCTTCAAGGTGATAGACTCTATTACGGTCCACTTCTGCGATATGGTAGGGGCCCTCCCAGTTGGGTTGCAGCTTGCCCACGTGCTTGGTTATTTCGACCTTTTTGAGGACTAGGTCACCTATTTGGAAAGCGCGGGGTTTAACACCTTTGTTGTAGCTCCGAGCCACTGTGGCTCGATACTGTTGCATGAGTTGAAAACCTTTCTGTCGGACTTCTTCAATGGTGACGAGCTCATGAGCTCGGTCTTCTGTATTCCTAGCAAGTTGGTAGTTAGAGACTTTGGCTATTTGATGGAGTAGTTCTGCTGGGATCATGGCTTCCGACCCATAAACCATTAAGAAGGGCGTTAACCTTGTCGCGGTCCTTGGAGTAGTGTGGTAAGCCCAAAGGACCCCGTCAAGTTCATCAACCCAGGCACCTTTCTTAGCTTTAAGCCTGGTCTGGAGGTTCTGAATGATGATGCGGTTGATGACTTCGACTTGGCCATTTGCCTGAGGATGGCCAACTGATGCAAAACGCTAACTGATTCCTATGTCTGAATAGTAGGACCTGGTGCTGGCGCTCTGGAACTGAGTTCCATTGTCGCAGATTAGGACCTTGGGGACCCCGAGTCTGCAAATGATATTACGCCAAAGGAAGTTCCGAATAACTTTATCAGTGATCTTCGCGGTTGGTTGGGCTTCGACCCATTTGGAGAAATACTCAACCGCGACTAGCAGATATTGCCTTTAACCGGTTGCGAGTGGAAGGGGTCCCACTATGTCAATCCCCCATTGATCAAAAGGCCAGCAGATATCGACAGGCACCATTTCTGCAGGATGCTGATGCGGGATGTTGGCATGTTTTTGATAGTTTACGCATTTGCGGGCGTCTTCCTGAGCATCATCATTTAGAGTAGGCCAACAAAACCCACTACTTGACACTTTCTTTGCTAGGGATCGACCGCCCGCATGGTTTCCATACTGCCCACTATGAATTTCCTCCAATACGTCCAAGGCCTGAGAGGGATGAAGATATCTCTTTATCGGCCCCATGTAGGCTCTATTGTACAGTCTTCCTTCCGAACCAAGGGAGTAACTTGCAGCTTTGTATTTGCGAAGCATTATCGCGTTCCTGTCGGCGGGCAGGACTTCATCCCTGAGGTACAGTATAAACTCATCAAGCCAGCAGGGCTCAGCTTGGTCGATGGAGTATATCATTTCTTCCTCTCCATCAATCACTCGTCCTTGGCTTGAGAGGTAGGTGATGTTTCGGTCTTTAGAGTCCCTCATTCCATTCACGAATTTGGATAACGTATCTGCCCGCGTGTTCTCCTTCCTAGGAACCTGTTGCAGCTTGAATTCTTTGAATTGGGATGCCAAGGATTTGACCTTAGCTAAATACTTAATCATTGAGTCATCTCGTGCCTCATAAGAGCCTTCTACTTGGCTTGACACCAGCTGCGAATCTCTGGGCACGGAGATCTTCTCAATCCCATGCTCTTTGGCAATTTTAAGGCCTGCAATGAGTGCCTCATACTCCACCTCATTATTGGTGGCTGGAAAATCGAGAGAGATGGCGAAATCGAGCTCTTGTCCTTCTGTGCTTATCAGGGATATCCCCACACACACCCCCTTGAGAGATTGAGGAGCCATCAACTGACATGGTCCATAGCACCGAGCGTGAGGTCTGCTTGTCGGGGTCGTCCTTTTCAATGAGGAAATCTGCAAGGATCTGGGCTTGGTAGACCTGTTGGGAATAGTGCCCTGAAAATTCAATTTGTTGAATTAATTAAACTGAATTTACAGCAAATTGTGAGTATTTCACATATTGATAATTAATGACGTGTCGTGGTATTCTTATATGAAATGTGTTTCATAGAAAAAGACTTTGAATACCGAAATCACGTGTTATTAAGGTTCTAGTCGATAAGATAAGAATATGTTCTTATCAAGACTATAACGTGGTTATATAAGATGATTAGTCTTTCGTCATAGGGAATAGTGATTCTAATTATAACACGTTGATGATTTTCAATAGGATTGGAAACATCGAACTGGACCACTGAGATTATTCATTTTATACTGCTATCTAAAATGAATAAAATCTCAGGAAGCATTGTACTCTTAATCCTGACAATATTTCGGTTTTAGGCATGTAGTGTTAGTCACTGTAATATACTCGAAGTGAGGTCTCGACAACGGTGGCCAAAATACTTTGTATGTTCGGTGACAACATAAAATGAGCTAAAGTGTCATATTGATCGAGGAATCTGTGACCTTGCTAGAAGGTAAAAGATATCCCTGAAATAGATTTGCAAAAGTTCGAATTAAGACTTTGGCCAAAGCACTTCCCGTGATACGTCACCGAAGTTTTATGATGAATGTGTTTCACATAAAGAGAATTTGAACTTAAGGCAAATCAATAAATTTCAGATTAGAGATGAAAAATAAAAGATAGTAGTTGCAATTTATTTTTCATGGATATCTACACGGAGGAGTAAAATGCGAAATTATTCTAGATCGAAAAATTCGTGAATAATTTAATTAATTTTAGAGTGCAACAATAATTATTTAGTGTAATTAAATATTTTTAAATGGTAATTAATTACTATCATGAGATGATAATATATTAATCCGTTTGGAGCTAAAATTAATTAGTCCTGCAGGTCCCCCTGCAAGCCCCAATTGAAAAACCCGAAGAGAAAATATTAAAAGGAGAAAGGGAAATGATTTTTCAAAGTGTTTGAAAATAAGCCAAGGGATTTATTTTAAGAAAATAAATCAAAGTTCCAAAAGTTGGAAATGCCCGAAATTTTATTTTGGAGAAAATAAAATTTTAAATTTAAAAAAAAAATGACGTGGCATGCCACGTCAGCAGACAGGCGTGAGGTTGCACTAACTGGGCGCCAGGTGGCGCGACACGTGGACGGATGAGATCACGCCACATCAGCGTAAAGTAACGGTCCAGATTGGATCTGGACCGGGCCGATCAAACGGGTCAACGGATAGGGACGGTCTGACCCGGACACGTGGCAAAACAGGGATAGGCCACGTGTCGAACCGGGTTCGGTCAGACCGATTTAAGTCCCTAAAACCCTAGCCGCGGGTGGGGGCGCGTGAGAGATCCGATTGTCGCGTTCTCAACGGCGTTGGACTCGTGGTGCTGACATCTACGATGTGGTCATCTAGGTTTTCGTGTCCAAGTTACACACGCAAGCGGTGTGTGAAATTACTATTTTACCCTCGGTTTTTTCCCTATAAATAGGGGCCTTGGGTCCTCATTTTTTCATACAACTCTGGGAGAGGTTTTGGCTGAGTTCTCGGCTTTGAAACCATATCCCTTTTCTCCTAATTAATTCCGATTTATTTTGAAATTAATTTTAATTAGGTGTTTATATAAAACGCCTAATTTCAGGAGATTAAACCCTGAAAAGGGTTTTCTAGTTTAAAGTTTTATTTTCTCTAAGTATTTGGAGAAATACTTTCGGAGCCCACACTCCAAGGGTTTCTCTGGGGTTATTGTAGGGAAGCTCTGCCGGTTACACGAGGAGATCGGGTATTGGGTTCTCGGGAGGTGAATTCGGGAGCTGGAAAAATATCGTTAGATAGTCATATTTGGAGTACGGTAATATTTTACAGTTATATTATTTTAAGCATGATAAATTATATGCTGTTAAGTGTTAATTGCATGTTAGATATTTATCTGCTTAAGTGATTTAAAATTTATTATTAATTGCATGTATATACTTGGGTAGATCTGGCTAGTCTTCCGCTATTATATTAAAATATTTTAGAAATATTTTAATACTTGTATTATTAACAAAATTTTAAAATGTGGTCCCGGACCGCTACTGTTCTGGGCCCACCTCCCAACAAGACCGTCCTGGGCTGATAGTTGATATCAAACTGACTTAACTCAATGACCCATATTACTATCCTTCCCGTGACTTCAGGCTTTTCCAAGACTTGCCGCAATCCTTGGTCTCTGAGGACCACAATGGGATGGGATTGGAAATAGAGCCTCAGCTTCCTGGATGTGTGTACAAGTGCTAGAGTGAACTTTTCGATCTCCAGGTAACGTGCTTCCGCTCCATACAATATCTTACTCACGTAGTACACCGGTATGTGCTTTCTTTCGCGCAGGGCCACCAGTACTAAGCTGATCGCCTCCTCTGTAACTGTCAGGTACATGTACATGGTTTCCCCTGCAATGGATTTTGCTAGCAGAGGGGGGATGCAAGATATTCCTTGAGCCTCTCCAAGGCCTCATCACATTCATCAGTCCAATCAAACTTTTTGATATTACGCAAAATTTTAAAGAAAGGAAGTTTTTCTCAGAAGAGCGAGAGATGAACCTGTTTAACGAAATGATTCGACCCACAAGACGCTGAACGTCCCTGATCGTGTGGGGCCTGTTGATTTTTTTCAGTGCTAGGATCCTTTCTGGGTTGGCCTCAATTCCCCTCTGACTGACAATATAGCCCAGGAATTTACCTCCTTCGATGCCGAACGAGCATTTGCTTGGGTTCAACTTCATCCAATACTTGTGCAGCAGGTCGAATGTCAGACCCAGATCCTTCAAGTGCATCTCAGCCTTTTCGCTCTTGACGATCATGTTGTCAACATATACCTCCATTGTTTTTACAATCTCACCCTCAAAGACCTTATTGACTAGCCTCTGGTAAGTGGCTCCTGCGTTCTTCAATCCGAAGGGCATGACTTCAAAGCAATAAATACCCTTGACCACGATGAAAGTGTTGGGATTAGTGCCCTGAAAATCCAATTTTTTTGTAAATATTTCGTATTTTGTTGGATTAATAAAACTGAAATTATTGCAAGTTATGAGTATATTAATATAATTAATGACGTGTGATGGTGTTCTTATATGAAATGTGTTTCATAGGAAAAGACTTTGAATACCGAAATCATGTGTTATTTAGGTTCTAGTCGGTAAAATAAGAATAAGTTCTTATCGAGACTATAATGTGTTATATAAATATGATTAGTCTTTCGTCATAGGGAAATGGAGTTTCCAGTTGTAACACATTGATGATTTTCAATAGATTTGGAAACATCGAATTGGACCACTAAGATAGTTCATTTCAAACTACTATCTAAAATGAACAAATCTTATGGAGCATTAGGACTCTTAATCCTGGTAGTATTTCGACTTTAGGCATGTAATGTTAATCATTGTAATGTGCTCATAAGTGAGGTCTCGATATCGAATGACCGAATAACATTTGTACGCTCAGTGATTACATGAAATGTGCTGAAGAGAAATATTGATCAAAGGAATTTGTGGCTTTGATGGAAAGTTAAAAGATATTCCTGAAATAGATTTGCAAAGTTCGAATTAAAACTTTGGCCAAAGTACTTCATGTGATGTGTCACTGAAGTTGTATGTTGAATGTGTTTCATGTACAAGAAATTTGAACTTAAGGCAAATCAGGATATTTCAGATTAGAAGTGAAAAATAAATGATAGTAGTATTAATTTATTTTTCATGGATATCTACACGGAGGAGTAAAATACAAAATTATTCTAGATCGAGAAATTCATGAATAATTTAATTAATTTTAGAGTGCAACAATGTTTATTTAGTGGAATTAAATATTGATAAACGGTATTTAATTATTATCATGAGATGATAATATATTAACCCGTTTGGAGCTAAAATTAATTAGTCCTGCAGGTCCCCCTGCAAGCCCCAATCGAAAACCTGAATATAAAACATTAAAAGAAAAGAAAGAAATAAATTTTCAAAGTGTTTGGAAATAGCATGTGGGCACGCGCCACTTTAAGGTGGCGCGTGTGGGCACGTTCGGGCGAATTACAACGAGTGGCGGGCGGCGTTGGACTAGTGGTGATGAGAGCTACAACGTGGTCACCTCAAAATTTGCATCGAAGTTGTACACGCAAGTGGGATGTGAAATTACCATTTTACCCTCAGTTTGGCTCCTCATTTTTTCTCACAACTTTTGGGAGAGGTTTTAGCTGAAATTTTGGCTTTAAAACCATATCCCTTTTCTCCTAGTTAATTCCTTATTATTTTGGAATTAATTTTAATTAGGTGTTTATATATTTAATATATAAAACACTTAATTTCGGGAGAATAAACCCTGAAAAGGGTTTTCTAGTTTAAAGTTCTATTTTCTCTAAGTATTTAGAGAAATACTTTCGGAGCCCACACTCCAAGGGTTTCTCTAGGGATATTACGGGGAAGCTCTGTCGGTTTCACAAGGAGATCAGGTATCGTGTTCTCGGGAGGTGAATTCGGGGAGCAGTAGCCATCTTCAGTGAAAGGTATTTTTATATTATATTTTGTTTAAGCATGATAAATTAGGTGCTCTTAAGTGTTAATTGCATACTTTATTTATCTGCTTTGTGATTTAAAATTCATTATCAATTGCATGTATATACTTGAGTAGTTCCGGCTATTCTTCCTCTGTTTGTATTTAAATATTTTAGAAATATTTTGATACTTGTATATTAGGGAAAAATTTTAAAGTACAGTCCCGGAACATTACTATTTCGGGTCCCTGTACCAGCAGAAAGCAGTCTTTTTCTTATCCTGCTGGGCCATAAAATTTTGGTAATAGCCTTGAAAGACATCTATCATGCTCAGAAGCTCACACCCAGCGGTGGAATCAACCAGTTGGTCGATCCGCGGGAGAGGGTAAGGGTCCTTGGGGCACGCCTTATTCAGGTCTGTAAAGTCATTGCACATTCACCACTTTCCTCCTGTTTTGGTGACCAAGACGACATTGCAGAGCCAATCGACATATTTCGTGTGCGTGATGTACCCGGCGTCCAAGAGTTTGTTGACTTCTTGCTCGATTATTTCATTACGCTTATCACTCTGCACCCTCAGCCGTTGCTTAATGGGTCGAAAGCTTGGGCCAACGTTCAAGTGATGCTCAATGACTTTTGGATCGACGCCGATCAAATCGGAGGATTTCCAGGCAAATACATCTGCGTTTTCTCACAGGAATTGGATGAGCATGTACTGTTGTTTACCTTTCAGGTTTGCCCCAATATTAGTGGTTTTCTCTTCATCGTCGGGCACCAATTGAACGGGAACAATAGCGCCCGCTGCATCGATCTTTCCGTCGTCTAACTTTCTCTTTTTTCGGGCAATTGTGAAAGTCATTTGCTTGGAGCACATCTCTGCCATTGGGCCATTGAGGTCGGTGAGTTCCGTATCTAGGAAGTCATCAACGTTCAACAAAGGGACAATGGTTTTGTTGGGGAGCTTTACCTTCTCCATGGAAATGGAATTGCATTCCCAGAATTCCGGTATGTTGTCCTGAGCTCCCCGATTCCATGCGGCGTTGGCAGTTTGATGGTTTGGTGGTACGTGGAGATCACCGCTCTGAAACTTATGAGGGCGGGGCGCCCTATAATGATATTATAAGCGGATGGGCCCTCCACCACTAAGTACTCGAGCAGCTGAGTGGCTCTTCTTAGCAATTTTCCCATGAAAGTGATGAGCTTGACTCGCCCTTTGGAATAGACTTCTAATCCACCAAAACCTGTCAAAGGTGTTTTAATGGGTTCTGTAGCACCCGAAGCGCAAGGTGCCACATCCCCCACACGATAGCTCAGTCCACATATGAAACGGACAACCCATACATGAACTAAGCTATAGCTTATGGGAGACAAGAAAACAAAATGACAACTAGGTAGGCGGGACTAACCCAAACCAATTACCACAATACATAAGAAATAAAGCGGAAACATGCTATATTATCGATCATTTATCAAGTAAAGCATATTCTAATCTCACATATCAAATACTTTATCATCTCTCAAAATACATAACATGTCATACTAATGTCAAAGATATCAATACATGAAAGTGTAGTGTGCTAGACCCGACATAAAGACAGGACACGACTCTGACTCCCGCCTAGCACGTACCTGCAAAACACTGAAAGTTGGAGGCTTCAGTCCATGGAAGACTGAGTGAGGGGCATAATAGATATAAGCACAGACAACATGCAAGTCATAACCTCGGGTAAGGTTTTATAATTGAAAACAATATAAGTTCAAAACACACTACACATTACCCGAGATTACAACTATCAAATTTAACACTTTATTCATTTCAATCAATCAATAGCCCGGCGAGTGGGCTTGCACGATCTCCAACCAAACTCCGACAGTGTACAATGATTATGTTTCAATTGATTAGGTTATCACACAAATAGTTACAGTGCACACGATAAATAACACAAACTCCTTCTTCCTCCGGATGATGGTGGGTTTGCAAGGCCTGAACCATCCACGGTAACACGGTGTACGTCGGGAACATGACTCCCACGCACGGGACTCCTTCCTCCACCAAACCTCCTGGTGGATTCAGGGTTGATCCCTACGATAAGAGGGGAGTGTAAGAGTTACCCGTCAGCCCATGCTTTCCCGGTTGGCTCAAACATTAGCCCTCAGGCCCACGGTGAACAATACACGGCTACTCGCCAAAACACGGTTATTTAAATCATGGTAACACGGTACACGACTTGTTTACAAATTAGTTGAGGGTTTTTGGAAAGATTATAGATATATATATATACGTTTTGGCCAAAATCCACATAAGGGTTATACGGGTTCTAGGTAGCTAGCAATTAAACCTCACTTGTGTCGACAAAATATAAGCAAAGACACGGCCTAAGGAGCTCGCTCCTCGTCACTGGGAGGCTGGTCTGTGCAACAAAAACAAGTGTACGTGAGACACGACTCGTATGAACCAATTAGGACGAACGGCGTAATCATGAACAATATAACATGCATTAGCAATTATGGGATGATATGATCATATTTGAGATCCGGCGGGCATTAACAATATAACGTGCATTAACAAAAACAAGTGTACGTGAGAAACGACTCGTATGCCCTAGAACAGGCGGGTGGCGGCTCGCGAGGCCCTCGCGCGCGACTTTTTCGCGTGGGGTTTCGCGTGTTCGTCGTAATCCGGGTTTTCGTTTCGTGTTTTCGTTCAAAAGCAAAACCAATCCAAGAAATCCAAAAATAGTTTATACAGTTTCAAATCTAAAACAGTTTTTTTTTTTTAAAACAAAAATTTCAAAACAGTTTTCAGAAACTTTCAGGAAAAATACAGTTTCGTAATTCAGGCTTTCTAAAACAATTACAAATACTCAATCGCATCAAGCCTAAGAATTTCTACCAAATTCAGAATAATTGAGACGAATCAAAAACATGATTAACGAGGTGGCTCTGATACCACTTGTTAGAAAACAGGAATCAGAAAGCAGCGGAAATTTAAAATTTTTCCAACAAAAGGATCTTGGACTCGCAATCGTGTATCCAAATTCGTAGAGATTAGAAACTTACTTTTCAATAATCTTTCTTCAAGCGTTTCAATCCACCCAAGAACGCTATTCTCACGGTTTGATCCCCTCTCCTTGGTAAAGCTCGAATCTTCAAAACTTCTAACTTGAAGCTCTCTAGAGATAGTCCACCAACTTGACTACAATCTAACTAGTAAGGATGCTAGTTCTCTAGTTAGTGTTTAGGCTTAACCTAGGGTTTAATTTATCTTGGAGAAAGGATGGTGTTCAACACATGAACCAAAAGAAATCAATCACTCTCTAAGGCGAGCATGAGCTCCCCTATATATAGGACAGGGAGGGGGACGCCGAACCCTAGTCCTTTTGGGGCAAGGATTTGGCCCCTCTCTCTAATCACTTGATCATCAAGTAATTTTGACTTTGACTTTGAATTCTAATTCAAATCAACTTTTAAGAGAGCCAAAAAAAAAATATCCAAACCCCTTTTGGATAATTTTATACTATATTTATTAAATAAATAAATAACTTATTTTGTCTAATTAATTAATTCATAATTAATTAACTAGATTAATTTTCTCCAAAATAAGACTTTTTTTTTTAATTCAAAATTAAACCAAAGTCTATTAAATAATTAACATTTAATTATTTAATATATATACACGTATATATATACACATGTGAGACACGTGTCACAAGGACACGTGTCACTCACGTGACTCACACGTGTGGTTTCACACGCGTGGAACCCTCTTGGCTCGATTAACTCGTTTAATCATTTTAAAGCCTTAACTCATGTAACCAAGTTGTTGTGTGTGACCCTCGTTCCCAATTCAATTAGCTGTGACCCTAATTAATTAATTCACTAATTAATTAATCAGTCCACAGATTAAACGACCATAGTCTAGCAACAGGTGTTTAACCCCTAGCTGAATTGGAATGTTCGGATTCGACAGAACCTTTAAGCCATTGATTCATGTGAGATACAATCCTCCTACTTACTATCTCTCAACCAAGATCTAGGGTAAGGGAATAATCAGAACCCTAATAATCCAGTCTTAAAGAAAAGTGCGTTTCATATCCATTTGATCTCAATCCAAGAAACCCTTTTCTTGATGTCTTGATCTACTGCCTTGGCCAAGGACTCCATATGGCATATGAATGACTTATACAATAAGAGATCACCTTGCAGATGCAAGTGTAGGTCCTTTCTTGATTCTCATTCACTTTCATGAATCACTTGTGCAGCCCCAACATAAGCCTTGAATCAGTTGTCTAAGGTGACACCCTTTAAAGCTTATATCTAAGACTACAGAGTTAACTCATAAAGTGACATGGAACCTCAAGTCTAAGGATCAATTAATCACATCAATGGCTCATGAGATATTTCCTAATCTAGAAGTTTCCATTTCCTGAAATAGAAACTTCCTTTCCCATTTAGGAATGTTCTCACACGGGGCACCTCAGTGAACTTACTTATTGAAGTAAGCACCCTCATGTATCACACACGTATCAACTATACACTTTGCACCTCCATGAAATAAGGTGGTCCTTCTTAAGGGCGTGATCCCACAAGCAAGCCTTAGAGGAGTCAGGTTGACACTCCCACTGTCGGTAGGACTCATCGGCTTGGAGTATTTTACTAATCTTGACTTATGTGATATAGGGCTCGTTTCATGAACCATTTCACCTAAATGGTAGAGTCCTAAAGTCATCAGGATTAGGGGAGTTCTCATACATGCACAGCTAAAGTAAACGCATACCAAGCAAGAGCATATAAAGAAGTGTTACCTTAATTCGTTATTTTATTCAAAGATTGTCTGTGATCTCAATAAGGAAAAGTACAAAGCGGATATACAATCGGCTTTCTAGGGCACTATTCCTAACAATCTCCCACTTACCCGTCAAAGCCATTCTAAAGCTACTCTAAGTCCCATCTTCTTGAAGATGACTTTGGAAAGCTTCTTGACTAAGGGGTTTAGTAAGTGGATCTACCACGTTCTCTGCTGATGTGACCCTCTCTATTTGCACATCTCCTCTTTTGATAATATCACAGATTAGGTGATACTTCCTCATAATGTGTTTGGTCCGTTGGTGAGGTCTTGGTTCTCTTGCTTGAGCAACCGCCCCAGTGTTGTCATAAAACACAGTAATGGGGTCTTTCATGCTAGGAACGACATTCAACTCTTAAATGAAATTTCTAATCCAAACACCTTATTGCAACTAAGCTGCAAGTATTCGGCCTCAGTGGTCGAATCTGCAGTGGTCGTTTGCTTGGAACTCTTCCAACACACTGCTCCGCCGTTTAGGCAGAAAATGTATCCTGACATTGACTTAAAATCATCTAAGTCAGATGCGAAGCTTGCATCGCAGTATCCTTCGACAGTAAGATCTTCCTGTCCTCCGTAAACTAAGAATAAATCTTTAGTACTTTTCAAGTACTTAAGAATATTCTTCACGGCAGCCCAGTGACCATCTCCAGGGTCAGATTGGAAACGACTTGTTACACTAAGTGCATAAGCCACATCCGGTCGAGTACATAACATTGTATACATTATGCTACCTATTGCTGATGCATAAGGTGTATGAGTCATTCTTTCCTTCTCAAGGTTAGTCTTAGGACACATCTTCTTAGAAAGACATATTCCTACACTCATAGGAAGGTTCTTAACCTTTGCTGACTCCATATTGAATCTCTTCAATACTTTATCAATGTACATCGACTGTGACAGTCCTATTAACCTTCTAGATCTATGTCGATAGATTTTAATTCCAAGGATATAGGACACATCACCAAGATATTTCATCTCGAATTGGTTCGATAACCATAACTTAGTCACTTTCATGTCATCCTTCGAATTCCCAATAAGAAGGATGTCATCAACATAAAGTACTAAGAATTGCACTGAGGTCTCCAATTCCTTTCTATACACACATGATTCATTCGAAATTTGAATGAAACCAAACGCTTTGACTGATTCATCAAATCGAATGTTCCAATTCCTAGAAGCCTATTTCAATCCATAGATTGATCTTTGGAGTTTGCAAACCTTTTGCTCACTCCCACTGAATGTGAAAACTATGGGTTGCTCCATATAAATGTCTTTATCAATGTCACCATTGAGAAAGGCAGTTTTCACATCCATTTACCATATCTCATAGTCATAATATGCAACAATGGCAAGCATGATCCGAATAGACTTTTGCATTGCAACTGGTGAAAAAGTTTCATCAAACTCCACGCCGGGTCTTTGAGTGAATCCTTTTGCAACCAATCTTGCTTTGTAGGCTGCAATGCTTCCATCAACTCCAAGCTTTCTCTTAAAGATCCATTTGCAACCTATGGGTTTGACCCCATCAGGCAAATCTACCAAGGTCCAAACTTGGTTGGAGTTCATGGAATCCATTTCAGATTTCATGGCTTCTATCCACTGTTCAGAGTCAGAATCTGAAAGTGCCTCCTCATATGATAAAGGATCATTATCCTTTTGAGAGATTTCATGGAAGAATTCATACCATCTCTCCGGCTGTCTAGGAGTGCGTTCAGAACGCCTTAGAGGAGGATTTACGTGTGTATCGAAATTCGTGATTGGTTGTAGTTGATCAGAAAGGGACGTATCTTCAGTGGGTGGCATGGGGTCACTTTGTACTTCCTCTAATTCTATGATCTTGCCTTTCTTTTCTTTAAGGAACGGTTCCTCCAGAAAAGTGGCATTTCTAGAAACAAACACCTTTTGCTCAGATTGATCATAGAAGTAGTATCCTATGGATTCCTTAGGATAACCTACAAAGTAGCATAAGTTAGAACGAGATTCTAACTTATCTCCCACTTTCCTCTTCACATATGCAGGACAACCCCAAATTCTTAAGTAGGAATAACTAGGGATTTTACCATGCCACATTTCATAGGGCGTTTTTGTTAGGAATAGTACCCTAGAAAGCCGATTGTATATCCGCTTTGTACTTTTCCTTATTGTAATCACAGACAATCTTTGAATGAAATAACGAATTGAGGCAACACTTCTTTATATGCTCTTGTTTGGTTTGCGTTTACTTTATCTGTGCATGTATGAGAACTTCCCTAATCCTGATGACTTTAGGACTCTACCATTTAGGTAAAATGGTTCATGAAATGAGTCCTATATCACATAAGTCATGATTAGTAAAATACTCCAAGCCGATGAGTCCTACCAACAGTGGGAGTGTCAACCTGACTCCTCTAAGGTTTGCTTGTGGGATCACGCCCTTAAGAAGGACCACCTTGTTTCATGGAGGTGCAAAGTGTATAGTTGATACGTGCGTGATACATGAGGGTGCTTACTTCAATAAGTAAGTTCACTGAGGTGCCCAGTGTGAGAATATTCCTAAATGGGAAAGGAAGTTTTTATTTCAGGAAATAGAAACTTCCAGATTAGGAAATATCTCACGAGTCATTGATGTGATTAATTGATCCTTAGACTTAAGGTTCCTTGTCACTTTATGAATTAACTTTGTAGTCTTAGGTATAAGCTTTAAAGGGTGTCGCCTTAGACAACTGATTCAAAGCTTATGCTGTGGCTGCACAAGTGATTCATGAAAGTGAATGAGAATCAAGAAAGGACCTACACTTGCATTTGCAAGGTGATCTCTTATTGTGTAAGTCATTCATATGCCATATGGAGTCCTTGGCCAAGGCAGTAGATCAAGACATCAAGAAAAGGGTTTCTTGGATTGAGATCAAATGGATATGAAATGCACTTAGCTTTAAGACCGGATTATTAGGGTTCTGATTATTCCCTTACCCTAGATCATGGTTGAGAGATAGAACGTAGGAGGATTGTATCTCACATGAATCTATGACTTAAAGGTTCTGTCGAATCCGAACATTCCAATTCAGCTAGGGGTTAAACATCTGTTGCTAGACTATGGTCGTTTAATCTGTGGACTGATTAATTAATTAGTGAATTAATTAATTAGGGTCACTGCTAATTGAATTGAGAACCTAGAGGGTCACACACAATAACTTGGTTACATGAGTTAAGGCTTAAAAATGATTAAACGAGTTAATCGGGCCTAAAGGGTTCCACACGTGTGGGTCACGTGACTGGACACGTGTCATTGTGATAGGTTGACGGGAGCTTGACTCCCGCCATGTGGGTCACTCCTCAAGGTCTCGCCCTCCTCTTGTACGATGTTGTACAGATAGGTTGACGGGAGCTTGACTCCCGCCATGGAGGAGAAGTGGGCCTTGAGTTTCTTGGCCAAATAGGCATAGTCTATGATGCTATGGAGAGCAAGCCAACCAATCTTGAGCTGGACCCTCGAGCGTGGTTTCGAAGATTTTTGCCCAAATGAGCTTGGAGTGGCCGTAGAGGCTGACCTGAGCCTCAAATTTTGAACAATGCTTCACGGGATCAGTGTTCCTGTGATAAATCGGCAAATTGGTGGGGACCTTGTCCACCACCTTCACGTCGATGATTGCATCGGAAAAAGGGGGATCTTGTCTCCCTTTCGCTGCGATACACCCTTCTCTTATGGTGGGGAGGGTGATCGTCATGGTGGGCGGGCACCCTTGCCTCCTGGGCATGCCTGCGAGGAATGTGTGATGACACTTCCTCCTGTAGATCAAAGTATTCTGACCCACGGCTGGGGTCGGGTTGGTATTGCTGTTGTTTTTGTTGTTGCTGTCGTTGTTGTTGCCCTCTCCTAGGGAGCTGATTTTGGAGGTCACCAGGGCTGACCCAATATCTACGGTTGGCCCGTAGGTAGGTGTCAGGGATGGACCTTAGCCCCCTCGCTTGCAGTCCCAGCGACGTGGCGGGTGCCTCTATCATCCTCCTCCACGTTTTTGAGGATCTGTGAGGGACGCTCCTCCTCTTGGTCCACCCTCTTTCTCATAAGCTCCCGGCGGGAAGGCGGGTTGTCGTTGTCATCGAAACCTTCTTCTGAGTGAGCACCAAGATGGACTGAGCGCTGGACTCCCGGAGCTGGGGCGAAGTAGATGGTTTGAGGTTGAGCATATCGGTTCTGAACATAGGGGAGTGGCGGATACCCCTAAAAGTTGGGTTGGTTCGTAGGCTGTTGGACAGCGTACGCCAAGGGAGCTGAGGGCCTTTTGACCGTGGGGTAGGCGATGTTTTGCGTGGTTAGTGCGAGGGGAATTCCCCGTGGGCTCGCAACCGTCAGGGCCTCTGCCCTGCATTGCTCAACGTAGGCGATCAAATCCGCCTCTGAGAGGATCACCCGGCCTGTTGCACTTGGGCCAGCCTCCATAGCAGCTATCCCTACCACGGGGGTGGGAAGTTTCCTCCCGGGGTATTGAGATCAGGGAAGATCTCTTCACCATTTTCATCGTAGACACCACATCTGTGACGGATTTGGACCATGATGCAAGTTGTATGTTGATTATTGAAAAGGACTTAGGCTTTCTATTCAGAGTTTTCCCACAGACGGCGCCAAGATGATAGTGCCAAAATCTGGCTATACGCTGGACTGCAGATTAGGACTCCCAGTCACCCAAGATATTTGTTTGCGTGAGGCAACTCTGATGCTTTCCTGGACTGAAAAGGATGAAACAAACATGAGATCAAAGGCCAAACGGGGGAAGGTGGGGGTTGAACCCGTTTTGGCACTCCGACGCTCAAGTGAGCTGAAGCTCTGGGTCGAGAATGTAAAGTGAGTAAGGACTCAGGACGTAAAGAAAAGCTTACCATTGTCAATGGCGGAGATAGACTTATATACGAGGGAGACGGACTCTTTAGGTGCAAGTACATCTCTAAGAAAGTGTGGATCTGGTCTGGCGGGAGAGCGACGGTTGGTGGCCGGAACAGTGCTTTTCTAGCTAAAGCATTGTTTGTCTGCTCCTGCCAGGATGCCTGACACAGTTAATGCGGCCTGCTACAGGTGGTACGTGCATTGAATGCGGTTGTCAAGTAGCGTGTGGGTCAATCGGACGCCTGGGTTGGCCGCCTCTTGGTCGAAGAGGGACCCTGGGTCGAAACCGTCCCTCGCCTAGCACGTAACCACTCTTCTTTGAAGACCAAGTCCTGGCTCGATAGGCCAACAAACCTGGGGTCGGATTTGGGGAGGCTAACCTGGCTCCGTTTTCCTACGTGGCAAGACACGTGGAGTTTAGTCATAAACCCCAGATTTTCCCCTTTTCATAGAGAAAAGTAGGAGTTTTAACTTGATCTCTGATTTAAGAATATATATTTTTAAAATAAATTAAATTAGTACAAAGCAGTACAAACCGACCTTACGTAAGGTCAATACAAAGCCAAACTGACAATATATTAAAATAAACCGACCTTACGCAAGGTCATTACTTATCTATCTCATCTCATCCCAATCAATAAAGTAAACATGCAAATATATGTATATATGGTCATCTCCAACGAAGCGATGAATTTAGTGATCGTTGTTATCAGGAAGGAAAGAACACAAAGTGCGTGGAACATCAAAACTTATTTTGTATGTTGAACATATTTGGAGGTTCGAAATATCTAAATTTATTCTAATCTTTTAGAAAATGTTTATTTTCATGGTTTGTTATCTAGTTGGATTTAATATGATCATGTTAAACTTTTGTTATATACCCAATTTAATTTGTTTACTACAAGAGATTATCTTAGTTAATTAAAAACTCTTTTTTGGAGTTGTTAAATAACATAATATTCTTATATTTTCTTGAGTTTTATCAATAGTATAGGGCTCTTACAATATTTTAGTAAACATAGGAATTAATGTGTTAACACACTCATTTTTAATAAAGTAAACTATCTCTTACTTGTATATAGTTATTGACTAAATTGTTTAGAATATATAGTGTTCTTATATTTTCTTGGGCTTTATCAATAGTATAGGACGCTTACAATATTTTAGTAAACATAGGAATTGATGTGTTAACACACTCATTTTTAATAAAATAAACTATCTCTTACTGTATATAGTTATTGACTAAATTGTTTAGAATTTTCTAAAAACATTCTAATAAAATCATATATGGACAGAATTGTGTAGAAAATTAATCTTAATTATTAGATAAAATAAAATTTAATCCTGCATTTCTTAGTTGAGCCTCATAAATTGAATGAGATCATATGCAAACATCACGCAAAGAGTGAACAAAATGAAAGATCATTGTTGTTTTCTTTTCCGTTTTCTTCCCTCAGCTGAAAATGAAAGATCCAATTTAGGTGATGGTGTCACTCCAACTTCCATCTAATAATTCACGGATAATTAAATCCCAACCCATCTAATAATTCACACACCTAAATAAATTCCACTGTCTTTGAAATATTATTTATTATTTTCTTTTCCTCCAATCCCTCAACAACCCAAAATATAAACAAATCTCCTTTATTTCATCAAAACTTATAAGTGGCTATAATCGTATAGATGGATACAGACAACATTCTCGATATTTGTATTTTGACCCAAATTATATCTCTAACTAGATTTACTCACAATAATTACAATTTTTCCTATATCTTGACCCTGATGATGTCATTATATTTATACTCTATCTACTGTGATTGCAATCTATATTTGGACCTGAGGACATTCGGACCACCGGGAAGATCTATGAACGTATTTATTTTGACTTTTAATGAGGGTTTAGTTAATTAAAGCGACAGTTTAGGTTGTTTACTTGGCATTGTTATAAACCCGCGCCTATCTAATGGACCTATACTTGCAGTGGTGTGTTAGTGACTTATTTAAAACTACAAAATTGGAGTGTGTAAATACACGGATGTAAGCAACATCAATGTAATCCCAAAGATACCGAAATTTACGTTAGATGCCATTGAGTCCTATAGCCAAATCTCACGCTGGCATTCTGTACAAGGAAATTCTGCATGTTCTTCTTTTCGTTATTGATCATTTTTGTAATTTCACTATATGCCTTAGTTTCTTTTCTTACATATGTTAATATCTTTTAATTTTTACAATAATTTTTTTGTCGATCTCATTTTCGACTTGAAATCCTGTAAATTTTGCGTACTATTTTTTATAGAGTTAATAACATTTTACCCCCCTGTGATTTTGGAAATTGGCAAAATACCCCCCTGAAAGATAACAATTCCCAATGAAACACATTATGTTTTTTAAAAAAAGGCTCACTGCCTCCCGCATCAATTTTTTAATGATTTTAGCTATAAAAAGACAAATGTACCTTTTCATATATTGACCTTAATCAACGGATGAACAAGCTGAAACATTAATTGAAATCTTTAGAATTTTCCCTCTCAAACACAAACCCTTCTTCTTCAATGGATTCTTGGTAGGATTTGAGACATTGGCAAAACCTTTGGATTCCTAGAAGCTCACGAAGAATCTCCTAAGGGTTGCATGTTCACGGTATGTAAAGGATTTTAGTGGGTTTGTGTTAGTTTCCCCTAAGTGTTAGCATGTTGTTAATGGGTTTTTTTATCTTCACTTCGTGACCTGAAGTTGTTGAAATTTCTTGTAAATCTTATAAATTTTTGTGATTATTAAGCTGATATAGTGAAATTTTGGATGTATTCAGCTGAGATACTAATTGTTGTGCAATGGTGGGTTCCATGGAAATACTTTGGTCCCTACAGACATGTTGAAAGGGTGTGGTATTTTCAATGTTTGTTGTCTCTTTACTTTGAGACATGGGCTTGTCGTTTTGTTATTTTTTATCAGCTTAAACTTGTGGTCCATGTTTGAAATCTGTCCCTGTTTTTTTACACTTAGTCACTGTATCTCATTGTTTTTTTTTTTTTTTTTTGTAATTGTAAATGGTTGAGATACACATATGGATTGGCGATAGGTTTCAATACAGTCCAGTTATGAGTTATGTTGGTGGAAGAGTATTTAAAAAGTCTGGTATTAATTTGGAAGAACTAAATCTGACTACACTTTATGATGTGTATGAAGAAGGGGGTGGTGCTCGTAGCTCAGTGCACTTCTACTGGCAAATGACAGGCCACTCATTAGAGGAGAGATTGAGGAAGCTGATGCACTATTGGTACAAAGAATGGGGGATAAGTGACAGTGATAAACCTCTTGTATTCTACAGTCAAGTGATAGATATCAACTGGTTTTCATTCAACACTCAAAGGGATGCAATTGAAATTGAATCACAGCCAAATGTGCAGATTGAAAAGGACAAAGGCATGGATGAAATCATCAATAGTATAGACTTCAATTTCAATACTTCAATTGTGGCAAAGACTTCAACAGAGTTGAATAAACTGTGGGAAGCACTGGTTGCTGATGATGAATTCACAAAGCCCAACAATGAACAAGCGGGTGGTGGTGCTCAAGAGGAGGAATTCACAGATAATAACAATGAACAAGGAGGTGATGTTGTTGTGGAGGAAGAATTCACAGACCACCACATTGAATGTGGCCTTGCTGGTACAGATTACACTCAAGAGGAGTATGAAACAGGGGACTTTAATAGGTTTAGTTGTGGTGTCATGCCAACAACTGTTAATGAAGATGGGCCACAAAAGGTGCCACAAAAGAGGAAGACAATGCAAAAAATAAGAAATATGAAGAAGAATAAACAAAAGAGCCCTGTGGTTGCATATCCTACTAGAAAGAACATCAAGAAGACACAACCAATTAGAAAAAGAAAGGCAGTTGGATGCAGTTATGACAGAGATCCAGATGTATTTGGTGAGTCCAGTAGGTCTGAATTTGATGACAGCTCAGACAGTGATTACCATCAAGCAGCAGCTCAACTCTCAAGTGACAGTGATGGTGAAGATCTTATTCCTGATGCAATGCTAGTTAATTTGGAGGATTCAGATGATGACAACATTCTTCTTGACAAGAATCCCACAAAAGCACAGTTAATTGCTAAGTTGAAGAAGATGAAGAAGAAAGAGACATTGAAACAGACAATCAAGATAAAGGTTGATGTTGATGCAAGCAAGTGGAAAATGGCAAGAGTCAAGAGGCTTAACACACACTTGTCAAAGGTGTTAGGAATAGTGCCCTAGAAAGCCGATTCGACGTAATCTGCTTTGGGACTTTTCTTGTATCACAGACAATCTTTGAATAATATACGATTGATTATAGGCAAACACTTCTTTATATGCCAATACGTGTTTTGTGTGTTTCCATTACGTGCGCATGTATGAGAACTCCCCTAATCCTGATGACTTTAGGACTCTACCATTTAGGTGAAATGGTTCATGAAACGAGCCCTATATCACATAAGTCATGATTAGTAAAATACTCCAAGCCGATGAGTCCTACAGACAGTGGGAGTGTCAACCTGACTCCTCTAAGGCTTGCTTGTGGGATCACGCCCTTAAGAAGGACCACCTTGTTTCATGGAGGTGCAAAGTGTATAGTTGATACGTGCGTGATACATGAGGGTGCTTACTTTAATAAGTAAGTTCTCTGAGGTGCCCCGTGTGAGAACATTCCTAAATGGGAAAGGAAGTTTCTATTTCAGGAAATGGAAACTTCCAGATTAGGAAATATATCACGAGTCATTGATGTGATTAATTGATCCTTAGACTTGAGGTTCCATGTTACTTTATGAGTTAACTCTGTAGTCTTTGGTATAAGCTTTAAAGGGTGTCTCCTTAGACAACTGATTCAAGGCTTATGCTGGGGCTGCACAAGTGACTCATGAAAGTGAATGAGAATCAAGAAAGGACCTACACTTGCATTTGCAAGGTGATCTCTTATTGTGTAAGTCATTCATATGCCATATGGAGTCCTTGGCCAAGGCAGTAGATCAAGACATTAAGAAAAGGGTTTCTTGGATTGAGATCAAATGGATATGAAATGCACTTAGCTTTAAGACCAGATTATTAGGGTTCTAATTATTCCCTTACCCTAGATCATGGTTGAGAGATAGTAAGTAGGAGGATTGTATCTCACATGAATCAATGACTTAAAGGTTCTGTCGAATCCGAACATTCCAATTCAGCTAGGGGTTAAACACCTGTTGCTAGACTATGGTCGTTTAATCTGTGGACTGATTAATTAATTAGTGAATTAATTAATTAGGGTCACTGCTAATTGAATTGAGAACCTAGAGGGTCACACACAACAACTTGGTTACATGAGTTGAGGCTTTAAAATGATTAAACGAATTAATCAAGCCAAGAGGGTTCCACACGTGTGAAACCACACGTGTGGCTCACGTGAGTGACACGTGTCACACACGTGTATAAATATATGTGTATATTTATTTATGTATTAAATAATTAATGTGATTAATTATTTAATAGACTTTGGTTTAATTTTGAATTAAAAAGAAAGTCTTATTTTGGAGAAAAATAATCTAGTTAATTAATTATGAATTAATTAATTAGATAAAATAAGTTATTTATTTTAAATAAATAAAGTATAAAATTATCCAAAAATAGTTTGGATATTTTTAGCTCTCTTGAAAGTTGATTTGAATTAGAATTCAAAGTCAAAGTCAAAATTACTTGATGATCAAGTAATAGGAGAGAGAGAGACCAAAATCCTAGCCCATTAAGGACTAGGAATTTCGTCCCTCCCCTTTCTTATATATAGGGGAGCTCATGCTCCCCTTTAGAGCTAATAGACAATTCTTGGTTCATGTGTTGAACACCTTCCTTTCTCCAAGATAAAATAAAACCCTAGGTTAAGCCTAAACACTAACTAGAGAACTAGCATCCTTACTAGTTAGATTGTAGCCAAGTTGGTGGACTATCTCTAGAGACTTCAAGTTAGAAGTTTTGAAGATTCGAGCTTTACCAAAAGTGGGGATTAAGCAAAAACGATCAGAAGAGATGATGAAACGATTCTGAACCCGACGTGAAGCGAATGAAAAAATCGAACCAAAGAAGATGGCGAAAACCGTTCGTCCATATCCTGAAGGATGAATTTTTTCACGAGGGTTTTGTGACTGGCAGTTTTCTACTTTCGCAAAACTATTTTCGAAGGGAGTTTCAATCCTGCTTTTCTCGTTTCATGTTTCTTTCTTTATGTTATATTGTTAAGAACATCTCTAACATGAACTGAATCTAGGTTGGTGTGGATTGCTATCCCGACAATGGATTCTGAAGTAGAAAGAGATTTTCGAGGGACGGGTTGTCAAGCCGCGAGAAGAGCGTTCTTGGGTGGCTTGAAACGCTTCAAGAAAGAATAAAAGAAAAGTAAGTTTTCTATCTCTACGAATTTGGTTACACGATTGCGAGTCCAAGATCCTTTTGTTGGAAATTTTTTTAAATTCCGCTGCTTTCTGATTCGTGTTTTCCAACAAAAGGTGTTTAACTACTGGACATAATAGGGGCTCTTGCACTAACCCACCACATCCCAAGTCCAAGTTTTACAAGGTATGATTCATGAGATGTTTGTGTTTTAGTTGTGAAATATGTACTAAAGTTTGTATTTTTCTCCCAGGGAGAGCCGCAACAACAGTCTGGAGAAGAGACTGGTGAACAAGGAGGGATTCAAAATACCAATGCTAAAACTATGGTACAAGTGTTTGCATTATTAAACTACAGTAAAAATTTTAATTTAAACTAAACTAATCTAAATTTCTTTACTAGGGTCAACAAGTAGCCCCTGTTAGAAGCTCCACAACACACACAAGAAGACACTCTTCAAGGCAATCTTCAAGACCAACAAATGTAGGGAGTCAATCTTCAGCTGGAAATGCTGGAAATGTATAGTTATGTTTAGGTGTACTTTTGGTGAAACTAAAGTTCAAGCTTCTGTAGTTTTTTTTTTGATGGAATGTGTAGTTATGACAAACACTTTGCAGGATTAATATTATCACTGCCAACTGTTATATATTTTGGATGAAATGAATGCGTACCAATTTATGGTTTTTGCCTCTTCTAATGTGTATGTGGATATTCTATCATTTCCTTTCCTTTACCCTGTAATATGATCAATGCATCAATAATACCAGGTATGCTGTATAAGTTTGTTTACACGGGCTTATATGCATCATTTTTTTAGGTATGAAATAGAATGAGAATTTTGCATCATTCACTGCATTTGGTAGATAAAATACAAAATTATTCATTGATTCAACAAGATAATGGTTACAAGAGAGATTACACAAACTACCAAAAATTATACTAACACCCCATTCACCATAACAACTTACAAATCTTACAATTTCATCCAAAACATCACCATCATTGTGAAGAAAACAACAGTAAATACCCAGGAAACATGAATGAAAGCCCCATTTGTTTCATTCCTTGATGAGCCACCCACCATTGACACTTTTGAAGCCACATCACCAAGGTCTATACATTCACTTTGTTCTTTGACATTTGAATGGCCGAAACCCTCATTCCCTCCATCAGTTTCAATTGGGAATCCTCTGGAGCCTAGGGTAGCTTTAACCGAAGTGCACCAACGAAAAAACTTACATTGTGAATTCTTATTAGAGCAACCGTAATAGAGGTGGCCCTTTGAAGCTTTTTCTTTAGATTCAACAACTTTAATCTCACACTTTGATGGGCATTTGCAGTAAGGTGTGCTACCGTACCTCAAATCGATGAACCGAGCATTTTCAGGCTGGCGATTGTTGGAAGAAGACCCCATTGACAAAACCCTCACCTCCAAGCTCCAAGCTCCAAAAATGGCGTCCAACTGATGAGAAGGAAGGAAGAAGGAAGGAAGAAAGAAGGCCAATTATATCAGATTACTATAAGGGTAATTTGGACAATTCATATGCTTTAAATTAAAAAAACGCGTATACCACTCTCACAAATCTGTGCGTTAATATCACGCGCTGTATTAAGGGGGAACCGTGCCCTTTAAAAATTTTTACAAGGTGTGGCTTAGACAATTTCCATTTTACAAGGGGGTTAATTAAAAATTTCCAAAATCACAGGGGGGCCCTATGGTATTTTTCCACTTCTTATATGTTTTTCGGCTATATATTTTCTTTCACAGAATCTTATGATTATTTTCCTAAAATTAGCAATACTAACTTTACCCAATATTACAACCAACACCATAAAATTATAGGGAAGATGATGAGTTTTCCCAAAGGACTCCTCTTTCATTTCAAAATTTTAATGTATATTTTTATTTCCATTTTACGGCATATAATTACTTCAAAATTTTTGATATTGGCTGAGTTGTAACTATCGACTTTTTGAAAATCTTAATCATAAACAAAAAAAAAAAAAAAAAAAAAAAAAAAAAAAAAAAAAAAACACTAGTAACTATCTGGAATTTATCTCTCTTAATATGGATTAATAGGCATAAGGATAAACAAAATAATTGGGAAGGATAATTCCTGATATTTTTACCAATTTTGATGGTTTTGTAAATCCCCTATAAGGCAATAAAGTTATCCTAAACTCCCACTTTGAAACTCAACTATTTTACATCCCCAATACACTATATATTTGTTCAAAACTCCCTAAATCGCGTAAAATTGCCAAATCATCATTGATGAAATTGAAGAATGACAATCCATACCCCCAGTATCACAATCGCGACTTCATCGGTGGGATTTTGAGATTCTTCACCAATTCCCACCACCGCCGACAAGTGTAGAAGAAGTAGTTGTAGAATCAACCGCCGACGCACTCATGTTAGAGGAGAAACTTCTACCATTTAACTCCCACTCCCCCACGATGCACATCACTTGTCCACCTTGTCGGATGCAATGATAAGGTCTAAGAGGAAGGTACGTCGCACCCAACTTGTCTAAGTTATTTTTCTTCCATAAACTGTCTGAAACTCAAGTTGCTTCCATTCGACTCTAGTTTCTACTTTGTAATCGATTATTTTAACTCAACAAACAAAGGGTTCAGTATTTTGTTAAATATTTCCTTTTCTCATTTCATTTGACGCATTCATCAGAAGTCTTGTTCTTTAATAGAATATTGAATCAATTTTTTTTTTCGATTAGTTCAAAATGGGTTAAAATAGTTCAAAATTAGCTAAACAAGTAAAAAGATCTAATGGGCCTAAAATAAGTCAGACATGCCAAAAATTAGGTGAAAAATGTCCAAAATGGGTCAAACAATTACAAAATAGATTGGAACAGGTGGAAACTGGGTAAAAAGGGTCAAACTAGTCCAATATAGGTTGAACATTTCGAAAAAACGGGTGAAAGTGGCCTAAAATAGGCCAAACGAGTCCAAAATAGGTTGTGTGGGTAGAAAAATGAGTGAAATGGATCCAATACGGGTCAAACGAGTATAAAATAGACCAAACTAGTTGAAAAAAGGGCTAAATTGATCTAAAACAAATCAGACGAGTCTAAAATAGATAAAATATGTTGAAAAATAGGTCAAACAAGTCCAAAATCGTGTTTGTGTGTAAAAATACATGTAAAATTATGTTAGTGTGTGTGTGAATCTGTGTAAAAAATATGTTAGTGTGTAAAAATGTATGTAAAATTGTGTTTGTGTGTGTAAAAAACGTGTAATATATTTAAAAAGTTTATGTTATAGAAATATATTATTGAATTTTTGGGAAGGTAAAATAGTAATCTATATATACATAATTCACAACCCTTCAGGCTATCCACGTAAGCATACACGTGGATAATCTCAAAAAAATTTAAATATATTAATAGATTTAAATTTAATATTTATTGTTTTTTGATTAAAAATTTACTTAATCAAATTCATTTATTTCTCAAATTCTGTTACCGAGAAATATTTATATTCTAATGAGATTTTCTCTAACAAATCACTTTTATCCAAAAAAATTAAATATTTTGTATATATATATATATTATAGTTATAAATTCAAATAACTTAATTTATCCAAATATATCTTTATACTTTTAGATAAGTTTGTTATGAAAAATATTCAAATTTGAAATTTTGGTGATACATACTAAGTTTGTCACAAAAAATATTCAAATTTAAAATTTTGGTGATATGCACCATAAAAGATTATTATTTAAGGTCATGATTTTTTTATTTTTTTTTGCAGAATCATTTTTCGTCAAAGTAATTCCTATTCTAATCAAGTATTTCTTTTTCCATTCTAATAGAAAATTTATTTTCTTACTAATTACCTACCTCTTTTTGTTGGAAAACTGGAATCAGAAAGCAGCGAAAATGTAAAAATTTTCCAACAAAAGGATCTTGGACTCGCAATCGTGTATCCAAATTCGTAGAGATTAGAAACTTACTTTTCAATAATCTTTTTTGAAGCGTTTCAAGCCACCCAAGAACGCTCTTCTCGCGGCTTGATCCACTCTCCTTGGTAAAGCTCGAATCTTCAAAACTTCTAACTTGAAGCTCTCTAGAGATAGTCCACCAACTTGACTACAATCTAACTAGTAAGAATGCTAGTTCTCTAGTTAGTGTTTAGGCTTAACCTAGGGTTTATTTGATCTTGGAAAAAGAATGGTGTTCAACACATGAACCAAAAGAATTGTCAATCACTCTCAAAGGGGAGCTCGAGCTCCCCTATATATAGGAAAGGGAGGGACGCCGAAACCCTAGTCCTTTTGGGCTAAGGATTTGGTCCCTCTCTCTAATTACTTGATTATCAAGTAATTTCTAACTTTGACTTTGAATTCTAATTCAAATCAACTTTTAAGAGAGTTAAAAATATCCAAACTCCTTTTAGACAATTTTATACTTTATTTATTAAATAAATAAATAACTTAGTTTATCCAATTAACTAATTCATAATTAATTAACTAGATTAATTTTCTCCAAAACAAGACTTTCATTTTAATTCAAAATTAAACCAAAGTCTATTAAATAATTAACGCATTAATTATTTAATATATAAACAAACATACACGTGTGACACATGTGTCCCAAGGACACATGTCCAGTCACGTGACCCACACGTGTGGTTTCACACGTGTGGAACCCTCTTGGCTTGATTAACTCGTTTAATTATTTTAAAGCCTCAACTTATGTAACCAAGTTGTTGTGTGTGACCCTCTAGGTTCTCAATTCAATTAGCAGTGACCCTAATTAATTAATTCACTAATTAATTAATCAGTCCACAGATTAAACGACCATAGTCTAGCAACATGTGTTTAACCCCAAGCTGAATTGGAATGTCTCGATTCGACAGAACCTTTAAGTCATTGATTCATGTGAGATACAATCCTCCTACTTACTATCTCTCAACCAAGATCTAGGGTAAGGGAATAATCAGAACCCTAATAATCTGGTCTTAAAGCTAAGTGCATTTCATATCCATTTGATCTCAATCCAAGAAACCCTTTTCTTGATGTCTTGATCTACTGCCTTGGCCAAGGACTCCATATGGCATATGAATGACTTACACAATAAAAGATCACCTTGCAAATGCAAGTGTAGGTCCTTTCTTGATTCTCATTCACTTTCATGAGTCACTTGTGCAACCCCAGCATAAGCTTTGAATCAGTTGTCTAAGGCGACACCCTTTAAAGCTTATACCTAAGACTACAGAGTTACCTCGTAAAGTGACATGGAATCTCAAGTCTAAGGATCAATTAATCACATCAATAGCTCGTGAGATATTTCCTAATCTAGAAGTTTCCATTTCCTGAAATAGAAACTTCCTTTCCCATTTAGGAATGTTCTCACACGGGGCACCTCAGTGAACTTACTTATTGAAGTAAACATCCTCATGTATCACGCACGTATCAACTATACACTTTACACCTCCATGAAATAAGGTGGTCCTTCTTAAGGGCGTGATCCCACAAGCAAGCCTTAGAGGAGTCAGGTTGACACTCCCACTGCCTGTCGGACTCATCGGCTTGGAGTATTTTACTAATAATGACTTAGTGAAATAGGGCTCGTTTCATGAACCATTTCACCTAAATGGTAGAGTCCTAAAGTCATCAAGATTAGGGGAGTTCTCATACATGCACAGCTAAAGTAAACGCATACCAAACAAGAGCATATAAAGAAGTGCTGCCTTAATTCGTTATTTTATTCAAAGATTGTCTGTGATCTCAATAAGGAAAAGTACAAAGCGGATATACAATCGGCTTTCTAGGGCACTATTCCTAACACTTTTCATATCCATGAATTTTCTTTTTTATGTATGATCATTCTTTATTCTTTATCCAGGTGATTAAGTGTTTCTTTCTATGCGTGATCCTTTATCCAGGTAAGTCTTTAATCAAGTGTTTCTTTCTGATTCTGATAGAAAAATTATTTTCTTGCTATTTATCTACATCTTTTCATATCCGTATATGAATTTTCGGGATCATTCTTTTCTCATGGTAAGTTTGATAATCAATTGTATTTTTTATGTAGTTTTGTTCTAATCAAGTGTTTTTTTTTTTTTTTTTTTTTTCATTCTAATAGAAAATTTATTTTTTGCTAGTTTCTTAGCTCTTTTCAGATCCACATATGCCTTTTCATACAGGATTACTCTTTTCTGGAGGTAAGTTTTCTTATTCTAATCAAGTGTTTTTTTTTTTTTCGATTCCAATTGTTTTGTTAGTTTAATAATTAATTATTTGTAGGTTTTTAGAGTACATATGATCCATTTTATGTTTTCTTATTAAATTCCTACCTCTTCTCATATTCATTGCAATTATGTTGAAATTATTACTTTACTTTTTAATGTTTCAAAATTTACATTTTATAATATATTTCTATTCATTATTATGCTCATTAAGTTTACTTTTTAAAAAACTTTAATTAATTTTATTTTTTTCTCTTTTATTATAATAGAAAACTTTTATTATATTTTAATAAAATAAATTCTATTTTGACAATTATCAAATAATAATATGATATATTTTGATTTAACTTGATATCTTTATATTTCTTTGCATATATAGATTTATCTGGGAAATTCTTTAAAAACTTGTAACATATTTTATTTTTCATTATATATGTGGGAATTTATTGTATGATTTTAAAGTTTTATTTTTATTTATTTTAATTTTAAGAAATGTAATTTTCATATATTCTTAAATATATATATTTTTATTATTTTGTAATTTACAACAATTTTAATTTTCTATTTAATCAATTTCTCTCTGATTTCAGTAGTATTTCTTTTATATAATATTTTCACCTGCTACTCAAATATTTTAAATAAAATTTTGGTTTAATAGTTATTATTTTAGTAATATATTTCAATTAATTTTTTGGTTATATTTCTATAAAAATTTGACCCGTGCCTTTGTAACTAGTAAAATATTAAAATTATATTATGTATACAATTGAGTTTAAACTATAAAAACTCAATTCAGATCCAATATTAGCCCAACTCAACCCATAAAAGACCTAATACTCTCTTAGACTATTATTGATGCAACCCAAATTAATCCAATTTAAATTTCACCAAACTCAAGTACCCAATCCAACCCCCTTATAATGGGTAGATCTATTTGTCCAACCCATTTTACCACCCCTAGGTGCATGTATGCACTCTGCACACAATAATTTTGCATTATTTAGTTAGGTTCCCTTTCAAAAAAAAAAAAAAAAAAGTTAGGTTCATTTATCTATGTGACCTTTTTTTTTTTTTTAAGGGAAGTTTTATAACTTTTAGTTTTAGTATTGTTATAAAAATTAAATTACTTAAAGCACAGAAATTAATTAACCCAGTGAGTTTTGAAATTTTATGAACTAATCACTTAATTGCTCAATTCATTAAAAAAATGCCTAACTTGCAATTTGTACGCATTTTTTAGTTTTGGAAATATCAATCTTCAACTTTACAATTTGTAAAGCTACTAAACAATAGATCATCGAAAACCCCCTTTTCTTGTTTGTGTCGTGGCCGATGGAACGTAACAATACGTCGAATGCCAAGTAATAATTTTTTGGCATGTCAAAAATTTTAAAAAAAGAAAAATCGTAAGAAAAATCTGAAGAAATAAATTTCTGAATTACCCTAGAGAGAAAAGAGATTATAAAAGATAAGTCCACTTATAATTCTTTTGATTTTGTCGGAAAAATACCTCCACCGAGCATAAATGCACAAATTAAAAGAAATTACAAGGTAACATTGGAATACAAAAGTTGTGGAGCAATATGAAAAATGCCCCCAAAATTGGGGGCGCTCTTTTTGTGATTAACCAATAATATAAATTGTAATTTGAAATTTCCCCACTTCCACGGGGTTTAAGTACAAAAATATTAAAAGTTTTAAGGGTTGAAAAGAGTGCAAAAAAAATTCCATTGCCGGGAATCGAACCCGGGTCTCCTGGGTGAAAGCCAGACCGCTGGACGACAATGGATACTTGCAAAAGTTTTGCGGTGTTATAAATTAAATACTTAAATATTTTTACGATTATAATAATTTTTAGTTGTATAAAGTTATTATTGTTTATACAATTAAGAATTGCTTTCTACACTTTTATTAAGTTTCTTGGCATGCTATGTTGAAAAGGGGACTACAAATGTTAAGTTAACCCCATTTAAAAAGGATTAATTGAGAAAAGTGATTGGGATGGGGGCTTACATTATGATGACATCATGGATTTATTTTTGACTATTGTGTCCTTAATTTTGAAAAATATTTGAAGAAAAAGGAGAAAGTGAGAAGCACCATATCAATATAGAAAAAGTAGCACCAACTTTGATATAATACGTCTAGTATACATCCAATCCAACAAAGCTTATCATATTTCACACTTCACTATAGTTTAGCCCCAGTCCCCTACTACATGATTCATCCTTTCTGGATAAATTGATTAGGTATGTAATCGACTTGATTGATGGGGATTTTGGGAACACACTAGCTTGACTCGGCTAAATTGATTTAATTAATGAGGGGATGAGTGTTATTCACTTGTTGACTATTGTGTGATTGATAGTAAATTTAAAGAGAGTAACCAATTAAATGACAAGTGTCTATTTGATTGATTGACATTTGGTCGAATTAGATTTGAATTAGAATTTTTCATACATATATAGTATGCGAAGAAACGATAGTGATACTGCGGAGTATCAAAATGGCCTAGGAGATACCTAAACACATGTCGCCACGTAGCTAATGTCACAAGACAATAGTATCGATCACAATAACATATTATAATGGTCACAATTTTTTTTTTTTTTTTTTTCTAGATCTCATTTTTATGACAATCTCTTCTTATATCTCATTATGAATTCGACCGATCACACTATAAATATGTAATTTTTTTATTGAATAATAGTAATATATCCAAAAACTCAAGGATTCAGAACACGAAATCTCTAATTAATTTAGTACAATGATAAATCGTTATTTTAATTTTCTATTAATTAATAACTTGCATTGCATCACAACATTGAATAGGGTGCCTTTGATATTGTAAATTAAAAGAAAAAAAAAATAAATTAACATACAGTTAGCTTGACTATTTGCATATATATATATATATATATGACCTATAAATACAGATGTTAAGCTAATAATTAAAAGCTAACCTCAGAAATTAAATAAGTTGACATTGGAACATAGTAAGTGGGAGACAAGGGCAGTCCATTTTGCACTCTCCTTTTGCAGCAAGTCAAAAAAGCACATAAAAACAGCAATTAGCATCCATGGTCAAACAAAGTCGCACTTTAACATTTTCAAACAAATTAAAGCCGTGCATGCTTCGCTTCATTGTACCTTGAGAAGCTCACACTCTGTAGTCCTGATCTCCACATGGGAGTACAATCAAGCAAAGCGAGAGATATACAGAGCTTTGGTTAAATTAGGGTTTGAATGGGTGATTGAGCAAAAGCTGATAATCACTTTTGGGTAAGTTGGTGAGAAGGGAGGAATGATTGTAACAAGGAAAAGAAGAACACAGACCGTACAAACACCATGCACGCTCATGCACCCTCTTTCAAGAAAAGAAACCCCACTACTGTTCCCCCCAAAGTCAGCATATATACAAAAGCTTTTTTTTTATCTCACCAATCCATTCAGATTCGAGGGACCGAAATTCAATTTATCATACGACAAGTATCTTACATTTACAAATTCTCATATATACAAGTATCTCATATGATCGTCAGGGGCATAAGTGTACTTTTACAAATTATGTTAAAAAGCTTTAGTCCAAACAAGATTTATAAGGACTGAAATGTAATTTCTCAATTTAAATGGATTGCGTTGTAATTAGGTCTTTTAACAGGATAATCAGATATAAATAACCAAGCTAATTAATAAGTGTTTGTTGGCATAATTCATGATATATATATATATTAAAGCTAAAATGTATAATTGAAGTTTGATATATCATATAGATTGTCGCGTACCATGTGTATGTCATGATTAGTGTATCAATTTACTATAAGCTAAATAATTAGAATGTTACATGTGTAATTTATTCTGAAGCTAATTAGAGGATCATGTACAACCTTGGAAACGTTTCAACATAATTAATGATTAATTGAGAATGTGTAATTTATTTTACTGATATAATTTTGTTCCTTTCAAAGCCCTAAATCATGCCACGCCTAGACCCAAGCTATGAAATATAAACAAACGTCGCGTTCTTGATGCGCATCACTCACGACTTGCGACTGACTGCATATTTATCTCTTTCACACAATACATATAACATTCATCATATATATACATAAACATTTTTTATCATCTCTCTCTCCATATATATATATAGAGGGAGATGAATCTCTCATTTTCCTGGTAGAATATTATATCATATGATTTGTGTCATCAAGGGTTTCTCAGGAGGAATGTTTGCAGAGGTATTTTGGCATTCTGTCCACCTCCAAATATACTATAGAGATGAGAGATCGGGCGGGGATCAGAGAGAATCAACGGTACGCCATGGAAGAGAGCGAGCGAGAGTGAAAGATCGGAAGGAGGCCGGGAGAGAGAGAGAGTTAGAGAGGATGAGGGAGCATTAGTTGGAGGTGGTCAGGTTTCCAAACTAGTTCTGTAAATTTCTCTTTGAGAACTCCTCAAGGTGTCAAGGAGATCAGAATCAATCAACTGAGAGCAAATATTTGTTTGTATAAAGATTTCAAATTAAAACAGGTATGTATATATATATATATATCTATATATGTGTGTGTGTGTCACCATTGATCTTCTCCACATGATATTCTTTCCATTAAACTTCAAATCTACTTTTGCTCTGATGTTTTGAAGTATCTCCTTCCCCTCACTAAATATATATCCTCAAACTAATTAGTTTAATTTGATTTTTAAAGATCTGCAAAAGAAATTCTTAAATCTTTTGTGACGTATTTGAGGTTATAGTTTTGTAGGTTTTCTCGTTAAACTTATAATTCTACTCGAGAAATTATATGATTTCTTAGTTAGTTTTCTTTCCTAGCTAAAAGTATAGACATACTTACAACATACATACATAACAGATTAACATTGTATATAGGAGATCAATATTAATTGACTTTTGCGTGACCAAAAAAAATATTAATTGACTTTTGCGATATCATTTCTTATTATGTCGGATTTTTAGTTCTTTTTTCGCATTTATGAATGTTCTCAAACTTAAGTAATTTTGTATTTTACTTTTTCGTAACTAGAATTTATTTAAAATGAATTTTAAAAGTTAATTACTACGGAAAGAAACCAAAAAAAGAAAAGGAAAAATGAAGTAGTGAGAACAAATTAAATGCAATGAACTCCGATCCCATGGTGCAAAATTGAGTGATATTGATTTGAAATTTGGAGCATTGGATTCCGAGGAGCATAATGGTTGTAACTTGTAAATGGTGCGCCGACTATTATTACTTAGGCATTCTAATTTAGTGTAGTGCTAAAAGTGACTTCCAACTAACATGATATTTGCTAATGGAATGAATGAATGTGGATCGTAGGTTAAAAGGTTTCACTAAAGGAGTTATAACTTAGATTAGCATGAAAACAATAGATCATTCCCTATTACAAGTGGTATAAAAAATGGAAGGACAAAAATGCATAGGATAGACCAAGAAAGCCTCATCGTCTTCATTGCCATGGGTTGGTGCCCGAATGGGGAATCCATGTGTATATGCTGCATTGGAGGGGTTTCGATCCGCACCGAATCGGGGGTGTGAATGAGTTGGGTTGAGGAGAATATATCGGTTATATATGTTCCTATATCGATCCAACTTATAACGATTGGTTACGTACATTTCCCCTTATAAATCGGTTATTATGTGTGAATTGTACCCTCGTTACCACTAGTTGTTGTACGAGTGTGTGCATATATATATTGAAATGAGTAGAATATAACGGTTTTGTTCTTGTACTGGACCAGCTTACAAGGATTGATTCGGAAATTTTTCAGTTTTCTATACAACGTAACTGATCCAATTTCAGTCCCTCACTTACACATTTCGTCAAAATTACCTTCCAACTATCATTTTTTTTTTTTTCAAAATTGGTCACTCCATTATGTTCTCCGTCTAATTAAATGAGAGGGACTATTCCTCTTAGTTAACATATTAATGTCACAAGACCCTCCCAGCCAACCCAAAGTCAGATTCATCCACCTTTCCCACACTTATCTAATAATCGATCATCTCCTCCAAAATCTCCTCACAAACCCTAAAACCCATTTTACAATTTAATTCCACCCACAAAACCCCCTAAATTTCTTCAATTCGTTGTAGGAAAGAACAACTAGTTGTTACAAATCATGTAATCTACAAAGATTCTTCTCGTTTGAAGGTGTTGACGTGATTTTTGCATTTGGTGCAGGAAAGGGCAATTAGTTGTTGCAGTTTGAGGGTCATGTGACATCCACATGGAATATACAAAATAACGGAATTACCAATTTTGAAAAAAAAAATAATAGTTGAAGGGTAATTTTGATGAAATGTATAAGTGGGAGACTGAAAGTGAATTAGTCGTATAATTGGATGACGAAAAGTGAAATATTCCATATTGATTACGTTCTCCCCAAACAATCAGTTATTATGCGTGAAATGTACCCTTGTTATTACTAGTTGTCGTACGAGTGTGTGCGTAAGCAGAATACAACGGTTCTGCTCTCGTTGGCCGGCTTACAAGTTGATTATCTTTAATTTCCCTTTAATAATCGGTTATTAGGCCTGAATTGTACTCCTATTACTACATGTTGTCTTTAACATTTACAATTAATTACTTGGGTCCAGTTTAATCTAATTGGATTTGGCTCTTGTTAGATACAATTTTGGACAAGTTATGAAGTTTAGTGTTTACTAGGCTTGTGAAACCAATGGGTAATATTACCACAACATTTTCAATTTGTTAAATTACACGATTGACCTCAGCAGGCACCAATAATCTTGGACTTGTAGGCTAAATCAAAGCCAATTCCACAATGAACTAATGAAGTAAGCAACATTTTAACTAATTAATATAGTCCAATATATCCAAATAGATTTTTAGTTAAATAACTAACAAAAAGTTTATGATCTTCTATGTACGGATACACATACGACAATACGGACACGATACGATACATATACGGCGACACGATTTTTTTTTTTAAATATTTCATACAAGGATTGTCAGATATGATATTGGACAAAAATATCCGACATGACACGACAAGGAAAAATAACATTTTTAAAAATTTTCTACCATGATAGATGATTTTTCTGGTTACATATTTTTTACTCAAGAGGTATTTGTAACTCTTCAAGAAATATTTATCCGACACTTGTCCATTAAAAGGAGTAACTAGGGAGAAGAAAGGAATTGTATCTGTGCAAGTTAAATTTTAAAATGTAATTTGATTAATTAGTGACAAAATTAAGATACATAATTTTCTTTTCTCCTTTAATTCATAATTCGGGTAATACATTTGGGTTGGGTCTGTTTGGGTCCAACCTTGATTACAGTCCTTTGGGCTTTACCAGCCTCGACCAATCTAGAATCTAGATTACTATTCACTCGTATCTATTATTTCGGGTTTCCATGTCGATTGCTGTTAACGGTCGTTTCGGATCAAATTTAAAAACCCAAAATCTGATCCAACAACATAATTAACATGATTTAATTGATCATATTTTACTAGTTTAATTTAAAAAATTATATGTTCTACTAAAAACCTAAAAACTTTATGTTCAAGTTTCTAATAACACAACTATTATTAATAGACATCACTTCATACCTAAATGATCGGACCAAACTCAATTCATATAAATGAGTTATAAAAATAATAATTTAATTAGAATTCTATGAGATTCCAATTCATCATAAGGAACCCTGATTTTGATATAACCTAAAACAAATTATGACTTGAAAATTAATAAATAATTATTGCAAAAAAGAATGATAAAAAATAAAGTCTTTCATGAAATCATCATATTTATCATATGATGGGGTTCGGAAATGGGTTGATCCGAATCCGATCACTTTACGATTTGTATTTGTGGAGGAAACCACCGGAGCTTCGCCGGAAAGGAGAAAAGGGTTCTACCTGTTGGGACAAGCACAAGAAAAGTCAGAAGGCCAAGCTGGGGGAACTGGGGGTGATACCCAGTTTGGCTCTCCGACGCTCAAGTCAGTTCAAGGTATGAAGAAATGTAAGTTCAGTCACAGTTGCAGTGATGAAGAATGCTTACCAGTGTAGAAGATGACTTTGGCTATTTATAGTTGAGGGTCAAGGGCCCTTTGGTCATTTGCCTCAAGTGGTCCTGGCCGAATGTTGCCCTAACACGTGGCGCTGTGAGAGAGAAACCTAGGAGGAATCTTCTGCAAAAGCGGCCAAAAGTTAGTGCTGGCAACAGTGGCAGGTGCGCGGGCATGTACGTTGTGTCAGAGAGCCATTTGGGTGGTTGGTGACGAGGGCTTAAGAGCGCGCTCGTGACAACCTGGAGTATTGGAGGCCAAGATATCCGCTGAGGGGGATGAAGGCTCCAGTTCAAGTGACGAGCCAAAGGGGAGGCCACTCTGAGGGAGGGTGACGCTCGATGAGGGCTCCTTTGGCACGTGGGCGTACCAATCGTGTAGGACGCTCGTGGGAGTGACAGCGATCGTTGGGCTTCACTCCTGAAGAAGGCGTGCGCTCGTTGGGTTTAGCGCTCGTGTATTGATGGTGAAGCCTTGGGGAGACAGGTGTCGTCATCTCGGCGATGCCACGTGTCTTACGTGGGACGATCGTATTTTGACCCCATCATCATAAATCACCCAATTCTGTAGTCCTTAGTGATAAGGACTGTAGAATTTTGACACGCTCTATCTCTTGCACATAGCGCTCGTGTAAGGCTTGGCGTGTTGAGCAATTTTTCTTCCGATTGCGCTATAAATGCGGTCTTTTCAACTGACCGCTCGTAACACTTCCGCATTAAATGTTGTACTATTCTGAAGCACTCGAAACGTCAGAGCATTCAATGCGGGTGCGCGTGGGGCGCGTGAGCATGGGGAAGCATGTGACGGTTCCATAAAGTGGGCGGTTTCCTAGGAGGGAAATGATTACCATTTTGAATTCATTGCCGAAAAGGGTACCAACTCCCATCCCTATAAATACGGGATTCTGAAATCTCCATACTCTTTACGCATTCAGAACTTCCAAGCATCCTTTGCAAAAAGAATTCTCTCGCACTCCAGTTCTTAGAGCATCATCTTCAACCTTTCTCCCAAATTTTCTCAGAAAACTTTCAAGGTAAACCTCTAGTGTAACTTTCTAACTTTGCTAACCGTAGATTCGGACTTTAGAATTTCATAACCCTTTAGATTTTTCTCCTTGAGGAAACCCTAATCTTTTTCCAAGAAAACTCAAAATCCCAGTTTCTGCCATGGCCGACCAACAAATTGAGGAGTTTGCCCGTGAAATCCAAGAAATGGCCACTGAAAGTTCTTCTTCCCCCGATTCCCCTAGAGATGAGGAGTTGGGGGTGGCCGTGATGGCCATGGAGGATAGGAACCCCGACGGAATGGATCCTCTCTTTGAGGAGATGGATCTGGTGATGGAGGCAGAGAGGCAGGGGGTCACTCTCCCCATAACTCAGAGTGCCACTCATCCCCATCGCCATACTGTGACGGTGGCCATCGCAAACCCGCTTCCAGTGGCTGAAGCCATAACCGGGCCTTCAGAAAGAGCCCGTGATAAGGGAAAAAGCAAGAGGTCCCAAAAATCCAAAGGTCCCAACGAGGGTGAAGGGTCAGGCTACCAGGCTACCGAGCGCACGCCTGATGAGACTCCCAGCACAGTCACCGTGGGAGATGTGAAAACAATGATGGCACCCATTTACTGGGACGAGCGGTATACATGGAGAATCCCACAAAGCCACGAGCGTGCGAATAATCCTCCTCCCGGGGAAATGGCTGTATATGTGGACACAGTGAGTTCAGGAGGCTTGAGGTTCCCCATCTCGGTCTCAATGGCTCATTTGTTGAATGACCTGGGCTTGTGTCCGTCCCAAATCGTGCCCAACGGCTTGGCCCTCTTAACGTGCTTCATAATTCTGATGAGGAGTATGGGTTATGAGCCCTTCTTGCGGAACTTCAACGCCCTATTTCAAGTGGTTAGCTCCTCTCGTTCTTCTCCTGAGGCGGGTTTTTATTATGTTCAAGCGAAGGCCCATATGAAGCTGATCAACTCGCCCTCGACCACTTATGGCCCTGATTGGAAGGAGAAGTTTATCTTTGTCAAAGCTCCAGCGGAAGAGGGCTTTGGGGTGCCCACGCAATGGGGCTCGTTTGCAAAGAGCCGCTTGCCACCAGCACTCCCCAAAGATTGGGCCAAGAGCTTGGCAGCAACCCTGAGGGACGAGGGCCACCTCATTCAAGCAAAAGACTGGATAGACGATGCGGAACTCATGTTCTTGTGTGGTCTTTCCAATGACCCATATTACCTTGATAACCCTCCGGCTCGTGATATAGAGAGAGACGGTTAGATTCTTAGGGCACTAACTTTAGATAGGAATGAATACTAACTTCTCTTCTGTACTTGTAACTTACACACTTAACAATTCTTGTCTAAGGATTCATAACCCTTGTACTTTCCATTTTGCAGGAGCCGCTATAATAGAGATGGCAGGAGGGATCCGACAAGCCGCTCGTTTCGCCCACGCTAACAGGAACCAAACCCCACAAGAGGACCAACAACGAGAGCAACAGCGCCCTCGTAACCGTACCAACCGCGGGGACGCTCGTAGTGGCGCCAGTTCGAGCGCCAATCCTGAGGTCCAGCCCCCTCGTGGCAGGGGGGAGCGTAGATTGGTCCCGAGGGAGGCCAGGGGGCGGTCAGAGAGAACGGGAGATGTTCAACCCCCCACTCCTGCAGAACAAATGAGGCCAGAACCCACCCTGGCGATAACTGAGGCTCCCCCGAGCGCAAGTAGGCCCTCCCGCAAAAGGAAGAGGATGCCCGATTCTGCTGCAATCAAGGGCAAGGGCAAGCAAGTAGTTGAGGGCCCCCGGGGCGAGGGGGAAACTTCCTCTTCCGAGGAGGAACACGCGTGGGAGTTCCCCCGACGAGGGGACAGGGATTTTACAGGCGCCACCGACGGGGGGCCGGTTTTGCTGAGGCCTGGCACGGTCGCCCAGGCTGTCACCGAGAACCTTTATAACAAGGCCCAGTTCTCGGCGGACCACCGGCATCTCTACAATGAATCTGTGGAGAAAGTGGCCCTCGACGCGGCCCACGCTCTAATTTCCGTAAGTACTCATTCCTGGCTCCCTTTGTTTATTTCTGTAAATTACCATTTTTTTGGCTAACACTTCCTTTTCTTCCCACTTATGCAGCAAGTTCTTCCCCGGCTCCGGAACGTACAAATGCGAGCCTCCACTTACGCCGAGCGCAAGGCCAAGTACAAAAAGATGGCCCGCTTGAATGACCCGGCTCAAATCCAATCGGAGCTAGATGCGGAAATTGCCAAGTATGAATCCCTCAAGGATTTGTACAACAAAATTGAGGAGGAACTGGGAAAGCTTAAGGAAGATTTTGTGGCGGTTGATGGCGCTCGAATCGGCTTGGGCAACCAGCTGGCCCAGGCTAACGAGCGGTTCCAGAAGGCTGAGGCGGAGCGGGAAAGTTGGAAGGCGAGGGCTCTGGAGGCCGAGCGGAAATTCAACGACGCCATGAACGAGTGGCCTCGGAGTCTGGAGCGTGCGAACAAGGAGGCCCTTATCAAATTCTGCCATTCAAAGGCCTTCAACTTCGCCGCCTCGTTACACTGCTTGGATGAGGCCCAAAACGCCTTCAACTTAGCGGTTGATCAGGGCATCCATAAGGGGCTAACTGACCCAGCAATGAAGAGAGCTGAAGGCACGGGGCTCATGTTCAACGAGCGCTGTGAAGAAGTGGATGAGGATCCCAACGATCTCGCGGACGCCATCGCTGAACTGGAGTACGACTTCTTGGTCAAACTGATCCAAGATGAGTACACAGACGCTCATCGGGGAGGGGATGCGGCTCAAACTGCCCATAATGACGATCCCGAAGATGAGCCACAAGCGCCCGTCGCGGAAGATGCCCTGATCCCAGTTGATGAAGGTGCCAACGCCCCTGCTCCAGGTGCCAATGAGCCCAACGATCCGCAAGCCCATCCGCAAGAGCCTGAGGGCCCAGTCCATGGCCCCGTGGCCCAAAACATCTTGGTGATTGTTGATGAGGATATCGCCCCCGCCGCCTGAAGTTTTCCCTTATGATTTCCTTCTGTATTTTCCTGTTTTTCTGCCTTTCTGTCATTTTCTTCTTTTGTAACAATGTTCATGGGCCTTTGAGCCCCTTTCCTTGTAATATTTCCCTTTGCAATGAATAAATTCTCATTTTCATGACTTTGTTCTTCCGTTCATTTATGAATCATATAATAAGACTGTGTAGCCTACTCCGTGAATGTTTTATTTCTCTGATGCAATGAAAATTTGTCTAAGTCTTGAGCGATCGTGAGGGTCTTATTGTGAGATTGCCCCCCTACTCAAGACTTGTATAAATTTCTGCTTTTGTAAATTTGCCTAAGTCTTGAGCGATCGTGAGGGTCTTATTGTGAGATTGCCCCCCCCCACTCAAGACTTGTATAAATTTCTTTGATAAGCCTTTAGAACTTTAAGAAATTTTGCTAACTTCTGTAAATCTTTGAAAATTTGTCAAAGTCTTGAGCGATCGTGGGGGTCTTATTGTGAGATTGCCCCCCACTCAAGACTTGTATAAATTTTTGCCTTTGCCATAAGTCTTCTTAAAAATTTGTCTAAGTCTTGAGCGGTCGTGAGGGTCTTATGGTGAGATTGCCCCCCCACTCAAGACTTGTATAAATTTCTGCCTTTGTAAATTTGGCTAAGTCTTGAGTGTGTGCGAGGGTCATACTGTGAGATTGCCCTCGTTCAAGACTTGTGACATTCCTTCCGCCCTTGGGGGATTTTGCTAAGTCTTGAGTGTGTGCGAGGGTCTTACTGTGAGATTGCCCTCGTTCAAGACTTGTGCAATTCCTTCTTGATTCTAAAGCCATCGTTCGAGCGCTCTGGCTCTTGTCGTATTTCTGGCTCTACGGGAAATCCCGTTTTCGAGCGCAAGGCGTTGTAAGAAACGGCCAAGGCCTACTAGGATTTGCTCTGTAGGAGATCCCGTTTTCGAGCGCAAGGCGTTGTAAGAAACGGCCAAGGCCTACTAGGATTTGCTCTGTAGGAGATCCCGTTTTCGAGCGCAAGGCGTTTTAAGAAACAGCCAAGGCCTACTAGGATTCGCTCTTGTAGGAGGTCCCGTTTTCGAGCGCAAGGCGTTTTAAGAAACGGCCAAGGCCTACTAGGATTTTCTCTGTAGGATATCCCGTTTTCGAGCGCAAGGCGTTTTAAGAAACAACCAAGGCCTACTAGGATTTTCTTCATAATCTTCTTCCAATTCACCTGCTTGGTTGTGAGCGTAACCAGTCTATCCTTATGAGGGCGTCCCCCCATCCGGAGTAGAGTGCTGGCAAGCGTAACCCATACGAGATAACAGCATACATATTGGAATGAGTTGCCAACCACGCTCGCAAAGACGAGGGACGTGGGACTTATTCATTCAAGCGACCAAAGAAACAGGAATATTAAAGAAATTAAAAAGATTATGTTACCACTTACTTGTGATTGGAAGTACATAGAACCCGTCTAAGAGGGTTGTTACATCAGGGTTTGCAAAGAGCCTTTAAACATAAAACCGCCGGAGGTTACACGCGTTCCAAGGGCGAGGCAAGCGCTCACCTTGAAGTGTCTCCAGGGTGTAAGTGTTGTTAGCTCTGAGTTGTACGACTTTGAATGGGCCTTCCCAATTGGGATCCAATTTTCCCACATGCTTGGATACTTCCACTTTCTTTAAGACCAAGTCTTCCAACTGGAAAGTTCTTTCCTTCACACGCTTGTTGTATTGTTGTGCTACAGAGGCTTTATAGTGGTGGATCTTAGCCCAGGCCTTGTCTCTCCTTTCATCCAGCAAATCCAACTCCAAGCTCCTGTTTCCATCGTTGAGCTGAGGCTCGAAATAGCCTACACGACCGGATTCATTTACTATCTCCGCTGGTATCATTGCTTCTGATCCATAAACGAGCGCGAAAGGAGTTTCTCCCGTGGCCGCTCGTGGGGGGGTGCGATAAGCCCAAAGCGCTCCTTGTAACTCTTCAGCCCATTCACTTTTCTTGCTCTCAAGCATGGTTTTTAGATGCTGCAAGATGATTCTATTGGTAACTTCCGCTTGTCCATTGGATTGTGGATGTCCTACAGAGGTAAATCGCTGCTCGATCCCCAACTCAGAACACCATTCTCGTGTGTCAGCAGCTATGAACTGGGATCCGTTGTCAGAAATGAGCACCCTCGGTATGCCGTACCTGCAAATGATGTTCTTCCAAATGAAGTCCCTCACAACCCTGAAAGTGATTTTTGCAACAGCTTCGGCCTCGGCCCACTTGGTGAAGTAGTCGACGGCTAAAATGATAAACTTCTTTTGTCCCGCAGCCATGGGCAAGGGGCCCACAATGTCTATTCCCCACTGGTCAAAAGGCCAAGAGACGTCTATTGGGATCATCTGTGCGGCTGGCAATTGAGGGAGATTTGAATGGAATTGGCATTTGGGACACTTCCTCGAAAATTCGATGGCATCTTGGAGAACTGTAGGCCAATAAAACCCACTTCTCAGAACCTTCTTTGCCAGGATACGCCCTCCGGAATGATTCCCACAGCTTCCATTGTGGATGAGTTCGAGCGTCTCCTTCGCTTGTGAGGGCCTTAAGCATCTCATTGGGGGTCCTTGAAATGATTTCTTGAATAACCTCCCCTCGGGATCCAAAGCGAAACGAGGGGCCTTACTTCGGACTTTCCTAGCTTCCACCTTGTCAGTGGGAGTGATTCCATCCCTAAGGAAAATGACGACGTCGTCAAGCCAACAGGGCTCGTTTGGATCAATCATGGCGATCATATTGGTGGCGACCTTTTCCTTGATCAAAGGTTTCTCAGTTCTAAGGAACGTAACAGAACGTTCGGAGGTGCCCTCTAAAGCTGAGGCAAACTTTGACAGAGCGTCCGCGCGCTCGTTTTCTTCTCGCGGCACTTGAAGTAGATGAAATTCCTTGAACTTCCCAATGATTTCTCTGGCTTTCCATAGGTACTGTACCATGGTGGTTTCTCGAGCCTCATAAGTTCCTTCAATCTGGCTCGCTATTAACTGTGAATCCACATAGGCGGTGATTCTGGAAGCTCCATTCTGAAAAGCAATATTCAATCCTTGCACGAGGGCTTCATATTCTGCTTCATTATTAGTGACTTGGAAATCCAGCTTGATTGCAAAGTCCAGCTCAATCCCATCGGGGTTTCTGAGGGCCACTCCTACTCCTCCCCCTTGAGAGGTTGAGGAACCATCTGTGTGCAGGACCCATAACCCCTCATTACCCGCAACGGTAGGCTCTAAACCATAGCGTTCAACCAAAAAATCCGCCACAACCTGAGCCTGTATCGCGGTCCTGGGCTCGAAGCATAGGTCAAACTGGCTCAATTCGATGGCCCACTTGATTAATCTCCCAGACACATCTGGTTTGGACAATACTTGCCTCAAGGGTTGGTCGGTGAGAACCGTTATAGAGTGCGCTTGAAAGTAAGGCCTTAGCCTTCTTGAGGCGTTAATAAGAGCGAACGCGAATTTTTCAATTTCCAAGTACTTCTTCTCGGCTCCTTGCAAAGTTTTGCTCAGATAATAGACAGGCAAATGTTTCCGTTCCCGTACAGCGACCAGAACAGCGCTTGTGGCTTCGGAAGAAACGGAAAGATACATAAATAACCTCTCGCCTTCGACAGGCTTAGTCAGCAGTGGTGCGCTCGATAAGTAAGCCTTCATATCCTGCAACGCCCTTTCGCATTCTTCTGTCCAAGCAAAGTTACGAGCGTTCCTCAAAATTTTGAAGAAGGGAAGGTTCCTGTCGGCCGAGCGCGAGATAAACCTGTTCAACGAAATGATTTTGCCTACTAGGACTTGCACTTCCCGCAGATTTCGAGGGGAAGGGATCTCCAAAATAGCCTTGATCTTCTCCGGATTGGCCTCAATTCCCCTCTGACTGACCATGTACCCTAGGAACTTTCCCCCTTGTACTCCAAAGGTGCACTTTGAAGGGTTCAACCTCATCCCATACTGACGCAAGATTGAAAAAGTACGCTTGAGATCTTCCAAGTGGGAATCCTGGCGCTCGCTTTTGACAATCATATCATCCACGTAAACCTCCATGGACTTACCAATTTCCTTTTCAAACATCTTGTTAACGAGCCGCTGATACGTAGCTCCGGCGTTCTTCAGTCCGAAAGGCATGACTAAGAAGCAATATACCCCCAGATGGACAACGAATGAGGTTTTGGGGCGATCTTCCGGGGCCATAAAGATCTGATAGTATCCCTGGAAAGCGTCCATCATGCTCATGAGCTCGCAGCCAGCGGTCGAATCCACCAATTGATCAATCCGGGGCAGCGGGTAAGGATCTTTAGGGCAGGCTTTGTTGAGATCGGTGAAATCGTTGCACATGCGCCACTTATTCGCGCTCTTGGGCACCAAGACGACGTTGCACAACCACTCCGGATACAAGATGGGCTCGATATACTGAGCCTCTAGGAGTTTATTAACTTCCTCTTCAATGACTTTTTTCCGAAAGCCATGTACATCCCGCTTTTTCTGCTTGATGGGTTTGAAAGAGGGATCCACATTAAGCCTGTGGACAATGACGCTCGGGTCAATTCCTGTGAGATCAGAGGCTTTCCACGCAAATACATCCTTGTTTTCCCTTAGAAAATCAATCATCATGATCTGAGAAGGCCCTGAGAGGTTAGATCCTATCTTCGTAGTCTTATCCTTGTTTCCGGGCTCCAGCTCAATGGTGAGGAACTTCTCCGAGGGTTCGATCCTTACCTCAGGGCGAGGAAGTTCGAGCGCCCTCTTCTTTCCTGTCAAACGATCACCGGATACTGGTTCACTCTCTCCCGGCTCGTCTCCTTCTGAGGACGATCCCCCAACAGTTCCTGGTGGTGCACCTTCGAGGGGATTCTCCTCGTTGTTTCCCCTCTTCTTTTTGTTCTTCTTCTTGTTTAATTTCGCCCTTTTCCGTGCTGGGCTGTCCTCATCTAAATTGGGGAAGTCCATTGACTTTTTGGTGGAACCAATTTGGAAGGTTTTCTCCGCTTTAGGCTTTCTAAGAGACAGCATGTAACATTCCCAAGCCTCTCGCACATTGCACAGTACTTCTCCAACGCCCTCGGAAGTAGGGAATTTAATCTTCTGGTGGTAGGTGGAGATGATGGCTTTGAAATCCACGAGGGCAGGGCGCCCAATTATGATGTTATATGGAATGTCAATCTCCACCACTGCGTACGTTACCAAGAGGGTTTTGCGCTGAGGGGCTCGGCCGAACGAAGTAGCTAGGCGTATTTGCCCTCGTGGGACAACTTCCGAGCCTCCAAAGCCAATAAGGGCCGTTTTGAGAGGCCTACAATATGCTCTAAATCCCTATCATCAAAGCCTATTACATCATTTTCTCGTGACCTTTGAGCGCTTGATCTCTGGATGGCATAGATAGGTTTGGGCACTGCTGGGCGTTGGTTGTAGCTCCGGACGAACCTCCGTCGGGAGGCGTTTGAATCCCCCCCTGATGAGCCTCCTGCAATCATATTTATGACTGCGAAGGGCTCGTTTTCTTGCTCAGGGGCCTTTCCTTTATTGCCTCGGCGGCTGCTGCTTTCAGGGGGTCCCCTACCCCTTGGGCTCTTTGAACGGGACGGACTCCTCCTTCTCCTCCTGGAGCGCTCGTTGCATTGTTCATCGTAGCGCTCGAGCACCCGGACAAACTCCTTCAGGTGGCCCCCTGCGACGAGCCTCTGAATTTCAGCTTCCAGCTGTCGGCACTCATCTGTGTCGTGCCCCCTCTGCTTGTGGAATGCGCAGTATTTGTTGGAGCGCCTGAGCGAATCTGTTTCTCTCATTTTGATAGGTCTCTTAAAGAGCTTCTTATCTGAGAGGTTGTAGACTTCTGAATTTGGCCTGGTGAGCGGAATTCGCTCGAATCGACGAGGGGGTGGTGGCGACCTCCTGCGCTCTTGATGGCGCTCCTTCTTGACGGCCACGTCCCGTCCCCGCTCGTGATGAGGTCGCTCGTTCCTGGCCGGGCTGTGATGCCGGGGACCATTCGTCCCATACATGTCTTCGAGCGCGAAGAACGACTCTGCTATTTCTCTTAAGGCCATGAGGGTCCTAGGCCTCCTTTCCACAATGGCATCAGCAAATTTTTTGCTCACATATTGCTTGTGATCCACAGCCTGAAAAAGCACTGGGATCAAGAAATCCATTTAAGGTCTCTCCACCTGTAGGATCTCCTTGTTGAAGCGGGCAAAGAACGAGCGCAGAGATTCGCTCTTGCCTTGCACCACGTTGTACAGGGCGGTGGGTGCGGTGACTGGAGCTTTCAAAGAATTGAAGTGGTTGAGGAAAGCATTAGCCAGTTCTTCATATGAGTGGATCGAGCGCGGCGGCAGTCGCTTGTACCACTCTTGAGCCATTCCTACCAAGGAAGTGACAAACACTTTTGCCCAGTAGTTGCTGGAATGCTCGTAGAGGTGCATAAGATGCACAAAGTGATCCAAGTGTTCAGCTGGATCAGTTGTCCCGTCGTAACGGTTGATGAAAGTGGGGACTTTGGCCATGCCTGCTTGGGCCATCAGAACTTCTTCTACGAGGGGTGAACCCCTCGCCAATGGGTGGTATTCATATGTGCCGAAATTTTCCTCCGGCTCCTTGCGGCGGGGGACCTTTGGTAGTGGGTCCTTGGTGCGGGTGCTTCTGGCGTCAACCCGTTCATCCCGACTAGGGGAGATCTGAGTTGAACGCCCTCGTGAGAGTTGTCCCACAATATCCTTGAGACCCTGCAGCTGGTCTTGCACAGCCGCGAGGATGTCAGGATTTACGTCTACTTGCTTGTCTCCGTGCCTGGGGGCTCGTGAGCCCCTCCTGGAGACATGAGAGTCCCCTTCATTATCATTTACCCGTTCTGTGGGCTCTTTGTTCCTGCCTACGGAGGGACGCTCGTTGCCCTCCTGCTGGGGCACTTCTCTGGCTGGTGGTGGTGGTGGTTGTGCCCTCAGGACAGCCTGGGCTTCTCTGAGGGGAAAGTTTTGTTGTCCGCCCAAAGGGGCTGCAATTTGAGTGGCCTGCCCAGAGGGAAAGTACATGGAATGGAACCTTTCCCATGCCCCCTGAGCCGCCTGAACCTCGCACTGGGCATAGAGAGCCCTCAACTGTTGGGTGGTCAGTGGAGGTAACTCCACACCTTCAATCTCCCTGGGGACCACCACCGGGAGCTGGATCTGGCCTGCATGATACGGCTGGACCGGCGGCATCATAACAGACGGAGTGAGGGTGTATCCCGGTGGGGGCATCATGTAGCCCTGTATTCCGGGAATCACCTGGGGATGGACCCAGGGGTTCTGAGTATGTTGCGGAGGAGCAGAGAGAGAGAGACTCCTCCGGCGGCAGCAGGGGTCGGCAGTGCCGGCGGTGCAGGGGGAGGTACGGAAGACTCTGCTAGCGGAGTCACTCCTGCTGCGGGAGGTGCTCCACCAGCGGCGGCGGATGGCGGCGGGGCTCCACCAGTAGCGGTGGAGGGAATAATGATATTTGCATCCTGGGAGGCGTTATCTCCTCCTCCCACAGCTCCAGATCTCGTAGCAACCATGACTGTTGAAGGTAAGGGTGTGCTTGCTTTTCTACCAACAAAAAGAAAGGAAGAAGGTGGAGGACTGGTTTCCCACAGACGACGCCAAAAATGATGGGGTTCGGAAATGGGTTGATCCGAATCCGATCACTTTACGATTTGTATTTGTGGAGGAAACCACCGGAGCTTCGCCGGAAAGGAGAAAAGGGTTCTACCTGTTGGGACAAGCACAAGAAAAGTCAGAAGGCCAAGCTGGGGGAACTGGGGGTGATACCCAGTTTGGCTCTCCGACGCTCAAGTCAGTTCAAGGTATGAAGAAATGTAAGTTCAGTCACAGTTGCAGTGATGAAGAATGCTTACCAGTGTAGAAGATGACTTTGGCTATTTATAGTTGAGGGTCAAGGGCCCTTTGGTCATTTGCCTCAAGTGGTCCTGGCCGAATGTTGCCCTAACACGTGGCGCTGTGAGAGAGAAACCTAGGAGGAATCTTCTGCAAAAGCGGCCAAAAGTTAGTGCTGGCAACAGTGGCAGGTGCGCGGGCATGTACGTTGTGTCAGAGAGCCATTTGGGTGGTTGGTGACGAGGGCTTAAGAGCGCGCTCGTGACAACCTGGAGTATTGGAGGCCAAGATATCCGCTGAGGGGGATGAAGGCTCCAATTCAAGTGACGAGCCAAAGGGGAGGCCACTCTGAGGGAGGGTGACGCTCGATGAGGGCTCCTTTGGCACGTGGACGTACCAATCGTGTAGGACGCTCGTGGGAGTGACAGCGATCGTTGGGCTTCACTCCTGAAGAAGGCGTGCGCTCGTTGGGTTTAGCGCTCGTGTATTGATGGTGAAGCCTTGGGGAGACAGGTGTCGTCATCTCGGCGATGCCACGTGTCTTACGTGGGACGATCGTATTTTGACCCCATCATCATAAATCACCATATGGATTATGCATAATTATATTTTATTATAATATACATAAAAGAATTTTAACGAATATGTTAACAGAGAGAATCAAAGATTTTCGTGAAAGTTATAAGTGTGATGTCATTATTCAATTGAAATCATAAGTGTAACGTATACGGTATAACCAATGTGTTTAAGTTGAATTATAAGTGCATCGAAAGGTGACGTAATTGATAGAGTGTGATCTGATGTATTACATAACACCACTTAGAATTTATATGATAGGGGAAACCAAGTGCATTGGTACTCTGATGAGGATTGAGATTACAGATGAATAACAATGGGTTCTAGCTACCTGTTAGGCAAACACAAAGAACAACGTTAGAAAGCCAAATTTGGGGAATGGGGGGTGATACCCAGTTTGACTCTCCGACACTCAAGTCAGTAAAACAATTCAAGGTGAATTGGAGAAATACAGTATGGAGCTTGTAAAGGAAGCTTACCTACTGAAGAAGATGATTTTGAGTATTTATAGATGAAGGTGAGAACCCTATGGTAATTTACTCATGTTTAGGTACTTTAAGAGTTATCCTAGACACGTATCTCAATGATGGAGGTTTGAGGAAAAGCTCCTAGACCTGCCAGAAAGGTGGCCGTAAAAATAATAATTGTGGTGGATGTATGTGTATGTACTATTATCAGAAAATACTATTGGGTTGTTACCTAGGGATTAGTGTGCTCCGCGTATGAGGGAACAATATACCCCTAGGGTACCCCGAGCTTGATCGAGGGGTGCTTTATACCAGGACCCTCTCGAGCGTTCCAGTCATGAGCAATGTTTTCAAAAGCGGACCGGAGGTCAAAGCGGCAGCCTTACTGGTCACCGGTCGGACCGGTTCGACCGGTTCAACCACCGGTCGAACCGGTATGACGTAATAAATAAAAATATTATTTTTAATAATATATATATATATAATAATATGCTAAAATTAAAAATATAATATATAATATAGTTCAATTTTAGAATAAAAGAGTCATATTCAAGTGTTTAACGTCTAATTTGAGGCCTGTGATTTTAAATTTGGGATTTGGGAATTGTAAGTGTGTAAAAAATATTTTTTAAAACTCAAAAAAGGTTAAAGGATGTGGGAATTTTAAGTTTTTTCAAAAAAAAAAAAAAAAAAAATTGAAAATTGAGTGAACCGCCGGTCCGGTCCGGTTCACGGGGCCAAAACCGGCGGTTAACCGGCCGGTTTTTACTGTTCGGTACCGGTCCGGTTCGCACTGATTTTGCATGGTGGTTCGGACCGGACCAGGCACCGATCACCGGTCGAACCGGCCGGTCCGGTCCGGTTTTGAAAACATTGGTCATGAGAGCAGCCTTGAGGGTGTGAGGATCAGGGTATTGAGCTCAGGTCTCCGAGGCTAGAGTTCTAGCCATTCAGACACTAATTATAATTTCTGTCATTTCTGATAAATTCACGAGAGCAATAAAGGAGGCTCTGTGATATACGTAGCAATACTAGCAAATCTAAGTGGGATCACGTGTCAAAATGTGTTCTTGATAGAATTAGGCAACATCAGTGTCTGATCCCAAAAATATAAATTATTTTATTTTTATATTTTTAAATTTAAATTCGAATTCATAATATTTAGTTAAATATATATAATATTTTATACACGAGAAAAGACAACTTTTTCGGAAAAGCAGACAAGAGGGTGGTTGTACATTTTGTTCTTATTTACCATTATTTTACCTAAAATATTCAACCAACCTTCTTGTTTTTATTTAAATCTATTATTTCCTTTTTGTATTAATTTAAAATGAAATGAAAATTGTTTTTTTGTGTGATTAATTAGTGAACTAATGAAAATAAGTCATGCCATGGATCGTAATTCTTGATTGTCTAGCAATAAAGGTTGTTAGGTCTTAAATATATTAGGACAATCACATTTAATGGATGGTTTTATTATATAATTAAACATTACAAAAATCTCAAAACTCTTCATGAGTTAAAAAGATTTTAGTTTGCTTCCCATTTTTAAAATTATTTTTGTTCACTCCCCAGATGAGACTCATAATTTGAGTTTGTTCCTCATTTTGGACTCCACATACGACATATTACGATTTAGTTACGACATAATGCGATTTAGTTACGTGATTATTGAGTTTTTATTTATATATATGTATAAAAACTCAAGAATCACGTAACTAAATCGCATTATGTCGTAACTAAATCGCAATATGTCGTATGTACTCTGAAAAATGGGGAGCAAACTCAAATTATGCATCTCATCTGGGAAGTGAGCAAAAATAATTTTGAAAATGGGAAACAAACTAAAAATTGAGTCCATATTTGAGGATTTTTCGTATATTTCCCCTGTCGCACCACGTCAAGTAGTGAAAATAGTGAATATTTAAAAAAGAGGTTTAAAAAAGTAAAGTTCAATATTGGATAAAAAAAATGAAAATTACTTTTATGAAATTAAAAAGCTTTCATTTTTAAAAGTATTCAGTGTTGGGAAAAAAAATTGAAAATCATTATTGGATTTCCAACAAAAAGAATTAGAATTAGATAATCTCAAATAAATAATATTCATAAAAGGAATGCAAGCTCGTACAACCCATCTCATACAAGAAAGTAAATGTGCTTTAATGCATTTTGCTTTTTTATTTTTGTCCTTTAGTTGACGTCATGTTCAATCTAATTACATAAAAAAAATACCTAGTGAAAAATTACAAATAACACCTTTGGAGCAATATGTTATTTAATTTTTGAAAATATTTTCCATACCCTTTTCTTAATTTCAAGGTATTTTTCGTAATTTTTTAATTATAAAGATTTTTGTCGTAATTAAACTGAAATTTAAGGGTATTTAATTATTTCTAAAAAATTACACTAATTCGCGAAGTGCTTACACTCGTATGGTGAGAGTGAACTTCGATATCTTTCTTATGTAATGGTTACTCTCATGCGTCGAAGGTTGCAAGTTCATCTATATCACGCACTTGCATCTTCCCCCTTAATTTTCCATCAAATATATTTCTAGTAGCCAATATATAAAAATAATTAGCATTTCAATTTTCATATAGGATTGGAAGATTTCGAGCTCACAATCACAAATCAGCTCAATCCAACTGAAGAGGGAATCATGAGAAGACAGTGGCCTTGCTCCAAATGTGGATTTGCATGTGAGTTCTTGTTAATTTTTCATATTGAAGATCTTTGCTATGTACGTATAAATACGTTATACAAATTAAATAAAAAAGGAAAAAAGAATGAATCCCTCTAAATAGGAAGTGAAAATCATAGATCTATTTCGAAACCATCGAGGATTAAAGCCGTTTACTTTATTCGACGAGTAAATAGATGCTATTCGGTTGAATTGTTTGCGATTTTGCACATGAAGAGTGTTTATGGTTCTTAGTTTTATTTTTATTTTTATTTTTATTTTTGGTAGCATTTATGGTTCTTAATTATTGTATATATTTGTTTTTAGATGATTTTTTCTTTTTATGGTTTATGTTAAGCTTTAAAAACTCTTGAATTCATAGTTAATTTTTCTCTCTCAATATAATCTCACATGAATATACAAATTGATGGTAAATTAGGTTGCTTGATGAACCGTTTAAATATGTTAAAAATAATCTAAAAGGGCAAATTTTAGTAGATGAAACATTGAAATTTAATTTAGGAAAAGGGTTTTTTTTTTTTTTTTTTCATTCCAACCATGTGATTTTCGAAACTTCGCCATTAATTTAGGAAAAATAAAAATTTGCAATTGATGAGCATCTCTGATCGGAATCTCGTCGGAAATATTTCACCGCCTCCGTAAGAATATTAGCAAAATCTACTTAGTTTGGATGATGAAATGTTATAAAAAGATTAGAGTACATGTGATATTCCATGTACTTAACCCCGATTACTATTTCTTGAAATTATTCTTAAATGAATAAGAAAAAAACTATGTTATTTCAAATCAAATATTGCTAATTATTTTCAATTAATTATGCAACAGGTTCATCGACTTGGAGAAGTTTGCACCCTTCTAAGCCAGTAGTATGCAACACATGCAGATCAAAGATGAGCAAGAACAGAATTACTGCTCCAGATCATCAGCAAGAAGTAAATGGTGGGGCAAAACTCAGCTTTTCAGGAAATTCCAATTTTGATCAGATAATGAATCCCTCCTCCTCAAATGTGCAAGAAAATATTAGTATGGCTTTCACAGTGAGTCAAATTGGCATGATTTTTGGGAATATACCCTTTGAGCCAACTCTAGCAATCCCAGTTCTTGTTCATGGTCCACTGCAAGATCAGCAGAAGCTAAAAGCAAAAGCTGGTGCTGCTGTTGATGATCAGCATTGTGCTGCAATGGGACTTCAAGATCACTTCTGCTGTGGGAGTAGCTTGAAGACATCGGCTTCGATCTTGGAGGGTGGCAAGATCATACAGATAAAGCAAGAATATGGTAAATTATTCTCTGTTTTGTTGTGTTGTGTCTCGTTGTGTTGAAGCCGGACACCTCCCGCATGATAGAATTTAAAAAGAAATTTTTATTGTTGTATATGTGTCGTGTTTGTTGAGCCGTATGGGTTTTGGATTGGTACTTTTGAATATCCTGTTTCAAGTTTGTGTTTCAACTCTTGTTTCATTCACATTTATGCGTCAAGTATATTAATAGACGGTCCAAAATTAGAAAAGGGATCTTTTAAATATTTTCCACATTACAATTATTTATCTCTTTTTAATCTCAATACTTTGTTAATACACTTGAAGCGTGTATTTAAGCAAAACAGGAAATGAAACACAAATTTAAAACAGGAGATCTGAAACTGTTTGGATCTCTTGTTTCACTTTTGTATTTTATCTCCTATTTTATTTATATACATACTCTATGTGTATTGATAGACGGTTCAAATTAGGAGAGAGAATTAATTGAGATATGAAAAAGAATAAAAAGATTTTCTCTTATAATCTGGACCGCATATTAATACACTTAACATGTGTAAGTGAATGAAATAGGAGATGAAATCCGAATTTGAAACAAGAAATTCAAAACCGACTTTTATCTTAGTCAGTGCACTGTAGCATAGAAAGAACATAAACTTACTTACTCGTGAGTTACATAAACGAGTTATTTACACCATACCACCTACATTAGGTGAAATGGGAAAAAAAAAGAATCTCGTGTTATATATAAAAATTAACATAAAAATTGTGTTTTAAATATATTTGCACACTGCCCCTTTAAATTATATCATTATAATTTAAATACAACATCTCTATTTTACCTTTACAAATTAAACATAGATTTTAAGTTTTATTTTCAATAGTCTATTGTTTGTTTTATTTTTCTATAAATGGGGCAGCAGGTGCAGTTGTATTGTCTATTTATTGGTGACTTTTTTTTTTCTTGTTTATAGGGTTCTTTACGCAATTTTTGTTTTATGTAGGGATCTTGGTGCATATAAAAAAAAATTTGAACAATAGAGAGATATGAGATGTATATCAAAATATAAAAGAATAAATTAGTCATTTTGCCTCCAATAAATAAAAAAAATTATTGTTCTAGTCTCGCTAAAAAAAACGCATGTCAAACACTAGAAATTTTCAAGGTTTGTTATGCAAATATTTTAAAAATATATATAAGATTTACATATTAATTTTCATATTACCGGCTTTTTATATTAATTAGGACTAACACATCGATGAAATAGGTAAAAAATCCTTAAACCTCTCCAAAATACTGGCACTCAATTACATTTTCAACTGGGACATTTTCAGTAATAATTTTTTATAGATCTATATATTTATATCAAATAGGAATTAGGAGAGAGTATACTGTAATTTTTCCAACCAAAGAGACTAGATTGCATGTAATTTCATGTAAAATTATACGTGCTACTAAATATATATAATTCTTAAAAAACAATAGTGAGATTATATATATATCTCATGTTGTGTAACCGATTCTGACACAACTGCAGATTATGAAGACGAAACATTATCGGAACCAGAGAAGTCACAAGCTGTTTGGGACCCTACAAGAGTTCAAAAGCGGAGAAGATCAAAGCTCCCTCAATACACTCTATCACCTCTAGCAAGATTCATCAATCAGCTCCACCATGTTCCTCACGGCGGCGGCCGTCATCATCGTCCCAGCAGCAACAGGATCATCGTACCACCGACCTCGGGTGCGTATAATCCGAGGGCTTGTCCCAAGTACGACGACGTCTTGATCTACGAGAAATGCAAGTATGTGGCTGAGAACGAGATCGGTCTTGGAGCTGTGCTGCTGTCGCCGCCGCCTGCGGTGGTGAAGATGGAGGAGGTTGAGGGTGTTTCAGCAGTGGTCATTAAAGAAGAGCCTTGTTCGACGAGTGAGAGTGATGCTTATTCGAATTGTCTCGTTGATGTTCCCATAATAAGTGGGACTCAATCTCAGTGATGATTGAGTGCTTATATGTGTTGTGGGGGTTGATTCTTGATTTGAGTTGAGTTGGGAATTAATGATGTTGTGGGCTGGCTGAACTTGTTTGTTTTGTGTAGTTTGGATGAGTGATGTGTTGTGATCTTGGAATTTGTTTTATTTGGTTTTGATATTTGGTTGGTTTCGGGCATGTGATACGAGTTCGATTCGAATCGAATTATTAAATGAATTCCTTCGACTATTGATGGTTTGGTTTCGATATTGTCTTGGAATTTTTGGTTCTATTGTTGGATCATTGGATAGAATATATTTTCTATGATATATGGATATGGACACAGCGATAAGGATACAACGATATAAATTTTTTCTTGAATTTTTATATAAAAAATGACGAACACGATATCCAATACGACATAACATGACAAAATAATATTTTTGAAAGTATCAAGTACATCATAATAAGGTATTCTGTAGGATGATTTTGTATTACTTTAGGTATGTCTGAGTGTCTCCATGTGGGGATTGAAATTTATTTTTTTTTCAATTTTATGTTTTATGTTAAACACACACACATTAAGTATATTGATAAGTAACTAAAATATGAAAAAAAAAAAAAATTGTAATGTGCCCTAATTCCTAAAACTTCAAAATCTAATCAAATATTTTTCTTTCATTTCAAAATTCTAATTAATTATATTATGGTAATTGAATCTTGAGTTCCGAAGTAGCTTTCATCATAATTCAACATACTTATCGTGATTAATTATATTTAAAAATATTCATTCCAATATATCTTCATCCAATTCAAATGTAGGTTAATTAAGATACACCTAACTATCACATCAAGTCAGTACATTAGATTATGACACAATACCAATATTTACACAAATTTTACTATACAAAAGATATTTGAGGTGTTCAACGCGTATATCTCACACATAATAAAAGGGTATTTTTAAAAAGGATAAATATTTTTTGTCATTCGAACTATGCTCATTTTTATAATTTACCATCCAAATAAACTTTCATTGTAAACCGTCATCCAATCTTTGCATTTGTGACAAAAAACCATCTAAACCTTTTTTTTTGGTGATTTTGGGGGGAAAAATTGACACGTGGCATTTTCCTAAAACATACACGTCACACCAAACCACCTTCAGATGACGTTTTGTCACAAATGCAAAGATTGGATGGCGGTTTGCAATGAAAGTTTGTTTGGATGATAAATTGTAAAAATAAATATAATTCGGATGGCAACAAATATTTATCCCTTTTTAAAATAATGCATGCATTATAGCATGAAACTAAATAGAACTAGTAATTTCGTACACCAAATGTGTTTGCAAAGAAATAATAATTATTATTTAAATATACTAAATTAAATTATTTATTTTAATATGAATTTAATAATTATATATTAATAAGAAATAATTAAAATATAAATTAAAAAATATGAGAAAAGAATAAAAAGAATGTACAAGAAGAGAATAAAAGTGAGGTGGAAAAAAAGTGGAGTTGAGACACGTTTTGTATGTGATGGAAACAAATAAATAAATTAAATATAAAAAATTAAAAATAAAATCCAATAGACCATCTTTATCTCTCTGGGTTAATATATAGTATAAATAAATTAACAGTTGGACAATATATTAGGTTAAACACATGGTTTTGTTTCTAGACTCATGTACTAGAATTGCTAGAAATTTTTTTAATTAAGACCAGACTCGATTAAACCTATGCAATTATAACGATGTGTGTATTATATTTGTTATTTAATTTGTTACTCTTCCTAATTTTTTTTATCAATCACATGACAAATATAAAATACTCAATTTTATCATTATATTAATTTGACCGAGTTAATTTGGAACTAGAATTATCTAGGGAGAATTAAAAATATAAGGAAATTTCCATATAACTACCCTACTATTATACCTAATTACAATGTAATTCATGTTTATCAGAAAATTATAATGTAGTCCTTTTAATTTATGTTTCGTTAGTAGTTCCTTCATTCCGTTAGGGTTCCGTTATGATTTTGTCATGTAATTTTGAAAATACCCTCAATTTATAATTTTTGAAATTGAAAGGATCATTTTGTTACAATATGTAATAGGCAAGGATATTTTTGCAATATTTTTCAAATGTTTCATATAAGAGGATTTTGATAATTTCAAAAATTATGAAAATACTTAAGGTGTATTTTTTAGATTAAATGATAAAATCATGACGGAATCCTAACAAAATATAGGAATTACTAACGAAATATAAATTATAGCGATTACATTATAATTTCTTGGTGAATATGGATTACGGTGTAATTAGGCATAATATCATACTAGTCAGACCTAAATTTAAACTTAGTTAATAATGTTCAATTTAGCACCTCACGCGCTCAACGGCGCGTGTTCTGAACGTCCTCCTCACTGTCTTTGCCTCTTTGCTTATTACTTTCAGTTCAATTGCTGCATCCTCACTCTACCTCGCCACCAAATTCTCCTCTCCGATCTCTCCTCTTTTTCTCTCACTACAAACTCGGGGGATATTCTCGTCTGCATCGCTACTCCATGGGCTTCGCCAGCAGCCCTTCAAATCAATGCTGCACCATTCTCAAATCTTGCGCACTCTTTGTACTACTATCAGTTGTTGGACTAGCTCAAGCTTCGATTCATACCTATGACCGAGATCCATTCCGGGAAGTCGGCAATGCTTATCTCGTCTCCGGGGGGAGCGAGGGCATCTCCGCCGCCGTCGCCCATCAGAGTCGCTCCTATATTCGGTAATTCTCCCTCCCTCCGTCTGTTTGTTTAGTGTGCAAATTGAGGAGTAGAGATATTTAATCAGATCTAGTCTTTTATTTTTGGGCATTGGATGTTTTTCGCGATTGTTTGTGCTAATGAAAGAAAATGAGTTGGGTTTTGTAGAAAATTTGAATCTTTGATTCTGTTAATACTTGGTGAGGAAGTGTAGTGCGTATGAGATGCTGAGCTCATAGAGGTGGGCTTAAATTGGTCCGTGAATTGCTTTGACTAAGTTGGATCAAGTACTGTGGGACAAGATGTTTAGGATGATGTAATGGATTTTGAGTTTGATTCCTAATGTGACTGAGATATTGTCCTGAATAGCTCCGAGATCAAGTTGCTGCTTCTGAATTGATACTTTACGGCTTGAAAATATACCACATTCCTTAAATTTTTGAGAATCAGAAAGCTTCTTTCCAAGTTTGAATGTTTTCAGTTCAGTTGTGATGATGTATTGATTGCTCTATAGTTCTAGGACACCCCTTTTGTAACTATTATGCATTTCTCACTAAACATAGCTTGAGTAAGTGCTTATGCCTTTATTTGTTTTAGTTGGAGTTTTCTTTTTGTCATGCTATCATCAAGTCTTCTAAATTTTGACCCATATGATAATTCATCTCATTTAACTTAGATTTGAGAACATAACTTTCTGGAGGAGTAAAGACGCTGCTGGCCGTCACCCTGCTCTTGCATACAAAACTGGCTTGGTTCAAGTCATTATTTTCGAGGCCAGTGATCGTGACACCATCGGTGGATCTGCATATGGTGGGCAGAGATCAATCTGTTGCACACCTGATCTTGCCAAATTGGAAGGATGCACACAGGGAGAAGTAATCAGAACACCATCAGCAACAGACAAGAAATGGCCTGTTGTTATTAATGTTCTTTTTAGAGGAAACATGTTATCCGCCCACATCAAGAAAAGTAAAGAAATAAACATACCAAAGACTGGGATGTACAATTTGTTCTTTATAACATGTGATCCTACTCTCAAGGGAATGAAGGTAACTGGAAGGACGGTGTGGAAAAATCCCAGTGGCTATTTACCTGGTAGAATGTCTCCGCTAATGAAGTTTTATTCATTTATGGCTATTGCATATGCAATACTCTGTGCCCTTTGGGTTTTCCAGTATGCTAGATATTGGAATGATGTTTTGCTGCTACAGCACTGCATTACTTCTGTTATTGCTCTTGGGTTGTTGGAGATGACATTTTGGTACTTTGACTATGCTTACTTCAACAGCACCGGAGTGAGGCCGGTTGGAATCACAACATGGGTTGTGACAATCGGTGCCATAAGAAGAACCGTTTCACGAGTTCTTATACTTTCGGTTTCTATGGGGTACGGGGTTGTTCGACCAACTTTAGGTGGTTTGACCACAAAGGTGCTTCTTGTTGGAATTACTTATTTCTTGGCAACAGAAATGCTCAACATTGCTGAGTATGTGGGAAGCATAAATGATATAGCGGGGCGAGTGAGAGTGTTTTTTGTCATCCCGGTTGCTTTTTTGGATGCATTTTTGATTTTGTGGATTTTCACTTCTCTTTCAAAGACACTGGAGCAGCTACAGGTCAGGTTACTAACACTGTGGACTGAGTTGAATGCCTGGCTCATGGTGCTTACTACCTGCTTGATACTGTACCCGAGCACTGACAATGATTTTGTATTTCCTTTTTCAGGCTAAAAGAAGTTCTATCAAATTGGACATATATAGAAAATTCTCAAATGCACTGGCAGTTACTGTCATTGCTTCAGTTGTGTGGATAGGATATGAGGTATATGCTCATTTCAATTGCCTTTTTTTTCTTTTTCTTTTTTCGTGTATGTCTGTATGATTGGCTCTTTTTATCCCTGTCCTCAAATATCTATATTAATTTATGTCCTAAGTTTAATAATGATAATTTTAAGTTTGTTACCCATTTCATTACTTTTAGGGAACCATGAATCCATGATTGTATCAAGAACCATGGATTCATTTTTTTCTTAGAAAGCACAATGGGATTTTGGGTAGGAAGAAGGAATCAAATGTCAATGTTTTATTTAAAAATGTTTATGTTCTTTCTTTTCTACTGTCTGCTCAAACTTTGATTTGAGACCTTGGAAGTCATTTGTAGCTAAGGTTTGCGAATGTCCCTGATCAGAAAGACCAAATTATCCTAAAACTGATGATGCAAAAGCCAAACAAGTGAGCTTCGCAAAGTGAGAGTTAAAGCTCATTTTGTGTACAGTACCCTATGTTAACCAGTACATGCTTTGTGTGTACTTTGTATTCGCATAGGATTCTTGTTTCTCTTCTCCATTTTTATTCTGAAGATTCTTGATTGTTATCAGAAAATATATCTGCAACTTTAATGATTGATTTCTGAAATTTAATTTTTGTTTTTAAACGCACCATATCTTATTAGAACCACTTCATCCTTGACCAACTTTATTCCTGCAGGTGTATTTCAAAGCAACTGATCCCTTCAATGAAAGATGGCAGAGTGCCTGGATTATCTCAGCTTTCTGGGATATTCTTGCTCTTGCCTTACTCTGTGTTATCTGCTACCTCTGGGCTCCATCACAAAGCTCCCCAAGGTACGCTTACAATTCTAAATGAATTTACCCTGGATAACAGAGGACAAATTAGCTTATTGAGCCCTTTTGATTTGTATGAAAAAATCTCCAATTTTATGTCTTCCTAGGGTCTTGCTGTTTAATATTGGCAAAAACATTGACCTTCCCTGCAACAGTTTCTCATTAGATTAGACAAAGTTCCCCTCACGGTTTCAAAATTATAAATACCCCACATTTTGATCATTGTAATTTACTCGAAACTAGTAAATTTTAGGATAATTACACTGGCATACCCTGAAGTTTGCTCAATTACATGAACTTCTCCTGAGGTTTGAAAAATTACAATAACTTCTGCTCTCAAAGAATTTCATTACATGTTGATCAATGGATTTTGATGACATTGTGTCTAATACTTTATGATTGCCCTATTTTACCCTTGGCAGTTATCTGTCAATATTTGACTCCTCCTCATGACTATAATATCATGTGTTGGACCAAAGCTTATGGTATGCCAAGGGGAAGTTTATGTAATTAGGCCAAACTTCAGATATATGTCAATGTAACGTCATCTTATACGAAAAAAATTAAAAAGCCACAGACAGGGCTGTAAATGGATATTCGAAAATCCGATATCCGTCCGTATCCGAATTCGTTTACAGAGGATAATATCCGAATCCGTCTCAAGAGGATATTATCCGTATTCGATTATAGACATCCGAATTATAAACGGATAAGGATATGGTAATAAGGCATCCGATCCGTTTAACATCCGATCCGTTTCATTATCCGTTAGATATATCCGTTATCCGATTTATCCGTAATCCGTATCCGATAAATAATATATTATATTAAAATATATACACAAAACTGTGTATGTATGATAGATTATTAGTATTAAGTAAATTTTTTAGCACATTTATTAAAGAAAAACCTTAGGTTTTATTATTAACTATATGTTCACATCAATATTCATATAGAGATAATATAATTAACATATATTATGTTATTAATAAAAGTATTATATTTCAAATTAATTATATGATAAAATTTATAATTTCACCACATTTATACATTCGCTAAAACATAAAAATGATCTATGTAGATATACTTATTATTTCTCTATTCGTCTAAAATATATATATTCAAAGTTATATAATTATTAAATAATTTATCTATAAATGAATAGTTGATAATCTGATTAAAAGTTCGAAGTTATATAAATAAATAATTTATGTCAAATTTTGAATAGTTGAAAATCCGATTAAAATCCGAATCCATCCGAATCCGCCTTGTATCCGTATAAAAAGGATATTATCCGAATTCGGTTTAAAAGGATATTATCCGTATCCGTCCGAATCATAAACGGATAAGGATATGGTAATCATACATCCGATCCGTTTATTATCCGTTTACACCCCTAGCCACAGTTTACTAAAATTTGGCTTACAAAATTATTCAAATAAAATAAAAGGGAGGCATGTGTAATTCTGAGATTCAGATATCTTGCATAGTTGAATATTTTTAAAAGAGAGGATACTGTAATTAGTTGTAATAGTTCTTTTTTTCTCTTCTAAATTATTGGGAAAATGATTTGGTTCATTTTACTCTCACTACCAACAGGTATGCATACATGGACAATAAGGGAGACGAGACAGACGACGAAGAAACCGAATCACTATGTAGAGAAATTCCTAAAGGCAGTATCAGTTTAGTAAAGCAAGACAGAAAGGACGACGAATCTTCTGATTCAGAAGAAGCAGAAGAAGGTAAAAGGGAGTAACTGCATCGATTTATCTTGTGCAAGAAGTGTGGCGAAAAACAGATTCCGAGGGGCGACGGGGGCTTCAACTGGTGATGAATATACCCATATTCATCTTTTATTTTTAATCTTTTTGATAGTGTATAGGCCAAAGTTGAAGCATAGCGCATTGATTCTTTTCAAAATTTTGTGGTGTTCTTTTTCCCTGTAAGCCATCTCTTGTGAGGAGTTTGTATCAGTGTGATTATAATGTATTATAAGATAATTTCTGTACACTTGAAATGTAACTCTAATGGGATTCTTAATATGCTGATACAAATGCTGTTTCAAGTCTGATTTAAGTTGTTTTGCAGAAAACGAGCAGATTGCTTAGTGGTAAGTGTCGTCTTAAACCGAACCGAACCGGTTTTCTTGGCCTTATTAAACCAAACCACTCTCTCTTTCCCTCATTCTTGCTTGAATCGATCCAAAGAGAGAAGAAGAGAAGAAAAGAAGGTTTTCTCCAACTCCACCCCTTTAAGCTCAAGTTTCGACTCCCTCGCTCGTCCGATCAACGATACAAGTACGTACGAGATGATAAGTATAATATGCATGAGTTATGGTTGTCAGTCTGTCAGTAGCGGGTTTTGAACTTTGACATTTGAACTTTGATGGGGAGTTGCTAACCCACGTGGGATGAGCACGAGCGAGTTATTTAAATTCCAGAACTCGAGACAGTGGACCTAGGGACCAGGTCCTCTTAAGGGAGAGAGAATTGTAACACCCCAATTTTCCAGACGTTCAGCGCCGAGCGTGTGAGTTTTCACGAGATAGGATTTATTTTATTCTTTCATCAATTATCCTACACATTTCTTGGCATTATTTGAATTCTAATTTTTAAACTTATTTGACGAGGTGTAAAATTCATAAAAATCATATCAACCATGCACAAAATAAGTATAAATATTAATAAATTTGAAAATTGAACAGATAGGTGTAATTTGTTTGTGTTGAGACTAAACATTTTTAGATTTTTCATGCTACAACCAAAATCATATAAATGGTTGGAGTTCGATGAATCAAAGTTCAACATAATATGATCGATTGGAACACGAGGAATAAAACTTCGGACTAAAACCAAAATCATATTGAATGGTTCGAGTTCGATGAATCAAAGTTCAACATCATATGATCTACGAAGAATAAGAGTCGAGCTAAGATTTTCACGGAGATAGCATAAAATATGCATAAATCATGTTAGCCTAAATCAAGATTGTATAGTTATGATTCAGAATCTTTTGCTTAAATCAAGATTGAAACTAACAAGTTATGATGTGATAATAGAGATATAATAATATAAATTTTTTATATAAAAAGTATAGTGTTAAATACAAGAAGATAGGAAAAAATAAAAAATTTAAAAATAGCGGTGGATTTAACTTTTAAGATGCCTAATCCACCTAAGATGTAAATCAAATTTATTACCGCTGCCAATTCACCGAACGGTGAAATTTTAAATCTAGTGTACTGTTCAGATTGGTAGTTTAAAAATGGTGTACTTTTTGAAAATATTTTAATTCTGGGGTAAGACGTGTTTTCGAAAAACGTCTTCACTGTGCATTTGATAAAGACGGTTTTGTGAAAAACGTCTTCATCATAATTTCGCGTTGACCGAATTAAATGGGTTGAGGACCGATCAGTGTTGAAGACGTTTTTCTAAAAAACGTCTTCATTACTGAAGACGTTTTTCAAAAAAACGTCTTCAGTAATGAAGCCTTTTTTTCGTGTTTTGTGTTTTGTGTTTTGAGTTTTATTATTGTTTGTAGTTGATGATGTATTTCGTGTTGGTTGTACGCAAACTGGTGTGTGATTTCCATTCTAATGTTTTGGTTTTATTGTGTGTTCAACTCTCGGTGAATTTTATTTTAATATGTTGTGCTTATTATCAAGTAAATGTGACTTGTGGAATTTGTTAAATGCAAGCGTTAAATAAGAACAAGGTTTATATTATTCAATACAACACACACAGGGATACATAAAGCAGAAATACATTCAACGTCCACCACGTCTTGAAATACTTGCCCTCGCACGAGTCTGTGCACGATCCATCTCCATAGGGAACCTAGTAGTACGGGGCCTACCGGCATTTCCCCTCCGTCGTCCAAGTCTTCGTGGCCTTTCGTGGGTAGTATTGACCAAGTTAAAAGAAGCTTCTGGCCAGTATTCTTCATCCCAAATCGGAGCGAAACCTCCCTCATAAGTTGCAAGGTAGTGGTTGATTTCGTAGTACCAGGCAACGTAATTTGACGGCGGAATCCCAAATGAAATGGCGGTCTTACTGGCATGTGAACAAGGGATGCCGTGTTGCTGCCAAAATCCACATGAACATGTTTTATTCACCAAGTGCACGATATGTTTTCTCGATCGCCCTGGGGTTTCTGGATTTTGTGTTACCACCTCAGCCCTGAGTTCTCTATGGTCAAATAGTCGTACATTGTGTAGGCCACAATTCTCGAGATTCATCTCAAAAATTGTCTAAGCATAATCCGTCCATGCGTGGCAAAGTGACTTGGTGTGCATTCCACTTTTCTGCCGGTCGACGAAGTACTGTGCTGTGCGTTTTAAAGTGGCTTCGACGATGGGGACGATGGGCAAACGACGAATATTTTTGAGAACACCGTTGAAGCATTCAGACAAGTTGGTCGTCATCATTCCGCATCGCATGCCATCATCATATGAAGCAGCCCACATTTCAGGTTGCAAGCCGTCGAACCATGTTATGGCGTTCAAGTCACTCACTTGTATTCGCTTCATTATTCTGGCGTATGTTGCCTGATCCATTGTCTCCCCGGCATGCCAACATAAGTCTTTCAATTGTTGATCATGATGGGCCTTGTAAAAGTTGGAGCAGATATGTCGTAGGCAGTATCTATGGCATCCAGCAGGTTCATTGAACTCTGGAGTTGATCGAACGGCGGATATTATTGCACGGTGTCTGTCCGATATCAGACAAACACGTCTCTCTGATTGGCAAAAGTTTTTTGCAAGGTGAAATAAAAAGAATTTCCAAGATACGTCGGTCTCGTCATCGACTAATGCATACGCCAATGGCAGTACATTCTGATTACCATCTACTGCCACAGCAATCAACAATTTGTAGCGGTACTTGGTGTACAAATGTGTGCCATCCACACTTATCACGGGACGCATATAAGCACGGAGTTGTTTCAACCTCAATTTCGCACCTTGTAACGTAGGCGCGAACCCTAGGTGTCTTACACAAGCATCCACCCAATCAATAGCCTCCACATCATTACCAATAACTGCCCTGCCATTTATTGGGAGTCCCCACAGAATAGCCACGTCCTCAAGCGTCACTGTCGCTTCCCCTACGGTCAGATGAAAGGTGTGAGTCTCCGGTCTCCACCTCTCAACTAACGAAGTGATTAAGGAGTGGTCCACTTCCATCTCCCCAACCCTATACAACCCGTAAAATCCCATCTCATATAGGCAATGTGACGCCCCGACTTTTCGGCCGTACAGGTATGACGTAATTGTTTACCAAAATGCGCGAAATAATTAATTATGTGTGTTTTATGTATTTAATTTAATTTTAATTATATTAAATGTTAATTGTTTTTAATTTAATGTTATTAATATTAATTACATAATATAAAAAATATATATATATATATATATATATTAACG